>OX388350.1:19069392-20319392 GCA_947579665.1 Sympetrum striolatum
TTGTAGCGAAATTTCCATTTTTTTCTCTATTACCCTTAATTTTCGTCATTTTATCAAGATAAAATCGAAAAAAGCTACTATAACGGATAATTTTAGCAAAATTTAAAATCCTTTCCTCAATCTTGCCGTTATATTCACCATATTAGAGAGCTGTAATCGAAAAAAACAACGAAAGAAAAGAATTTCAACGAATTTAAAATTTTTTCCTCCTTTTTGTCTTAATTTTTGTAATTTTATCGAGATATCATCGAAAAAAGCGACGAAAACGGATAATTTTAGTGAAATTTATATTTTTTCCTCTATTTTCCCTTTATTTTCGTCATTTTATCAAGATAAAATAGAAAAAAGCTACGAAAACGGATAATTTTAGCGAAATTCCAGTTTCTTTTCTATATTTTCCTTAAATTTCTTTATTTTCTTCTAAATTTGATCGAAAAAAGCTACGAAAAGGGATAATTTTACCGATTTTTTAATTTATTTCCTCTATTTTGCCTCAATTTTCGTCATTTTATCGAGATATGATCAAAAAAGAGACGAAAACGGATAATTTTATTGAAATTTCACTTTTTTCCTCTATTTTCCCTTAATTTTCGTCATTTTATCAAGATAATATAGAAAAAAGCTACGAAAACGGATATTTATAGCGAAATTCCAATTTTTTTCTATATTTTTCTTAAATTTCGTCATTTTCTTCTAAATTTGATCGAAAAAAGCAACGAAAATGGATAATTTTATCGAAATTTCAATTTTTTTCTTCTCTTTTGCTTTTATCTTCGGCGTATTATAGTGATATGATTGAAATAGACAACGAAAAAGGATAATTTCACAGATTTTTAAATTTATTTCCACCATTTTGCCTCAATTTTCGTCATTTTATCGAGATATGATCGAAAAAGGAAGCGAAAACAGATAATTTTAGCGAAATTTCAATTTTTTTCCTCGATTTTGGCTAAATTTTCGTAATTTTATCAAGATATGATCAAATAAAAGAAACAAATACGGATAATTTTAAAGAGATTTCAATTGTTTTCCCCTATTTTGCCCTAATTTTCGTCATTATATCGAGATATGATCGAAAAAAGCGATGAAAACGAATATTTTTAGTGAAATTTCAATTTTTTCTCTCTTTTCCCTTAATTTTCGTCATATTATCAAGATAAAATAGAAATAAGGTACGAAAACGGATAATTTTAGCGAAATTCCAATTTCTTTTCTATATTTTCCTTAAATTTCGTCATTTTCTTCAAAATTTGATCGAACAAAGCAACGAAAAGGTATAATTTTATCGAAATTTCAATTTTTTTCTACTCTTTTGCTTTTATTTTCGTCATATTATAGAGATATGATAGAAACAAACAACGAAAAAGGATAATTTTAGCTAAATATCAATTTTTTTACTCTATTTTGCCCTAATTTTCGTCATTTTCTTCTAAATTTGATCGAAAAAAGCAACGAAAAGGGATAATTTTACCGATTTTTAAATTTGTTTCTTCTATTTTGCCTCAAATGTCGTCATTTTATCGAGATATGATCAAAAAAAGCAACGAAAACGGATAATTTTAGCGAAATTCCAATTCTTTTCCTCTCTTTCCCCTTAATTTTGGTCATTTTGCCGAGATAAGATCAAAAAGGGAACGAGAACTGATAATTTTAGCGAAATTTCAATTCTTTTCCTCTATTTGCCCTTAATTTTGGTCATTTTGCCGAGATAAGATTGAAAAAAGTAACGACAACGGATAATTTTAGCGAAATTTCCATTTTTTTCTCTATGACCCTTAATTTTCGTCATTTTATCAAGATAAAATCGAAAAAAGCTACTATAACGGATAATTTTAGCAAAATTTAAAATCCTTTCCTCAATCTTGCCGTTATATTCACCATATTAGAGAGCTGTAATCGAAAAAAACAACGAAAGAAAATAATTTCAACGAATTTAAAATTTTTTCCTCCTTTTTGTCTTAATTTTTGTAATTTTATCGAGATATCAACGAAAAAAGCGACGAAAACAGATAATTTCAGTGAAATTTATATTTTTTCCTCTATTTTCCCTTTATTTTCGTCATTTTATCAAGATATAATAGAAAAAAGCTACGAAAACGGATAATTTTAGCCAAATTCCTGTTTCTTTTCTATATTTTCCTTAAATTTCTTTATTTTCTTCTAAATTTGATCGAAAAAAGCTACGAAAAGGGATAATTTTACCGATTTTTTAATTTATTTCCTCTATTTTGCCTCAATTTTCGTCATTTTATCGAGATATGATCAAAAAAGAGACGAAAACGGATAATTTTATTGAAATTTCACTTTTATCCTCTATTTTCCCTTAATTTTCGTCATTTTATCAAGATAATATAGAAAAAAGCTACGAAAACGGATATTTTTAGCGAAATTCCAATTTATTTTCTATATTTTTCTTAAATTTCGTCATTTTCTTCTAAATTTGATCGAAAAAAGCAACGAAAATGGATAATTTTATCGAAATTTCAATTTTTTTCTTCTCTTTTGCTTTTATTTTCGTCGTATTATAGAGATATGATTGAAAAAGACAACGAAAAAGGATAATTTCACAGATTTTTAAATTTATTTCCACCATTTTGCCTCAATTTTCGTCATTTTATCGAGATATGATCGAAAAAGGAAGCAAAAACAGATAATTTTAGCAAAATTTCAAATTCTTTTTTATTCTTTCAAAGGGATAATTTTACCGATTTTTTAATTTATTTCCTCTATTTTACCTCAATTTTCGTCCTTTTATCGAGATATGATCGAATTAAGAAGTGAAATTAGATAATTTTAGCAAAATTTCAATTTCTTTCCTCAATTTTTCCGTGATTTTCATCATTTTATAGAGATATTATCGAACGAAACAACATAAAAAAATAATTTCAACGAATTTTAATTTTTTTTCCTCCTGTTTGTCTTACTTATCGTCATTTTTTCTAGATATGATCGAAAAAAGCAATGAAAGTGGTTATTTTCGCGAAATTTCATTTTTTTTACCTCTATTTTGCCCTGATTTCGTCATTTTATCGAGATATGATAAAAAAAGCAACGAAAACGGATAATTTTACAGTGATTTAACTTTTTTTCCTCAATTTTGCCGTAATTTTCGTCATTTTATCAAGATAAAATAGAAAAAATCTACGAAAACGGATAATTTTAGCGAAATTCAAAATTCTTTTCTATATTTTCCTTAAATTTCGTCATTTTCTTCTAAATTAGATGGAAAAAAGCAACAGAAAAGGACAATTTTATCGAAATTTTAATTTTTTCTAATCTTTTGCTTTTATTTTCGCCATATTATAGAGATATGATTGAAAAATACAACGAAAAAGGATAATTTCACCGATTTTTTAATTTATTTCCTCTATTTTGCCTCAATTTTCGTCATCTTATCAAGGTATGATCGAAAAAAGAAGCGAAAACAGATCATTTTAACAAAATTTCAATTTCTTTCCTCAATTTTTTCCGTTATTTTTATCATTTTATAGAGCTATAATCGAACAAAACAACGAAAAAAAAATCATTTCAACGAATTTTAAATTTTTTTCCTCCTTTTTGTCTTACTTATCGTCATTTTTTCTAAATATGATCGAAAAAAGCAATGAAAGTGGATAATTTTCGCGAAATTTCATTTTTCTTACCTCTATATTGCCCTAATTTCGTCATTTTATCGAGATATGATAAAAAAAGCAACGAAAACGGATAATTTTAGAGAGATATCAATTGATTTCCTCTATTTTGCCCTAATCTTCGTCATTTTTTCAAGATAAAATAGAAAAAAACTACGAAAACGGATAATTTTAGCGAAAGTCAAATTTCTTTTCTATATTTTCCTTAAATTTCGTCATTTTCTTCTAACTTAGATGGAAAAGAGCAACAGAAAAGGACAATTTTATCGAAATTTTAATTTTTTCTACTCTATTGCTTTTATTTTCGCCATATTATAGAGATATGATTGAAAAATACAACGAAAAAGGATAATTTCACCGATTTTTTAATTTATTTCCTCTATTTTGCCTCAATTTTCGTCATCTTATCAAGGTATGATCGAAAAAAGAAGCGAAAACAGATCATTTTAACAAAATTTCAATTTCTTTCCTCAATTTTTTCCGTTATTTTTATCATTTTATAGAGCTATAATCGAACAAAACAAGGAAAAAAATCATTTCAACGAATTTTAAATTTTTTTCCTCCTTTTTGTCTTACTTATCTCTATTTTTTCTAAATATGATCGAAAAAAGCTATGAAAATGGATAATTTTCGCGAAATTTCAATTTTTTCCTCTATTTTCCGTTAACTTTCTTCATTTTATCGAGATATGATCAAAAAAAGCAACGAAAACGGATAATTTTAGCTAAATTTCAATTCCTTTCCTATATTTTGCATTAATATTCGTCATTTTTTCGGGATATGAAAGAAAAAAACCAACGAACATGGATTTATTTAGCGAAATTCCAATAGCTTTTTTATATTTTCCTTAAATTTCGTCATTTTATCGAGATAAGATCGAAAAAAGAAGCGAAAAAAGATAATTTTAGCGAAATTTCAATTTTTTTCCTCGATTTAGGCCAAATTTTCATAATTTTATCAAGATATGATCAAATAAAAGAAACAAATACGGATAATTTTAGAGAGATTTCAATTATTTTCCTCTATTTGGCCCAAATTTTCGTCATTTTAACGAGATATGATCGAAAAAAGCGATGAAAACGAATAATTTTAGTGAAATTTCAATTTTTTTCTCTCTTTTCCCTTAATTTTCGTCTTTATATCAAGATAAAATAGAAAAAATCTACGAAAACGGATAATTTTAGCGATTTTTTTATTTATTTCTTCTATTTTGCCTCAATTGCCGTCATTTTATCGAGATATGATCAAAAAAAGCAACGAAAACGGATAATTTTAGCGAAATTTCAATTCCTTTCCTATATTTTGCATTAATATTCGTCATTTTTTTCGGGATATGAAAGAAAAAAACTACGAAAACGGATAATTTTAGCGAAATTCAAATTTATTTTCTATATTTTCCTTAAATGTCGTCATTTTCTTCTAAATTTGATCGAAAAAAGCAACGAAAATGGATAATTTTAACGAAATTTCAATTTTTTTCTTCTCTTTTGCTTTTATTTTCGTCGTATTATAGAGATATGATTGAAAAAGACAACGAAAAAGGATAATTTCACAGATTTTTAATTTATTTCCACCATTTTGCCTCAATTTTCGTCATTTTATCGAGATATGATCGAAAAAAGAAGCAAAAACAGATAATTTTAGCAAAATTTCAAATTCTTTTTTATTCTTTAAGAGGGATAATTTTACCGATTTTTTAATTTATTTCCTCTATTTTACCTCAATTTTCGTCCTTTTATCGAGATATGATCGAATTAAGAAGTGAAATTAGATAATTTTAGCAAAATTTCAATTTCTTTCCTCAATTTTTCCGTGATTTTCATCATTTTATAGAGATATTATCGAACGAAACAACATAAAAAAAATTTCAACGAATTTTAATTTTTTTTCCTCCTGTTTGTCTTACTTATCGTCATTTTTTCTAGATATGATCGAAAAAAGCAATGAAAGTGGTTATTTTCGCGAAATTTCATTTTTTTTACCTCTATTTTGCCCTGATTTCGTCATTTTATCGAGATATGATAAAAAAAGCAACGAAAACGGATAATTTTACAGTGATTTAACTTTTTTTCCTCAATTTTGCCGTAATTTTCGTCATTTTATCAAGATAAAATAGAAAAAATCTACGAAAACGGATAATTTTAGCGAAATTTCAATTTTTTTCCTCTATTTTGCCCAAATTTTCGTCATTTTATCAAGATAAAAAAGAAAAAATCTACGAAAACGGATAATTTTAGCGAAATTCCAATTTTTTTCCTCTATTTTGCCCTAATTTTCGTCATTTTTTCAAGATAAAATAGAAAAAAACTACGAAAACGGATAATTTTAGCGAAATTCAAAATTCTTTTTTATATTTTCCTTAAATTTCGTCATTTTCTTCTAAATTAGATGGAAAAAAGCAACAGAAAAGGACAATTTTATCGAAATTTTAATTTTTTCTACTCTTTTGCTTTTATTTTCGCCATATTATAGAGATATGATTGAAAAATACAACGAAAAAGGATAATTTCACCGATTTTTTAATTTATTTCCTCTATTTTGCCTCAATTTTCGTCATCTTATCAAGGTATGATCGAAAAAAGAAGCGAAAACAGATCATTTTAACAAAATTTCAATTTCTTTCCTCAATTTTTCCGTTATTTTCATCATTTTATAGAGCTATTATCGAACAAAACAACGAAAGAAAATAATTTTAACGAATTTTAATTTTTTTTCCTCCTTTTTGTCTTACTTATCGTCATTTTTTCTAGATATGATCGAAAAAAGCAATGAAAGTGGTTATTTTCGCGAAATTTCATTTTTTTTACCTCTATTTTGCCCTGATTTCGTCATTTTATCGAGATATGATAAAAAAAGCAACGAAAACGGATAATTTTACAGTGATTTAACTTTTTTTCCTCAATTTTGCCGTAATTTTCGTCATTTTATCAAGATAAAATAGAAAAAATCTACGAAAACGGATAATTTTAGCGAAATTTCAATTTTTTTCCTCTATTTTGCCCAAATTTTCGTCATTTTATCAAGATAAAAAAGAAAAAATCTACGAAAACGGATAATTTTAGCGAAATTCCAATTTTTTTCCTCTATTTTGCCCTAATTTTCGTCATTTTTTCAAGATAAAATAGAAAAAAACTACGAAAACGGATAATTTTAGCGAAATTCAAAATTCTTTTCTATATTTTCCTTAAATTTCGTCATTTTCTTCTAAATTAGATGGAAAAAAGCAACAGAAAAGGACAATTTTATCGAAATTTTAATTTTTTCTACTCTTTTGCTTTTATTTTCGCCATATTATAGAGATATGATTGAAAAATACAACGAAAAAGGATAATTTCACCGATTTTTTAATTTATTTCCTCTATTTTGCCTCAATTTTCGTCATCTTATCAAGGTATGATCGAAAAAAGAAGCGAAAACAGATCATTTTAACAAAATTTCAATTTCTTTCCTCAATTTTTCCGTTATTTTCATCATTTTATAGAGCTATTATCGAACAAAACAACGAAAGAAAATAATTTTAACGAATTTTAATTTTTTTTCCTCCTTTTTGTCTTACTTATCGTCATTTTTTCTAGATATGATCGAAAAAAGCAATGAAAGTGGATAATTTTCGCGAAATTTCAATTTTTTTATCTCTACTTTGCCCTAATTTCGTCATTTTATCGAGATATGATAAAAAAGCAACGAAAACGGATAATTTTACAGTGATATCACTTTTTTTCCTCAATGTTGCCCTAATTTTCGTCATTTTATCAAGATAAAATAGAAAAAATCTACGAAAACGGATAATTTTAGCGAAATTTCAATTTTTTTCCTCTATTTTGCCCAAATCTTCGTCATTTTATCAAGATATGATCAAATAAAAGAAACAAAATGGATAATTTTAGAGAGATATCAATTTATTTCCTCTATTTTGCCCTAATTTTCGTAATTTTTTCAAGATAAAATAGAAAAAAACTACGAAAACGGATAATTTTAGCGAAATTCAAATTTCTTTTCTATATGTTCCTTAAATGTCGTCATTTTCTTCTTAATTTGATCGAAAAAAGCAACGAAAAGGGATAATTTTACCGATTTTTTTATTTATTTCCTCTATTTTACCTCAATTTTCGTCCTTTTATCGAGATATGATCAAAAAAAGCAACGAAAACGGATAATTTTAGCTAAATTTCAATTCCTTTCCTATATTTTGCAATAATATTCGTCATTTTTTTCGGGATATGAAAGATAAAACCAACGAAAATGGATTATTTTAGCGAAATTCCAATAGCTTTTTTATATTTTCCTTAAATTTCGTCATTTTATCGAGATAAGATCGAAAAAAGAAGCGAAAAAAGATAATTTTAGCGAAATTTCAATTTTTTTCCTCGATTTAGGCCAAATTTTCATAATTTTATCAAGATATGATCAATTAAAAGAAACAAATACGGATAATTTTAGAGAGATTTCAATTGTTTTCCTCTATTTTGCCCAAATTTTCGTCATTTTAACGAGATATGATCGAAAAAAGCGATGAAAACGAATAATTTTAGTGAAATTTCAATTTTTTTCTCTCTTTTCCCTTAATTTTCGTCATTATATCAAGATAAAATAGAAAAATGCTACGAAAACGGATAATTTTAGCGATTTTTTTATTTATTTCTTCTATTTTGCCTCAATTGCCGTCATTTTATCGAGATATGATCAAAAAAAGCAACGAAAACGGATAATTTTAGCGAAATTTCAATTCCTTTCCTATATTTTGCATTAATATTCGTCATTTTTTTCGGGATATGAAAGAAAAAAACTACGAAAACGGATAATTTTAGCGAAATTCAAATTTCTTTTCTATATTTTCCTTAAATGTCGTCATTTTCTTCTAAATTTGATCGAAAAAAGCAACGAATAGGGACAATTTTATCGAAATTTCAATTTTTTTCCTCTCTTTTACTTTTATTTTCGTCATATTATAGAGATATGATTGAAAAAAATCAACGAAAAATAGATAATTTCACCGATTTTTTAATTTATTTCCACTATTTTGCCTCAATTTTCGTCATTTTATCGAGATAAGATCGAAAAAAGAAGGGAAAAAAGATAATTTTAGCGAAATTTCAATTTTTTTCCTCGATTTTGGCCAAATTTTCGTAATTTTATCAAGATATGATCAAATAAAAGAAACAAATACGGATAATTTTAGAGAGATTTCAATTGTTTTCTTCTATTTTGCCAAAATTTTCGTCATTTTATCGAGATATGATCGAAAAAAGCGATGAAAACGAATATTTTTAGTGAAATTTTAATTTTTTCTCTCTTTTCCCTTAATTTTCGTCATATTATCAAGATAAAATAGAAATAAGGTACGAAAACGGATAATTTTAGCGAAATTCCAATTTCTTTTCTATATTTTCCTTAAATTTCGTCATTTTCTTGAAAAATTTGATCGAACAAAGCAACGATAAGGTATAATTTTATCGAAATTTCAATTTTTTTCTGCGCTTTTGCTTTTATTTTCGTCATATTATAGAGATATGATAGAAACAAACAACGAAAAAGGATAATTTTAGCTAAATATCAATAAATTTACTAAATAATAATTTTGCCCTAATTTTCGTCATTTTCTTCTAAATTTGATCGAAAAAAGCAACGAAAAGGGATAATTTTACCGATTTTTAAATTTATTTCTTCTATTTTGCCTCAAATGTCGTCATTTTATCGAGAAATGATCAAAAAAAGCAACGAAAACGGATAATTTTAGCGAAATTCCAATTCTTTTCCTCTATTTCCCCTTAATTTTGGTCATTTTGCCGAGATAAGATCAAAAAGGGAACGAGAACCTATAATTTTAGCGAAATTTCAATTCTTTTCCTCTATTTCCCCTTAATTTTGGTCATTTTGCCGAGATAAGATCGAAAAAAGTAACGACAACGGATAATTTTAGCGAAATTTCCATTTTTTTCCCTATTACCCTTAATTTTCGTCATTTTATCAAGATAAAATCGAAAAAAGCTACTATAACGGATAATTTTAGCAAAATTTAAAATCCTTTCCTCAATCTTGCCGTTATATTCACCATATTAGAGAGCTGTAATCGAAAAAAACAACGAAAGAAAATAATTTCAACGAATTTAAAATTTTTTCCTCCTTTTTGTCTTAATTTATGTAATTTTATCGAGATATCATCGAAAAAAGCGACGAAAACGGATAATTTTAGTGAAATTTATATTTTTCCTCTATTTTCCCTTTATTTTCGTCATTTTATCAAGATAAGATAGAAAAAAGCTACGAAAACGGATAATTTTAGCGAAATTCCAGTTTCTTTTCTATATTTTCCTTAAATTTCTTTATTTTCTTCTAAATTTGATAGAAAAAAGCAACGAAAAGGGATAATTTTACCGATTTTTTAATTTATTTCCTCTATTTTGCCTCAATTTTCGTCATTTTATCGAGATATGATCAAAAAAGAGACGAAAACGGATAATTTTATTGAAATTTCACTTTTATCCTCTATTTTCCCTTAATTTTCGTCATTTTATCAAGATAATATAGAAAAAAGCTACGAAAACGGATATTTTTAGCGAAATTCCAATTTATTTTCTATATTTTTCTTAAATTTCGTCATTTTCTTCTAAATTTGATCGAAAAAAGCAACGAAAATGGATAATTTTATCGAAATTTCAATTTTTTTCTTCTCTTTTGCTTTTATTTTCGTCGTATTATAGAGATATGATTGAAAAAGACAACGAAAAAGGATAATTTCACAGATTTTTAAATTTATTTCCACCATTTTGCCTCAATTTTCGTCATTTTATCGAGATATGATCGAAAAAGGAAGCAAAAACAGATAATTTTAGCAAAATTTCAAATTCTTTTTTATTCTTTCAAAGGGATAATTTTACCGATTTTTTAATTTATTTCCTCTATTTTACCTCAATTTTCGTCCTTTTATCGAGATATGATCGAATTAAGAAGTGAAATTAGATAATTTTAGCAAAATTTCAATTTCTTTCCTCAATTTTTCCGTGATTTTCATCATTTTATAGAGATATTATCGAACGAAACAACATAAAAAAATAATTTCAACGAATTTTAATTTTTTTTCCTCCTGTTTGTCTTACTTATCGTCATTTTTTCTAGATATGATCGAAAAAAGCAATGAAAGTGGTTATTTTCGCGAAATTTCATTTTTTTTACCTCTATTTTGCCCTGATTTCGTCATTTTATCGAGATATGATAAAAAAGCAACGAAAACGGATAATTTTACAGTGATTTAACTTTTTTTCCTCAATTTTGCCGTAATTTTCGTCATTTTATCAAGATAAAATAGAAAAAATCTACGAAAACGGATAATTTTAGCGAAATTCAAAATTCTTTTCTATATTTTCCTTAAATTTCGTCATTTTCTTCTAAATTAGATGGAAAAAAGCAACAGAAAAGGACAATTTTATCGAAATTTTAATTTTTTCTAATCTTTTGCTTTTATTTTCGCCATATTATAGAGATATGATTGAAAAATACAACGAAAAAGGATAATTTCACCGATTTTTTAATTTATTTCCTCTATTTTGCCTCAATTTTCGTCCTTTTATCGGGATATGATCGAATTAAGAAGCGAAATTAGATAATTTTAGCAAAATTTCAATTTCTTTCCTCAATTTTTCCGTGACTTTCATCATTTTATAGAGATATTATCGAACGAAACAACATAAAAAAATAATTTCAACGAATTTTAATTTTTTTTCCTCCTGTTTGTCTTACTTATCGTCATTTTTTCTAGATATGATCGTCAAAAGCAATGAAAGTGGATAATTTTCGCGAAATTTCATTTTTTTACCTCTATTTTGCCCTAATTTCATCATTTTATCGAGATATGATAAAAAAAGCAACGAAAACGGATAATTTTACAGTGATTTAACTTTTTTTCCTCAATTTTGCCGTAATTTTCGTCATTTTATCAAGATAAAATAGAAAAAATCTACGAAAACGGATAATTTTAGCGAAATTCCAATTTTTTTCCTCTATTTTGCCCAAATTTTCGTCATTTTATCAAGATATGATCAAATAAAAGAAACAAAAACGGATAATTTTAGAGAGATATCAATTGATTTCCTCTATTTTGCCCTAATTTTCGTCATTTTTTCAAGATAAAATAGAAAAAAACTACGAAAACGGATAATTTTAGCGAAATTCAAAATTCTTTTCTATATTTTCCTTAAATTTCGTCATTTTCTTCTAAATTAGATGGAAAAAAGCAACAGAAAAGAACAATTTTATCGAAATTTTAATTTTTTCTACTCTTTTGCTTTTATTTTCGCCATATTATAGAGATATGATTGAAAAATACAACGAAAAAGGATAATTTCACCGATTTTTTAATTTATTTCCTCTATTTTGCCTGAATTTTCGTCATCTTATCAAGGTATGATCGAAAAAAGAAGCGAAAACAGATCATTTTAACAAAATTTCAATTTCTTTCCTCAATTTTTTCCGTTATTTTTATCATTTTATAGAGCTATAATCGAACAAAACAACGAAAAAAAATCATTTCGACGAATTTTAATTTTTTTTCCTCCTTTTTGTCTTACTTATCTCTATTTTTTCTAAATATGATCGAAAAAAGCAATGAAAATGGATAATTTTCGCGAAATTTCAATTTTTTCCTCTATTTTCCATTAACTTTCTTCATTTTATCGAGATATGATCAAAAAAAGCAACGAAAACGGATAATTTTAGCGAAATTTCAATTCCTTTCCTATATTTTGCATTAATATTCGTCATTTTTTTCGGGATATGAAAGAAAAAACCAACGAAAATGGATTATTTTAGCGAGTTTTCCAATATCTTTTTTATATTATCCTTAAATTTCGTCATTTCCTTCAAAATTTGATAGCAAAAATCAACGAATAGGGACAATTTTATCGAAATTTCAATTTTTTTCCTCTCTTTTACTTTTATTTTCGTCTTATTATAGAGATATGATTGAAAATATCAACGAAAAAGGATAATTTCACCAATTTTTTTATTTATTTCCACTATTTTGCCTCAATTTTCGTCATTTTATCGAGATAAGATCGAAAAAAGAAGGGAAAACAGATAATTTTAGCGAAATTTCAATTTTTTTCCTCGATTTAGGCCAAATTTTCGTAATTTTATCAAGATATGATCAAATAAAAGAAACAAATACGGATGATTTTAGAGAGATTTCAATTGTTTTCCTCTATTTTGCCCAAATTTTCGTCATTTTATCGAGATATGATCGAAAAAAGCGATGAAAACGAATATTTTTAGTGAAATTTCAATTTTTTCTCTCTTTTCCCTTAATTTTCGTCATATTATCAAGATAAAATAGAAATAAGGTACGAAAACGGATAATTTTAGCGAAATTCCAATTTCTTTTCTATATTTTCCTTAAATTTCGTCATTTTCTTGAAAAATTTGATCGAAAAAAGCAACGAAAAGGTATAATTTTATCGAAATTTCAATTTTTTTCCTTCCTTTGGTTTTATTTTCGTCATGTAGATATGATAGAAACAAACAACGAAAAAGGATAATTTTAGCTAAATATCAATTTTTTTCGTCTATTTTGCCCTAATTTTCGTCATTTTATCAAGATAAAATAGAAAAAAAGCTTCGAAAACGGATAATATAAGAGAAATTCCAATTTCTTTTCTATATTTTCCTTAAATGTCGTCATTTTCTTCTTAATTTGATTTAAAAAAGCAACGAAAACGGATAATTTAAGATAAATTCCAATTTCTTTTCTATATTTTCCTTAATTGTCGTCATTTTCTTCTTAATTTGATTTAAAAAAGCAACGAAATTGGATAATTTTACCGATTTTTAAATTTATTTCTTCTATTTTGCCTCAATTGTCGTCATTTTATCGAGATATGATCAAAAAAAGCAACGAAAACGGATAATTTTAGCTAAATTTCAATTCCTTTCCTATATTTTGCATTAATATTCGTCATTTTTTTCAAGATATGAAAGAAAAAACCAACGAAAATGGATTATTTTAGCTAAATTTCAATTCCTTTCCTATATTTTGCATTAATATTCGTCATTTTTTTCGGGATATGTAAGAAAAAACCAACGAAAATGGATTATTTTAGCGAAATTCCAATAGCTTTTTTATATTTTCCTTAAATTTCGTCATTTTATCGAGATAAGATCGAAAAAAGAAGCGAAAAAAGATAATTTTAGCGAAATTTCAATTTTTTTCCTCGATTTTGGCCAAATTTTCGTAATTTTATCAAGATATGATCAAATAAAAGATACAAAAACGGATAATTTCAGAGAGATTTCAATTGTTTTCCTCTATTTTGCCCAAATTTTCGTCATTTTAACGAGATATGATCTAAAAAAGCGATGAAAACGAATAATTTTAGTGAAATTTCAATTTTTTTCTCTCTTTTCCCTTAATTTTGGTCATATTATCAAGATAAAATAGAAATAAGGTACGAAAGCGGATAATTTTAGCGAAATTCCAATTTCTTTTCTATATTTTCCTTAAATTTCGTCATTTTCTTCAAAATTTGATCGAAAAAAGCAACGAAAATGGATAATTTTATCTAAATTTCAATTTTTTTCTTCTCTTTTGCTTTTATTTTCGTCATATTATAGAGATATGATAGAAACAAACAACGAAAAAGGATAATTTCACCGATTATTTTTATTTCCTCTATTTTACCTCAATTTTCGTCCTTTTATCGAGATATGATCGAATTTAGAAGCGAAAACCGATAATTTTAGCAAAATTTCAATTTCTTTACTCAATTTTTCCGTTATTTTCATCATTTTATAGAGCTATTATCGAACGAAACAACGAAAAAAAATAATTTCAAAGAATTTCAAATTTTTTTCCTCCTTTTTGTCTTATTTTTTCTCTTTTGCTTTTATTTTCGTCATATTATAGAGATATGATTGAAAAATACAACGAAAAAGGATAATTCCACCGATTTTTTAATTTATTTCCTCTATTTTGCCTCAATTTTCGTCATCTTATCGAGATATGATCGAAAAAAGAAGCGAAAACAGATAATTTTAGAAAAATTTTAATTTCTTTCCGCAATTTTTTCCGTTATTTTCATCATTTTATAGAGCTATGATCGAACAAAACAGCGAAAAAAAAAATAATTTCAACGAATTTTAAATTTTTTTCCTCCTTTTTGTCTTACTTATTGTCATTTTTTCTAGATATGATCGAAAAGAGCAATGAAAATGGATAATTTTCGCGAAGTTTCAATTTTTTCCTCTATTTTCCCTTAATTTTCTTCATTTTATTGAGATATGATCAAAAAAAGCAACGACAACGGATAATTTTAGCGAAATTTCAATTTTTTTCCTCTACTTTGCCTTAATTATCGTCATTTTATCGAGATATGATCGAAAAAAGAACCGAAAACGGATAATTTTATCGAAATTTCTATTTATTTCCTCTATTTTGTCTTAATTTTCGTCATTTTATCGAGATACGATCAAAAAAAGCGACGAAAACGGATAATTTTAGCGAAATTTCATTTTTTTCCTCTATTTTCCCTAATTTTCGTCATTTTATCGAGATATGATCTAAAAAAGCAGAGAAAACGGTAATTTTTAGCGAAATTTCATTTTTTTCCTCTATTTTGCCTTAATTTTCGTCATTTTATGGAGATATGAATGAAAAAAGCAATAAAAACGGATAATTAACTAATTGGGTTACTTTGGAATGACAAATACAAATGGTGGAACTAATTATTTTTTCGCATAAACCTAACATTGTGATTTTCATTCAATCACACAGCACAGATATCACTACCTATTGCAATATATATGCAAGAAGATGCACTCCAAATAAAACAGATATAAAATAACTTGTTTTTTCATAACATTGGAAGGAATATTTCAGCTAATTATAAATTCATTTCAGTTGATAGGAACAAAATAAATACATATTCAAATAAAAAGCTAATGAATTTTAATTTTCATAAATGAATAGTTACAGTAAAGGATCAAACTGCTGGAGATTTGGTTTTTCCCTAAAGAGAATAAACATGTATATTTATTAGACAGAATACCTTGAATCACAATAGCAAAACTTCTGTTAGAATACCAACTCCTGTATTTTGAGGAAAAGTTGAGGTAATGAGTTCCTGTTCACTTTCATTTGTTCACAAATTATTTTTCCATATGAATTATTTATTAATCAGTATTTGGTTCTCTGTGAAATAAATAAGTTTCAAGAGACCAACTGATTAGGCATAATTGCTGATTTTGTGGTTTGGTTTAAGCCTCATTCATGTTCCGTTCCTTTTTAAAACCAAATATCAGAAAGGAAATATTTTGCTACATCTTATAAATGCCTCTAAAAATGGAAGTATTAATATTATATCTGTATATGAATATATGTACAATATTTCAGAGCTCTTCTTTGTCTTAAATAACAGTAGTTCCTTAATTCATACCTTCTGACCTGTACCGAATACAGATAATAGACATTACATTGTGACATAGCCTAAAGCAGCTGCTCTATGACAGGATGTAAGAGACGCATATGCTCTGCCCCTTTGATTGGTAGTCTGTTGATGGTGTAGAAATGGATCATCTCAGGTATACTGCTGAATGGCTGACTAAACTGTCCAAGAATGTATCTCCCACTTTCTTTGTTTTGCTGGATTCCCATATGCATAAATCCACGAGCACTTCTATAAAATATATAAAAATGAGATTAGTTTACAGAACTTATAAAATGCAAAACTTAATCTTACTACACTTATGCTTATAGTGGAATGCATGGGCTCATTTACTTTTATCAAGCTCCAGAATAAGTGTGCCAGTAATAGTAATAATTTATTGATCATTAATTGTTACAAAACACAATAGATCTTGTCAAAAAGTAGGTAATTAAAACACTAGTTCATTACAATTAAGGTAGAAAAATTCACTTATTGAATACAATGGTTTAGAAATTAACCAGTTAAAAATTAAAAAATGGAACAGAAGGACAAAGGGTAGAGTGAAACTCATGAGAAGTCTCGAATGAAATCTACCTGAAGCATTTTTGCCAAGGAAGGGTGAGGCAAGTTGTGGTAAACTAATGCAGGAATTAGGTGATGATAATTTTAGCATTTAATTTTTTTCTGCTCTTTGAAGAGACAATTTGCCTCAGATTACCAATTGCTTGTCACTTGATGATTCCATGATATGCCTCTTGCAAGAATCTACAATACACTTATCACCTTCTACAATTTCTGAACCAATCTCCCATCTTTCCAATCCAACCCCTTTAATTTCCCCATCAGTTTTGGCCACTGGCCTCTATTGACAGCCTTTTCAAAATCCACAAAACGTTCACTTATATCTTAAATTCTGAAATTCAAGGCTTTACTCAGCAAGTACTCTCATCAACCCAATTCAATTTCCAATTATGACTAATCGTTTTATTGCCATTAAATGTCAGCTCTTCTTCCCAATACATTTCTTATGAGCCTGTATTTCCCATATCTATTCTATTCTATATTCGTGTGAGACTTGTGTTCAACAATCACCTTTGTCATTATGGAATTTTTTAGACCCACAGAATTACCCTAATGTTTTGTCATTTTTGTCTGAATTCTATCAAATTTGACCCAATTCTACAACTAAAATAAGAATATTTATTCAATTTCCATTCTTTTGATATTTATTTCAATTTTGTGTGACCATAATCATTGAAAATTAATGGTGTATCATTAGATAATCCTAATTCATATAAAATTGCTTTCTCAAGTTATTTATCATTCACTAGAATATACATACTATATTTTACGAGAATATACATATTACCATGACGTTTAGAAGAATTAAAAATATTCCTTGTAGTGATATGCTATCAAGGGGCTGACCTAGTCCCCAGAAATTTTAATCAAAATATTTTGCAATAAATATGTACGAGATAAAAAATTAGCTACTCTACTCTTGCAGTAAAATAACACTGTCGGTGATTATGTCCACATATTCACTTTTGCTTGCCCCTTTCCTCTGATTGATCAATATTTGGTTATAGCACATCCAAAGCTAGCATTTTTATGCATCTTGTCAAGGAAAGGAACTGGCTTCAATATGCAAGTCCACATGTTGCTCTCATTCTAAACTCAAATGATAAATCTTAAAAGAATTCAATGCTCATTGCTTTTCTTGAGTGTTAGTTATAAATGGAGCTTTCAATATTGATCTCAAGGTAATTCAGATTTTCAACACAATTATTTCTGTGACTCCAAGCATAAGGTATTGAAGAAGATTTGGCTTAGAAATCTAGTCCCATAGAGTTGAGAAATTATGCAAGCAGAAAATTACTATAACTTACTAATTACTTTGGAAATTAACATTACTAAAAATATACAACAATTATTTCTAAATTTTCAAGAAAGAAATCAACTCAGAGAAATAATTAGAAATCATCATATTTTTGGCATATTATATTCGTCCCACCAATGTCTAGGCAGATGCTTCTATTTGTGAATTCTTTAGACAGGTTAATGCTTGTTGTTTTGAAGCGCTCTGTCGAATAATGAGAGTGGTCAATGATACTTTGAAAGGAACAAATTTATCGATATCTATTATATATAGACGCTTCTCCGGATATACCTATATATATATATACGAGTAAAATGTAGCTTGCATAATGCAATAATTTCATATCGGCATCGTATCGGGACGGTGCTCGAAAGAAAATAAAAAGGATTGAAAATATTCTTGAAATTCTCTGCAATTTAATCGTCTGGCATCAAACCTGGGTCTTCCTGGTTAACTCACTATGCAGCACAACAGAAGATCACCATCTCTGACTATGTGTGAAAATTCAAGCAGAAATATTGTCTGCAACTGCCTCAAACGACGTTATACTTTTCAAGAATTTAAATGGCTCTCTGGATTCGAACCAAGGACGATCTAGGAAATCTAAAACATGTTTTTGAAATGTATTTATGATTTCTATCTATATGCCGAATTTCAAGTTTCTATATTATTGGGAAAGGGTTCAAAATAATTCTTAAAAATCGGATCAGTTACTGATTTTAGCGACACCTGGTGTCGAACCCAGGACATATTGGCAGCTGTGAATGAACAGTATGACTTGTTAGGACTGAATCTTATTTCATCAAATCAAAAACAAATGTTTGAAGATTGTCCATGGTTCGATGCTAGGTCGCGGCAAATATCGGCCGTTTAAAATACATTTTGGCGATTTTTAAGATTTTTTTTGGACCCCTTCCCGATGGCATGGAAACTTGAAATTCGGCATGGAGTTGGAGATCATGAATATATTTCATAATCAAATTTTCTGTATTCGCTGATGGTCCTTGGTTCAATCCCAGAGAGCCATTTACATTCCTCAATGCATTTCTTATGGAGATAACAGAAAAAAGTTTTAGATACTTCCCGGCATGATATCGACTTCAAACTTTGTATGAAATAACATGAAGTTCTAATAAGTCATACTGTGCATTCGCAGCTACCAATATTTCCTGGGTTCAACACCAGGCGTCTCTACAATCAGTAAATTATCCGATATTTTTAAATTAATTTAAACCCCTTCCCAATAATATTAAAACATGAAATTAGGCATATAGATAGAGAACATAGATACATTTCAAAAACATGTTTTAGATTTCCTAGATCGTCCTTGGTTCGAATCCAGAGAGCCATTTAACTTCGTGAAAAGTAGGACGTCGTTTCAGGCAGTTGCAGCCAAAATTTCAGCTTGAATTTTCACACATAGTTAGAGATGGTGATCTTCTGTTGTGCTGCATAGTAAGTTTACCAGGAAGACCCGGGTTCGATGCCAGACGATTAAATTGCAGCGAATTTTAACATTATTTTCAATCCTTTTTTTTCTTTTGAGGACCATCACAATATGATGCCAATATGAAATTAGTGTTGTCGATCTGCCCTCAGTATGCAAGCTAAATTTTGCTCGTATTTAATAATTCTTTGTATTCATTACAGTGTTCATTGTACTCCATACTTTCCTATTAATGTTTGTGTTTTTCATCTTTTACTTTATTTCTTTTTTGTATCTCTTTGAATCCTTTTAATGTGTTTAAATTTAGTTATTATCTTAATTATATCGCATGTGATTGGGTAATTTCATACCTGTTTGTGACAAATTAATATTATTATTATTATTATTTGATAGAATTTTATTTTGAAAATGTCTAATCTCCTGCAAAGAAATATTTGCTATACTTTTGAAAATAAGCATAAAATGAAAACATTTGTATGGATATCTTCATATATTAAACATCACACTTTCCAAATTATGTACAGTAAATAATTTTAATGATTAAGTACCAAATAATTCCTGCCAATTGTGGAAACAAGATATAGAGAATCAAATATCTGAACCCTATCTGAAATTAAACTTTTTTGTTATTAGAAGTACTTTATAGTATATAAGATATATAAGATAATATTTTTACTTTTACTAATCACCTTATACTTAGCAAATAGTATTGATAGACTAGCTTTTGTAGTCATCGGTAGCTTCTTTGCAGAGTATGTTGTGACCTGGCCATTCCAAGCCTTTAATTTTTAATTTTAGTTTTCCAAGTCAGATATCCCTCTTAAAATCATTCTGCATGTTATACCATGGTGTGTGTTGTATTCCGATAAATATGGTAATTGAATTGTAAGTGGATGATATAACTTCATAATTTTATTACCTTACTGCAGTGACATGTCAACTTACTTGAGGGACAAAGAATAGTCTTGACAGGTTGATTCACTGTTTCGTGAACTTCCCTTCGTGAAAACTTCGTGAAAACTCCCTTCTTTGGTTAATCTGAGGACACTCTGCTTCCACTCTTGTAATTGCTCCATGATACCACCTGTAATTTAAGACATCTTCCATGTTAGTAAAATTATACCAAGCAATGATTTGACAAATGTTATTGACAGAAAAAGAAAAATTATGGAAATGTTTCACAAAAAGGATAAAATAGATCAATACTCAAATCAAAAAAGGCAAAAGGATTCAGGTTTATAAATGACCGATTAAGAAAGATTACTGATAAGGGTGAATAAAGAAGCTAAGGAGATCTAGCTACCTTTTCAATGCAAAGAAAGAGAGAATACTGAAACAATATGCTCTTCACAATAACGCTCTTAACAATACGTTCACACGTACGCTCTTTTACGTGGGATTGGAACGTCGCGCTCCAATCGCACGGGATAGGAATGTCCGTGTGAATGCGATAGGATTGGACAGGATATAAATGCACAGTTTTATTTACGCCCCAGTCCAGTACGTTCCTATCCTGAACTAATTTCAATTTCGGACGTTCTTGTCGCACGTGACTGACTAGATCCTACCCTTACGGTTTATGTTGAAAAAGTGAAAACTCTCTAGACCTTTTAAGAATTGTAAAAGTCCATGCGCAACGCCAGTCACGCGGGAAATAAGAAGTTTTTGACGTTCACACGGGCGATCCTGTCCTGTACGGTTTTAGACCGCGGGATGGAACGAAGGACAAGCCTTTGTCGATTTTAATCGACACGGGTTTGGAACGCCACAATCCAGTTCCAGTCGCACACGACAGAGCGTACGTGTGAACGCCCCTATTAAGGAAATATAGTTAAAAGTTAGGCTAGGTAAAATAACTTTCTCTAAGTATGTTTGTACTAAAAAAGGAAAATATAATACATGTCACATAAATAATCAATGGTAAGTAAAATAAAGCCCACAGTGTGATATCCCTATATAGGGATTTGGCTGTATTCACTGCGGGTGAAGCATGGTCAGTGTATCGATTCCCATACTGCCATAATAGGACTATTTAAACCTAACCCACTACCTCTTAATTCAGTTAGCTTTCCAATTGTTTTGATGCTTGGTAAACATCAGGTTCCTCAAACTAATTTAGGGGAAAGAGAGCTCAAACGACTCATCCCTTTTTGAGACAAAACCATTTAATGATGCATAATTAAGATGGCCAAATCTTTATATCGATTGTGCTTCAAATTCTTAGAGATATTTATCGTTGCAGAAGTCTTTCGGTTTCACTAATTAAATTACACTGATGCATGATGCGGTTTACAACGTCTTTAGAGTGAAATTATGCCTTTGTGTTTTATGTAGGAATGGGAAGTTACGCATTTAATTTTCTTTCTCAGCAGAGAGTGGATTATCGTGAGTTATGATGGAATAAATATAATATCTGAGCCGTAGAAGTTGCACTGAGTTCACTTGCACAAAAATTGAATTATGCTTTTGCTCTATGAGTTTAGAAGGATCATAACCAAAATGTTTATTTTCTGGGAAATGAAAAAGGGACATACACTCTCACTTAAAAATATTGAAAATTAAGATTGATGCTTCTTTTTGCAATAAAAACTGTTCAAGTGAAAATATATTTCTTTCCATCAATTCTACACAGAGATGAAAATGAAGATATAATATTGAGGAAGTACAAGAAGTGAAAAATAGTATCTTGGCTGGGGCTCGAACAGAGATTCTCACTGAGGAAACCGAAACACAAATAGATATTTAGAGATTTTCTCTCCAGATGTAATATTTCCAATTAAATGTGGAACAGTATGGCTGATATTTCAATAGTCTTACTAGCAGCATTTGCGAAAGAGTATACTTTTTATACTTGAATAAAAGCCGACCTCATTATAAGCCGAGGTACCCAATTTTATTCCAAAAAACTGGGAAAAGTATTTGAGTCGAATATAAATCTTGGGTGGGAAATGCAGCAGGTACTGGTAAAGTACACAATGAAAAGAATTAGCTATGAAATTACAGTAATTGAGGCATCGGTAGTTTAGTAAGAAGGAATTGAAAAGGAATTGTTGAATGAGCAAGTGAGGAATTTCCCAGCCGATTTACGACAATGATGCTTCTTTGCCACGGGAGAACTGATAAGGGGAGCCCTCCCTCGAGTTTAAGAAGCGGGGGTCTTGTACTCAGCATAAAAATTGTGCAGAAAAACTCGGCTTTTGCATAAGTATATAATTGTATCCACTGTTAAATTTATCTACATGTATATATAACCATAGGGCATTAAATATGTTTTTGCGCGATGTAAGTTTATCGCTCTTAAGGTATTCGATTCAAAATAAATTTAACCTGCCGTTACTCGTGCCCAATTTAGTTCGTGGTTACTCGAGCGGGATGTTTCTACACCCCGACGGACTTTTTCATTTATCACGGTTATCTTCAAAAACTTTCTTGATTATTTTTACCTCTTATCATTTATAGATCTTTTTGGATATGAAATCTAAATTTTACGTTGATAATTTAAGTTGACTTTTAAATTTTTGTGAGCTATATAATAATAATACTCAAAAACACTGTGCAATAAAACAGAAATTTTACTTGGATACCTTATAGATGAAATGTCTTTGTAGCAATTATTGTATTTGTTGCAAGCAGACATTTTACTACAATTACAGTAAAAAATTTTACCAGATTAATGCAATTTAACGTTAAATTTAATAATTTTCTCTAATTGTTTCGTGAGGCACACTCATGCACTAAGTCCTTGCTGAAGATAGAGTCTGTAATATGCTTCAAGTAATATCTGTCTTTATAGAAATTGTAAGTCCTTGAAGAGCATATATTATTACAGATTAGTGTTACTTATTCTCCACTGAAATTATATTAATATGCTCTATGATTAAACTTCCGCAAATTACAAAAAATTGAATTTGAATGCCAAATAACTGTATTTTTGGAAGTCAAATAATATTTATCTTAACAGGTAAAAATTAGAATGTAATGCATTTTTATATGAATGCCAGAAGATTTCAATGAAGGAAATCAAAAATTTCAATCAGGGAAAATAATCTTCTCACATCAGAGGTAAAAGTCATCACAACTGCAATAAATCAATTTATTTATTTACTTATTTTTTACTAATTTCACACTGAAATAATTCACATTTGATAAATCATCATTGTTTACAAAAAAGAATGAAAGAAGTCCAGGAACTGTCACTGGGCTATTATTGGTGCTAGCACTCTCCAAGGAAAACTTTCTTTGCTTTACTTAATTCCAGGAACACAGAATAAAAAGGATACATCCCAATCATAAAAACAATCATCAACTTTGTAAATAGCTGAAAGGTCTTTCTTTCCCTCAGGTATTTTTATTTTATGTTCATAGTTTTCTGGTTACAAAAACATGTCTTGTAATATAAAATGAGAGTAATATCTTATATTAATATCATGTTTATAGAAAAATACAATATATTCATATTTTATCTTGCAAATAATGAAAATAGCTAATATGCATAAGGAGAGATTATTTCAATTTTTTCCAAGACTGAGAAGAAAACTGGTGAACAAGGTAGAAGAGTCATGATTGATAAATATTGTTTCATCATTTTTATTTTAGGTTTATTTTATTTCAATTTTCAACAAAATTTCAATGAAATACTTGCATAGTAGTTTCTCACACTTTCAGTATAATTAGCTTAGCAAGAGTATAGTGATGCACAATACGTACTCCTAACCTTAACCAAAGTCAACCTCAGCCTTCACGTAGCATACTCTGATTAAACAAATGAGGCTATGTTGACTAGTTTATATCAATATAAATTAGTAATCTTGTAGAGAAATTCTAATGAAATAGATGTGATTACATTCGAAAGAATAAATAAAATGTAGGATAACGTAAACTACCATTATTAATTTTAGTATACATCAGTGGCGCAGCCAGAGGGGGGTTTTAGGGTTTCAAACCCCCCCCCCCAAGAGTCAAGTCCTATGACTATCTCTGAGCTTTTTTTTCTGCTGAAGAGTACAAAACCCCAATCATCACGCAAGTCTTAGAGATACACTGCTTGATAAATTCAGCGAAAGCTCCACACACCCGTAAATATGGCTCCGATTTCAGCTAAGGTTATCTTTTCGGTAGCAGAGCTGGCCTAGACATCGATAGCAATGGGACACTAAGATACGAGTGTTTTGCACTCAATGTTCAACGCGTGCACTTCTTAAGCCAATCCTTTAGTTAGATGACTCTCACCATACGATAATATTCCCATGAGAAAAATTCGACAGTGCTGATTTCTTTACCCCTCGCAAAAATACAAGGGAACATTCGAGAAGTAATTCAAAACTTTCACACTGAAAACAGAGATTAGGATTACGTTTAAGAGACAAACAGATTGATAAAATGCTCAGATCTTCTGCATGTGACTGTTTCAAGGGTGAAAATGCAAAGCTAGGCTCGTGATTAGTACTTTTGAGAAATTCACAGTGAACAGTTCGAAGGAGAGTTTAGTTTGCATTTCATAAGGTACAGATGGACATCCAAAATATTTTTTTCACAATCTGCGAATAGCTCAAGGCCTCTATCGGAAAAACGTAATTTAATGGCTATGTGGTTTTTTGTGAAATGACCATTATTAGTTGCATAAATTAGGATTGCCTTTTCTAGGGCTGTTATTGGAGGACACGCCAGAAGATGAGTTTAACGACAATTCCAAAGGTACTGGTTCCTTTATTAAGCATTCTGGACGATTAAAAGTCTGTACAGTAGACTCTTCATTACTCCGAATGATAGAAAATATACTGATCCTTATTTTATGATTACCTGTTATTTTGCTGTATATTTACAAAAGTAATTCGATAACCGAATTTCCGTAGAAATTTGAAGAAGTATTGGAGCAATACAAGATATAACTAAAATATAATTTTCGATGATTTTATTAATAATATACCATTTTGGCAGCGAGTCAGTCAGCTGAAAGGTATTGTGCGCTTAGGTATGTATGCACAGATTTATCGGACCAGTGACATGATGGCTTGAAATAAATTTGATGAACTGTTAAAACTGTGGCTTAAATTCTCCAGCTTCCCTTTTTCTTCTTCCACCAATTTTTTCTCTGGAAATAGAATCCAACGAACCTCATGACTTATCCTGTCAACCACGTGGTCATGCAATGCCCCTTCACAATTTCAATTCATGGAAAAATTTTGTTTTTTTTTAACACAATGCGTAAGACTGGGTTTGCGTCAGCTCTCTGCTTGTTAAACAACCTAACTACTTCTTCGTCTAAATAATTGTAAGTTGACGACTTCATTTTTTTCACCCTGGTGTGTAACTTTAATTCTGCAAATTCAATTATAATCAAGGGTAAACTGTATTTTTTAATGCAGTCGAAGTTTTAATGTTCGGTTTGTGACGCATTCAACTGAATACTTAGCTAATACATAAATAACGAAATCAGGCTTAATTGTAAGCCTACCAGAAAATTTCACCTGATATAAATGATTTTGGGTTCTTAGAAGAGAAGTTAATTTTAAAAACAAGGGATGAAGTCACTCCTTAGAAACCTGTTGATGATATAGTCTAATAACGAAAGATATTCAAATAAGCATGGGCAAAGTGGGGATCTAATGAGTGGATATTACGTTTTATGTCACTTGCCAAATAATCGTAACTAATCTTTTTCCTTCTCATGCTTGGCAACCTCTTGGAAGAAAGAACGCTCAAAGACTTGGGAAGTTTATATCTACAACACTAAAAACTTAAGCATAGAAAAAAAAAATGACTTTTTAATAGATATTGGACGTATCCAAACAACACTTATGATGAGTTTCCAATAGTTCGCTTATGTAAACTATTATCTTGGAAAGTGTAATTAGTTGGCTACCTAAGTGTTAAACTCCTCTATTTTTAATGCATTTAGTTTTTGAAAGAATTGACATATTTGTAATAAGTAATGAGCATGAATATAGTAGCCCCTGTATGTTAGGCATTTTTCGTTTTAGGACCCCTCCCATTGGCAAATCCTGGCTGCGCCACTGGTATACATCAATGATCTTAGCAATCACATGTATAGCATAGTTAGGATATTTGTGGATGAGATGGTCATTTACAAGGAAGAGGAGAGTTTAGAGGATAATGAACCCTTTTGAATGGCTTAGATAGAATTATGAAATGATGCAATGATTAGCAGTCAAACCTAAATGTCAACGCCTCCTATATAGAAAGCCATTAACAGCGAAAATTGGCAACACAGGAAGTAGTGCGTCCGTGGTCACAGGTGTTTAGCCTTATATGGCGTGGTAGTCTGATGTTGGTGAACAGGAGTATATTGAATTCACTTTCAACCTACGATTTGCAAATCACAGTAGAACCCCGTTTTTACGAACCTCGATTTTACGAAGTGACACAGTTTTACGAACCATTCCGCCGGTCCCGATCTTTGTACATGTAAAATGACCTCGGTTTTACGTAAAACCTCTATTTCATGTTTTACGAAGTGAGAAGCCGGTCCCTAGGAGTGACTGAACCCCGGTTTTACGAAGTATTTGTAATGGTTTTGTCGCACTGAGCTCAATACAATGGGATGACGATCGCCGTAAACAGGAGCAGCTGAATCCAGATCGGCTATGTTGGGAAGACCCTCATCCCATGTAATTTAGATGGGAAAATGTGAAAATTTCGTGGAATACAAACATTTTGATTACAGTTTTCGCGAAACATTGTAGCTTATAAGACGTAACAGTGCTCTTTCTTTCTTCATCAAGCTTTCTGGTAATATCGCGAATCCTCGACGTGGGATCGTATAGATCAACAGTTTCCATGAGTTTAACTCTGTGTAAACTCTCAGTAAAGTTTCTATTTGGACGAGAGATTGAGAAAATAAAGCATGATAAAAATTTGTTTTCGACTTGGGGAGTTTTGGGTTCAAATCTTGGCTGCTAAATTGGAGTGCGAATATTTAAAATCTCAAGGCTGCTGCAGGGATTTCGGATTTTTAATTGGTTAGTAAAAGATTGAAAAATAATGGTTGGATGGTGGACACCCTGAAAAATTTTTGTCTCCAAGCGAGGATAAGTCGCGCGCGTTCAGTCAGAATCACTCTCTGCGCGAGGTGGCCTGTGTTGCGATTTCCCGTGTGCCTATTAGTAAAATAATGGATAAAACATCGCTGACAAAGAAAAAGAGTAATTCCCTGATTTTGGTCACCAAAATGTCAATTATCAAGGAAGTACGTGATCGCGGGCAGACAAAAACAGAAATTGCTCGGAAGTATGGCATTTCTTTACCTACACTGGCAGCAATCGTCAATTCAAGTGAAAAAATTTTGAATCACACAACAACATCATTAAAAACAAAGTACGTCTCATCGTCACAATTTGATCAACTGATAGGCAGCTGCAAAATTATTTTTTAAGTGTCGTGCGTGCAAATTGCCTATAAGTGGACCAATTCTGAAGGAGAAGGCTCAGGTTTTGGCTCTTAAACTGAAGTGCGACAACTTTAAAGCCTCAAATGGGTGGCTTGAAAGTAGCATTCCTGTGGAAGTTCTTCGTTGCAGCTGTCATGGAAATTAGTTTAATTAAAGAATACTAAATTTGTAGCAATACGTTACTATTACTTAAATTTTGATGCATTTTCAATACGTAATTTATTAATTAAAAGCGTTTTACGTCGTTAGGTAAGAATTTGCGATCGCGACTTCTGATTTGTCACGCGACAAGATCGTTTTAAGTACCCGCGAGTAAGTAATTCTCGAAAAACACCGCTAAACGTCAGCGTATTAGAACATATTAGAACGCACATAAAAAAGAGGGAGTTTCAAATTAACTTAAGTAAAGTTCTTAAATGACATTAAAATATTTACGAGCTAGTTTCCTGGAATTCATGGCTGTGAGTTTCATTCACTTTGACATAAGTGAGTCTCCTAGGCTTTTAAATAAGGTCTATGCTATAAAGAGAATCAGTATAATCGTAGTCTAATTTTAAAATCCTTTCAATTTGAAGCAAATATACTGCAGATTCGCTCCTGGAGAGCCATGTGGGTAACGCTCGTGACTCATGAGGAATCAGTTCTGATTTCAAATCCTGGTGGGGGCACATGGGCAAAATGACCTAAGCTGTCAAAGTGCTTACTACTACTACTGCTTCTACTATAGTGCACACAGAGAATTGCATGTGATATATATTGTTTTCTTCCTGAGAATGAGCTTGTGACTCTTATTTGTGACAGAAATTAGTTTGACTTCATCCTCATAATTATTTGACAAGTTTAGACCTGCACAGTTTTGCTTTCTATAAGCAGAGCTTTAGTATGCATGCATTAGTTGCATATCAAGCCTCTGATGTGCAAGATGTGCCTCCATGGACATTGCTCCATGCTGTGCGAGGAATTGCCAGAGCATGGGACAGTGTCACTGCAAACACTATTTCCAACTGTTGGAGATCAGCTGGTTTTGGTGACACTTCAATTATAGAGACAGAGGAGTTAGTGGAGGTTCCCACACTACAGGACCTCCTTAGTAGAGAAATGGCACAACTAAATCAATACATCCCAGATGCATCCTCTCGTGCTGAGTCATATGTCAAGTGTGACTCTCATGTGATGATGTATAACTGCAGTGAATTTAGTGAAGACGAAGAAGATGAGGATGAAGTGAACTTAGATATCTCTTCTACAAGCTATGAAGATAACCCAGAAGCACCTTCCCCCCCTTACAAGGGATGAATTAAGACACCATAAAAGTGCTTCACAATTTTCAAATGTTTACTGATGGTGTACCTGATTCATTCAATTATTACCTTTCAGGTATTAACTGATTGAATGAGAAAATCACCTCATCTTTCATTGAAACTTCCAAAAAACAAAAAAATAATTTATGATTATCTTAAAAAGTAATAAGTTTAGAATTTTTTTCTGTTGTATTAAACTGGATGTATAATTCATTTAATTGAAATATTACCTTCCTTTCAATCCCATTTAACTTTATGCACTGTGTTACTGAACCTGGATTGGTATTGTAGAGATTTCGATTGCTTGAAAGAAAACCTCAAATTTACAAAGCCCGAATTTTACAAAGCGCAAATTTTTGGGTCCCTTCAACTTCGTAAAATTGAGGTTCTACTATATATTGTATTTGCACAGTATAAGCTAAGTGCATAGAAGGATCATATGTCTTAATATTGAAGGTAAGTCAATTGAAATTGCTACTAACTGATTGATGTTATTTCTAACTTCAACACTTGTCCTATTGAGTATTTTGTGACTTTCTTTATAGACATACTAATGAATTACTTTTTTATGTTTATATTACGTAGATGCCGCGAAGATGCTGCATCCCGCAATACACTTCAAATTACGACAGTGCTTTAAAAAAAGGCTGTTTAGCCGTTACCACTTTTCAGTTTCCAAAGAATGATAATTTGAGAAGAATGTGGCTTAAAACATTCCACGGAAAGATTGGGAACCGACCAAATCCTCTGCTGTCTGCATTAATCATTTCCAAGATGAAGATGTGATAAAATATCAGGATTACAGACAGGGAAACGGAGAAATGGTGCAGATTTTGCTTAGTCATCCCAGGCTGAAAAGTGATGCAGTTCCTAAAGTATTCAGTGGTTTGCCATCATATTTATCTAAAGAGGTTTCTTCGTCAAGAAGAGATCCAGAGTGTAGAAGAAGAATAGCATTAGAAACCCATGAAAAAAGTGTTCAGGAATTTATCCAGTCTGATATGATAGTGGATTTTGAAAACTTTGTGCAACATTTTCCTACCAAAATAGGACTTAAAGGTTGGAACTATAAAAGAGGAGGAAAAAGTGTGTGGTTTTACAGGTTTACTTTTCAAGATGTGGATGAGTTAAGCATTTCTTGCAGTATCAACATGTTGGAAAATTTAATAGTGGGGGTGAATGTTAATGGTATTTGCATTTCTCCTCATGATTTGAGTTGGGTCATGCCATGTGATTCAAAGCTTAGCAGATGGTCCCAAATAGAAAATATTTTGAGCAGGTACAGGACAGTTTCTGATGAGGGTTGTGAGAAAGAAACTGTTCATTCTCTTCTACAAAAATGCAAGTACAATTTACTAAAATGCTGTACCATTGCACAAAGGGAGAATTTCAAGTATGAGAAAACCCTAGAAATTCTTCTAGATCAGGTAAACCTCTTATTGATTAATAAGCCAAGGTATTCACCTATAACAATGCTGTTTTCATTTATTGTGATTTCCTTACCTGTTCCATGCTATAATGTAATCAGAGATTACTTGATATTGCCAACAGAAAGGTACATTATGCAATGGATAGCATCTTTTGGTATTGATGCAAATGCTGGTCCCATGAGAACAACACATTACCTACATCATGTTTCAAAAAACATATGTGAAAGAGGTCGTTATGTAAACCTTTTGATTGATGAAATTTATATAAATAGTTCCTAAAGTTACAAGTCTCAGAACATTGTTGGAGCAGCAGAGAACACAACTAAAAGTGAAAAAGATTCAGGGCAAAGTGGTATAGATATTGCTAAAACTGTGGTCTGCTTTATGATAAATTCAGCATTTGATTCATTCAAGGAAGTAGTTAGATTATATCCTGTAAAAGCAGTTACAAGCTGTGATTTGAAAAATGTTACGTTGGAGGTAGTAAGTTTTGTTCAGAAGTCAGGGTTTAGAGTGATTTCTATCATAACAGACAACAATGGTGTTAATCAAAGTATGTTTTCTCTCTTGTCAAATGCTGAATCATTTCCGAACCCAGATTTTCAAAATAATGTTATATTTTTGATGCATGATACAGTTCATTTATTTAAGAACATAAGAAATTCTTGGTCGAGGCAAAGAGATGATTTTAAAACATTTGCATTTCCTGATTTTGAGAGTGGAGTACAAAGAAGAGCATGTTTTGAACATCTTAGAAAGTTTCACAAAGACGAGCAATCATCACTTGTAAAAAAAGCTTACAAATTAAATGACAAAACTTTGTACCCAAGTAATTTGGATAGACAAAAAGTATTGCTTGTTGATAATGTTTTCCACTCCTCCACTATTGCAGCTTTGAAAACAGTGACAGAATGCAATGATACTGCAGTATTTTTAGAAATAATTCGAAAATGGTGGGACATAGTGAATTCCAAATCTACCCTTAAAGGCATTATAAAACGTAATGAGTGGTCAGGCCCAATATGTGATTTAAATGATGTTAAGTATAAATTCCTTGGTCATTTTTTAGAATGGATAAAGAGTTGGAAATTGTTTTCTGTAACATATAATGGGGGCCTCACAAAAGATACTTTCAATGCACTTGAAAGAAGTACTTGTGTCTTATTACTTACAATAGAATATGTCTTCATTAATTTAAATATAGAGTACATGCTACTTGGCAAATTCCAGACTGAAGCTTAGAGTCTAGGTTTGGCAAATATAGAAATTAATCTGGGAGCAATTATAATATTTCTTATCGACAGGTGATGGAATCAGAGAAGAAGCTTCGATTAAGAAGAATATTTAAACTGATGTGTCAAAATGTGAATGTTATAAAAGAATTTAGTAGAGATGTTGATTATGACGACACAGTCCAATCAAGTGTAGATGATTTCTTAGAAATAATAAGTTCAGAATATTTAGAAAGCTGTCAAATAGATGATTCTGCTCATGTTTATGTTTCTGGTTATGCTGCAAGTCGTGTAGTAAAGTTTCTTAATTGTCAGTTGTGTATTGATAAAGTTGTTAAAGAAAAAGGTAATGACATAGGAGATGACTATTTTGATTGCTTGCAAAGAGGGGGGCTCTGTTTACCTACAGACCTAGTGAGATATGCTTTGTTTCATATGTATGCACTTATTCAGTTCATGAATGATGGTTGGGAGTGTAAGTTCCTTAAGTTTTCCAATCAAAGGTCACTGCTGATGGAGTTAACAATCCTTAGTATGGAGAGAAATGATTTCCTAAATGAGTTAACTGAAAAATATTTGTGGTAATAGCTGGAAATTTGTTTTTAATAAAATTAACTCTGTGTTAGCTAACACTTTACTTTACAATTATGCAAAATATAGAAATTAAAACAATTCCACAACAAACAAGAAAAGAAAACTCCAGACTTTGATTTAGTTACTCCAACATTTGTTAGTATAAGGTTACTGTCTTCTTTTTCATGTGTATGATAACTATTTATGTAACAATTAATGTAAGTACAATATGGCAAATAAAACCAACTCGAAAATGATACTATTAATTTATTTTCCTGTTCATCCACCTCTTATTATAACAGCAAAGATCAGACATAAAGTGGTAAGTTACTTAATCATATTTATTGAAGAATAATGTAGGAATAAGTAAATATTATGTATTTTATGAAATCCGTCATATTAATTAGCAGCAGCATACTGTAGGAGACTGACCACGATAGGACTACTTCAAACAGCTGTTGCAATGTTGCCAAGTTTACGTTCATGGCTTTCTATATAGGAGGCTCTGCTAAATGTAGAAAAGTGTTCAGTAGTTAACTTCTTTGAAAGAAGTACAGCCTCCGTGGGGTAAAATTAATGACAATAGAATCAGTGAAATATTTTGGAGTGACTCTCACAAATAATTTATCATAGATTACCTACATCAGTAATATATGTGGAATAGCACTTAAAAAACTCGGCTTTGTCAAAAGAACAGTCAGAAGGAGTGAAGAAAAAGTTTGCAAAAGAATCTACCAAGCATAAGTTAGGCCTCACCTTGAGTATGCATATACAGGGTGCGGCAGAACCGACTAACCAGTTTCGAGTGTTAAATGCTCGGGCGGTGGTGGGGGGAGGAAGTTGCACGTGGTCTCCCTTTGTTCCATCGGGGATCCCATTTCAGTAACCAACATGGTTTGGACCGGAGCACATCGAAGCTTTGCCGTGCGTGGGTATTTTGAAAACAACCGATCTGTGATCGCGACGCAACGAGCTTTTCGAAGACAGTTCAACATTCCACGCAACAATTCCGTTCCTAATGCAAACACAATTCGGTCCTGGGTTCGGCAGTTGGAGGAAACCGCCAGCACACTAAGAAGAGATACTCATGGCCGACGCAGATCCATCAGAACACCAGAAAACGTGAGGCTGGTGAGGGCAGCAATTGAGCAGTCGCTAAGACATGCTGCTCAAAGACATTCTGTTGCCTTGGGGATATCAGACCGCAGTTTGAGGAGGATTCTGGATTTTGATTTAAATTTAAATCCCTTCAAAAGAATGATGGCTCAAGAATTGAGCCCAGCAGACTACGCCAACCGTCGAAATCTGTGTGAGCTAATGCTTGCACAGATCCCTCCGGAGGCAGCTTTCTTCAGTAGCGACGAGGCGCATTTTCACCTCATTGGGATTGTGAATAAACAAAATTTTTGCTACTGGACTGAAAATAACCCCCGAATCATTCACAAAAGACCGCTACATTCCCCTAAACAGTGTGGTGTGCCATATCACAATTTGGGGTGATTCTTTGAGGAGGAAGGCGTGACCGTGACCTTGAATTCCGGACGTTATGTGTCCAAGTTTGAGAATTTTCTGCAGCCCAGAATGGAGGAGATTGTTGAAGAAGAGGGATTAGGGGACTTGTGGTTCCAACAAGATGGGGCTACAGCTCACACAGCCCAAAATTCACTCAACGTTTTGAGAGAAATGTTTCCTGGGCGTCTGGTCTCTTTGAGGGGTGATGTGGGGTGGCTGGCACGGTCACCAGATTTAAGCATATGCAATTTCTTTCTTTGGGGATATCTGAAGGAAAAGGTGTTCAAACGTCGCACATAAACCCTACCAGAGCTAAGGGAGCAAATTATTGAAGAAGTGAACACTATACCCCTCGATATGTGTGAACGAGCTTTTCAAAACTTCAGAGATCGTCTCCAAAAGTGTATCGCTGCTAACGACCGCCATGTTGAGGACATAATTTTCAAAAGTGAATAAATATATAAATGGTATGAACAACTTTTTTCGAAAATGAAAACTTTTTTTCTTTATATACCCAGATTTCTTTTTTATAACTCCTCAAAACTGCTTAATTGGTTCTGCCGCACCCTGTAGTATATGGGACCCTGCTGTAAAATATTATACTTATTCAGAGAAATTACCTTCTCAGAAGGTGTAACCAATATAATGCAAGCTCCCTGTTATATAGGCCATTCTGATGCTGCAAGGAAGATCAGCGAAATAGATGCTAGAATAAATCGTTTCAAGAATTCATTTTTTCATAACATACATAACGCAAAAGCAATTGATTAGGAAAATAGAGTCAAGGTGCTTGCACCCACTGCCACACACCGAAATACGGCTTGCGGGGACTTTACATACAGACAAAACTCTGATTCTAGGAAAGTATGGGGTAAACATTTAAAATAAGAAAGATATTAGTAAAAAGTAAAATAGAGATGAAAATATGACTTTTGTTGATTGGCTGCAAAACAGGAACCACCATGTATGCTGACCAGCAAACCCTTATTTGGCCTGCCTGGACTTTTTGGAGGTAATTCAAAAAGGGTGTAATTTTTAATCTGTCTTCTCCTAAGTGGGTAGAGAGAAGACTTTATAAAAAAATTGGTTCCTCTTAAATTTGATTCTCAATCGCCTTATTCTAATATATACTTAAAAATTATTCTATTCATTTTTAGGGGAGTCGCTTCTCAAAACTACGTTCAGTTATGCATGTTCTGACTCTCAACTTATATGCAATAATTCCTATACATTACTTCATAATCAACTTTCACCTGATTTTCGACAAGGATATGAATAATGATAACAAACATACTAACTGTGATTAAGATGTTGGTTAGAGGTGTTTGCAAGGATTAATTACACTTTACCCTTGCAATGAATTCATTTATAGAGTATAATATTTTCGTGTGGCATCTTAACTTTTCTGCATTCTTTTGATTAAAGTATGATATATAAAGAAGGGATTCTAAATTCTTACTGTGGTCATAAATTTGAAGACTATTTTAGAGGAGTAGAGATGAAGTGCTATTTAATTACTTACTCATTTTATTAAGTTGATATGTCCAAGTGTAATTGTGTGGAAAGAATGTGCACACATTTTGAAAAAGAACTTTGAATCTTACAAAAAACTTAGCTAAATTCATTGTAACTAACTGAATGTGAAGATGTGAAATGATGAAATTATACGTAAAATATCCCTCTATTCATACAGTCTGTAATTAACTCTGGGTCAAGTACATGATCAAAGAAAACTTTCATCATGTGTAAGTGTGAACAGCATTCGATCTACAGCCAGTCATGCACAACTCTTCAAGGGTTAGGTCATGTACTCTGAACCACGCCAGGGTTTACAAGACCAAATCATTCGAGTAGCTTGCACGTACCAAAGCTAAATGCCAATTTATAAAATGAATTACATTCAAATGATGTTGAAAGTTATAGTCAAAAGAATTGTCTGTGAAAAAAATGAATAAACTATTCTATCTATATATAAATATTTATTCTATTCCTTTCCACAACTCCAACATTTTGTTACTTGACTGAGCATACTATTGGTCGGTTTTACATGAAAGACATGAGCCATGTTCGACTACAACTCACTTGCTGGTCGTATACACAAGTCAAGTTAGTCAGTCTTGCAATCGATGGAGTAAAAATACTTTTAAAGGGTCTTAATTCCCAATGTATTGCTTACAGAAAATGCATGAGCTCAGATTCAACAATCGCATTGGTCGTCAGGGGAACCAGTATTATCAAAATTCTCACTGTTCTGAAATGAAAACAATATTCTATGATCGAAATAATATAATTGATTCAATTCCTCTTCTTTTAGTGGTCATCTTGATTCCATATGTCTAATCTATGCAATTTAATTTTGCAAAAGAAATTAAGCTTGCAACCGATAAAATCGAGTTTACATGCTTTTCTTATGAGAAAACCTTTACCTCGTCTGGGATCTAACCAGAGACAATTAGGTAATTAATAAGTAGAGGATAATAGCACAAAAAAGACATTTATCCATCTTTAGAATTTGAAAGCTGTGCAAATTGTGGTTCTAGAATTTTAGGGGACATTCAAACTTTCTACTTTATGTGTAAGATTTGTCAATCAATCAATAAATTATACCACTGATTATATGTATGCTCATAATTAGCTCTGCATACTTCCTTTATATAATTAATTAGCTATATATTGCTCATTATCTTAATGACTAATTTCATGTTTATCCTTCACAATGAATTTAATACTCAAATAACTGTAGAAACTGAGAGGTAGAATTAGTTACAACATACATAATTACAAATATAATGTGGCATGCATGAAATTGGGCTTGGTGTTAAATGGTAGTAATGATAAGTTTGAATCCCTTTCACATATTGCTAACAGATTTTTGGAAAAATAATGAAGCTGAAAACTGCTACAAAGAAGGGAATTCTGAAACTTATATTACAATTACTAATATTTGCTTTCTAAAATATCTCAGCAGGTAAATCTTTAAGAAACAGCTCTACTCACCAACTACATTTTAGTCAATTTATCTTCCACTGACATGTTGACTAGAATTTTCACTTTCTTCACCATGGTTCTCCTCTCTTTGGTGATTTTCAGGTGACTGATTCAATGAAGCACTTTGCTCTGTACTTTTGAATCAAACACACTTCTCCTCGAAATACATCAGTTGCCTCTCCGCTGCCATTCCACCAGGGAGGACAAATGAATCACTCTTTTGTTCTGGGCCTTCTTGACAGCAATTCTGGGATATCAACCACAATACTTTTTTCCATTCAGTCTTCATCACTCTTCCCTACGCTTACGCTAATGCAAATTGACAAACTCAGATTTTTGAGGCCTGTTGTGCACAACTACCTTGCTTGCTACCTTGTGATTCTGAAATTGAAGTAAAAATTAAACAATAAATGTTCATCTTTTAAGTTTTAAATTCCACATCTGCAATCTGAGAACAACAGTTTCCCTCAGCAAATTAAATATAAGTAAAAGATTTCCTTAAATATAGACACAATAATATACATAATCCATTTTCACTTATTGAAAGGTCATATTCCTTCTATTTTACCATTATTATATTAAAGATATAATTCCATGAATTCTATTGAAGCGTAAGGAAGGCCTTCACTTCCCAATAGTTGGTAGAAAATTATATACAAATATGAAACAGTAAACACTATTCTAAACGTTATAAAATGCTACTTAAGAAACATACATTAATACTTCATGCCACTTAAGAAACATACATTAATAACCTCATAAAATGAAATGATGCTTAAGAGGTTTCTTTGAAAATTTTTCAAATTACATAAAACTTTTTCAAATTTCACAAAAATTTTAACTCTTTACCCTCTAAGGACCATAAGAGAACTACTAGTGAAACAGTTTATTTATTCCAAATTCTGTTATTTTGGTCAACTCATGCTACTAACTCCATTCTTATCAACATATATAGCCTAATTGTGAAGATATGGGACAAATGTCTCCCTGTGGCAGCCTAGTGAAAAATAATTAATGCACTAATATAAAATTTCTCTAGTTTCCTTAGCAATAAAATAATGTTTGGACTGAAATACTCAATTTGTATTATCAATTGCAAGCATATTGATGATACAAATTTCAAGTCGACATCTAATCGAGAAGATCCTCAAAATAAAAAAAGGGATTGAAAATATTCTTAAAAATCAAGGCAATTTATTTCAAATAGGAGAAATTGGCATCCACCTGGCACAAACTCAAGTACATTTGGTGTCAGCTTCATAGATATAAAGAAAGAAGAGCACCATTTCCGTGACCCCTATGATTTTGTATTCCCTATCCTACCGGGATGTAGCTTAAAATATTTTCGAAACCGATTCATAAATAATTTGAAATTCCTGTCATACGTTTCTAATAGTAGAGATGCCTGGCGTCGAACCCAGGATCTTTTGGAAGTTGTGAATAAATATAACGCCCTGATAGAAATAAATTTATTTGTTTCAAATTTTGAAGTTGATATCATACTGGGAGGGTCTAAAATTAAGCCTCCGTTATCCCCATCTGAAAAGCATAGGATTATGAAAATTGCTCTCTGGGATCGAACCAAGGACAGTTTGGGAAACCTCAAACACAGCATATGAAATGTATTTATGATCTTTATTCACAAGCCAAAATATAAGTTTCTATGTTATCAGGAAGGGGTTAAAAAAAATCTTAAAAATCGTAACAGTTACTGATTTTAGAGACATATAAATATATTATTGAAATGTTATAGTGTAAAAAAAAGTTCTTAATTATTTGTGTTTCTGTTCCCTATCATTATTTACTTTTATTATATAGCCTTAGGTATATGTAAGATCTTGAATGAGGCTTTTGCAGCACAGGTCAACTGAAGAAGTCAACAGTATCATTGGCGAAACGTTGCCACTCAAAAAGGTCAACGCTTTGTACCTGGAAACTTTCAACAATATGATATTTAAAAAAGTAAATATGTCAAAAATCTATTGTAAGTACATTCATTTACTGTCAGAGTTTAAATGCATTAAAATTAAATATCTTTCTAAGAATCATTCTACTATCACAGGGATTATTTATATTTTTTATAACTAAACTTGATTTTAATTCCGTCATTTTTGATGGTGGAATTCACTAGTAATAATAATAATAATAAGCTCATAGTACTTACCAAAGTACAATTCAGTTATCTATAAAACAGTTTTAACCTTTTGTATCAGTTACTTAAGTACAATTGTAATGTATAAATCCTTGGACAAAAAAATTTAAATCATATTACAATTTGACAATTATATATAAGAAGATTATATTGAATTTCATAAACTGAAACTGAAAAAGAACTGTAAACATTAATATCAAAGGGAATATTATGTGTTCTTGAAATTCCAGTTTACTTTCTTGAAACCTGGGGAGCCAGTTATATATGAGTACAATCTTTGATATAGGCTTAATTTCTTAATGCCATCTGCTTTTTTTAATAGATAAATATTTAAAAAGTAAATAATTAATCAAATAATAAAGTTGTATGTTTATATAATAATAGTCTTTAATATATAAATAATCAAAATTTCATGATAGAAAAAACTCAGAGTACGTATTAAATTACACTTTCCATATCACAAGAAGCAAAGATAATATAGCTTTATCTGTAGACAACAAGACTTAATGCAGGCTTTTACATATTTATCATTTCATGGAATTTCATTTTATGTACAACTGAGATAAAATATTCACTTTACAAAATATCGGTCATGAAAAGAAATTCTACCTACCTCTATCCTGATGTTAAAAAAGTAAATTATTTCTTCAAATTTGGTCAGGGCTCAAATCACTAAGATATACAAAATATTCTGTTTTTTTCTAGAAAACCAAATATACAGGTAAATGAGGAGATATATCACAAATGCAGTAATTCTCTTTACATCAAGTAAACCAAAAAGATTCAGTAATTTCATTGTTTCAGCTATCATCCTCATAGATAGCCCAGGCAGCACAACGTCACAAATTGCCCCAAAATATATATATATTATACAGATATCCAAGAGATATGGTTTACCTTAAGGGAAAGAATATCTGTATATGGAAGGGCAAAGTTAGGGATAAGGAAGGGCAATATCACAGATAGATTTCCGGTTTTTAAGGGATATCATATCCCTAAAGGCGAAAGCAGCGCTACTAGGGGACGCTAAGAGAACTAACGGACGTTAGAGCAAGCTATGGAAGCAGCATCTAGTGGCTAAAATTTGAACTACTAACGTTTTGGCGCGCCTGATATGAACTGATGAGGCGCTGTTTAGGAAAACATTGTAATAGTAAAAAAATCGTTATCTAAAATATAAGAGCGGACAAGAAAAAGAATCTTGGTAAATATTTCCGCAAACCTATTTATACCTTGGAATCAACGACATATGAATAAAAAAGCTCAAAATAGAAACCATCTCATAGTATTTATTTCAACTAAGTAAAAGCAGATACATGATAAAAATACAGGATTAACACATCAATGAAGGAAAAATCAATAGGATAAAATCAAACAAGAAACCAGAAAGATAGAAAAAAACTTTATTTCAAGACTTGATAATATAAAATAATACAAAAACAGTATTAAAGATAGTAAAGCTTACAACCACTATGGATGAAAACCGACGTTTTCACCTTATAACAAAACCAGACATGGAAAACAGAATGACCTATAACCACTTAGGCAAGCATTGATAGAAAATCACATACAAGGAACCTACATAAAAGGAGCTTGCCTGAACACCAAAACATTTCAATGAGATGGATATGTTAAACTAATGATGGTGAGCAACAGCCATTCAATCAAGCAGTAAAGGAAGAATTTTAATCCATGCCATACTCTTTCTACTTACCACTCTTTAGACCAGCAGAAGTGACTCCATTTCCCAAATTTACACTTCCTTCGACAAAGAATACTACTTAGCATGCCAAGAACCCTTCCATGATAAAATAACAAGATATACATGAAGCCATGACAAAATAAAGAAACATAGATACTAACACAATTAGGAAATAAAGAAAGATTAAGAGTACAGAAATCTAACTGAATGCACTTTTCATTGACCTGTATATGAACAAGTATAGGCTTATTAAAAACACTCCTATCTCCCTATTTTCTCTTCATGTAGCATCAACTGGGATACACCTACTAGCAAACATTTAGGTTTAAAATCCTCCTAAAATTTTCAAGAAGAAATAAAGGAAATAATCTTCGAAATATTTGTATGTACTTTTACCACAAATTTATTTATAAAAAACAAAAACACGACCGGTTTCAACGATAGATCGTCATCTTCTGGTTTTTCAAGAAGAGTTCTTGAGTTAGGAGTGAAGATATACCATAAAGGATATAAAGTTTTAGGTTATTTTTCCCATAGATATGTCTTTACTTCTCATTAACTTTTTTACTTAAAAATAGCAATAAATTACTCAAAGTTATCCATTCAACTTCATTAAAATCTATTATGCATTGAAATATAGTAATACAACTAACTCACTCAGAAAAAGGTTGTTAGAAAACACTGCACGAGGAAATTACTACATTTTGGTCTTAGAACATATATGTGAAATACTAAATAAAAAGAAGCCTAAAACAGAAAACTAGTTCTGAGAGACAGTATCATTGGCCCATTTAGAAATTTTGAGTTACAAAAAAGAATAGACTAAAACTCAGAAAGAATACTAAGACTAATGATTTAAATGTGGAAGTCAAAACCTATCCTTTCTCCCTTAATGCTTTCATTTGCATTGTGTAACTACAACCCAATTACGTTTCCTTAAACTTAAAAATCAAATTAATTACCATTAGTACCTGAAAGCCTCTACAGATTATCTATAAAGCGAAGTCTATTTGATAGTTTTTATCCATATTCTACAATCTCAAATTTCAGCAGATAAAATATTCAACAACAACTACTTCAATTCAGGAAGAAAAGATATTTACAGTATATAATTAATTAAACCTTTTCCATTAAAGTAGTTAAGTGAAGAGAAGTTTTTCCATGATTAAGATGTGAAAAAAAATTCTCCTTAAGAATATGAGAATCCATCCATCCTCCAAAATGATTCAAAATCATTACATGTGTCACTGTGTGACACATGTAATGATTATACATACATCAACTGTGTCATTCTTCATAAATATGAATATATAACATGTGTTTACAAGTTTTGATCTGGTGATCAAGGTTTTCAGGGAAAGAGCAATTTATATCTCAGCTTTTAGTCCATAAATGATGGATAAAGCCAACATACTCCATGCTAATAGTTGAATAGAACAGACCCAGCTAAAAATTTTTCAATTTTGAACCAAATAATATTTTAATCAGAGTCAGTTTTTACCTACACTAGGTGACTTTAACTCTTATTCTAAAAAATATCTTAGAATAAAACTAGTATTAAAACTTATCACATCATAAAGAATGTCTAAATCCATGACAAGGGATAGATTAGGTTTGAAGGATAGCGAAAAAATGGTCATACATCACGATGATAAACTATATAAATGATCCACATATCTGGAAAATAATAGCTTTAGAACCAAAATTCATCTAAGTTCACCACTGCTTAAGAAAGATGTGCAATCAGATTCAACAAAAATCTATCATTCTAGGCAAAATAATGCATATAATTAGGTCTTTGCAGACTTTTTAGACAAAATTATAACATTTTCAAGTAATTTAAATAAAAATATGTAAAAATCTATAGCTTCCTTTGTTAGAATTGAAAGGATACTGTCCTCAGGAGGCTTGTTTTCAGTGGAGTCCATCCCAGGAAGAACTGCGGCAACACATCTGAACAGCTACAAAATTAAACATACTTGATTAAAACAAATTGAACAGTTTATCTGATTAATTCACTTACTTAAATAATTAAAACCTAACTACCATCATAATGACCGAAGTATATAATATGACATTCTAAGATCTTCAATGATTTATGATATTCAAATTTCTTAAGTGTACAACCACTTACTATGTCTGATCATAGACTATATATTTTTATTATTTGCAAAAAAATCCATCATTTACAGCTCTCAAGTTCAATGAAAATCTATTCCTTTCTCAGAATCCCCAAAACCTCTTTCTGGAGCACATCAACCCAATACACTCTTCTTAGAAAATATGCCCAACCAAGATTTCAAAGGCTTTCAGTCTTTTAGTGCACATTCCTTAGGGTCCATATTTACAATCACAGCTAATTTCTGTTCAAAGAATTGCTCTACAAAAGCAGCTTTCTCTTTGCATGACATCCTCAGCTGCAGCTATAGATCTTAGAACATTTTATCAGTAATCTTTAATAACTCCTATAACTATTCAATACCAATCCTATTACACTAAGTAAAATTTTCCTTCACCTACCTCCCTTCTACCATCACAACTGATTTTACCTATCATTCCCCCTTGGCAAATCTCAAAGTTTGTATGCTTTCATCAAAAAATACTTCCCTTTCTTATGGAGATTGTTACTTCATAGTAGTTCCTTCTACTTAAAAAATCTGATAATAATCATTAACTAATTATTCATATCCTTCCCCAGAATCTTGCTGCAGCTACATAATCTAATTATCAATTTTGATCAGGTTAGACAAATAAAAATTCGTTACGAAATATAAACACAACGGTATTAACAATTTATTATAGAAATAATAGTAATATAGAGTGGTAATACCAAATCACGACACGGCTAAAACAATTTTCATAAGTATTACAAAAACTAAGTGCCTTCAGATAAAACCAGTTAACTAGCCGATTAAAATAAAGTGCAATAATGGCAGGATGAACATTAAGTCGAAGATTACTTCCTAAATATAACTCACCTGGTATGTATTATCAAAACTGTCGCACATAAATCTGGTAATTAATGATGTCTTCCCAACTGTAAGAGAGGATTTCTCGGGATTAATTTAGCATAAAATCAAAACATACACATTCAAATAAAACAAAGGTTATGGCCATAAAACTGAACTTAAAAAAGAAATATCAATACTTTAGCCAAAGCTTTCAATACACATACGGATGAATCTAATTGTAAATTAATACTTTCATTACGATTACATCAGGAGGATCCACCATAGTTGAGAAAAAAGGAGTTAACTCAATAATTAACCCAGATCGTACGCGTTTTAGATTGCACGACCTCATGATTAACGATGGGTTCATTCCGAGATAAAAAAGCACAGTAATAGAATAAATAATTATATATACTCACTTGAAATCTTGACGCAGAGATCCAAGCTCTACTAAAACTCTTCGTACAAAATAGCAACGCGTAGACTCCAGTTGCTTCTCTGTCTTGGGATATCTTCTTGCTCTTCTATCTTCGGCGACTAAAGCAAAAGAACATGAACGCCACAGAACACCAATACTAATTTACAGCACACTGTTTGCCCTCTTAGTTATTGGGCGTTTTTTAAGTTCCCAGCCCCATGGCTTCTAATTAAATTTTTCAACATTTCTCTGTCTTACCAATACCACTACTAAGATGACGGCTACAAGAAAATGGAGGAGTTTGCGACAATTTACTGCAAATAGCGCTGCATGTCTTCCGCTGTTAGCAGACATTGAAACGCGGTTGATTACCCGATCTGCGGCATTGCAATACGTTGATGTAATTGCAGATAATTTTATGAGAATATATAAAAATCCATTTTATTTTTGATTTTGGGAAACAAGATACCTAATGGGAAAAAGTTCTTCGTATCTCTTAAACAATTACTCCGCAGAAATACTTATACGCGTATCGCGCTTTGTACTCCGTGTAAGCGACTTACAGAAGCTGAATTATGTATTTCAATCCACTGTTGGCCAAGAAAAGTAAATAATCGGTAGTTTTTCGTAATGCATATATCGTCACAATCTCAATTCAGCTATAACCAATGAATTAATGGAATTATACGGAATGGAACCTTCGAAGCGGATAAGATGGGGAAAATTTTTCCCCATTATATCCCTATCTCAGTCTTGGGGATATGCTTTCCCTATTATTGCCCTTTCCTATCTGTAAGAGATATCTGCTGTGCTGCCTGGGTAGACCATAACTTGAGAGGTATCAAAAAAGCTATCACAAATGTAATGCTTTTCTAACACTTAACACTAAAAGGTTCATTTCATGATCTAATATCATTAAAAAAATTAATTTACCAATTAAAAATGCAAATCAAGGAATATGATTTTGAAAATACAAATGCATCATTTTAGATTTATTCATTGTACTACATATAATGACTAATCTTGTAATTATCTAATAGCAACATTCTAAGTACTAATAGTCTACTAAATATATTTTGGCTTGTGTGGGAGGGTAATGATTTAAGCAAGATAGTAATGCAATTCCAATGATACACAGAATCGTAAAGATTTTTATAATATACTAAAGTATTTTGCAAAATTTATCGTAATTATTTTCCGCAATTAAGAATATGTGAAATAAAAAAAATCGTCTCGGCCATAACTTGGTGGGTAAAATTCTACTTTAGGTCCCAAAGTAGAATTTTCCACTTGGTGGCATTAAAACCAATTTCGGAAAAATTATAGTTTGAGAATTTACCTTAATTTTGTAAAGTTTCGGAAGAGGACCGTCAGGGAGAAATTCTATATCTCCCTTATAAGTTGATATTATGATAAAACATTTAAAGCGCATTAAAGATAAAGAATAGCGCTATAAATATATGTTTATAAACAATTCCTAGTACGTATGGTTTAGGAGATACTTACATCCAAATATGTCCGTTTTTGATCGTTTTTCGTCTGCTTGGACGCCATCTTTGATGTTTCCTCGGGTCTCCGCTAGGGCGATATTGACTTATTTCAACTCTAATGAACTAAAAGGGAATAAATTCCTTTTTCGGCAAAATTCGCTTTGTGTTATAAAAAAGATAGTCACCCTCTCGTTCGGTTTGCAAGCTCATTGGGTTTCCAAGGTCTTTCAAGGTACTTATTAATTCTTATTAACGTCACTTTATTTACTTATTTATCAATTCAGAATTATGATGAAATAGTGTTTCATCGCGGATGGGTTGAGTTGGGTGTTCCAGGTTCCCTTTAATGTATGCTCTTTATCAATACAAAGTCATAATTTTTCTTAAAAAACCTTGGAAACCCAATGAGCTTGCAAACCGAACGAGAGGGTGACTATCTTTTTTATAACACAAAGCGAATAGGGCAAAAAAAAACAATATTTTCCATTTAAAATCGTTCGTCGTAAAATACACCCGGAATCATCGAGAAATGTGTGAATTAGACGTTTGTGCGATGTTTATGCGATTTGAAAAGTGTTATGGATTCGCTGTTTCGGAGATGTGAAACTGGGCGTGTACTGCGACATCTAGCGTCAGAAAGCCATAACTAACGGTTTAAGAATGGTCTCCGGACCATACTGCACCTCCGTCACTGAAAGTAACTTATCGCGGTAAATATAGCACGTAGCCGTACGTTAGATATATGTACATAAAGCGCAATATTAAACACATGTGCCTGAGAAGTTTCATCGAAAAAGGGGTCAATTTTAGTGCAAAAAAAAATAAAACCCTGACGGTCCTCTTCCGAAACTTTACCCTGTTTTGTTATGGGTTTCTGATTAAATAAAGCTAGAAGATAAAAATAAGGCTTTTTATAAGAATCCTTTTTTATGGAATATACCTTCAGCTTTTAAGGAAATAAATTATTACTTAATTTTCTTGGTAACAAAGCTGAACACTAAAAACTATTTTTTACAGGAATTCTCTTGGAAATTATAGAACTCTATGTATTTAAATCCAGGAACATTATCTGTGTGTGAATTAGTTAATCTTCTGCCGCTTTCCTTTCTTCTCCTATTCATGTAGTTCAGTGGCGCAGCCAGGATTTGCCAATGGGAGGGGTCAAAGGAAACGAAAAATGCCTAACTCGCAGGGGCTAGTATATTCATGCTCGTTACTTATTACGAATATGTCAATTCTTTCAAAAACTAAACACATTGGAAAATAGAGGAGTTTAACGCTTAGGTAGCCAACAGATTACGCTTTCCGAGATAGTAGTTTACATAAGCGAACTATTGGAAACTCATCATAAGTGTTGTTTGGATACGTCCTATATCTATTAAAAAGTCATTTTTTTTTTCTATGCTTAAGTTTTTAGTGTTGTAGATATAAACTTCCCAAGCCTTTGAGTGTTCTTTCTTCCAAGAGGTTGCCAAGCATGAGAAGGAAAAAAAATAGTTACGATTATTTGGCAAGCGACATAAAACGTAATATCCATTCGTTACATCCCCACATTGGCGCGCCCATGCTTACTTGAATATCTTTCGTTATTAGACTATATCATCAGCAGGTTTCTAAGGAGTGACTTCATCCCTTGTTTTTAAAATTAACTCCTCTTCTAAGAAACAGAAAATTATTTACATCAGATGAAATTTTCTGGTAGGCTTACAATTAAGCCAGATTTCGTTTTATGTATTAGCTAAGTATTCAGTTGAATGCGTCACAAACCGAACATTAAAAATTCGGCTGCATTAAAATATACAGTATACTCTTGATTATAATTGATATTATAATTGAATTTGCAGAATTAAAGTTACACACCAAGGTGAAAAAAATGAAGACGTCAACTTACAATTATTTAGACAAAATACGTGTAGTAGTTAGGTTGTTTAACCAGCTGAGAGCTGACGCAAACCCAGTCTTACGCATTGTGTTCGAAGAAAACAAAATTTTTCCATGAATTGAAATTTTGAAAGGGCATTGCATGACCACGTGGTTGATAGGATAAGTCATGAGGTTCGTTGGATTCTATTACCAGAGAAAAAATTGGTGGAAGGAGAAAAAAGGAAGCTGGAGAATTTAAGCTAAAGTTTTAACAGTTCATCAAATTTATTTCAAGCCATCAAGTTACTGTTCTGATAAATCTTTGCGTACCTTACGCGCACAATACCTTTCAGCTGACTGATTCGCTTCCAAAATGGTATATTATTAATAAAATCATCAAAAATTATTTTTTAGTGACATCTTGTATTGATCCAATACGTCTTCAAATTTCTACGGAAATTCGGTTATGGAATTATTTTCGTAAATATACAGCAAAATAACAGGTAAAATCGATAGGGCCGAAACTGGTCGTGTATTAATAAATTTTTGTGGAAAATACAAAGTCTGAGGTTTATTTTAAAAAATAACAGGTAATCATAAAATAAGGATCAGTACATTTTCAATCAGCCCGAGTAATGAAGAGTCTACTGTACAGACTTTTAATCGTCCAGAACGCTTAATAAAGGAACCAGTGCCTTTGGAATTGTCGCTAAACTCATCTTCTGGTGTGCTCTCCGATAGCAGCCCTAAAAAAGGGAATTCCAATTTATGCATCTAATAATGGTCATTTCAGAAAAAACACATAGCCATTAACTTACATTTTTAACGATAGAGGACTTGAGCTATTCGCGGATTGTGAAAAATAAATTTTCAGATGTCCATCTGTACCTTATGAAATCCAAACTAAACTATCCTTCTAACTGTTCACTGTGAATTTCTCAGAAGCACTACTGACGAGCCTAACCTTGCATTTACAGATTCACACCCTAAAACAGTCACATGCAGAAGATCTAACTGAGCATTTTATCAATCTGTTTGTCTCTCAAACGTAATCTTAATCTCTGTTTTCAGGGTGTAAGTTTCGAATTACTTCTCGAATGTTCCCTTGTATTTTTTCGTGGAGTAAACAAATCAACCCTTTCGAATTTTTCTCATGGGGATCATATCTTATGGTGTGAGTCATCTAACTAAAGGATAGGCTTAAGAAGTGCACACGTTGAACATTGATTGTGAGTGCTAAACACTCGTGTCCCATTGATATCGATGTCGGCTCTAGGACTGCTCTGCTACCGAAAACATAACCTTAGCTGAAATCGGAGCTATATTTACGGGTATACGGAGCTTTTGTTGAATTTATCAAGCAGTGTATCTCTAATGTAAGACTTTCGTGATAATTGGGGTTTTGTACTCTTCAGCAGAAAAAAAAGCTAACAGCTAGTCATAGAACTCGACTCTTGGGGGGGGTTTGAACCCCTAAAACCCCCCCTCGCTGCGCCACTGATGTAGTTGCATCTATCATGCCTCAATTTTTATGTATATTAGTAATTTTATTTAATGCATTAGTTCTCTTTGAAGGTTATTTCTTAGCATAATCATTTCAAATGATTCATTGTATCTCTTACGTGATTCTCAATAACTATTCTTTGCTTTCCTATGAATGGATGGCACTGCTCTTCTTTTCCAACTGAAGTTTTCATATTGTTGAGATTATTTTATCACTGCATGATATCAACATTTTCTTCATTCAAAATAATGTAGAATGGGGTGAATAGCAACATTTTCAGTTTTGTACTGTCTACTATATCTAAAAAATATTCTATCATTTCTATTTAATCTAAATATTGGTCTAGATGTGTATTTCCTTACCTCCAAATGGCAATTTGTTGATATGAAATGTAACACCACCAATGCTAATTTTATATGGTGTTGCTATTCACCTGCTGGTTAGGGTGAATAGCAACAGCAGCAATTCAAGCCATACAGGGGGTGGATAGTAACAAAATAAACAGCAAATATATGCACTTATTCCATATTCATTTCTTAAATGATATTTCTTACATACATCTAGTTGGAAATGAAAATTACACTGGGAAACAAATTACAATTTTTTCCAGAGGATGTGAAAATTGTGATGCAAGGAAGACAAAAAAATCAAAAGGAACATAGGCGCATTAATTAACATATTAAAAAAAATAATAATCTAACAGTAAATAATTCACATCAATATTTATATCAATCCCAACTAATCCTGTTTTTTTTACTTTCTCCATATACGAAGTATAGAGAAAGTATTGTTTTCATGAAAAAATTCGACTTCGAGATTTCAACGGAAATGCACGTTTTGGGGTCCCTAGAACACGTTTTGACCATTTTCGGGATGATGTCTGTGTGTGTGTGTGTGTATGTATATGTGTGTGTGTGATAGTGGGCGCTCTAACGTGAAAACTATTAGTCGTATCAATACCAAATTTCATATATAGTACTGTGGTGTGTGCTGTCAGAGTTGATTCGTTTTTGGAGTAAATCGGTTAACCGGAAGTCGAGCTTTATTCATCAAAGCTCATTTCCGGTTTTCAAAATATCTCCATAAATATGATATATAGGTATATTGTAATACTTATAAAAGTTTTAGATAATAAAATTTACTATAGCTTTTGTATTTAACATATTTTTGTATCACCGGTTGATTAGGAGTTATTCGTGAAATACCGATAACCCGGAAGAAGCTGTTATGTACTTTGTGGGCGCTCTGGGCTCTATGGGCGAAAGCCCAATTTCATCGTTTTTCATCGAGCATGTCCGGAGAAGCATTATTTATAATGTTTGTGACATAAAAGATAATAATATATAAATTAATCACTCAATTTCCAAGTTTAGATGGAATATAGTGTTCGAAATTACTGTCGTAGATAAATATTTACATCTTATATATGGAGAAAGTCATGTGCTGGCCACATCAGATTTTTTTTATTTAGAATTGGTATTTTACTTTTTAATTCCGGACGGACAAAGATTTCGTGTATTCTAGGTCATGATTGTATATAAAAATATATTACAAATTTCCTTCATATCCTTGATTAAGGTAGGGAAAAATTATATTCCATAGGCAAAGTAAAAATTTTACACTGTGCCATACTTAGTAACTCAGTAATCACTGTAACGACTTTTCTATTTCTAATCGCTGAATGAAAAACATAAGAGAAGTAATCAAAAATTCTCCACGCAAAGTTTAAAGTCAACAAAGTATGCGGAAGTAGAGGAAAGAACCTACATTATTCAGTATTTATAATGTAACTTTAATACACATAAGCTACTTGCACCGTATCAGCTACTTGCACTGTATCATGATTACATTTCAATTAAAAATCTCTTAATTATGAATCTTTGTTTAATGAAATGAAAACAGATTTATTATTCATCAGTTTCCGCCGCACATTTCTGATTTTTGATAGTTACCTCCAACTTTATTAGGTCCAATTCTCTATGCAGGTCTCCATTTAAACAAGTGTAACAAGATTTACTATTTCCAATTACTCTCTCAGCTCCCCTGCAAGAAAAAACATCTCTTAGTGCAAGTTAAATCATACTAATATTATTGAAGTTGTTTATAATGTAATAATAATTTTTATCACCGGAAACAGTTGGCAGTACGTTTCTACTCATTTCATTCTGTGTTTTATTCCAATACAAATGCCAAATTTATGGTAATTTCTGGTTTTGACAACATGAAATTCAACATAATCTTTCCATTAGACCTTCGTTAAATTTATTTGTTGCATATCTTAAAATTAATTTTCAGAACAAAACTTGGGATTTAAAGAATTTGTAATCAAAATATAACATTAGTTATTTTTATGAGAATTTTAATATTTTACAGTTTTCATTTGCTACTACATTTTTTACTTTTATGATTACAGTTTTTATAAGATATTTTAAACATTCATTTAATAATAAACTACACCAAAAACTGTATGGTATGAATAATGGTGAATACGTTTTAGCTTATTGGTAAAACATTGGTTATTGCATTGGTAATGAAATATTATGTTAATATTTTGTTGAAGTTCAATACCATGCTAATCAAGCAATACTGCTGAATAAAATTAATGATTTGATTCCCCTAACAATACAAGTTTATAAATTAGTTTACAAAGTTGATTCTATGACATAAAAGATAAGGATATAAAGGACATTGGTTTTAATATAGAGCAACTAATATACCATAGAAATTTAGAAGACCAAAGTTCTTTCATTCTAAATTTTGATCAATTATTGAGAATTTCAGTAATTTAAGGCTCACAAGTTAATAATATGCACAGCTATTATTAATGTGCATGTGAATCTTTGAATTAATCATAGAAATATTTTAGCTAGGTTTTATTACCTAATTAGAATATCAACCTGGTAATCATTAAGGCAGTCTGCCTTAAGGCATACTGCCTTAATGATTTAAGAATTATTATACTTAATTATTATACCTTAATGATTAAAGAATTCTTATACTTTCTGTATAAATGTATTGAAAAACCCTTCATAATTTGAAATATTTCATTCTGTCTTAAGAGAGATAAAATTCTTCGGTATTTCAAATTAAGGCTCATTCCCTGTTTGAAGTAAATTCTTATATTGTTCCTTCTTACCTCTTAACACATATCTTACAGAGGTTGTGAAATTGTCCAACATATTTAAGTAAATTATAATATCGGAATGGGGGACTATTCGTAGCAATTCCCTAATATTACCAAAAATACTGATAATGAAGTGGCGAGAGTAGCAAAAGCAAAGGTTGAAGAGTATTAGTACTTTGTTAAGAGCTGGAATTAGAGGCAAAAAAACGCGACAACATTCTGTGCTCGGAATACACGCATGGAAATTCACTAGCTTTTGGATGAAATTAATTTGATAAATCGTTACTCGATACTTAAGTCTATTAAGAATAAGATTACCTCTATAGTGAACTCCGTGATATCTCGATGTCCAACAAGAAATGTCCACTCTCTCTTTGTTCTCGCTGGCCTGAGCAACCCATTCCATTGGTTTAATGCTAAAGTAGATCGGATCAAATTGCAATTATTTTCCATCAGTAAATCTTCTATGTCCGGGGAAAACACTCTTGGGGAACGGTCCATAAGGTAACTCAAACAGGTTCGCTTCTTTATGTCGGAGTTTCTGAGAGGATCCTTGAAGTAACCGACTCGCTGAGTCGGTTACTTCAGTAAACAGGAAAACCTGTTTGGAAAAACATCACCGAGTTGAAGTAATTTCTGGTGCACTTACATAGAATTTTTAGTCAAGCAAGTCAACTCTTACCTCTAAAAAGTTTTCTATTTCCCAAGCTTCATTTAATGTTACTGCCAACGATTCCTTCCTCCTTCGCAGTCGAATTTCTTCCGTCTGATTCATTTTTTTCCTAATGTATATTCGGTGTTGATATTAATTGATTTTCCCCGTAAATTGAAGGCGATTACATAACTAGGAACACAAATTCAGGGATATTTTACAAACAAATTGGAAATTAATTCGGTAAATTTCTAGTTTCACACAGTCAGGGAGAAACTATATATCTCCCTTATTACTGGAGATAATGAAACTAGAAATTTACCATTAATTTTACTCACAATGCTCCTCTGGCTTGCTTGCTGGCTTCTGAAGCACTCCTGACAAAATTTTAACCTTCCTCAGTATGTTATATATACGTAAAGTAGAATATGGACGTCCATTGGAATTTCTTCTCTGACTGGAAAATCGGCAAAACTCTGATTTTAATGGCCCATCGAGAAAATCAAATGAGCCAAACCAGGAAGGGTAAAATTTTTCACAACAAGCTACCAAATTTTAATTTCTGCATAGTAGTTAGTAAAACAAATGTGGCTACAAGGAAATCAAACTTAATTTTATATCCACACGTTTTAATTTAAACCATTGCTTTTGGAAAGTAAAATTATTTAAAATAAGAGTTTTGGATTCCGCTATTTCTTTTTTTTTAAATAAAATTGGAATATAATGAAAATAGATTGATATTTTGAGCACTACTGAAGTCGTTTTTCTTCTATTTTCTTGATATTAAATTAATAATAATACTTAATAATAATACTTTATTTAAACGGACAGATGTCCTATTACAAATGTTGAAAATGACCAAGGTAACATTTGAAAAGTTTGAAAATAAACATATGAGCTTAATTAAAGAAGATTGACACAAATGAAAATTACAATTAAATTGAAGATAACACATTACATGTTACAATAAAAGAAAAATACACCTTAATAATTCTGCACCATTAAACATTTTTTAAAATAAAATTTCTGAATACATTGTGTGAAGAGTAAAATATATCAGCGGATTTACAATGACTATTAAAATCTCTCATTATTCTAAAAATAGGCAGAAAATACAAATAATTATTACATACATATGGAATATGAAATAAATGATGGGATCTTGAATGAACAATTGGAACCCTAAAATTTATAAGAGATAAAAGATAAGAAGACTTGATATGATTATTTAACAGAGAGTGTAAGAATAGAACTCCATTTTGCTTCCTACGAGCAGAGAGTGTGTGTATATTTAGTAATTTCAATGTCTTTTCATATTCTCCACTTTCTCTCTCAATTCCAAACTTAAAAGCCACCAGTCTCAGAAATTTATTCTGGACTCTCTCTAAGCCTAAGTCGTACTTATGATAAGAAGGGGACCAAACTATTGAACTATATTCGAGAACTGGTCGAACTAGGGTGATATATAAATGTCTATAGCAAAAAATATTGTTAAAATCCCTACAATTTCTATACATGAAACCAAGAATTTTATAGGCTTTAGTAATTATGGTATCTATGTGCCTACTGAAAGACAAGTCGGAAGCAAAGAGAACACCCAAATCCAGTTTATGGTCCAATCTTACAAGACTTTTTCCAGATAATGAATAGTCAGTTATTATAGGTGACTTGGATTTGCAGAAGGTGACAACATTACATTTACTAATATTTAAAAACATAGCATTTGTTTTGCACCATTCAGAGATATCTGTCAAACACCTTTGCAGTGCAGAAGCATCTGTATTCGAATCAATAGTATGAAATATTTTAATGTCGTCAGCATACATAAGATAATTAATTGGTTTAATTATGGTTCCAATATCATTAATGAAAATCAAGAATAAAATAGGTCCCAGATGGGATCCCTGAGGGACTCCAGATACGCCTTCAAAGGGAAAAGAAGTAATACCTTTGATTTTCACCTTTAGTTTTCTATTAGACAAATTTAAGACATTTTGATTTAAACCATTGACCGTGGAAAGTAATATTATTTAAAATACGATTTTTTAAATACCGCTATTTGTATTTCTAAACGAAATTGGATAATAATGAAAGTGGATTTTATTTTGACACTTAAGAGCACTGCCGAAGTCAACTATTTTCTTGATATTATGATATGACATTTGAATTTAAACCATCGGCTTTTGATAGGAAAGTTATTAATAATACGATTTTAAAAAACATCCACTAGTTAATTAATTTGAAAGTGGATGATAATTCAGATTTTATTTAGAATAATTTTACCTACCGGTGAGCTTCAACCAGAACCTCACGATCAAAAGAAGGTAAAAGTTTAGATGTTATTCATGAACAAGGGCAGGGACGGATCCAGGGGGTGGTCCTGGGGGTCCGGACCCCCCCCGAAATATCACTTGTGCCTATTTTTCGAAAATGAAACTCGAATAACGCAAATAAAACACAATTTAATAAGCAATCACAAGCGAAAATATTCGAATTTGTCTAACACAATTCTTACGTCACGTTTGTGAAAGCCAAAATGTCTTTTATTTTTAAATTTTTTGATCGGACCCCCCCCAAAATTTTTCTCTAGATCCGTTCCTGAACAAGGGAGAGAATAAAAACATTGTTTCTAACTTACCCTTGTATCTAAATATATATAATAGTTGTGTGTATGTTAGCTAAAAACTCTAGAACCCAGAGTCATAAAACTTTGAAGTTTTGCACGTATTTAAAAGTAAACCCCTCGCAGAGAATAAGCTACTTTTTATTTACTTAATCGTCCACAGTTTGAACCGAGACGAGTCAAAACGTTTTAATACCTACCTACCTACAGGCCATTTTTCTTCCACTCGAACATTCGTAACGTTGCGAGATTCGTATTATCGAGAGGGATGGATATTGGAAACAAAATGGATCACATGGATTCATATTTGGCTAACTGGAAGATGGCGGTAAATGAAAAGTCGGGGGACGGATGTTTCTATCTTTCACATGCGACAATCTTTCGACGAACGTTTTAGTGAATAAGCCGTTTAGTTAGTTCACAAATAAAAGACAAAGAAATTTCAGATAAATCAATTTGCCAATTCGTTCTTGTAGTTTCGGACTATATGCTTTCGAAAAATCAAGGCCAAGAATGGAATGAAAAGAAATGGGAAATGCAGGGCCGTTTTTAGGCATCGCAGCATTCGCGGTCACGTAGGGCCTCATCAACTTAGGGCACACCGCCAAGTCTCAAATACGTAGGACATAAAAGTTTTATTAGATTAAAGTTAATTAATAATTGGTTAAAGTTTGAAAAGATTAAAACATTTCAATAATGAAATATTTTACTAAACAAATAAAATTAAAAGCATACTAAATTAAATTTGCGTACCATATTATGATATTTTAACGTTATATTTCGCTAGCCTCACATGTAACGAATTTAAAACGAAGTAGTTATTCAACTGTCCACTGGAACGGTGCAATCATTGAATCGGTGCAGTCAGACTGGCACTGGTGTCCATAGGGTCCCAAACAATAATGTTGCGTAGGGCCCCCAAAATTAGAAAACGGACTGGGAAATGGCAATGAATGGATCTCATCTGGTCATTGAAAAATGTGATGGCTCCAAGATGGAAAAAGAAAATACCTCTTAATAACCTTGCAGCCAGCTGTTGAGAATAGAGATGGGAAAACATATTGGAAGGCTTGGGCACGTTTTTAAATTCAGCAATCTGATGAGCGATGGATTGCATCGATGTTTGTCTGATTACTTCGATGAGTTATCGATTCTTGATGAATTTAAGAACAGTCCGGTGGTTTATTTGCTGTTTGACAAGATGGCTACTGTTGCATTTACAATTTGTTCCATCTCCATAATTCTTTACACTCTTTTGCAACGTAATTCATTGCATCGTTTGTGTTCGTCGATTGATGCATTATGAATACGTTATATTTCCCATTGTAAGTTGCCATTTACTTGCTTTTTATGAGGTTATTGATATTGACATTTGAATGACCCGCTACTGTTATCAGTACCATCGGCTTTTCATCGGAAATTAATCTCGATGGAAGCGATGGACATCGGTGGAAAGCATCGTAAATCCATCAGTGAATAAAAAAACGGTTTGATGGATCCATCGATGAATTTAAAAACGGTTTGATGGATTTCCGATGCCATCGATGGATCCATCGATGAATTTAAAAACGTGCCCCTTATCATCAGCATTGGATTGAAAAAAGCTAATGATGATACGTTTATTATTATTTATACATCAAGAAACTATAGTGAAAAGAATATATCTGAGAAGCCTTGAAATTAATGTGTCTTAAATTTGGAATGATATCATTTTCAGATAACAGCCTGAAAGTTGTGCATTTGTGATGTTATTTTAGATATATCTTTTCACATGTCTTTAATACATAAGCAAGGGGTGTATAAAAAATGTAAATCACATAATCTTTTGTATTTAATGCTGTAAATTTGGTACAATGACAATGACAAATTAAGGAGGGAATTTTGAGGCTCATTGGAGGGATCAATGTAACACTTCCCATAAATTGGAGGCATACTTATAAATAAAAATATTAATAAAACTTCCATTGTATTTTTGTTTATAACTTGTGGGAAAAAACAGAAAAGACCAAAAATACATGGATAGTTTTGTTCATCAAAGAGCAAAAACTGTTGCTGTCTATCTATCTGTCTATATATCACTTATGTGAATATTTATGTAGAGTCTTGCTTCTCAATGTAAACAATAACAAAATATCATGAGAATTGTAAATTCATACTAACTTGGTGTGATTTCTCATAGGTATTAATAAAATTTAATCAATCAACACTTAATATCTCCTAAACTCAAACATGAAAGAATGCAATTTAACAAATAATAACTATCATCTTTTCCTTCTGAACTTTAATCCCTCACATAATTAATGATATTATTATTCTCAAATTTTTTGAAGTAATTATAGAGGAACCATTGGATTTGAGATATAATTTGTATCATTGAAAACAAATCATTCATGAAGGAAAATGAAAGAAGAAAAACAAATTTTAGTCACCATGAATGTTGAAGTAAATAACAATAGAGAATTTAAATAAGCTAATAGAAGTAATTACACTATAAGTTGCTACAAATTTGTTGTGAATAACCAAGGTGAAACTGATTATACCTAAGATTCTTTTGGAGAATGAAATTCAGATTTGGAATTCTTTCCTTGTGTAACATTCTCGAAGAAATAACATTCGCATTTAATTCTAATACAAAGCATCACATAAATAATTTGTATTGAGTTATTTGATCATATTATGATATAGAGATGCAATGCTTTGACTAGTAATAGGATGAAAATCAGGAATTTTGAGAATATAATTAGCTTGCCATAGAACTTTCTCTATAAGGATGCTATTTTTTCAAATTTTTATAATAACAAATTACAATAAAGCATCTATATAAATTGTGCAAATTAAGCCATATATGAAATAGAAGATTACTTTTATTGTTAATTTTTAAGTTCAGTTGAATTTAAATGAGGTATGTTAATCAAGCATAAATGACTAATGGGAGAGGCTATGATGTTAAAAGTCAAAGCACTAGAAGAACTCCCTAATTAATATAAAATCAATGTTTATAACCTAAATTATAAAATTACTTACATATCTCTTACTCTATAATCACAATGAAACAAAAGTAGAAAATATAATTTACCAGATGGATGATATCACCTTGAACTAATTGGGTTATTTTGGAATGACAAATACAAATTGTGAAACTAATTATTTTTTCACATAAACACAATATTGTGATTTTCATTCAATCACAAAGCACAGATATCACAACCAATTACAATATATATGCAAGAAGATGCACTCCAAATACAACAGATATGAAATAACTTGTTTTTTTTCCATAACATTGGAAGGAATATTTCAGCTACCGTATTTGTCGGCATATAAGATGCACCGGCATATAAGACGCACCCTCATTAAGTTGGCACTCACAAGGAAAAAAGTTTCAATAGTCCGTGCGAAAGCGCTGTACCACGATAACTTAAAATATAGTTTCTTTTAGTTGTTACGTTTCGTAAAAGCCAAATATTAACACAATCATTGAATGCAATTATAATGTCATTTACATATAAAGGTGTCCCTGCAAGGAGTGAATCAGCCTTCAAAGACTCAAAACTTGATAAATTAATATTTGGTAAGAAAATAATTCATAGATTGTAAACAGAAGTTCAGCAGAATGAAGTTAATGATGGAAACATCACTCAGTGTTTCAACCAGAAGGTTGACATATTAATTGTATTTACTATTTCTAACATTAGCTTTCCTGCTAGTAGTAACTCAACCCTTCAACTCATTCAAGTAGATCTGTCTTGAGACTGCTTAGGAAACAGTTGTGAATATGGAGATACATTTCTTGTCCATCTCAAGTAGAGAATGAGCATAGTTAGTAGACCTGATAGAAAACTAGTGAAAATACTTAAATTCTTTCAGTGGATTAAACACAAATGAATAATACTTTTAATTTTCATTTCAGAGGTAATACAGGGAAGAGCTAGTTTGGCCGCCTCATCAAAGAAGGAAGTGGGGAAGGAGTGTTGTCATATGTATTTAACTCTGCCCTTGGACAATAAATGTATTATTATTATTATGAATATCTTTAATTAAAAAATGTTGATTTCAAATTTATGGTCTTCTTACATATTACTGATCACATCCTGATAAGTTTATTGTGGAGTTTTCCATTCATGCGTTGTGTGATTTGTCATAACAGTATGAAAATAGTTTTTAATTTTTAAAAGGTCAATAATTGAATTGTATGCTTTGAGAAGTAATTCTTTTTGTATGCCATCCAATGATCAACAGAATTAAGAAATGTGGGAATCCCTCTTGAAACATCCATTAATGGAAATTAAATATTAATCATTTTAAGATTCAATAAATTTTTAATTTTATGAAGAATTCATTGTAATGGTGTATTACTGATCTCTTATTGATGAGTTTCTCAAAGATAATTCAGTGGTGCCTTAGTAAGAGTTGCACCAGAAATGTTATAATTTTCATGAGTTATAAAAGTAGGAATTTAAATCTCAGAGTTTGAAATTAATTTCTTGTATGTGACATCCCTTGATCACTGGAATTAACTTGCTCCAGAAATATGTGGGATTTATTGTAAAACAGCCTTTAATTCAAGCTACCAAAAATAATACGTGAAATGAGGGTGCCCCCCCTGGCTGCCTTTTCCTTGAAAAGATTTCAAAATCTAGATTAAATCCAGGAAAAATCCCAGATTAAATCTCGAAAAAATCTGTATAAAATCTAGATTTAATACGACATGTAGAGGACATAGCACCTAAAAAAATCTAGATTTAATCTAGATTTTTTCTGGATCCAATGTTGGCTAGTATCTATATTAAATCTGGATTTAATCTTTTCTTGGTTTGTAGGGTATGAAGTAGGTGGTATAGACCATCTGTGCTGAAATGGCATTCAGTATTGAAAGTTGTTGATATATTGTTTTTACATAGATATCATGTTTTAATTATGGTGTCTTGCATATCGCTATTCACTTGTTTCTGTATTTAGTGCGTTTCAACCCAATGACAAGCGTTCATTTGTCACAATTTTGCTTTCGCCGTTGTATTTTTGGTGGACCGAACGATGGAGTTACTAGTAAGAACGGTTCCAATGCCAACGAAGGGGGTGGGGGCAGGCGTTCTCTTCGAATGTCCAACGGAGCTCATGTGGCCATTGACGTTCTCATTGCGCTTTTGACGTGGTCCTGCGATTTTCTTCATTACTCCGAAAATTGTGAAGATGAAGAAGCTTCGCTGTGTAGTATCAGGGTGCTCTTCCACTAGCGAGCAGCCTGATGTAAGGTTTTTTGTTATTCCCAGACCAAAGCAAACGTAAGTAGAAAAATTTTGGTTAATAATGTCCAAAATGGCGGACGTAAGGAAAAGTAAGGATTGTTGTATATAAATTCTAGGGATCAGAGTATGAGGAAATTCGGCATTAAATACTTTCTAAATTTGATTATTAAAGAAGCAGTTACATTTTAATTAGCCGTTGAGGACATGCAACAACTAAATTATTCTTCAATATCTTCTGAATTCCCAGGACGCCATATTTGTGAGCAAATATTAATGTGCGATTTTACAATTTATTCCATACTGGAGATTAAGAAACTACAACTATTACATATTTTGTGTGCTAAAACATATTTCTCAGCATGTGGTCATAAAGATTAAAGGAATTGAATACATATATAAAAATCATTACTTTCAAAATAAACATTTATTAGGTGGACAAGAGTGCATCAGTGATGATGAAGATAAATAATCAGATAAGTAAACTTTTAATCACTGGGAAGATGTTGTTGGATTATTTAAGGGCATGCTTTCAAAAAGAGTAACCTCTAAGTGCTTTAAAACAACTCTTTCATATCTAACTCATCAAAAGAGTTTCTATAAGCATGATTTCCATTATTGTGGGCTACCTGTGTTTCCCAAATGATGTTATATTTTGTGTTTCTTTAATCAATTATCTGCACATGGATTGAATTTCAGTATATTCTATGCAAGTAAGCTTACTTTTTCTAGTCCAATTTCTGGACCTACTTCGAAGTTAGATTTCAGTTACAGATCAAATGCTAAATTTTGTGCTAAAACATAATTCTCAGCATGTGGTCAAATACATTAAAACAATTGGATACATATTTGTTAATTATTATTTTCAAAATAGTTTGTAAACTTTCAGTTATATTTCTGTTACAGCATTAAGCATTTCCTTAGGTGGATGAGAGAAGTAATTATGAAGGAATTATGTTTCCCAGATGATCATATTTTATTGTTTTATGTTTTGGTAGCATTGTATCATATATTATTGGCTCCCTGAATTTTCTAAATTATTATATTTCACTGCTTTGGGTGTAGTTGAATAAATTTAATTACTCCTATGTTAAATTAAGTTCTAGTAGGATTTTTGTTATGGTACTTTTTGGCTAACTAAGTTTCATTAGGCTACTGCATTATGTTCTGAGTACCTCTGCTTTAATTGTTGATGCATCCAGAAAAAAAGCTTTTGGGTCTTGGAAGGTATACATTTTGGCAAATTATCTTCTGCTCGTCTGTTAATTGCTGGAATTGTTTTTTTTCAGTTCTGATTGTGAGCTTTGGGTAGCATTCTTGGGGAATGCTAGTGTGCAGACTAGGTTGGCAAAGGAAGATACAATTCTATAACATTCTTATAGAAAATGTTCCCTTCATTTCCTTGAGAAGGACTACACTAACTTTTAGAAAGAGAGGCTAATTAGAGGTGCTTAGCCGAAGTGGTTTGCTGGAGGTGCAGCTTCAAGAAGATGCTGTGTGGGAGTGCTTCATTGTGGAGACTATTGACAAGAAGGAACACTATACTTACCCAAGTGAGAACTTGGTAAGCTGTGTGAGTGCCACCATAAATTTGTGATGGGGTACCTTGATAGTGGTTCACCAAGGGAAGGAGTCTCTCGTGCCACATTGGAGATACATAGTGCAAGTGGTTTGTTTGGGTGGATGCTGGGCTGCCTCATCCATGGTGATTACAAGACTAAGAGTTTTCCCTTTTTTTGGTTTTAAGAATTGAAGAAGTGACTTAATCAGAAATATTGTGAAGGAGCAGGATAACATTGATATATCTTAAATTGTGTGTTTTAATACTCTTAATTATTAGCATAACATGCTAAATTTTTGTTTCATCTATCATGTGATTATTGATATTTTTCAATTTAAACTGTACTGAATTGTTTTGAATTAATATTCCAAGTTATGTTGTTTTTCATATACTATAATACTTATCTAGTTTAACTATACAATCCTAGAATTCAATTATTTAATGTTGTTTATGTGTTGAATTATTATGTATGTATCTTGCTTTGTGGATTTTAAAAAATAAATGCCAATCTTATTTTTACTTCTCAATTTGTGGATATTAATCATTATTAAACTTCCATTTCCTAAAAATAATCATTCTCTTGTTGAATAACTATGCCTAAGTACGAAAGCTCGAGTCGAATTTTAAACGAACCGCCCGAGAACGCTAGTGGATGACGCGTTAGCAGACGGCGTAGCAGACCTTTGCATGCGAATAACAACGCCACCTATCTTTGGACCCCGGCATTGTTGCTTTCCCCCCCACCTAATGGAGAGTCGCTCCCGTGGTGCGTTTTGTTTCTCTTTTGTTTTTCCATGCTTTCAGTTAGTGTTCTTCCTGTGTCTAAACATGGCGGTAACATATTAAAGTGTTTGCCTTCTGAACTCGTTGTCCATCATATTTATTTGATGAATGTTCCCTGGATTTGTGAATCCAACAAAAGTTAACCTGTGGAGGTTGAACCTTCACATAGAAATCAGACACAGGGAAATATTTCGAGACATAATTTAGGAAAAAAGGTGCATCTTATATGCCTTCAAATAGGGTAATTATAAATTCATTTCAGTTGATAGAAACAAAAGAAATACATATTCAAAGATAAACCAAATTTCCATAAATGAATAGTAACAGTAAAGGATCAAACTGCTGGAGATTTGGTTTTTCCCTAAAGAGAATAAATATACGTATTTATTAGACAGAATACCTTGAATCACAATAGCAAAACAGAGCTTCTGTTAGAATACCAACTCCTGTATTTTGAGGAAAAGTTGAGGTAATGAGTTGCTGTTCACTTTCATTTGTCCACTAATTCTTTTTCCATATGAATTATTTATTAATCAGTATTTGGTTCTCTGTGAAATAAATAAGTTTCAAGAGACCAACTGATTAGGCATAATTGCTGATTTTGTGGTTTGGTTTAAGCCTCATTCATGTTCCGTTCCTTCTTGAAACCAAATATCAGAAAGGAAATATTTTGCTACATCTTATAAATGCCTCTAAAAATGGAAGTATTAATATTATATCTGTACATGAATATATGTACAATATTTCAGAGCTCTTCTTTGTCTTAAAAAACAGTAGTTCCTTAATTCATACCTTCTGACCTGTACCGAATACAGACAATAGACATTATATTGTGACATAGCCTAAAGCAGCTGCTCTATGACAGAATGTAACAGACACATATGCTCTGCCCCTTTGATTGGTAGTCTGTTGATGGTGTAGAAATGGATCATCTCAGGTATACTGCTGAATGGCTGACTAAACTGTCCAAGAATGTATTTCCTACTTTCTTTGTTTTAATGGATTCTCATATGCATAAATCCACAAGCACTTCTATAAAATATATAAAAATAAGATTAGTTTACAGAACTTATAAAATGCAAAACTTTATCTTACTACACTTTTGCTTATAGTGGAAATAGATATAACCTGGGCTCATTTACTTTTATCAAGCTCCAGAATAAGTGTGACAGTAGTTGAAATAATACTTTTTTCTTACCCAAATCTTACATTTTGAAGTTAATTTTATCATAATGACACTAATCAGTAAAAATGAAAGTTCATGCTTTATCAGTGATGTTATTTTTCACCAATTTCAATATGAGATTTAGATCAGCTTTCACTGTATTTTAAAGAAAAATGTGACCATTTCTCTCTTTGTAAGATATCTTTATAAAATCATGCATTGTATTACAAAAAATTTAGGATATTGTGTTCTTATCTAGGCACACATCCTGCACAATGACTTCTCATAACAGAAAAACTGGTATGAAGAGATACCTAATACAGTAGAAGTTCATTGTACGAGTCCTGACAAAAATTGGAAAAGTACTTGTTATAAAGTGTACTCATTATAGGGTCATTCCATGCCAAGTGGTCAGATTTCAGAGAAGTGCCCCGCTCGACCATCACGGATTTCAATGAAATTTTGTATGGACATTTACACATATCTCTTATGAACAATTGTTAAGTTATATCTTCGCCGATGGTATACTTGCTGAGATATAGCAATTTATTTGACCCCGTGTCGCTGCCTTCTTCAATATGACTATGAGTTTTCAGTAAATTTGAGGCATAGTATCTCAGAGAATTGTTATATGAAGTAAACAAACTTTGGCTATCATGAACAACTTTTTGCACTCTATAAAATAAAATAATAACTGTATGAGCGACCTCCTTGCAGAAAATCCTGTGCAAAACTGGCCCAAAAAATTGCGGATCGAAAAAAAATTAAAACTTTGGCTTTTTATATTTCAAGAATTAATGATATAATCAACGTGAAACTTTGCGCATGATAGCATATCAATACATATTTTATAGATATAAAATTTCATTATCCTAGTCCTTTCCATTTTTTTTTAATTGAGTCAACATTTGACAGATTTTCTAAAAACGCCAAAAATAGGCTATTTTTACCCCGCTTTTACAAAAAAAGACCCTCTGGAATTTCTTTTGAAAATTTTTTATTAAATAGAGAATGATTTCAAACCTCTAAAAAAGTATATCTAGTTTTTCATCTCGAGCATATAAAGCCCTAGAAATAGGGTCAACTATGAGGATGGCATTTGTAAAAACGACAAAAATAGGTTATTTTCTTAGAAAAGAAAGACCTTTTCGATACTCTTGTAAAGTATTTTCATTTGAAAAAGCATGTTTCAAACCGCTTTAAAAAGTACACTTGGTTTTACATCGGCAGCACGTACAGCCCTAAAAAAATTAACAAAGTTGTGTACGTTGCTATGGTGGCGTCACATGTCTTCTGTTGTTTATCGTCCTGGTTATTTTATGTAGACATTTTTAGTATATTGCGTTGGTATATGACTGGTACTGGTGGTGACATCGTTACTACCAGTACCATATTTTGAACCAGTAACCCCATCGCCCCAGGGGTCACGCCCGATAGCCATGCAATACCAGCCACAGGTTGGTTGAGGATCCCAAGCCTGCAATTTGTTTTCCTCAATGAGGTTGTAAATCCTCTTGTGGGTATCTATCTGGTGGTATTAAGACAAAATATTGTGCCGGCAAGACATCATGCACAACGAAGTTAGAAATTAAAACAATCTGGTAAGCTTTAACTTACAAGGAACATTAACGGAGTGTTAATCACCGATTTCATTCAAACTCGGTAGATTCAGAGCTGATGGTGAAAAAATAAAATCTGTGAAATCATTCGTTCCCTCGTGACCTTGGAGCCGAGATATTCGAGGTCAAAAATTGCAAACTGACCACCCGGGCCCCTCGCTAAGACGCCGTACTCCTAGACGCGGATACCGGGCGGGAGTGCCGATGCAGTCGCCGCGATAACGAAGCGCGGTCGGAAATACGAATGGTTTTCGGCGGTTTTCATTCTACAATTTGTAAAGAATGAAATAAATTTCGATTACATGGATTAAAATTTGATTTGTATTTACTTAGTATTTTTAAACACAAAAGAGAATTTTTGTTTTAATCTTTGAAACACGGATTAAGTTCACAGTGAGCATTCACTTTATGAAGGTTGTATTCCCACATACAGTGTCGTCTTGTACATTCGAGGTCAAAAATTGCAAACTGACCACCCGGGCCCCTCGCTAAGACGCCGTACTCCTAGACGCGGATACCGGGCGGGAGTGCCGATGCAGTCGCCGCGATAACGAAGCGCGGTCGGAAATACGAATGGTTTTCGGCGGTTTTCATTCTACAATTTGTAAAGAATGAAATAAATTTCGATTACATGGATTAAAATTTGATTTGTATTTACTTAGTATTTTTAAACACAAAAGAGAATTTTTGTTTTAATCTTTGAAACACGGATTAAGTTCACAGTGAGCATTCACTTTATGAAGGTTGTATTCCCACATACAGTGTCGTCTTGTACATTTTCGCATCGACTTTCATAAACATTTTCATTAAAACAATGCTGCACCGGAGTGAGAAGAGAGTCGGGGTCCTGCTCTATATATCCTGCTTTGAACCACGCGCACTTAATAAAATTTTTAAATCTGGGGCCTGGAATTGAAAATGCGTAAGGGATTGCAATTTTAGTATACTATCCCTCTGAAAAAGGGAAATGTCCAGTTGATCTAACAGCACTCGATCAGAAACCTTCCACACGAAGTCTTTCCACATTCTAAAATAATACACATCCAGTGGCTGAATAAGTCCCGTGGTCTTTGGAGGAATCAATTTAATGTCCAGAAACTTATTTTGCGGTTTCACTTTTTCTATGAATTCCCGATCATTGTAGGATCCCCGGGAATCCACTAAAAGAATACACCTGTCTTTCATGCACGGGAAAGAACACATTTAAATAATCCCGCATTAAAATATTTTTTTTAACAGGCCAGATGTCGACGCCATTACATAGACATTTAAAACTTTAAAGATGCTTACATTTTTGGGAATAAACCATCATTCTCCTGTAAACAGATAAGAAGAGGGGAGAGAAGTTTACCCTCTACCGATTTTGTTAGTTGAATCGTATAAGAGTGTGTAGTTGTATGTATAGACTGGGCGACTGATTCCACTGTTTTTGTACCTCGAAATTCTATCGTACGGCCGGAATGAACTTCTTTTTTAAAACCGATCTGTATTATCGGTATTTAGCTCTTGCGATGCACCACTTTCTCGGATCCCACGCTTCACTTCTTCCACGAATTTCTTGGATTTTCGATAATAGAGCGTTGTTCCAAAGAATATCTTTTTAGAAACAACCTTTGTCACTTTCCTTGAAACTATCTTGTTGGCCCTTTTTCATTTTCATAGCCAGACAGATGTTGCTTTAAAATTAGGGATACTATGTTCCGTTTTTTTATTTTCTTCCAGTGCCCACCTACGTAAGTCTCTGTCATGAACGATCAAGTGCTGCTCTTTAGCTGCCTTGCAGCGGGAAAGAAGACCAGAGCGTATTACTTTAAACTTTTCTTTCAACGAACCATCTTCCATAATCTACTTTTCGTAGCGATATAACTGCATTTTGCTGGCTACGAAACTGAAGTTGTGCCGAACTGTATCCAACTTCAATGGTCCTTTCTTCCCAGACTTCCAAAAGTCAACAGCCATTCTCTTCTAATGCATCGATGGTTCTGGTTCCCTTTTTTAATAGGGGAAGCTTCATTAGACGTTGAAGATGAAGGAGAAGTAGGAGATGTATCATCTTGTTCTCCCTGGGACTCACTGCTGATGTCTTCTTCAACTGTCTCATCTCTTCCATTACCCAAGTCAAACACCAAATCTTCTTCGATATCACAAACATATTCGTCTCCTTGAAGGCAGGACCTACTCTAATTACTTATTATTATTAATTACAGGAGTTATTGTAATTAATGATTTAAGGATCCAGTTTAATTATGATTCACCAAAATAATGACACGAGGGAAACAAAATAATGTCATTTACTTGTATACGAATTATTGATCTAACGCGTGAAATACTTACATGCTAACCTTTCTGCAAGATCCATTTCCTTCTCCGTTGGTTCCGAATACGTAGTTGCCGAGGCAAATTTTTTTCCCTACAATTTTAAATTGTTCCGTACATTTATTGCCATGACGATGTATGGTTTAGAAAATGATAGAAAACTATCCGATCAAAAGTCCAATAGCAAAAATGAATAGAAGAAAAATGACCGAAAGCTATACGCGATGAGTTTCAACAGCAACGAGTGCAGGCGTGGGTGTCCGAGCAATCCGTGAACCAAACTGGAAATGAACGAAATTTTCTAATCTTTTGAGAGCACTCAAAAGGTGCGGTTTTTCTTTTCTTGTTTTCTCAGAATACCGGCGAATAAGAAAGGCTATTTACACACACACCGGTTAGTGATTAAAATAATTAAAATATTTTAATGCGGGATTATTTAAATGTGTTCTTTCCCGTGCATGAAAGACAGGTGTATTCTTTTAGTGGATTCCCGGGGATCCTACAATGATCGGGAATTCATAGAAAAAGTGAAACCGCAAAATAAGTTTCTGGACATTAAATTGATTCCTCCAAAGACCACGGGACTTATTCAGCCACTGGATGTGTATTATTTTAGAATGTGGAAAGACTTCGTGTGGAAGGTTTCTGATCGAGTGCTGTTAGATCAACTGGACATTTCCCTTTTTCAGAGGGATAGTATACTAAAATTGCAATCCCTTACGCATTTTCAATTCCAGGCCCCAGATTTAAAAATTTTATTAAGTGCGCGTGGTTCAAAGCAGGATATATAGAGCAGGACCCCGACTCTCTTCTCACTCCGGTGCAGCATTGTTTTAATGAAAATGTTTATGAAAGTCGATGCGAAAATGTACAAGACGACACTGTATGTGGGAATACAACCTTCATAAAGTGAATGCTCACTGTGAACTTAATCCGTGTTTCAAAGATTAAAACAAAAATTCTCTTTTGTGTTTAAAAATACTAAGTAAATACAAATCAAATTTTAATCCATGTAATCGAAATTTATTTCATTCTTTACAAATTGTAGAATGAAAACCGCCGAAAACCATTCGTATTTCCGACCGCGCTTCGTTATCGCGGCGACTGCATCGGCACTCCCGCCCGGTATCCGCGTCTAGGAGTACGGCGTCTTAGCGAGGGGCCCGGGTGGTCAGTTTGCAATTTTTGACCTCGAATATCTCGGCTCCAAGGTCACGAGGGAACGAATGATTTCACAGATTTTATTTTTTCACCATCAGCTCTGAATCTACCGAGTTTGAATGAAATCGGTGATTAACACTCCGTTAATGTTCCTTGTAAGTTAAAGCTTACCAGATTGTTTTAATTTCTAACTTCGTTGTGCATGATGTCTTGCCGGCACAATATTTTGTCTTAATACCACCAGATAGATACCCACAAGAGGATTTACAACCTCATTGAGGAAAACAAATTGCAGGCTTGGGATCCTCAACCAACCTGTGGCTGGTATTGCATGGCTATCGGGCGTGACCCCTGGGGCGATGGGGTTACTGGTTCAAAATATGGTACTGGTAGTAACGATGTCACCACCAGTACCAGTCATATACCAACGCAATATACTAAAAATGTCTACATAAAATAACCAGGACGATAAACAACAGAAGACATGTGACGCCACCATAGCAACGTACACAACTTTGTTAATTTTTTTAGGGCTGTACGTGCTGCCGATGTAAAACCAAGTGTACTTTTTAAGAGGTTTGAAACATGCTCTTTCAAACTAAAATAATTTACAAGAATATCGAAAAGGTCTTTCTTTTCTAAGAAAATAAGCTATTTTTGTCGTTTTTACAAATGCCATCCTCATAGTTGACCCTATTTCTAGGGCTTTATATGCTCGAGATGAAAAACTAGATATACTTTTTTAGAGGTTTGAAATCATTCTCTATTTAATAAAAAATTTTCAAAAGAAATTCCAGAGGGTCTTTTTTTGTAAAAGCGGGGTAAAAATAGCCTATTTTTGGCGTTTTTAGAAAATCTGTCAAATGTTGACTCAATTAAAAAAAAAATGGAAAGGACTAGGATAATGAAATTTTATATTTATAAACTATGTATTGATATGTTATCATGCGCAAAGTTTCACGTTGATTATATCATTTATTCTTGAAATATAAAAAGCCAAAGTTTTAATTTTTTTTCGATCCGCAATTTTTTGGGCCAGTTTTGCACAGGATTTTCTGCAAGGAGGTCGCTTTTACAGTTAATATTATTATTTTATTTAATAGAGCGCAAAAGGTTGTTCAAGATAGCCAAAGTGTGTTTACTTCATATAACAATTCTTTGAGATACTATGCCTCAAATTTACTGAAAACTCATAGTCATATTGAAGAAGGCAGCGACACGGGGTAAATAAACTGCTATATCTCAGCAAGCATACCGTCGGCGAAGATAAAATTTAACAATTCTTCATAAGAGATATGTTTAAATGTCCATACAAAATTTCATTGAAATCCGTAATGGTCGAGCGGGGACCACTAGATCACTTGGCATGGAATGGCCCTAATAGCTAATTTCTAATATTAAATTACATCCTCTTGAATTCAAGAGGCAAAATGGAAATGTAGGGTTAGTAGGGATCCGTACACAAATGCTTCAGAATGCATGAAAAGCTATGCTTGCATCAAAAATTTTACTTATTTGATTCATACACCATAACCAATGTGCGTTCTCTAACATGAAATGTGGAAAATTATTGCTCAATATTCTCAAAATTCCAGTTGTTGCCAATTGTCCTAGGAACGCAGTTGTCGTAGATGCAAAATTCCTAGGAACGCAAAAGTCCGGTATGCAATTGTCCTAGTCGAGGGACGCAAATGTCCGACGACGCTATGAAATTTATTGTTCCACCCCTCGCATATGTTGTTGTTCCGGAATTGTTCACCACTGTGTCGTCATGCACAATCCATTGGTTGGGGGATGACATTGAAGGAATGCGACGCATTCTCAAAGTTAGCTGGGCATCTCTTGACACAGGACCTTGCTGCTGTATCATCCGATAGGAGCCACTAACATACGTACTGTCACAGTATGTAAGCAATTCCTTGGCTTGCGGTGGATGATCAGGAGCCGCCGTTTTGAGGTATGCCATACCCTCAGCTACATCCTTTAGAGGCAAAAAAGATAAGGCGTCCATCATCCATCCCAAATGAACCGCGTAATAAAAACATCCTTTGGTTTCCACGTCTCGGCCAAAAACTGCTACAACAGCTGTAAGACCACCGTCTTCGAAACCTGTCACAACTGTTTGCAAATTTATCGTATAATTTAATGCTTCACATTTATTAATAATCTCATATATGTCACGTGTTTTGTTCAGCAAAATAGCGTATACCGTGGTTATAGTCGTATAGGAGCCCAATAGGTTCGCGGATTACGTACACTCCTGGCCAAAATTAACGCAGCACCTCCCTAGCGATCCTTACGGCCGGTGCTGCGTTAATTTTGGCCAGGAGTGTACATTTGACGGAGTCGGTCGCGTGTTACATATCGTTTGCTTGCAAATATCAGCGGAAGGTATCATCAAGAGTATGTTATCATCGTAATCACTAACACCGTGACTGAATATTTGATTAGGGTTATCCTTTGAATCAGTACGTTGCGGTTTCATCCAATCCCGTAATTTGGGAAGACTATGTGAGTCTTATACTACCACGACAGTGATCACTAGCCCTTTTTACGCACTTCCACCAGATCTTGGTTCCGCGAGTGATCTGTTTTGTGTACATAAACCCATTGTAGCACACTTTTGATCCAGGTTTATTACTTTCGATGACTTCCGTGATGACCGTGGAAGGAATCGTGAAACTAATTTCTGCTTAAATGCGAAATATCCTTTTATGAGAAGATAAGAGAAGGCTTCGAACCCAGGAATCAATTATAAATGTCAGTAGTATTAAATGCAATTTCCAGAATGCAAAACTCTATTATAATATACAATAAGATACGTAATCACAGATCCTGGTCCGATCTGAACTTTCAATCATTTGTTACTTTCCAAAGAAGGAAAAATTCCGTTTATTAAATACTCGGAATATATTTGGGATTGGCGAAGATGGCGGATGATTTCTCCTCAAGATATCTCCGCTTAGAAATAAAACATTTAATGCCTTCTGAGGTTCTTCTCTTTATTAGATAAATTCCTCCGAATCATTGGCATGATGCGTTACAATGATAACACCGTTCATTTAGATGTAGCCTTTCCTTTGGCGATAGGTTGGCCTAGGATTTGAATAGTGAAGGTAGCTCCTTTGGTAAAGGAGGAAGCAAGCTTTATGGACATCCTTGTATCTCCGAGTTCTCCACTGGTGATAGTGGCTGTCCCTTTGTCATCCTATTCGAAAGGAGGAAAGTAATTAGACATAATGTAAGCTTTTTACCAGGAATAATGGGGGTGATGTTAAGAGGGTTAACAGCCACGTATTACTGGCGATGAAGACTGGAATTCACTCACCATGCTCTTGATAATGACGCAGTTGATAGCATTGTTCGCCTCTTCCCCTTCCGGTGGATAGGTGAAGTCGATGTCCACCTTTCCAGCATAGTGACCCGAATCTTTTATCTGAACGAAGGTCAATTCCACATCACCTGGCTATGCAATTGTTAAAAATAACATATGTTAATTGCAATTCAAAACTATTCGGCTTCAGAAAGCACAGTGATTCTTAGATAAGTTAAAATAACGATTTTGTATCCGAATAGAATATCTAATTCAAAATTGCTAGGTTTTTAAAAAATAAAGGAAACGTTTGTAAAATATTTGAAGATAACTCTGAAACGGTGGGAACACTTCCATGATATTCCATGTTGTTTACGAGGAAACCTCATAAATTTATTTCTTAATAGGACGACTTGGGGATAAAGGATACTTTACAGCGATAGGAGGCATGGGAATTAAAACGTTTAAGAATCCCTGAATTAGATGCTTTGCGGAGGTGGACTCAATCGGATACGCTCGCAGATTTAAAAGCGCTCAATCGATCGAAATGGATCGCAGAGAAAAACTATTGCGCTAGAATAGTGGATCAATTCGCGGATGGTCATTTAACAATGAAAGAATGTAGAAATACTCTCCAATATCTACATGGTTAACTTCCATGATGAAAATGTTACTAAAATTCATTTGTTTTTCGATTATTCGTCCGATATACAAAAACAGTTTACACGCAAATTTAATACAATCCATCAAAGCTAATTCAATTTAGTGAACTAAGGATGAATAGACGGCAAAATTTTAAGAACTTCCATTCGAATACATAAAAGAAGATATATCAATTGTATACCCACCTGTCCGTTGCATTTTGTCACATCATGACTATCATCCTTAGGGACTTCAGGCGCTGACGACACCAATCCCACCGCCAAAACTACGAAAAGTGAACCCACAATATGCATTCTCATGCTTCGGTAGTTTATCTCAGTTGATGACTATGACAGTGCGATGTAATCGTTCTTTTCCTTGCTTTTATACCAAGAATAATCTCCGAAGGACTATCTATGACTCTTATCAGATTGACTAGATTACACATTTCCTTGAATTTTTAAATCCCATTCCTAGAAGTCTAGGATTAAAACTGAGTACGACTATAAGATCAAAGAGATTCTATCATTTTATGGCTCGATAGAACAAAGCAACGACCAAGATAATACCATAAGAACATTTCTACTAGCTCACGCCAGTAAGATCGTAATTCATGGAATCCATCTAATTGTCGCTCAACTTGACGCACAATCACTTACATGCGGCACGTGTTACTTTTAAATCGAAAAGGAATTTGTACCATCCAGTACAGTAACCGTAAGACTTATTGCATATTTAATCTTAAAAAGAATTTTCAGTTTTTAGTTTCATAAACTTCAGCTATCTAAAAACATGAACGCAATTCAAATTATAAGCCATTGTTTCATCATTTCACCAAAAAATCTAAATGCGTATAGACTGGAAGGAAACAATTTAAATTTATATTGTATAATTTACCTCTTCATACATATATTATTTAAATAGTTACCTTACATTGTTTACAAATTGCGTTGCATAGTTGAGACGTAAACTGATATCATTATTAGAACGCACAGTAAAATGTTTCGTCAAAGTTAAAGTACGTCATCCGTGTATGGCAATTTGCATAATTATTACAACTAAATGTTTTGTTTTGTCTTGTCTTGTTCTCTTTTGTCATGTTATTTTACCTTGTTCTCTTTCGTCATGTTGTTTTGTTTTGTTCTCTTTCGTCATGTTGTTTTGTTTTGTTCTCTTTTGTCATGCTGTTTTGTCTTGTTCTGTTTTGTCCGGTCACCCCTTCAACTTATCCATCGCAGGCCTCCCTCTATGCAAGTCTATCGAAACCTCATCGCAGTCTCTCGCGAAGAAACTTCGCCGCATTCCGTCACCGGGCTCCCTCGCCGCTAACTCTCACCGGGGTTTACCAATTCAACCCTGAGCTTACTTCTCTACAACCGAATGTAATTGTAACGAAATAAATCATTATAATTATAAATGTATGCGAGAAAACTAACTTCGATCAATAATTAACTTAAACGCGCAAGTACGTCCCAAACCGTCTCAATATTACCCCCTGCCATACGCCGAAAGGCGGCTTGCAGTGTTCTTACATAGACATAAACGGATTGAGAAAATACAGAAAATCGTAGACATTTTAAGTTCGCTATCCATTATGATAAATCGCGTAAGAAATATGTACCATCCTGTAAGACGCTCCAAGCTTTTTAGCCTAAATATTTGGTGAGATAAATGCGTCTTACACAAGGGAAGTTCAATTTGAACTTGGCGATCGTCGTCAAAAGGAGTTATTTTTCCAGAAGACAAACATACAAACTAAGGTAGGGTATCGCATAACTGAAGATAAGAAACAATGAGCATCTTTCAGACCGAATATCTGGCGGAAGTTTGACCGCCAAACGCATTTCACTTTCGTGGCCTATCTGCTCCCGCCATCCTTGCAAACAAATCTCAGAATAATTCCAAAGGGTGTTTGCCATGAGAAAGTAAGTATTGAGAAAAAGAGTCTGGAGTTTTACCGCTCTATTATAATGGCAGCGGCCGTTACACCACCATTATCATTTATCCCTATACGTATACATTCCTGTATATGAACGTTGCTTCATATTATTATTATGTCTTTAATGGAAACAGGTTACCCGAATTACAATTATAACAAACATATTAAAAGAATAAGTAAGTACAATAAGAACAGATATAGAAAATATGCACAAAATAAATACAAAATACAAATAAATAAAATCATTAAAACATTTCGTAACCTTTCTTTCTCACTGTCCTCACCGGGTCCACAAAAAAAAATCCACGTATAGTGAAAGCTCATTGACAGCTTAGGCCTTTCGTGGAATAGGAGAAATACATAAGGACTTTTTAGCAAAGGGTACTACCATTAGAAGGGACGATTGGTGAGTTTTCCGTGAGGGAACCGCTAAACCAAAGAGATTAGACAACGTCGTAGAATTATAAAGGAGAAATATCATAACAATCGGGAAGAGATAGGAGAAATGGAGAGATAGAATATTCTAAAAATACATAGAAAAATGTAGATGCTAAACTTGTAGAAAAGAAGGATTGCATATGCTAAATAAATATTTCAGGTCTTTTAACACGAAGAGAAAAAATATAATTTAAAAATCAGAACTTATGTAGGTAGTGCAGTTCATAAAGGAAATGCTAAAAAAAGGCGTTGCAGTTTTTTTTAAATAAATTAGAAAACAGCTATAATATAGCTACAATTTTTTTATGTAAGCTAAGTCGTCATTTCAGGTTTCAGGTTAACAAGAAATATTTTTTAGACACCTATACATTATCTGCAGCGCGGTTAACTCCCACTCCCACATTAGACTGGGCAGCCTGACGTGGAACATTCTCGGATTATTTATTACCAGTTAATCTTTGCATTCTTTTCGCATCTCCAATTGTAACTCGAATATGTTTATTTAGAGATTAACTACTCATAAACGTGAGTTCTTGCGTCACAATAAATATCAAATGGATACCTCGAAATCTCGTTCACTTTTCTAACTAAAATCAAGCATGTTACCATGTTTTTTCATCGCATATTCAAATAGTTTAACATCAAATTTTATGAAACCACATTTAATGGCTAATGCTTAGGAAGTATTCTCAGGCTAAATCTAATGTTTTTTTTTATATTCTCCTTCAAACGGCAGTAGAATAAAACTACATTGCTCAAATCAGTTGGACCTACTTAAAAAGATTCATATGTTAGATCTTTAAGTAAGGAAGTCACAGTCGTCCAATTTTTTTGATGGGTGTGTCATTAGTTTCCAAAACCTCAAAATTAGTACTTTACTATTCGCTTTATCCACTCTTACTGCGCGGAAAAGAAGGGGAAAACTATGACTTCATCCGCAGTTGAAGAAGAAACCTCAAAAAATGACGCGGAGCGTAAAAGCAAGGATGAATAAGAAAAACGGTAGTATTACAATACGTGTACAATGGTTGGCTGAAATTCATTTCTCCACCTCTATGTCAAGTTTGAAAGCATTGGATTGGAAGATTCCGGAAGAGTAAATACAAAACAGCGCAAGCGCGGTGCGATATTCTCTAAGAAGCATCCTTTATAAATATAATTCGGTTCTTCACATTCACATAATAACGGCCATGGGTCCCAAAAGCATCATCATCTTCCTATCCTTTGTGTTCTTCGTCAGCAATGTGCTATCCACTTCCAAAGGGACACTACCTTACTGTAAGTTTATTTACAATGAATTAACATTTGTAAACAGTTCATGCATAATTGCAAGGCCATGCATAGCTTGATTGATAATAATTGATTTGACTAAATAAGGCAGCTTTGTGATTTCCACAGTAGTTTTGTCAGTCACTACAGGTTCCACTTTCGTGGAAGCATCTTCAGGAACATTACAGCCTAATACATTTTACTGTGGAAATTACGAAGCTGCCTTATTTATTCTATGGCTTTACACAAAGTTATACCTTCTCGCTATATTATATTGATTTGACTGTTGTATTACATCTTTCTCTAGAATTTCTCAAAATGCTACAATAAATGAAATCTAGATGATCAGGCGTTACTTTGTGGAAAGCCATTTTGAATATAATTACACTGTTTCTATTCATTATCTATGCTACAATAAATTTTCCATCGTCATTTCCACCAAATGTTAATAATTTTTCAATCAGAGAGTTTGTCTAAATACGGGGAATTGAAGACAATTTTAAAATGAATAGTCAATATTTTATCCAATAAAATTATAAGCGAATTAAGACCTCAAAAGTTTCGATGTTTTCTTTGCATTTCTTGGACGATATATAAGTACAGCTTGTATACATGAAGAAGCAATGATGCAAAATACAACAAAAATCTGTAAGAAATAACAATCCGTAAATGTAAGAATTCCGACGTCACTGCATTCCCCCGATGTTCTGTTGAGTTGTACTACATGTTAAGAAAACTTCGCTCGAGTTCTACGATTTTTTACAAGTTGCAAGTTTTTTTGTTTATTTATTTATTCAAAGATTTGCGTACAGTTTTGAGACAATTTTAAAGTGGATACAATCAACATACAAAGAATATAACAAATTTAAAATACACAAATACACATGATTGTATGAAATAAAAAAGAAGCAAAATTAACAAAAAATAATATAGATGTAATATAGATAGAATAACACATACAGAAAACGACCTAAGCAGGAATTATTTACAAGAATCTATGTACAGACATTCTTTTAAGAATGCGTCAAGCGACAGTCTGAAGGGGTCTGTGGAGTGAGGTAGGGAATTGAGAATGTTTGGAAGTCTATATAGCAGGGAACGTTAAGCAAGGGACAATCTAAATGAAGGAACATGGAGGAGTTAGTCTAGTTGCTCTAGATGGAACATAGTAACTAAATAAGGAAACTAGATCAGGGGAATCCATGTGGGACTTTATTATATTAAAGATGAATGAAAGATCAGCTTTGATTAAGATTTCTTTTAGGGATCTTAGGGAAAGGTGTTTCAACCCTTTTAATGCCGGTCTCGATTAATTGATGTAAGCAAATAATGCCAAAGGGTTGTTGATGAAAATGTACTTTTTTGTATAAAAATTTATATAATAGCTAATTCTCAAACTACGACGCCATTTTTTATTTATTATTATTAAAATTATAGAATTATAATTAAAATATAACTCTTTCACTTATGCAAAATTTTAATTTAGGAAAATATTTTAAATTACAAAAATTATATTATAAAATATTTTCACATTCCGATTATGAAAATTGTATTAAATCATTTATATTCATCAATATTTTTTTCCAATCTTAGTTTTTGTAATTGTTTATCAACATAAATACAAAGTTTCTTGCTTCTGGCATTTTTAATTCGATAGTCATACCTAACTTGTTAAACATTCTACTAATTGGTCACGTTTTTTTTACGAGCACTAATGTCCCGGTAAGCATGCACAAAGCGCAAGGCCCTTCTCGTCCTTGGAACATTGCACGGCTTCTTTGAAACTTCCCTGTTTTACATCTTTCGTTGTACATACACACAACAGTCCTTCCTTGCAACTTGGAATATTTTTAGTGTCTTCTTATCTTCTCTCACTAGTTCATCTTACAAGGGAAACGTCCGGTTTGTGAGGGACGGATTCGCTCAAACATTTTAGGGCACGTTACTTGCTTAAAAATAGGGGACACGTATCTGACCACTCAGCTCAATGGACTTTTATTTATGAAAAATTACAAACTTAAAAGCGGATTTAGGCAACGCCATCCAGGTGCATACCATACAGATCTCGAGATTTTCCAGTTAGAAAATTATTTTCTTTATTTTTTTACATATCACTTATATTTTTGCGATATAATTTCATCTTCTTACCTTCCAAGCATTCTATACCCTTTTAGGAAGCATTTATTATAATATATATAACGTCTTAATTCTAGCATCTGTTATATTTTAAAGGTTTACAGCTGCGTATCGGCTGCAAATTCTTAATCAAATCCACAAGTACCATTTGTTAATCTTTGTTATTTGGGCTCCAACAACCAAATCCAAAGTATCACTAGTTCTATTCTGGAAGGTTCCAAATTTGCAATTTTTCCCATAATAAAGAATCGGGGGGCTTTCGGGAAAGTTATTTTACTTACTTTCCGAGAATTTGCGTATCGAGAATCGGGATATTTTGTCAGATGTGCATCTGTAACGTAAAAGGTAAAGATTCCGGGGGTGTAAATTAGCAGATACATAAGCATTTCTTTCCTTCGCCTGAGCATTCAGAAGCAACCGCAGATGAGAGACTGCGGAGAAAAACCCCGATATTCTTCGGGTCCAAAAATGCAAATATTGAATTTCCATTGCGATTTTAGTGAATAGAAATGAGCAAGCATCAGAGATACAAGAATCATGTTTAGGAAGGCTAAGATACTCAAGGAGACAAGAGAATCAGCGAAATCATAGGCTGTTAGAAGTTAGAGAAGGTTACAAATAAGGTATTTCCTTCGAAAATCAAGATCGGTTGTTGCAGAGAAAACAGCCTATGTTATTTCAGCAGAAAAATATTAATTATTACATTTCCACGACGATTTTTGTGAACAGAAATCAGAGATACCAACAAAGTGTTAACAAAAGCTATGTGACTCATGAAGATGGAAGGGTAAAGGGTAAAGGTAAAGGCAAAGTGGGGCGATAAATCGTCCCGTGGCATTCTTCGCACATAGCAGCGGGGCCGATAGATCGGCCTCCTGGCACTATAGTAAGGCCGTTTGCACACGTGCCGGCAGAATTGGTGCCAGTGTAGGAGTCGAGAATCACTTAACGGACGGGGTCCACTGTACAGTAGGTCTTGCCTAAGGCAGCGTTCACTGTACAGTGAGCGTCGTCTAGGTGGCGGCCTTTGTACATTGCTCCCTGCCCTCTGGGTGACGTGGGGAATCACTTAACAACTATATCTTAAAAACTACCAAGATATAACAACCGAATAGCATGATTGTTTAAGGCTATATGTTATGTGTAAGTACGAGAAAATTGTAAAGAACAATGAAGGTGGAATAAACTCAGCAAGTTAAACTAAACCAGACAGATAAACTTATATAATCTCTACTTCTATCTAAACATTTATTATAGACTAAACTTAATTACATTAACATAATGGTTATTACAGTTACTGTAGTGGTATTTCGTAGGTAGGGAACCCGAGATTTATCAATAAAAGCAAAAAAGTTGTCCTTAACATAGAGTACGAAATTATAGCTAACAATAAATAAGATTGAGATCAGCTGTTCTTGTACTGTACTTATATTTCCTTCTTCATAGATGATACGACAGAAAAATACACCTGCATCAGAAAGATGGATATTTTCTTGGATCGTGGAATAATTTTCACGTACAATCACAACTTTCTGAAGACATGGCCCGGAAACAGTGAATTTAGATGTCACACCTCGATTACCTCCAGGACTGTCAACACAGGAGTGGTCGCTGTGATACAGAAAATGAATTTCAGGAAGAAATCTGATTGCTTGGATTACATTCATGTAAGTAGTAAAAAGGTTTAATGCGAAGGATTTTGTCGTTTTTAATTCGATCTATTAGTTGGATGCTTAGAATTCCTTTCAAATAAAATTCTGAATGTCCTCAATAATTATATTATATAATTATAAATTTAGAACCATAACAAGGTACACAATGCGACAGGGGATGTAATTACAAGAGCTAATCTGGTCCACCATGGACATCTTTGCAGTAATTGTTGAGTCAATTTTTTACAATTGGAAGAATTCGCATCCAATATATATATATCTATTATAAATAGATGCTTCTCCGGATTCATTCATATAGATAGCTAGATAGATAGATAGATAGGATACTAATTCACAGCCTAAACCACAAGCGTCATTGACTTGAAATTTTTACGACGAATTTGACCTAACGTGAAACCCCCAGAAAAATGCGATTTTGAACCTCAGTGTCATGGGTTCGATTCCAGAGGGCCCCAAAATCCCGATTTTTTCCATTTAAATGCATTGCTTTGATTTTCTAGAATTTTTAAAAAATACTTCCCTGATAGGTAGGAAATCGAAACTGTAGGAGCCTCTATATATGGTCATGATCTATCGAAAACAGTTATGGCTTTCGCGCATAATATCCTGGGTTCGATGCTAGGACGATGCAAAAATCCGCCCTTTAAAATACATTGAGATAGTTTTTCATTATTTTTTTTGATGAACTTATAGAAATAATAGGAAGTTCTTGCTTCGCTACAAGATATATATTAAGAATTGGTTTCAGAAAATAATTTAGAAAAGACTGTACATTTCCTGGGTTCGATGCCAGAGCACATTAGAATTTCTCTCATAAGGAATATAAGGGAAAAGTAAGACGTCGTTTGAGGCAGTTGCAGCCAATATTTCTGCCTCAATTTTCACACATAGTTATAAGTGGTGATATTCTGTTGTTCTACATATAAAGTATCGCCAGAAAGACCCTGGTTCGATGCCGGGCGGTAAATCTATCTGCCATATAAAACACATTGGGATAGTTTTTCATTATTTCTTTCATGCACTTATCGAAATAAAAGGGAGTTCTTACTTAGATAAAAGATGTATTTTAAGACTCGGTTCATAAAAAAATAGATAATAACATGCTGTTCCTGAGTTCGATGCCAGAGCACATAAAAGTTTCTCTCATAAGGAATATAAGGGAAAAGTAGGACGTAGTTTGAGAAAGTTGCAACCTATATTTCTGAATGAGTTATTGCACAATTTTAGTGATGGTGATCTTCTGTTGTGCTGCATAGAAACTATCTCCTGGAAGACCCGGGTTCGAAGCCAGGCAGTAAATATATCTCCCATTTAAAACACATTGGGTTAGATTTCATTATTATTTTCATGTACTTATTGAATTGAAAGCTCCTTCTTAGATGGAAGATGTATATTAAAACTCGGTTTAAGAAAAAAAATAGATCATACCATGCTGTTCCTGGGTTCGATGCCAGAAAACCTTAAAATTTCTCACATAAGGAATACATGATTAAAGTAAGACGTCCTTTGAGGCAGTTGAAGCCAATATTTCTGCTTTAATTTTCACACATAGAGAATGTGAGCTTCTATTGTGCTGCATAATTATTTAAACAGGAAGTCCCGGGTTCTAGGCCAGACGATTAAATTGCCACGAATATTAAACATATTTTCAATCCTTTCTTTTTCATTTGAGGACCGTCCCGATATGTTACCGACATTAAATTTATATTGTGGATCTGCTTGCAGTATGCAAGCTACATTTTACTCGTGTATATATATATATATATATATATATATATATATATATATATATATATATATATATATATATATAGAGCTAGGTGGATAAAAGGTAGCCTATGTCACAAGCTGGATGACAAATGACCATCATGTCAAATTTCATCAAAATCGGTTGGATAGTTTTTGAGTGTTGATGTAACAGACAGACAGACATGAAAATTTCTAAAAGGTGTTTCGGACTCGGGAACAACTCTAGTATCCAGCAATACAACTTTTTTCGTAATCAGATCGATGTACAGACGCGACCCCCTCTACAGATTTACTATATATATATAGAGATATATTATTTGAATTATTGTACTCATGGTCTATATGTATTTTTTTATTAATCTTATGGTTTCAATATTTAATATTTGTCATGTCAATGAATAGTTGGTAACCCCGAACTTGGTTACTGTAACCTTAGGGGTTCCTATGTTTCTATAATGCTCTTTATTACCTATGTTCTTTTAATGTTATTTTTTATGAATATTAATTAGTAGGATGTCATTGTGATTTCTGTGATTTTTTTTCATTTTCTTTCCCACTTAAGTTTAGTAAACGTTATTTTTTCTCTTGTAATTCATAGCATTTTTATTTTCCTGTGAAATTATTCATTTATGTATACGTAATTTACGAAATTTTATATTTGTCAATACTTCATTGATATTTTTTACTTTGTTTTCGCGTTTTTTTGCACCTCCCTTCTCTGTGTGCGTTTTCCCAAGCGTGGATTTTTTCTTTTTTAACCTTTAGTTGCAAAGACTTTTTCCACACTTTAATCTGTCTTTTTGTTTTAATTTATATCAGTACATATTCTAACGACATGCGAAGTTAGGTGGAAGAGAGGCCCACATGGGCCTAATCTCGCCAATAAGGGTCTAAATAAACTAAACCTTACTATAAATGTTATTGAGGGGAAAAATAAACATCATTATTCTTAAAACACAGGAATTAAATAACTAAGTCTATATTCCACAACAGTAAAAACATGAAAACAGACGACCGGTTTAAACGTATTAGCGTCATCATCTTGCGTAAGAATATAGGAAGCACAGGGTGTATATTGAGTATTACAAGGTTTAGAGGTGGGGGAAAGGAAAGGATGGGGACAAATTCTTCGGAGATTGGAGTTGTTTACTGGAATGTGTTCTGTGGAGGATGGTAAGGGTGCGTGAATTAGTGGAGAGGTGAAGGGGAAAATATGTTCAATGACGACGGGGTTAGCCGATTTGCTTTGCAGATTTCAAACTTTTTCGAGTGAATCAAACTTTTTGCCGTTGCTTTCTGAGTGTAAAATGGTAGGACAGAAATCGGAACTGTTATTGTGGATTATTAAATTTTCTACAAAATGGGATTGGGACGAACAGCATTCTTAAAACAACTTTTGTGTTTTTTGTTCTGACTGCGATGTTTCTGGTTGTACGTCCGATATAGAAGGCATCGCAATCAGAACATGACAATTCATCCCTGGTTTCTTTTGAGGGTCCAATTTGTCTTTCCTATTGCAAAGTAAATCTTTTAATTTTAGCGGGTCGTAAAATGCATGTTTGAGGCGATCTTTTGGAAGTAAATTAGTGATATGACTGAAATCATTAACAAATAGTATTTTCGCCATTGTACGGGAGGGTTGGGGTTAGAGACAGATGAGAATTTTTTTCTGATTGTAAATCTTCATAATCAGATTTTGAGGGTAGTAATTTTGCTGGGAAGATTATCGTTTTTAGTTCTTTCTGAAAATTAACGAGCAAGAGTGGAATATGGAGTAAACGGTGAAAGAGGGAATGGAAGGCAGTAAGTTTGTGGGCAAGGGGGTGGTTCGACGAGAAGGATATAACATTATCCGTGAAAGTAGATTTCCTATAAATGTCAAAATTAATGATAGAATCTGAAATGGATAGCGTAAGATTCAGAAAATTCATGGTGTAATCATGCTCTATTTCAAGTGTGAACTTAATGGCAGGATGGATAAAGTTTAGAAAATTGAGGTCCGAGATTATTGAATTACTATTATTCTTTTCATTCCCAGTTCGGCGAAGGTAATACGAAAAAATGTGGTGAAATTATATTTGGAACGACTAAGTACAGAGACGGTGGACTGACTCCTCCTCCAGAGTTCATCTCCTCATTCAGGGGCCCTTTCATGAGAGTTTCGCCCACTTACGATGTACAAGGTGTTGGAAACCAAGGATTTACGACATATATGAGCGATAGAACGGGTCTTTTGGTCCCTGGAGCAGTTGTTGACCCGCAGAAGGTTTCAAACTTCATGACTAGAGTGGACCCGTCAAAGCTCTCACCTGGCGAGAAGATTGAGATGGAGGTTGCTTTCACAGCATACAAAGGTAACAGCTTAAAGCTAATTACTTTTTTAATGCATGGGCGTGAGTCCATGAATTAAAAAAAAGTGAAGAATAATTGTCTAAACACAACTTTTCAATGCTATTATACGTATTATTACTTCTTTTAGTGCAAGATGTCCAGCATATTTCCTTCGTTTAAAATGCTTTCTCCGTCGTTTTTCTGATAGCCTGCGTGGTTATAATTTTCAAAATACTTATATTATATACAATATATAATTATACATCGTAATATAGTAAAACCTGTCTTAAGCGGAACCTGTTTAAGACTGATACCTGCCTAAGCCGGAAACATTAATAATAAACCTTTGGAGTTTGTAATTACCGCGGGCTTTATTGAAATGAAATTTAAAGTTTGACACAGGAATTTGTTATCACTTGAAGGGAAATCAGTTTTGGTGGAACTCCGGAGCACAAGACGGACAAACCCTAACAGAACCACTGACGCGCACTGAATGGGCGTGTCCACACGGGGGATCTCTCAGAAGTCCTCCCGCGGGATTAAACGCTGCTTTTGGCCCGGGCGCTGAGCCGTTGGCGGGAGCGAAGGGGGCACCACAAACCTGTTGTGGAGTAGTAAACCTATATAACAACCAGGGCCGTAGCTAGAGCCTCGGGGGCCCTGGGGCAACAAGTATTTGAGGCCCCCCATACGGAAATCTTTTTTCAAATTTTAAAGTACACCTAGAGTTGTCTAATTTGAATTTCCCGCACATATAGGGAGACGCATATTTTGGGAGACAATTGTTCAATTTGAGGCATTTTCAAGGGCCCCTAAAGTCTTTGCCGAGGTAAGGCTCTATCAGTGCCAAAAAAGTGGTCTACGAGAAGGGGCCCCTTCCCATCGGGGGCCCTGGGGCACCTCCCCACCTGCCCCATGCTAGCTACGGCCCTGATAACAACTTACATCTTTCTACTGCAGTAGTATTGATTTTGGTGGTACCTTGGCAGCTTAGGTTACTTGCACAGGTCACTAAATAGTTATTAATTAAAGTTAGTTTACACAAAGTCAATTATTAGATGCGGTGGCAGATTTAATTGTCCAGTTTAAAAACTTTATATAAATATATGGATAAATTATAATAATAGTAAAATTATTTTAAATATCAGATAGTAGTCGAATCCAGAAAACTTTTTAAAATCATCACCCTATAGCTTAAATTCAGTTTATCGTGTAGTCTGATTTGTTTTAAAAAGGATGAAACTGTCTAAATTTGATCAATGTCGCTTCTTTCACACACTTGAGCGGGAGGTGCCAAGTTCTGAGTTACATTCCTCACAGAAATGTATACAAACTACAGAATTGTTATATTATCATATATAATTATGAATAAATATCTTTAACATATTATTAGCATATGTATTAAAAAAGTTTAAGAAGGAACACTAGGGTCAATGACCTTTGCATTCTTCTTTCAGACCTTGGTGACCTCAATGACTCCTATTATTTCAAAAGGATTTTGCTCATGAAGCTATGATATATTCTGATTTGATTGCTTTTAGATTGTCTATTTCAATACTTTATTATATGCGGATATTTATTGTCTTGCACTTGAAGCATTTTGTATTTGTATTTCTTATATTGCACTGCTTTTACTTTATATACATGCTTGTATGTACACACCTGGCCAAAATTAACGCACCACGGGCCAGGACTGTACCTTTGGTATGAATACTGCTCATACCTGTTCCTCATGGTAGATGGCTAGTGAACTATTATTATGGTACATATATTTCTGTTGTTGTAGATTGCGAGGATTTCAACAATTCTGAAGAACTGTTCAATTGTGGATATGGTGTGTGCATACTCTCAATATATGTAAACGATGGTGTGGTAAACTGCCCTTTTGGAGACTGCAGAGATGAAGGAAGCTGCGAGGAAGCTTTTCAAGCATTAGTCATGGATTATGAAGGAGGTAAAGGCAGTATTATAAGATATTTCTTTCCTTTACCTTGTCCATATACCCTTAATTCCTAACTAATATTTATTATGTGACCCAGGAAACATTTAATACCTATATTCTGATATTCTTTCAGGTGCTGGGAATGTAACCCAATCAAGTAACTTGCATGGCATAAGATCTAGATCCCCAACAGGAAACTTTACTGGTGTATCACATAGAAGTATGCATCAAAAATGGGAAGGATCACATACAAAATATGCACAGCAAACTCTTGATGAGGTAAAGAACATTGGAAGTGCATTTGAGAAACATAATATGATTCTTGAACAAATGTCAGATATTTTCAAGTCAGGTGTACAAATCTTACAAGCAAAGATGAGGCCTGGGGTCAACTGAGAACATGATAAAAACAGCCATTTTTTGTGCACTTGGCATTTCTGGTGTAATTACAGACATAGTGAAATAATCTTTTAATGCTGATTTTCCATGATCATTTACTTTTCTTCAGATGTGACAAACTTGCTGCAATTGAACTTTCCTCATAAATGAAGCTGAAAGATTTATCAACTTGATTCATATTTTATGAAAAAGAAATAAATGTCATCTTCAATATGTTGGGTAGAATAAAGAATTGCTTTACCCTTGCTTCAGAATTTTATTAAAATTTAGTCTATGTTTAAAACTATTACACTATCCTATTTACTGTCTACAGTGGCAGATTGGTTAGCATGATACCATGCTAACAAACCTGTTTGTTTATGTTAAGTTTGTACCACAGGTTATATTGTCACTTAAATTGACTTCTTCAGCTGTATGTGATAAATTGGCGAATAAATATCCAAAAATTATAAGTAACACCCCACACTTACAGAAAAAGGAGGAAAATAAATTAACCAGCAGTTTTATAAATCAAGAATATTTCATGGTAACATTGACATAAACATAACTAGACATCAATCAAAGGAAGTCAGCGAAACATATTTTATGATCATGTCTTTCCACACAAATTTCCAAAAATTTCCAAAAGTTTCAGTAAGTTAAGAGATAGCTGCAATATATATTAATCATCACCAGGCTTTTCTTTCCTTTTTTTTTTAAAGAGAAGACAAGAGATGGAAAATAAGTTTGAACAACTTTTTCTTCTTTCGGAGGCATACATTTTTTTCTTAAACAAAGAAAACTTTAAATTCTAATAGAAAGTCTTTAAATAGGATGGTCAAAAAAGGAATGACTAAACTTAAATAGATTAAGTCACTAGTCCTTTCATTACCCATTTCATAATGATAACTTGCACACCTTTGTCAGATTTTAACTCATCTATATAAATGACGTTGAACAAGTCTGGGTAATCTGATATAGCAGATAAAAATAGTACTATTTGTGAGGTAGTTAAGCAACTTTAACCAGCAAAAAGGAATGTATCAGCCTTAAAAACATATAAACACTTGTGTTTCTTTTAAAAACTAGAGAACTACATTCTTTATTAGCTATTAGTGCCAGGTCAAGTGCAAAATTTACTAATCAGGACAGTAAATTTATCGGATATACCACGAAGAACGCCAACTCAAAAATTGACGAAAAAATGTTTTTTTCACATTCATTTCAGGACGAATGAAAAAAACGTTTTAAATGTTTAAAACGTTTTAAATGTTTAAAACGTTTCATTTTTTCGAGGTTCCCATCTCTAGGTGGGCTCCGCAACTCAAATTCAAACTCCGCAACATATGATGAGATATTTTTGACGACGAAAATATGCCACCATGTGCCTTGAAGGTAATACCACCAAAATGCACACCAATATGCCAACCTTGTGAAGTGTGTTTGTATAGACAAATCAAGATATTCTTTTCAAGGCTTCAAAACTGTACTGACCTCATCCAGGAGAAACGGGAAATATGCATCAAAACCTGCGAAGGAAAGATGTTTCTTTCAAAATGTGCACCAGAAATGTTTCCATGACGAAGTGCTAAAGAAGAATTGCGCTTATGAAAGGCAATGCTTTATAAGATACTCATGGTGTATGTATGTATGTGTTTTTGTTGTTTTTTGATAAATTTCAATCGATGCTTGTAAAGGAGCACACTTTTATGACTAACAGAAAAATGATAGACAAATTAAAACATACCAATAAATCACATTATTTCACTGATTTGCATAACCAATTAAATTTTATGAACTAACTGTGATAAAAACTCTCCAAAATCAGATCCTGTAACTAGTATCGACTTCAATAAACATTGCAATAGAAGTGTTTTTGTAGTGTTGAGTAAGGAAATTTATTTACTTTGGATAAAGCTTCACATGCTCACAACAAGAAGAATAATCTCTTCTTATCATTGAATTTAACGATTTCATTAATTATCAAAATTAACAAAATTTAAGATTCATTTAAGTCTTCATTTAAGACAATTCTCTCGTTAAATTAAAAATCATTCATATTTCTAAAATGAAGTTTAAAGCGCAAGCGGCATACTTGGGAAGGACTCAAAACCAGGGAAGTGTCCAAAGACTGTCTTTCAGGGTACTCAAACAAAGATGAGTACATATTATGATACCTGCACGGTCACGCGCCCGTCACAGGCACAGCGGCTCCTTTTTCAGGGACGTAGTTTTTTCTTCAAATGTATTCTCATTTTCCAATGAAGGGACGTTTATCTTTGAATGTTCTTACATTTTTGGATAAATGGTAGGTTTGAGTTTCTTCAAGAGCAGAGGTGACGTCGAGTAAGATGGAAGCTCTGGAAAGTTTCCCATTAACCAAGGAGTTGCTGGTGTATATGTAACCAGAGCGGATTGCTCATTATCCAGTCTACAAATATAAAGTATCTACTGATTGGTGGAAAAATTAAATTACGGAAGTATTCCGCTACTTTTAATTACGAAATCTTGAATCAGTCGAACGCAAGTTTCTTTTGCGTTACGAACCTTAAATGAAAAATCGCGCTTGTGAATGATGTTTTAATACCAGAGGATTCCAGAAAGTTATGTTACGAACCTTCATTCATCATACTTTATGTTGAGAGAAGGTGCAGTTCCTTCAGTATTTCCTTCATATCCTTCACAGTTAAGAAAACCACCATTGGCTTCACGTAAGCCACCCAACCATGGAAGTGTTGCTTCGGAATTTCAAACTGCAGCAAACTTCTCAGGTAGGCCCAGTGCTCAGGAAGCTTGTTTTGAATCTTCATGCAGTGATATGGCAGAACCGCTGACACTGAAGAAAAGAAAACTAACCGAGCAATTAAGTGAAAAAAGCAAACAATTGTGTAGTGTATTTTGATTGATTCCCTAACAGGTAAGGAAAGGGCATTTTTAAAATCAGACTGTATTGAAAAACTAAGTTAAATTGGTGTGACTGTATGTGCTGTTACTTTTGATGGTGGAATTAGTAATATAAGTATGACCTCCTTACCTATAAGCTTAGTCAAGACCATGTGGAGTTATTTTTTGGATTGATAAGGCAACGAGGGGGTTGGAATGTTAACCCAACTTGCTTGCAATTTAAATCTGCCTTCAAACGTCTCCTCACAAGAAATTAAATAAAATGTTTAAAAACAGGTAATTGTGTACAGCAAAGCAACACATTAATGCTTTTTGTTAGCAGTACTCCTGATATAAAGAGCACGTAGTTCACTGAAAATTGTAATTTAATAACCTTGGAGACCAGTGACCATGACTATTGCCCATCATATTCAACTCTAACAATTTTGTCTCAAAGTATTGTTGAATATATATCAGGTTTTATTGTAAAAAGTTATTAGATATACTTGCATGTGAGAAATGTAGGGATGCTATTGTACAAACAGAAAATCCATACTTATTCATTTCACATAAAAACAGAGGACCTTTATTTGATCCTGCAAAGGATGTAGCTCATGTTTTCAAAATAACTGAAATGTGTTTTAGGGAAAATATGCATAAAAATTTAAACTCGATTGTGAAACTAAATATTACACATTCTGTCCTTGTTATGGCTAATGATCTAAGATTGTTCTCAGATTTAAATTCCTATGTTCTGGACCTAAATCCTCTTGATACTCATATCAATAATCTGGTAAAATCGATTTCTGCTCTCTATTTGAAAATTCATGTAAACCATGCTGTAAAAGAATTCAATGGACATAAATTGGATCACAGGTCTGTGTATAACCAAATGGCTATTTTTAAGCACTTATAAAATCTGAAGTGTTCTATATGATTTTTTGTAATATTTTATGCTTGTAATTAAATGATTGTGTATGAGAGAAACTTTTTCATTTTTTAAACATATTATGAACGTATTTAGAGTGGGTCTATTGATGTAATCTTAATAGAATATTTGCAGATGATCTTACATATTTCGTATGAATTGCTGCTGTCGATTAAGAGTTGTAGTGAAGTAAGATGGCGGCAGCGCGCAAGGTCAGGCTTCAGCGCTCACGGCAGCATTGCCGGCACAGGGCGAGTCTAACGTCGGGAAAGTGAAGAAAAAAAAGAAAAACGCAACCCGCAGAGCACCGGTGAGAACTTTTCGCCAGCTCCCTTTTAACTAAATTCATTTTTGGGGTTTTATTTTCCTCTCATACGGGACTCAGGAGCTTGTCTATCTTATGAAATGGACGCAGATAGTTTAAATGAACCTTTTACTTAACGATCATGTTCGATTTTTTTCTCAAAGTCCTCTTGATTCTTTTCATCATGGAAAATAAAACATGCTTGCAATGTAAACTTCTCGGATGCCGGTGTCATCTGCTAGAGCGATATAAAAAACGAATCATCTGCCAACCTTCCGAAAACTGTATTAAAACCTCGTTGATTATTATAATGTTAATTTTATGTATATTATAATGTATTAATCCGACTTAGTTTTTAATCGATCAATACCAAGTATGGCATAAAAATTACTTAATAATCGTTTGCCGCAATGGGATAAAGCTACTCTATCACACATTATAATAGCTTATCAGGGTAATTAGAGATTTTCCGCTTGTGCAAATGTTTTTTTCTAATTCATAATTGTGGCTCAATGCAGTAAAAGTTGTCAAAATGACGAATCTTTTCTTACAGCCAAACGCACTGCAATTCGTCATATTGGAGGCAGAAACAAGCCCCTGCTTATTTACCTATTAAATCTTTAGAAACGCGAAAATAAAAAAATTACTTCGTGTTACACATATATTGCTCAAACTACAGTTTGTTCCAAAACGTTAGAATTACTCGATCAAACCTTGATAACTCTGTATCAAAGCCGGAAAATTTGGAATTACTGTATGAACTTGCATTTTGAAGTTTTATAGTGCTGTATACAAGTAATTCATATGGACTGAATTGTATCTGTGAAATTATGTTTTAAATAAATTTTCAAATAAAAAGCGTCTTATTGTTTCCTTTATGGTACCTGAAGCACTTCCTTCGTCAGTAACTAATTTCTTAAGCGTAAATAATTAATGTACCAAGAAATTAGTATTCGGAATGGAAGGTACGCACTGCGAAGGCGGTAAACGCGATGTTACTCATACCTTGGAACATTCGGAAGCTTACATTCTCATACCATGAGCTTACCGTAAGCCACGCTTGGCGCGCTGGTGTCATCCCTTGCTTCCACCCCTTCCACCTTTCAACACGTGGTGTTCTCTTCTATTAAATTGTTGTTCTGTGGTAAAGATGGAGGACGAGATTCTTTTTCTGATGTTGTACCGCCGAGCTGTAAGGAGGAGAAGCCGTTTACGAGCTATTCGGAGGGCATTAAGGGATGCTAGTAATCCCTTCGAGATACCGGACAGTGAATTCCTACGTTTATATCGTATCCCCAAGGAGGGGGTGCGGTATATCGTAGACGCTGTAGAGAAAGATCTCCCGCCAGCCCGGATTACCACCGCCATACCTCCACTTATTCGAGTAAGTATAGTTAATTCTTAGCTTTTATCGAATTAATACTAGCCTTTACTTGATCTAGAAGTGCTTAGTTTCTCAAAGATTCTCAAGAGTGGCACTAGGCTAATCTGAGGATAAAATTGATTAATTTTAGCGTTGTGTTAACGTAGTCAATTTAATCGTGAATGCTTATTGAATGTAGGAACGCCTGGGAAAGTTAGGTCTTGGATAATTTGATGATATATTTTTTATGTTACCTTGGTTACTTATGCAGTCTCAGCATTACTAAAATCTCGGGAGTATTTGGGCTGTGTGGTAAGTTTCAGCCATTGCATGAAGCCATTTCCATTGTAAGTAACGTCTTGCTCGTGGAAGTACTTTGGTAGGTTTTCGCATATTTTAATCAAGTACACCGTTTTTGAAGGAGATGTGGGAGATGAAGTTTCATAGGACATACACCAAGGTTACAACTAATTTTCTGTTCGCCGAAGTTTCTCTCTAGGGTGTGAAATAGCACAGGTGAATGTGAACGTTATTCTTTCCTCTGTATCCCAGTGAGTAGTTGTGGATCATTTGCATTTAAAGCAAAATTAAGAATGACTAGTAACAGTTATGTACATACTCTCTGTACTCATATTTTCAAAACCATTACATAGTACATAAAAGAGGATAGCAAGGTTGCTGTGTACATAAGTGCATTATTCACCTCGGCTGACCAAATATCTTCTCACACAGTTACTGGACAATACTTACTGCCTTTAAGATGGTCTTCAATTAATTATTGCAACCAATTCCCTTGTACATTGAGGAAGGTTGCTAATGATTTCATGGGTTGGTATTGGCATTGACTGATGCCTTATATTTACCCCCTTTTGTGAGAAAATATGAAATATATACACAATACTACCTTAGTTAATGGATGTGTGGATTTGGCTGTATGGGATCTAAGACATTGTTTTCTTTTTTTGTCATTTCCTGTTCCATTTTCATAATCAGTTTTTGCTTAGTGTTTAACACATTTCTTCCATGCTACTTCATGTCAGAGTGTTGTTACATCTTACTCAATCTCTATAGGTATTGACAGTGTTGAATTTTTTGGTGTCTGGCTCTTACCAGAGGAATGTTGGGCAGGACTTCCACCATACCTCATCCCAGGCCTCCGTGAGCATCAGCCTTAAGGCAGTAAGCCATGCCATTGTCAGGGTCTTGATGCCACGGTGGATCAAGTTCCCAACATCAGCAGAAGACATAAACAGAGTGAAGTTGAGGTTTGTATTCAATAATTCATTCAAGCTTAAGTCCCCTGGCTACCTTTCCGACATTGGTATTCTCATTCTTGCCTATATCTTAATTCTTCCCTTATTCTTGCTGTTGCATTTGTAGGTTTATGGAGATAAGTGGGGTGCTGGGAGTTATTGGGGCTGTGGATGGAACCCACATTGCCATTGTTCCTCCCTCTGCGGACAGGGAGCATAACTTCATCAATGGGAAGCATTTCCACAGTAAAAACGTGATGATTGTGAGTTTGCCATTAGATTTATCATTTGAATCTCAGTAGTACCCTACCTGTCTTTAACACCTTTTATCTTAAGGCTTGTGACTACGATCTCCGCATCACTACCGTCCATGCTGGCTTTGGTGGGAGGGCACATGATGCCTGTGTGTGGAAAGACAGTGTTGTGCGGCACCGCCTCCAGCTTGATTACCTCTCTGGAGAGAGGAACAAGTGGCTAATAGGTTTGTCAAATGCATCTTAATTACTGTACTTTAACACAGCTATGAATAATGATCATCCTCAATTCTAGGTGACTCCGGATACCCTAATGAGCCATGGCTGCTCGCTCCCTTCAGGAATCCAGAAGAGAACTCCCCGGAGGGGCGGTTTAACACAGCGCACAGGAGGGCAAGAAATTGCGTTGAAAGATGTATTGGGGTCCTGAAGGGCTGGTTCAGGTGTTTGAAGCGAGACCGGACACTTCATTACTCCCCAGAGCGAGCAGGTATACTTATGATTCATACATACGATGTACATGCCGTCGTACAATACCTTTGTAACTATTTTCTATTTCAATTCTTTGCAGGCTTCATAATTTTAACTTGTGCTGTGCTGCATAACATAGCTCTGCACTACAGAGTTCCCCTTCCCCAAGACATTGACCTCGAGGAGGAGGAGGAGGAATTAATTGTCCTGAATCCTGATGAGGACATTAATGTGACAAGGGAAGGACTGAATGTTAGGGAAGCAGTTGTCAGGACTAACTTCACCTAACCATGTTCTGCATACTTTTGTAAATACTTATGAAAACATAATTTCTTAGCTGTAGATTTTTTTTGTTCAGGGTCTTTTTAATTGTGATGAAAATTATCAGTTGCTTATCTTTTGAATTACTGTTTCTTTCCTTGCTGTATGTTAAGTTTATTATGTAATTACTTTGAACTTTATGTTGTTGACCAAGATTTATTTTTTTGGTAAATTGTTTATTTCATGCTGTACATAGTTCTCAGTTGCATATTAAGTGAAAGAAATACTGTTGCCACCTGGTATTAATACTTAAATATTATATATACTTAATATAATTTTAATCAAAAGTAATGCATATCATACCCAAGATAAATTATAAAAGACGTGTTAGCATTCCAATTCATTCTCATGTATGCTTACATAATTATACTCGAAAGTGCACATGCCCTTATCTTGAACAGGTAGAGAAATACAAATATTTGGGAGTAATTATAGATGATTCTTTTAAATTTTCACATCATCTTATTGTCTTAAATAGTAGATTAAGACGAATTCTACATCAAGTTTATTATATAAATCAGCTTCTCTCTTATGATGCTTTCAAATTAATGTATCATGGATTAGTAGAAAACCTGTTGAGGTATGGTATAACTATTTGGGGAAGTGGAAATAGTACTCTCCATAGGTTAATTATGAAAAAAAATAAATTTATAAAAATGTTATTTAACAAAAAATGTAAAGATCAGGGAAATGTTGAAATAATGTTTAATTCTATTGATAAACTTTTCACTTATACTATAATTGTGGACAATTATTTCTCTAATGTGTTTAAAAATGAACGTGTTTGTAATTTTCCTCAGAATTTGAGGAAAACTGAACCATATTCTGTACCTACTTTTTCTACCACATACAGTAGTTATAGTTCTGATCCCTAGAAAATTAATTCGTTACCCAAGAATCTTAATGCACTAAACACAATTAGTGAGGTTAAGAAAAAAGTTAAAGAATGGCTACTTCAAGAGTCTTTGTAAGATTGACATTGGTGTTAAAATAGTACCACTAAGCTGGAAATTAGGAATTTGCTGACAAGCATTTGATGCTTAGCAGGACTGAGTTGGTTGTATCTTTATTTCTCACTATGAACAAATATGAATGATGTGATTATTTTTGGTTGTTTTTTTTTCTCAAGATTTAAATTTTTGTAAGCCTATCAAAGGCAGAATTTAAAAGGTTTTTGTTCACTTTTCAAATTACAATTTTGTAAGAATGTTTGTACATGCATGTAACTAAAATAAAGTGATTATTATTATTATTTAATAATTAAGGATTAACTTCCTTAAGTGAGGTTTACTGTTTTGTTCATAGTTTCGATTTCTTTAATGGTTCACTTGTGAGCAAGAATTGAATATACGTTGGTTGAATAAACTTTTTGCACCTTCATCTTGGTACTTTTTTTTACGACCTTCTTCAACCTATTAGCGATCCTTACCTCATGGTTACAGCTGCGGATAGTTGGATAGGTTAAAAATGAGAACAACATCTTTAAATAAGCAATTTTATTTCCTTACACTGATTACATAAACATAGGGAAGGTAGGGCAGGATGTAAAAGAAAGCCATGTTTTGATATCAATCCTTTTATTTAAATGCAGAAAAACGCCCACAGGAAGGTGAGTGTGAAAAAACTGCAAAACCTACCGTATATGTCCGAATATAGCCCCTGTGCGAATATAAGCCCACCCCCCCAACTTTTGAGTCTCAATTTTGGAAAAAAAATTTAACATCTTCTATTGATATATTCCTTTACTGGTAAAACCCCCTTTGTGTCAAAAATAGAATACGTGCCTGAATTAGGGACATACAAACCAGTTTTATATGATTTTTTTTACGTATCTAAGCATGAGAATGAAATACAACTACTTTGAACTTTTACAAATTTTAAATAATTTTGAGCCTTCACATTTTATAAAAATGTTTTCCTCTATTCTTTTCTCGGGAATAATTAGAATAAAGTATTTTTTCGTATAGTTTTCCCTATAAATGCAACACTAATAATATGGAGAAATGCATATTTTTATCATTTTTTCTGTGATTGCTTTCTCTATTCACTATCACCTGTCACATCACTTTCTTCTAGATCACAAGGAGACCAGTCTTTATCATCGTCATCATCATCTGAGTCCCTCCAAATAATGTCATCATCTGTACCATCAAGTTCATTAGATATACAACATTTTCTAAAACTCTTCATCACAATATTTTCAGGAATTCCATTCCAACACTTTAGCACCCATTGAGTGATGAGAGCAGGAGAAGGTTTCTTTATTTTCCCTGATGGAGTATATTCCTTTTCCTCCTCCAGCATCCACTCAGCATAAGTTGCCTTCAACCTGTCCTTAAAGGGCTTATTTATGGGCACATCAAGTGGCTGAAGCAGGCTCGTCATTCCTCCAGGGATTATAACCATGTCAGAATTTCCTGCCCTGATATCCTTTTTTAACTACTAAAGTTTTAATGTAACTTACCACATAAAGTAGCCCACACAAAAGGTGGCCAATAACTATTACCTATTTACATCATATTCAGTTATTGGCCACCCCAGCCAATAACTAAACTTTGAAAAAAAAAATTGCAATCATGTATCTTTTACCTTTAATTACCGTCCTGTCCATTATATTTTATCAATTTCAACTCATTTGAGTTCCTGGGTATAGGAAACAGTTATTGGCCGCCTGGCCAATAACTACAATACTTAAGTTTCAAATGTCTAGAATGCCAAAAGTAGCCAAATATGACCATTCAGCTATGGAGGCTGCATTGCGAGAAATGTACTCTGAAGGAATTTCTCTACTATCAATTTCAAGAAAATATGGAGTTCCAAGAACAAGCTTGCAATTCAAATTAAAAAATCCTGGATAATAAAACACTTGTGGACCATCACCATTTCTCTCCAAAGAAGAAGAAAACATGCTAGTTCGGTAAGTATACCCAGAAATGCAGGCTGGATTTTAATTTGAGTTTGAGACCAGTGAAGAGTTACTCTGTTGTATTTTAGTTGTGTAATAGATAGGGCTTTCCAAGGAAAAGGGAGAATATAATTAGCAGTGTCCAGGAATTCTTAATTACGCACCCAAGACCTAATCTGTTCAAGGAAAATCGTCCAGGAGAGGGATGGTTGAATTTAAGGTGTGAGCTATTTATACTATTAAAAGGGAAAATGCTGCAATTAATATTCTCAATGATTACTAAGTTTTGTAGTAGTCTTGGGTAAGGTTGCATTTTCACTGGCAGTTTACATGCAAATTTTACCACAGAATGTGCGTGCGGAAAAAATAAAATTCACTGAAAATGATCCAAAAGTTGTTTGCAAACAATTTCCATTTACAATGGTAACAATACGCTTTCGCAAGAGGTACTTTCAGAGAACTGGAATTGACTACTTGTGTCACTTGAATTAAGTAACTTGAGCAGTAAAAATGTTTGTTTGTATCTTTCGGGGTTAGAAAAGATAAATTCTCAAAGCGATGACAATTATAGGAGTAGGTTAAATTCTATAAAACTGAATATTATTCGTGGAGGTTGTATCAAGTGATTTCTGTAAGTGGCCTATTTATATGCAGGAATGACTATCTTTCCTAACGACATTAATGTAAAGTCAATTTTAAGCAGTAAATGTTTACTTCCACATGGATTGTGTGTGCTTTAAAGGATTGCATTACCGGAATGTAGGTAAATTACATAATTTTTCATAGGTAGGTAGTATTAGGGTTTATAAGGTGCCTCGACAGCAAAGGTCATGTTGCACCATATACAAAAGAGATATATGTATCATGATATTATATTTTTAACATAAATAAATAAATAGGTACTTATTTCCCTGATAATTTTTCATTTTTACAGTAAAAATTAGCTTATTTTATAAAGTCACTTTTTAATCAAGCTAGTGCTCAGATTTCCATATTGAGTATTACAGAGAAGTAATCTGAATGTATTGAATGGCACCTGAGTTAACGAGGAAATGAGATCTCATCTACCTATAGCATTGCCTATTTGCTAATCTTTAATTCTATAAAATGTGAAAACAAACTGTGAGCAGAAATACAAACAAGTTTTAAGTAAGTGAGATATTTATTTCAATACGCTTTTGGTATTATGGCCTATTGAGTGAAAGTATGATGTACCAGTGAAGTCGAAGGCCATGTGAAGGAGAAAAAATTGGAGGAAGCAATGGCTGATCCATACAGAGTATTTGATGGAGATGAAACTGGGTTTCAAATTTGTCCGTCAATAGGTAGAGTGTTGGCAGCTAAAGGAGCAAAAAATGTGTATAACATTGAAAAAAGATCTTCCAAAGAAAATATCACAGTAATGTTTTCGTTTTCCGTAGATGGAAAATTATGTTGCCCCATGATTGTTTACCCATATAAAAGGATCCCCGAGAAAATTTCTGATTTGGTCCCAGCTGATTGGGGAATAGCTCGCAGTGACAGTTGATGGATGACTGCTGAAGTATTTTTCGAATACATAGGTAACGTTTTTCACCCGTATCTTATGAAACTGGGTTCACCGTGGTTTTATTTGTAGATGGCCACAAGTCACATCCTACCTATGTATAAAAAAACGAAAACGCATGGAAGCACAAGAAGAGAGAAAAAACAATTTTAAAATCAAAGCAAGCAGGAGGAATCAATCCACTCCAGAAGGGAGTGAAAAATCTAAACGGTAGATCATACAGTGACATATGTCGAGAGATAATAATACCAGAAGTTCTTTCATGAACTGTTTGCACCAAAACATCACTATCAATATACTCCCAATGTAAACGATGGTGATAGTTTCCTTTGCCATAAATGTTTCAAAGAAAGTGATACTGATGTAAGCGAAGATGAAAAGTCAGAAAAGGAAAATGACAAAGAGATTAATGAACTACTTGCACTTGCTATTAAAAATTAAATTGTGGAAAGAGTATAGATACATGCTTAAAGATGTTTTAGTTCCAATAAAAGAGGAAAAAACTAATCATTTAGCACGTAAGTGAGTGTAAAAAGTGTGGCCAATAACTGTACCAATAGGTTATGTTTCACTATAAGGTAAAAATCATTTTAATATCAAGATGATATTAAATTTACACTGCTTCAAATTAAAAAGAAATAAATGAGGTTAACAAATATGTTAACTGTCATTAATTCGTAATTTTTTTATTTATTTTGTAGTAATTCAAACACAAAATTTTCCTTAAGTGGCTAATAATTGTACGGTTTACCCTATCTTAAGGTAAGTGACATATTTACTAAAAGATTATTCAGAGTTCAAAATTTCAGTAATATTTTATTACTTTTTCAGAAAAGAAACATACATAAGCATAAAGTCAATCCTTAATAATATTCACACTTTAAAAAGAAAAAATTATTTCATTTTTCCTGACTCCATTGATCTTCTCGTTCCATTTTCAGTAATTACTGTTAAGATTAATATTTGTATGCCTGTTTTCAGTTTCAATAGTAAATCTGGAGCATCCCACAGAGTGTAGAATTCAGTCGCAACGCACTCCCCAAAGATAGAATAATCATCTTTTTCCCCTGCCTTGGAGATAATCGAGAAACATTTACTTATCATAGCTTCTCATTTATTTCTGCTTCACTCTCTGTAGATTTCCTTCTCCTTTTACACAATTGCGCGTGTAAATTTGCCTCTATTTCCTGTTGAGGTTCCTGCTCTGTGGTGGTGAATCCATTTCATATTTAATCATTTGATTTATTAGAAGATGCTACTGATTCCGCAGCTTTCTTAGTCGTCTCAGTCGCAACCTAAAATAGAAATTATACTCTTAAATAAAAAAAACGTCTATTGCTATTCTTCATTCACTTTTGTTAGAATTACTACATTTTTTACTTCTCACATTAAAGCTATGATTATTATATTTATTTTATAGATATGAGAGACAGAGGAGGAGTATATGGCTATTGCTGATGAATACGAAAAAAATTGGAACTTTCCAAATTGTATTGGAGCGTTGGATGGAAAACACGTCAACATTCAATGACAATACTTTAAACATACCACCAGGTAGAGTATTACCAGGAAGGAACAAGCAAGTGCCATTTGTTGTGGATGCAGACGATGCGTTTGCATTGAAACCGTACATGATGAAGCCGTTTTCTGCAAAAACTTAAGTACTCCTGAAAGAATAATTTATTATCGCTTATCGCATGCCAGACAATTGTGGAAAATGTTTTTGGACTGATTTCAGTTATATTCCGCACATTAAGAAATATTATTGAACCTTCTGATGAGAAAGTTGTTAAAATTGTTTGCGCTGTTTCTGTTTTGCATAAATTTTTAATTACAAGAAATTTAAAAAATGTTTACGTGGCATTGGGAACTTTTGACACAGAAAATGGGGATGGAAGTATTAGGCTGGGGGCATGGAAAAATGTAGGGGTTGAACTGCCACAATTACAAAGAAAAAATGGAAGAAATTCAAGCATTTCTTCGAAAAAAATCCGAGAGGAATTCAAAGATAACTTCTGCTGCCAAGGAGAAGTCCCGTGGCAATGCCATTTAATTTAAATTTATGCATAAATGAATTTCTGACTGTCATAAATCTTTAATTCTAATTATGAAATAAATCAGTTTCACTTACCATAGAGTTGGCTGCTTTACTTTCTTCATTGTCCTTAAACATGAATTTCATGCAATTGTAGTACTCCCATTTCAAGCTATACATATTGCTGGATCACTGCCTGATTTTGCTGATCGCATTTTTGCCTGCTCCTTGCAATACTGCGACCTTAACGTTTCTTTTCTTAACCTTAACAATTTCTTTTTTATCTCCATCTCTGATACATTTAAGTTGGTCGCTAATGCTGAAAGCGCAGAACGTCTTTTGCATTGGTTATGGTAATCAGCACTCTGTACATTCTACAAACATTCTTTCTATTCTACTTTTTCAATTAAGGAAATGATTGACTCTCAGCTCCAAATTCTTGTTGACGTGTTGACTACCTAAAAAAAAGAATAATATTAAATGAGAATCATTGATGTAGTCTAGATGTTAATTACTCAGTTTTTGTTCAACTCCAAAATCTAGTATTTATATGTTTTAATCTTCCAGTAAATAGATTTTCGAACTTTTACGTATGGGCTGAAAATTTTGATGCTAAAGTAGATAAAACTCCACATTGAATGGTAACTATTAGTCTTTGGTAACTCATTTTACGGAGAAATACACTTTCAACTTCGGGTGATGTTGATGGGAGAAGTTTCTCATAAATTTTCTCACAATCACTATTAGAATTCCATAGATTCCACCAGTAGAATTGCTTGCTTTACAACGAGTGTTATTCGTAGTAATTCTCTCAACACTAAACCATTAGCATTTTTTATGAATATTCTTAAGATTGTAAGCAATTTTTACTCCATTTAATCTTACATCTATCACTTGAAACGGTCAATCTTTGGTCTAAATGGAAAGATACTTCAGTATATATTTTTAGAAGGGTACACGAAGAGTGGTATGTAACTATTTTAACTGATATAAATTATATCCCCATATCAATATTCTACATTTCCCGAACATAAACTTCAATTGAAATACGTTAATCCCTTCTGAGTTTAAAAATGTTTAACCAACAAGTGATAATATTTCAATAAAAAAAAGGACCAAAAAACAGGAAGTCTACGGCTTCCCATGAAAAGGAAATTGTTCAGTATATAAAGGACCCAAAGAAGACCGGTATCAGGAGAAGTAAACCAACGGAATGTAAAAGCTGTGGGATTTCTCATCCATATCGTCAATGTCCAGCATGGGGTAAAGATAACTGGAATTGTGGTAGTAAGAATCGTTTTGCTGGGAAGTGCACATCCAAATTGAAGAAAGTAGTTCGCCAGATTAATCCCAACTAGTAGTAGTATTAAGGGTTATAAGGTGCCTCGACAGCAAAGGTCATGTTGCACCATATACAAAGGAGATATATGTATCATGATATTATTATATATTTAACATAAATAGGTATAATCCCAACTTTGAGAGTAGAGACACAGATAGTTCAGTTTTGTCAGAGGAGTGTTTCACTGTTGGCATTGAGCCAGTTCATCATGTGGGAACAGTGGCCACAAAGAAGTTGTTCTGTAGTTTGAGACTGGGCGTACCACCACAAGAACATTTATTTCAATTGGACAATGGCTCGACAGTCAATATTAATAGTAGAAGTAAGGGTTATAAGGTGCCTCGACAGCAAAGGTAATGTTGCACCGTATACAGAGGAGATGTATGTATCATGATATTATTTTATTTTTAACATAAGTTGAAATTTAAAAATCCAATCCAAATTTATTCTTTAATACTTATATTTTTAATCTTTTAGTCATATAATTTTATATTTTTATATCTGTTTAATTAATTTTACTTCTCTTAAGAATTTAAGGACAGAGAGTAATTTGTACACGTCATCACCCAGAATTTCCTTAAGATGACCTTTTCTAGTAGAAGTAGTATTAAGGGTTATAAGGTGCCTCGACAGCCTTTGACCTTTGATGACCTTTCCTCTTGCGTGAAGAGATACAAGTGCACAATGCCCTATCCTCAAGCTTGTAATCACTACTTCCTCCCGCCTACTTCTCCTGATAGAGGAAGGCCAAGGTACATTCAAGTTCTCTTGCCAACCAATAGATGGCCTTTACCTTTACTGATCAGTACATGGTACCCTTCCAAAGTTGACAGGTGATGTTTGTTAACAACAATGGATAAAATCAAGTATCATACGGTGATAAAGTACCTCTATTCGCCCTCATTTACAACGGTGAAACATTGGGTGGCCGAGTTCAAACGCAGTCGGAAAAGCATTTATGACAATGAACGTTCTGGATGTCCAAAAACTGTTTCAACAGAAGATATCATCAGTTTAGTGAACACAGCCGTGATGGAAGATCGCCAATTAGCCATTAAGGAAATTGCTGAGGCTTGTGGGATATCAACTGAACGGGTGCATAAGATTTTACATGAAGATTTATGAATGAGAAAATTATCCACCCTATGGGTGCCGCGTTTGTTGACGATCAACCAAAAGCGCATAAGGATGGGCATGTCGTGCAAGACTCTTCAGCTGTTCCAAAAGAATCCTACCGAGTTTTTGCGTCGATTAATTACTGTCGACAAAACCTGGGTCCATCATACTCCAGAGACTAAACAACAGTCAATGCAGTGGATTGAGGTGGGGGAACCAGCTCCGAAGAAGGCGAAGGTCGTTCTTTCTACCGGAAAAGTGATGACGACAGTTTTTTGGAACAGCCGTGGAGTAATTATGGTTGATTACCTTCAAAAAGGTAAAACCATTAACCCTATTACACTACGTTGCTGGACCAATTGAAGACGGAACTCAAGAAGAAGCTACCACACTTGGCAAGGAAGAAGGTGCTTTTCATCAAGACAACGCCCGAGTCCACACGTGCATGGTCGCACTGGCAAAATTGGACGAATTGAAGTTCGAATTGCTTCAACACCCACCCTAATCACCAGACCTAGCTCCGAGTGACTTTTTTTTGTTCCCCAACTTGAAAAAATTTCTGGGTGGGAAAAAATATGGGTCAATACCAAGATTGAAGAGGCAGTAAACCTGTATTTTTCAGGTTTACCTAAAGAATTTTTTTCTGATGGCTTGAAGGGTTGGGAAAAGCGTTTGACCAAATGTATTGACTTGCGTGGAGTCTATGTTGAGAAATAAATTTTTGTTTGGCTTAAAAAATTATGTGTTTTTCTTTAAAAGGCCAAAAACTTTTCAAATGACCCTCGTATATACTACATTCTGAGGGCAACTTTGCCATGGAGATAATGTCTTGGGAAGATGTTACTGCACAGGCACAGACTGTTTCTGATTTTGAACCATCCGTGAAGATGTGAGGATGCTTTTTGAGGATGTCCAAGAATCTGGTGCATGTATTCCTTTGGATGAGTGTCTGACTTCTTAACCACTTCCCTGACGCCGACGAGTATACTCGTCCTGATAGGTGGCTCCTTTTTTTGACGTGGACGAGTTAACTCGTCCTACCCGAAATCATTTCTTTCTTTCGTGTTCCGGCCGAGTATACTCGGCGCCTTTGAGCAGTTATTTTTCCAACGATAGATGTCGCATATGGACAGGGTAGTCATAACATCTAGCAGATATTTTTCAAATTACTCTACTTTTCATACTCGAAGGAGTCTGCTATAATGTTTTGTTTTATCCCTTGCATACGTAATGCATTATACTTATATATAATGTTCAACACTGAGTTATTATCTCACAGAAAGTATTTTATGGAATTTAGAGTTTTAGGAATATAATTCAAATGATATCGGCTTCCATAACTTACATTATTTCTACATATATTTCGTAATTTCCGCACCTCGAACGCATTTACTTCAACCTTCTATCATGCATACCAAGATCTCAAATTCAGAGTTTACCGCTATTTTATATTATTTCCGTTTGAATTCATTTCGTAGTATGTGAAGATGAAATTCGATTTATTGTATATCCTATATTCTGCAATGAATTTACATGCTGAGATATATGTTCCTACACTGACAAAGCCTTCGATCCTAAGATATCGCTAAGTAGGTATCCTTGAGATCAGAGAAAAAATGACCATCAGAATAAAGATCAGAAGTAAAAAATTTTGTCACTTTTTCATTACTATTCCAATGGATCCGATACCAATAACTTCTTACACCCCGTGGAATGTGAGCTTGGTCTAATTTCCTTCTCTACTGGATGCATCTGTTGTGTATCGCGGCGCTACAAAGATATATTGTCACGTGTTGGAAGGGTTTTCCCTTTTCATTTTCGAGGAAAGGATTATTCCCGCCGGTTTTGCGCGATGCCATCCTCAAATTTTGAGCGACCGTTACATTTTCTTCCCCTATGATTGTCTTTGGAGTCAAAGCACCATTGCAGACCACACAAGAGTTCTTCACCCAAGCCCCTCAAGCCAGAAAGAGCACTGTTTACCCCTAGATAGATAATTCCTAAGGAGAGGGATAGAAAGACTTAGTATGAAGTGAAAAATAGGAAAGTGTGCGTGACAAGGACAATGGAATATTTTATAAAGCCCCAATCCCGTATTTTTATCCCAGGTCAATAGCCTAGGGTTTCTCTCCACCCACGAATTTCAAATGCATTTACCGCTACGCATATTTCCACCATTTGGCGAAATTTACCCTCACTTCAAAGCTTACTTAGTTAATCATTGTCATCTCGAGCAAACATGTCTAGCATTCATACATCTGCAATCACTGATAGCGTTCTTGTTGTATCATTAGAAACTTTACAGTTTGGAAGTCTTTATTTTGTATTCATTATAACTTTTCATCCGGTGTAGTTTATTTTGCCCCTTTTGCGATGGCTAGTGATAATGAAGGTGATATTTCTGATGTGGAGTTACAAGATGCAGACATCGAAGAATCCGGATCGGAATGGAACTTCTCAGAGGATACGGACCAGGATTCGGAGGATGAGGGAGAATCAACGCAAGAAGCGTGGTGGGAATTAGATGGTTCTTGCCCTCCTGCACAACTCATATTCTTCTTCCGAGGAGAATCGGCACTGAATTTCGAAGTTACTCTGGATGGAACAGTATTGCAATTCTTGGAGCTTTTTTTGGATGATGAATTGATTCGGCACATCACCAATCAAACGAACTTGTATGCAGCGCAGTGTCTCCGTGAGAAACCATCCTCTTCGAGATCGCAATGGCGTGACACAAGTGATGCGGAGATTCGTGTATTTTTTGCCTTGATAATACTGCAAAGTATTATTCGAAAGCCTGACCAAGAGCATTATTGGTCCAAAAGGTATATACTAGTCATGCCGTTTTTCGGAGAGACCATGTCATACCGGAGTTTTGCAAGCATCAGGCAATATTTGCATTTCAATGACAATGAGGAGTATGACCCGGTAAACCATCCCAACCCAAAGCTCAACTAAATTTGGCCGATATACCTAATGTTGGAGGAGAAGTTCTCCAAGCTGTCTACACCGGAAAGGGATTTGACAGTAGACGAAAGTCTTCTTTTATATGACTAGGTTGGCATCAATACATTCCGCAAAAAAGGGCAAGGTTAGGCATAAAAACATTTCTTTTATGCGAATCAAAATACGGTTATGTTTGGTCAACCATTGTATATACAGGAAAAGGAACTTTTTTAGATTGTTCTTTTAAAGATATGGCCATGTCCTCCCAAGTGGTGATGTCCCTCATGAAACCACTTTTTCAGAAGGGATACTGCGTAACGACAGACAATTTTTATACCTCTCCTGAACTGGCAGAGGCGCTGGTCGCCCGTTCCTGCGACACATATGGCACAGTGCGCACAACGCGAAAAGAGATGCCAAAGCAGCTGAAGAGCAGGAAGCTGAAGAAAGGTGATGTTGCTGCTTACCAGAAAGTAATGGTGCTTCGATGGAAGGACAAGAAAGAAGTGACGCTGCTATCGACTGTCCATAACAACGAGATGCAGACCATAGAGAAGAGGGGTATAGCCATCAGTAAACCGAAGGTTGTCATTGATTATAATGACACAATGGGGGGGTGTTGACAGGGTGGACCAGCATTTAGCTGATTATCCAATTCCCAGGAAGAGGGGGAAAAATATTATAAGAAACTGTTTTTCCATTTTATGGAACTATGTGTTTGGAATTCCTATGTGTTATATAGGAAAACAGGGGGGAAAAAATGCAGGTAAGTTTCTGGGACCATCTATAAAAATAAGAGGCAACCCCCAGGAAATTGAAGCAAGTAATATATAGGGAGGAATATAGCAGTTTTTTATTTAGAAATAATATTACTGTAAGGGTCTGAGATATGGGTGTGTCACATTCCAAGGACCTCGCCCTTTCTTTGTCAATGTCTCTCCCACTTTCCTTAGCCCGGCATATGCATAATGACCGTTGCAGAGCTGGTGGTCTATGGGAGGGGATGACCATATGTGACCTATGGACAGGGTGGGCTGAAGAGCGTCCTTTTTCGGGGAGTCGGGCTGCGTACGTGAAGGAGGAAGGACGACCGTCAGAAATGAGAGATTCTTGTGTTTATTACCAAGGACAATAAACCTTTTAAAATATGCACCTTTCTCATCATTTAACCTAACTCTTCCCTTACGAGGATTGCCAATATCAGGTGCAACAAACCTGCATCTTACATAACCTTGGTATTGTACATATCAAAAACGAAAAGGAACGTACTACTGATTTCAAGTATGCACAAATAGATGGCCATTGACACATCCACGGACGGAAAAAAGCCATATATGATAACATTCTACAATTCAACCAAATGCGGGTTGATACATTGGATTAAATGTGTGGAACGTACAGCGTAGCAAGAAATACAAGATTTTCCTTCCCTTATTCATTCCAACTCGCCTCGGAGATTTTCCTTCCCGTTTTCAGCGTCACCACTGTGCCTCAGAAAAAAATTAGAGAAAAATGATTAAATTTAATGTAAAATTGCATTAATCTGGTTTAATTTTTCACTGTAATTGTTGTAATATGTCTGCTTAAAACGAATACAATGATTACTATAAAGACATTTCATCTACAAGGTTTCAGAGTCAAATTTTCTTTTTATTGTACATTTTTTTGAGTATTATTATTGAGTAGCTCATAAAAATTTTTAAAGTCATTATATCAATGTAAAAGTTAGATATCATACCAGAAAAGATCTATAAATGATAACAGATAAAAATAATCAAGAAATTTTTCGAAGATAACCGCGATAAGTCCTGTGGGGTGTAGAAACTGGTAGAAACACCCTGTGTGAGTAGCTTTGTAACTACATAGGGTGCGAGTAACAGCGGGTTAATAATTGTTTCCATGACTGCTTGTTCCCAAACTACTCGTTTAAGTTAGCATGGTTGATATTCCAATCTTCTTCGCTGGACGTTTTATTTCTTGAATTTTATATATTTCATTCATTGCATATTTTGTTACAAATTCATTTTTCTTTAAGTGTAAAGTTCACTTTCAACGAGCCCTTACCAACGCATTATTTGCCTTGCGTCGTCGAGAACGTTCTTCTCCATTTGAAGGTAATAAGTTTCCAAATAATTGTTTCCATGACTGCTTGTTCCCCAACTACCTGTTGAAGTTAACATAGTTGATATTCCAGTCTGGTATTTATTGCGCTTATTCTTTTCTTAACTTGAAGATCATTCCAGGTGGTCAGGTACCTCTGTAATTTTTCAGATACTTAACACTGCCATCATAGCAATATTGTAATTTTTATTTCCTGTGTAATTTTGCTTGCCCTATCTCGTATTAGTTTGATAGACCACTTGGGATTTCTTTGCAGGTGTGATTTTAATTTTCTTTGTCTTGGAGGCTTCTTTAATTCTACTGGCTTAGTATATTTCCTAACATGGCTGACCAAAATAATATTAGGAAAAAGCTGCATACCGTAAGCCGTAGACATTTGAGGAGAATATCTAGGAAAGGAGTTTTAACTTTAGGGAATACCTTGTTGGAGCAATCCCCTTCACCTAGTTCCTCATCAGAAGAAGAATTTTCGGAAAATGTTGCATCTGTTTGTGAAAATGTTTTGCAGAATAATTTCAATTATCCTATGAATTCCAGTGATAGTGAAAGTGAGGGATCATTTAAAAATACAGTTATTTCAGGAACAATTTCTGAAGATCCTATGGAGGATTTTAACCCTAGCAACCTCAAGCAGCATCTGGGTCAATGGTCTTTGCAGTATAACATTCCTCTGAATGCCACCACTGCTTTACTTAAAGTTTTGAATGGAGTCAAAGATATAAATGAGCTATCCTCCCTCCCTTTAGATGCTAGAACTTTGCTTTGCACACTTCACACATTGGGGCTTATCATGGAAATAAGAAGCCCCAAGATGTGAATCTCTCTTTAGAAGACTTTATCCAGGAGGCAAAATGTTTAATGGAAAGTGGCATTAAATTGAGTAATAAGGTCCTCAGATTCTCAATTAAGTCTTTCGTTTGCGATGCTCCTGCAAAGGCTTATGTTTTATGTGTTAAAGGGCATAGTGGGTATTCGAGCTGCACAAAGTGCATGATTGAGGGAAGCACAAGAAAGGGAGTGTGTGTTTTCCTGGTTTCTCTGCCTTAAAAAGAACGGAAGATTTTTTAAATCAGACGGATTCCGATTATCATCTGAAAAAGGTGGCACTTCTTGATATACCATCTTTGAAGTTCATCAGTGGTTTTCCTCACGACTATATGCATCTTGTGTGCCTGGGTGTGATGAAAAAGTTGATACTTTTATGGATTTCTGGGGATCTGTCATGTAGGTTATGGTTTTCTAGTGTGGAAAAGATATCTCAAAGACTTGAGGAAATTATTAACAATGTGCCGCGAGAGTTTTGCCGAAAACCGCGATCACTATCTTATGTAAAGCAATTTAGGGCAACCTAAGACTTGTATAATAATTTTATTAGTCTGCATGTGTCTATTCGCCTCCTTTGCTGTTCAAATAGTTCAGAGTCCTTTTGCCAGTACGCCGGAGGATTTATTAAAACATTTCAATTATTCCTTCGGAATATTGTATGGCATACATAACGTATCTCATAATGTGCATGGACTGCTACATATTGCTGAAGATGTGAGAAATCTAGGGCCTTTGGATTCGTTCAGTGCTTTTCCATTCGAAAATTTCTTACAGAAAATAAAGAAAAGAGTTAGGAAAGCAGACAAACTGTTGCAGCAAATTGCCAGGAGATTTGCTGAGTTAGTGAATGCAAACATGACTGATAAATCACAATGTAATGGAGAATTGATACCCAAGGAGGAACATGTCAATGGCCCTCCTTTAGATGGATATACTTCCCCTCAGTATACCAAATTACATTTGAATGATTTCTTAATAGATATAAAGCATGTGAAGGATGGCTGCCTGATGCTCAAAAGTGGGGAATATTTAATGATGAAAAATAAAGCGTACTCATCACTTGACAAATCTTTGTATGTACTTGGGGTGATATTTGAAGAGAGGGAACCTTGGGGAAGAGGGGAATTTGAGGGCATTTAAAATTACCTCTATAAAAAGCAAATGCTTTATCATACCATTAGATCAAAGCAGGTTTGTTCCCGTGCCTCTGCTCCACGTAGAAGCATAAAATCCATGGTAAGTTTTTGAGAAAGTTGTGGTATTTATGTTTTATCTTATCTCACCTATTCCTATCTCCTTAAATCTTCCTGGTGAGAAGATATGGAAATATTTAAAGAAATTTTTCTTCACTACAGGAAATGTCTACTAACATATACTGCATCGTTGAGTTTGCAGAAGGAGTGCAGCTGCTTCCAATGAAATGAGTGAAGCCTCTGGAAAAGAAGGCATACTGGCCAAATTTCACCAATTATTTAAGATATGACAGGGCTGTGGAGGAAGATATTGATGCAGATGAGGAAAATTGGAATCTGTATGCATATAAAAGAATTATGTTCCAGACAGGTAAATCAATATAATACAATTAAGCTGTATACTTTTATGATACCTCTAATTTTATTTCTTTCCGAATTACTGATGAAGCTTTTTGAAGATAGTGATTCAGTACTTGATACCATATTGACCATGCTGTAGACAAAATTTTACATAGAAAGTAGCAGTAGTAGTATTAAGGGTTATAAGGTGCCTCGACAGCAAAGGTCATGTTGCACCATATACAGAGGAGATATATGTATCATGATATTATTATATTTTTAACATAAATAAATAAAAAGATACTTATTTTCCTAATTAATGCCCTGTTGCTCAAATTCAGAGTTTATCCAGCAGTCTGATTAGTTTTAAAGGAGATGAAACTGTGGAAATTCAGTCACCATCATCTTCATGGATTGAGGACAAGTCCCCCCTGATACCTAACATGCTACGTATCCCCTCATATTTTACACACTATAGCAGGATGTGCCAAACAGTAAGAAGCGAGTCGCAATCCTCACAACGGGGAGGGATCTTCTCTTCAGTGAAGAGATACGAATGCGTCAATATAGTGTGGCCAATCCTAAGGCAAGTAAGAATTACCTCCTCTCTTCTACACTGTCTGTTAGAGGATTGCCAAGGACTCACGACCTACTTTACAGCTCGCAGTTTGTTCCCAGCAAGATCATGCCATTCTTTTTGCCACTGCAATATGGCTTTTCTCTTCAGGGAGCTTTTAAGGTCCTGAGCCAGTACCGTATTCCATTCTTTGTCCCAAATTCTCAAGGCTGCCTTTGCTGCTGCATCTGCTTTTTCATTTCCTTGTATTCCTACATGCCCAGGAACCCAGATGAATAGAATGTCAGTATCTTTTTCTTTAAGCTCTATGAGCGAAGGCTGTATCTTCTGGACAATGGTATTCAAGGGAAAGTATTCTGATAAGGACTGTAGTGCACTAATGGAGTATGTGCAGATAATATACCTACCGTGTCTGCCTTTTATTTTGCATAAGGCCACTTATATGGCAAGGAGCTCTGATGTAAAAATGCTGCATTCTGGAAGGAGCCTCAATTTGAAGGTGCCATGGTTTGGGGATGAAAATGCATATGCTGTTCCCATTTGAGACTTAGAGCCATCAGTTAAAACAGGGGTGTAAGTCGGATAGAGATTAAGTAGTTATAAAAAGCTCTTCTGGTACTGCATATCAGAGGTGGATGACCGTGGGTGTAACAGCAGTTTTGTCTCACATTTGGGATGTGGGACTTTCCATGGAGGGACAGGAGAAAATCCTGCTGCACATACCTCTGGAGTAGTAATCCCAGATTCTTGAATAAAATCATAAAATCTGATCCCAAGAGGTCTTGTAGCTCTTGGTTTTCAATTAAAAACATTTATAGATGTATTCATTCTGTAGTATTAATTTTTAAATGTCCTTGTCTCCTTTCCTGAATTTTTTTTCCTTTATTGTATTTATAGATAGTTTTCAGAAGGGATGAGGAAGCTCAGGGAAGCAGAGGAGCTTTCCAATTTATATACTGACACAGAGGAAGCCCCAAATCGAAGAAAAAGATAGCCGATGCGTCTACTTGAAAGCGACATCTCCTCAGATGAGGATTGAGTTCCAAGACGATTTTACCTCCACTGATGGCACCAGAGACCAAGAAGGCGGATGAAAACTTGCCAGAGCCTCTGCCAAATCAGTCCACACTAGCTCATAAAGGTGATTGATGATGCAAATACAAAGGTTTATTGACTCACTTCCTTAATTTCATCCTTTTACATAAAAGTTCTTGAGTATGAGTGTTTCTGTCAGCGAAAGAACCTTTCGTACACTCCTACGTCATTAAATTGAGATCTATTGAGATTTGAGAACTGGATTTGAGATTCCTTTCTAAATTCATGTATCTTGTTAACATTTGTAATACTGCAACTGATAGCTCATGAACTATATTATTTTTGCAGTTACTGAAGATTCACAGTTTACGACTATCATGAGAGGAATTTCAGACATCAAAGTCAAACTGAATTTTATTCAGAGTATGGTGGTGGATCTTTCAGAAAGGATGACTGCATTTGAAAGTAAACAGTGTAGTTCTGTGGCGGACCCATATTAGGCTCTAAGGGATTTTCCTTTGGGAACAAAGGAAGATATGGGTAGAATCGAGGAAAGGTTGAGAGATCAGCCATCCTTCGAAGACTGCTGGGTGGGTTAACAGAATGATGATATTGTGATACTCAGCTGTTACTGTCATAGATGAATATATGTCATTACTTTGGAAAGTTAGTAGTAGTGTTTGTTGTAAGATTTACGCTAGAGCATATTTTTAAGTTTTAGTGAAATGAGATGTTATGCGGCTGTTAAATATACTTTTTATACTGTAGATATAAAGGTATGTTTGTAATTACTACCCAGTAAAACGTGTTGCCAAATCTACTGTACTTATGACCGGAAGTCATCAAAGAAGCACGAATTGAATTCATTTCAGCGGTATATTTTGAAGAAGAACAATGTCGAGGTAAGTAGTGTTTGTTGTAAGATTTACGCTAGAGCATATTTTTAAGTTTTAGTGAAATGAGATGTTATGCGGTTGTTAAATATACTTTTTATATTGTAGATATAAAGGTATTGGTCTTAAAATGTTTGTAATTACTACCCAGTGGCCAAAGTATTTCACCACGTGTATTTGTTAGGGCCTGCAATTATTATTTGCCTTTTGAAGGAAGTCTTCCGAAATAATATTATGATCCAGTTCAAGCTTAATTAACACAATCTCAAATTAAAAAATGTTCCCAATAGTTTAGCTTAATTTGATTACAATGATGTCGCGGTATTAACTGCAACAAAGTTGGCGCGTTGCACTAAGAGCAAAAGATGCGTTCCACCCCAACTATCATTAATTACACATAATGACTTATTCCAATCTACTAAACTGTGTAGTAACTGCTGCAGTGTATTTGGGCATGTTGGCAGACATTAGTTTGCTTTATAGTAAACAGCTATAAAGCTCTTGGATAGTTTGTATATAGACATTAGCAACGGATTGTTATATTACAGTGGATTGTTGTTCGAGAACTTAATTCGAGATTGATAAAACGTTACAACTGCTATAAGCTTAATCATTCTGTATTAAAATAGGCACATTAAGTAGGCACACTAATTTATTCATTACATGCTCGAATTTGGGAAAAGTAATGTTGAAGGCTTCCTTGTAGAATAGTTTCCCCCTTTAACTTTGTAGTAACTCCTATCAGGTAAATCATTCTCTATCAAGGTAGGTTCCTTTATTCATCTCTTGCTCAGATTTGGCGATATTTCCAGTGTAAGAGAGCCAAGGGCATCCACCCGCCAACTTGAGCATATGCTGGAGTATATGATGAGGCACAGCGACTTCAGTAGAGGGAGGCTGATAGGGCCTCAGGGAAGGAAGAAAGCACAACTGTGGGAGGAATTGCCAGTCTCCCTCAGTGCCTCAGGGGGTGGTACTATGAAAACTCCTGCTAAGTGGCAGAAAGTATGTTACATTTGTGAAGCACGTAATTTCTTCTGCTTATTATTAACATAAAATAAATACAATGAATTTACAAGACTTATGTCTTTTATGTGGATCTTAAATAAGAATAATCATATTCATTTTTAAGTCTGTCATTCAATGATAAAGAATGTGATATTACAGTACCTCTCTGACATTTGATGGATTCTTCATTTCTGTAATGTATAGATAAGATTGAACTACTTGATATTTGTAGTTTTCAATTTTTCACCTCCTTTAATGCAATCTCTGTAAATATTCATGGCATTAAATAATGGTGATTGTTCATTTTAGATTAAAAGGGCATAAGTCACATCAACATTACGCACATATAGTTACCATTGTTGAGATACTGGAAACTTATTTTATGTAATAACAGTTTTTCACCAAGTACCACTTAAAATTAATAAACTAATCAATGAATAAATGATAATAAAAATTCTTTACTTCCCCTTAAGATTGTCAATGACAATATACCTTTCTGCCATAGTGTTACAAATCTAGGTCTTATAATCAACGAATCTCTCACTTGGGGTGATCAAACCACTAAAATACGAAAAAATGTAAACAGGACTCTACACTCTCTAACGCGACTAAAAGCTTTTCTTCCTCATTCTCTTAGAAAAAATCTCGTATCCTCACTCATTTTCCCGCATTTCGATTACTGTGATATCGTCTTCCATGATTTATCCCACAAACTTGCGACGAAACTGCAGAGAGCCCAGAACTCCTGCATCCGATTCATTTGTGACCTCAGGAAAAGCGATCATGTAACCGAATCGTACCAGCAATTATCCTGGCTCAAGCTTGATGCTAGAAGGAAACTTCACCTCTTATCCTGTCTTTACTCAATTAAAACTAACAGTACACCACAATATCTCTCCTCACAATTCATCCCTATGAATAATATTCACGATCGCTACCCAAGGGGAAATCACAATCTTCAAATCCCAAAACATAATACCGGAATTTATAATAAATCTTTTCATGTGACCACCTGTAGACTTTGGAATGCACTCCCGCCTGAAATTCAAAATGCTCCCTCCTTACCATCATTCAAGAAACTTTGCATCAAATATCTCTCACAGGGATAACTTGTATGTGTTGTATAACTTTCTGTATATATCTATATTTTGTTTAACGATTTAAAATTTCATATGCTAGTGATTTTCTATACATTGTATAACATCCTGTATATACCTCTGTATAACTTTGTATAACTTACTGCATATACCTTTGTATTATTTAGTGATTTCATGTTGTAAATATTAGTAATTTCATCATTTAGTTATTTAAAATTATTTGTAATTTCATAACCACTCACAATGTATGTATGCATATGTACATGGGTTAAATGGAAGGCGGGACTTTTTAGTCCCAATTTCGCCCAATTAAGTCGTAAATAAAAAAATAAAATACCACGAAAGTGTTTGCAAACTTTGTCTGCCAGGAAGTTGATGGCAACAGTGTTCTGGGACAGAAAAGGTGTGATTCTTGTCGATTTTCTGGAACGTGGTGCAACAATAAACTCTGATAGGTATTGCCAAACATTGGGAACCCTAAGAAGGGCAATTCAAAACAAGCGAAGAGGGAAACTCAGCTCAAAAGTGTTGTTTTTGCACGACAATGCGTGACCTCACACGGCAAATGTCACACACAATCTCCTTCAGACCTTCAAGTGGGAGATTTTTTCCTCATCCGCCGTACAGCCCAGATCTTGCACCAAGTGACTTCGACTTGTTTCCTAAGATGAAGACCTGGCTTGCAACGCAGCGTTTTGATGACGACGACGATCTCCGCGCGGGCGTGACTGACTGGCTCAACAATCAGGCGGCGGATTTCTATGAGGAAGGAATTTCGAAGCTCGTTCATCGCTACGATAAATGCCTCAACTTGTTTGGTGATTATGTAGAAAAATAGTATTTTAGTTGCTCTTTCAAATGTATATAATAAAAACATTTTCCTGTGCATAGTTTATTCTTAATTCCAAAACGTAATCTACTTTCTGAACAACCCTCGTATATACACAATGCTTCTTGTCTAACTTATCTCCTAATTAGATAACTTCCATCATAGAATCATGTTGACTTCAGCTCGATTATTTTTGCAAGTAACTGATCTGTATGGTATTAAATTTCATTTTCTAGCATTCCAAGAATCTTTTTCTGATAAGGGGCGGGGTTGTTAATAGGGGTATAGGTGAGGATAGAATTATGCCGAATGTGTGGGTTACCGCGGATGAGGATAGAGCCAATTCTTCAAATGATAAAGCCGCTTATCAAACAATTCATGAAGGAAAAAGCGGTAAATTTGAGAGTGAAGATTTGGTAGGAGGGTGTGGGACTTCCAAATTAAGAAACAAATTATCCATTTCAGAGAAGGGACCGCTTGAAGGTGCAGCGGCATCACCTCCTACGCAATTACTCACAGATAATTTCGAATGGAAGGTGCAGACAGCACATCACATCCCTTACAACCTACGGCCGCTGCCAGGGCTACTTACCACCACATTAACCAGTTTCAGGATGGCCCACGTAGTGAGGGATTTCAACTCCTTATTAACGAGTTAATTGGGGCTTTGTTTGATGCATTAGGGATGGGTCTGCTCTACCTCACTGGGGTCGCTACTGATAAACAATTGTTAGGGCTGCACCAGGAATTTACCAGACTTGATGAGCGGAACGAGGATCTAGGAAAAGCTAGGATTACGTTTCTAAATCGAACGTCAGAAACACTACGACGGCACGACTAGATCCTGTCCGAAACCATGGGAGCATGAAGTGAAGTGAAGTGCAGGAAAGATGGAAGTCGATGGTATTAGGGAAATGTTCCGGAGGTCCAAAAATCTTCATGGTGTGAAGTACACTAATTACATAGGAGATGGTGATTCCAAAACATATAAAGGAGTAGTGACAGAGAGCACATATGGTGAAAGTATTGATATAAAGAAGAAGGAATGTATAAACCACGTACAGAAACGGATGGGAGCAAGGCTTCGCACATCTAAAAAAGGCAAACAAGGCATCAGGGGCAGGGGTAAGCTCACGGCAAAGTTGATCGACAACCTAACAAATTATTATGGAATTGCTATTCGAAGGAATACAGATTCTGCGGATAATATGCATAAGGCAATTTGGGCAACAGTGTATCACAAGAGCTCTACCGATGAAATGCCGAAGCACCATTATTGTCCTGAAGATGCAGACTCCTGATGTTCTTGGCAGAGAGCTAAGGCCAGTGATGCGCTTGCTCAATATGAGCATAAGGAACCACTTCCAAAAATTGTTTTAGAAGCAATAACTGATTTACGAAGATCTTAGCAGGAGAGAATTACTGGAAAGATGTTTGGGTGGTTTCACACAAAATAACAACGAGAGTTTCCACTCACTCATATGGAGAATTGCCCCGAAAATTATACCTAGCAGTGCTACAATTGTATAAATTGCTGCATATATTGCAACTTGCGTATTTAATTCCGAATTGGCAATAAGGGATCATATCTTACTGTGCTTTGCTCAAATTACAATGACTGACTCTGAACTCCAGGTCCTAAAGAAGATGATGTCTGTAACTGATACCATGTCTAAGAACCAAATGGAAATGGTTAATCTTGACCTCAGTAAATGGAACACACGATTTAGGTTGTTATGGTACTTTGCAGATGTTCTAGATAGACTCTTTAGCCTTACTAACATATAATCTGATATCCACCCCTTTTATCAGAGGTGTCTGATATTATTGAATAACTGTTTGCTACCACCTCGGATAGAGCCAAATGGACTGCCTCAGCAGGGACCCTCTTGTCAACACGTGCAGGAGGGCGGCTTTTGAAGGCGTCACAAAAACTTTGGACACTCAAATGTATCATTCACCGTAGTGATCATACAGAATGTAGCTCAAAAACTGAATGTAAAGATCTCCAAACTAGGGCAGGGTGTTAAACAAATAATAATCCTCAAGTGGTCCCGAAATCAATTATCTCAAAAGATATGCTCTGTGACAAGTTCCTAGATTCATTAGGCAATTATTTTGGTAAGGTAAATTTGGTGTTAAAGGCTGAAGAGACCTTTTAATCTGTAATTTACTTTGAATATAGCAAAATCAGATATATTCCTGGTCAACCTGTTCCGGGTGGTTGAAAGAAAATATGCTGTGCAATCCCGGATATTAACAATGGAATACCTACCATATCAACTCAGATTTCCACAATATGCGCGTGCTCAGAAGGTAATGGAAATAAGTACTGTAACTTTTTCGAGTACTGTAAGTCTATCAATACATACATAATATAATCTCCTCGAATGTGTGTTAAGCGTGCTTTCTTATATTTTAACAAAAACTGCACTGATTGGATTTTACTTTTCCATATTCTAGTCCTTGAACTTTAAACATGACTTCTATACGGCAAAACACAATTCTCAATTATTTTGCCATTTATCCAGGGGCAAGAAATGAGGATGTAGTAATGCAGGATCTTAATAAGACCTCTGATGGAACAGAAAATAAACAAGATGATGTTTCAAGGAAATGATATCATGATCAATCAGACATGGAATACTTTGACAAAGAGACTGTATCCCTAGCATCTGTAGAATTGAATTATGTTGAGTCATGTGCAGACAAGCAAGAGGAGGTTTATACAGAGGGTAGTAACGCACCTGGAACTTCATGTAAAGATAAGCCAGAGGATGTTATGCAGGGATGTAGTTCAAATAATTATGACATTGGTAATTTTGTAAGTGATATCAGCTTAATACATGATTATACCAAGTATCAGCTGCTAATAACCCATTTTGTAACTGGACCTAATAATAAACTGCCTTTCTCAAAGCAACTAAAATACGGTAAGATTCAACGGAATATTCTATAACCAAACTAATGGGTTAGCGATGGGGTCACCCCTCTCTCCTTTGTTAGTGGACATTTTTGTGGATAATTTGTAGACCCCTTTTTTCATCGAGGTACCCACTTAATAAGTGCTTGCTTTATTGGTACCGTTATGTGGATGATATCATCTGCACTTGGATAGGAACAGATCGGCAACTCAAACAATCCCTCCAACTATTAAATTCTTTTCATCCCCACATATCCTTCCTTACCTACTTATGAGAAAGTAGAAAATGGGGTCCTTCATTTCCTCGATCTTAGTATTACCATAATAAAACTCCCAGCATCAGTTTGCCATTTATAGAAAACCTTCGTTTTCCATGCTTTAACCCATGCTTCCATGCTATTTCTCGCCACCACACTTCCCAAAAACTCACCCCTTTCCACTCTCTTATCCACAGGCTTTTTCAAATCCCTCTTTCAAATTCAGATTTTTAAAAAGAAGTTTCCACCATCCTACAGATAGCGGAGGCTAATGGTTTTTCCCATGAATTTATAAATCAGCTTATTAGTAATTGGAGCCTTAATAATTCATGCCGAAAAATTTACAAGACGCGTATCAGTGACAAACTCCTGAGGTGGTCTTCCCTAAGCTTCCTAGGCAAGGTCAGTACCCTGGCGGTAAGGCACTTCCCATAGACCGCCTGCGAGCAGAATATAGGTTCAACCCCCAAACTCTGAGACCTACTACACAATGGGAAGGATGAGGTAGATCCCGCAGCGAGTAGCGGAGTGTACCAGCTAACCTGCATGGACTGCGACGCTGTTTACTGTGTCCTGCCAGAGAACTGCTGAATTATACATAGACCTGTATCGCTGGTTTTATACGCCAACCATGGTACATAAGGTACTTATGCATGGATGCGAAATTTCAAAGGAGGCTTAGAAGCAGCTGTCTGAGGAGGCTCGGAATAAGGACACTGGAAAATTCCATCAACGATTCACCAGAAAACACTCCAGGGTGGCCACAAACGACGATTTATTTAAAAGGTTGTTGATCACTTCTGATCCATTTCTTTCTTCCAACATGACTCCAATTCTAAAGAGATACAGGAAGATGCCAAAAGAATTGAGAGAACTTCTGATTTTAGACCACAGCGAAGGACTGTAATCGGACTTTAGTGACGACCAGAATTCCTCTGAGGATAAACAATTTTGCATGAAATGACGGTGAAAATACCCAGTAAACACCGTTAAGGGCTGCACGGTGTCATAACAGACCTTTTTCAAGTGTCCCTCATCAGCGAGGGTGGAAAGGGTAAGTGGTAGAAAAACACTCAATGTTGCCTTTCCAGCAAAGCATGAACCCATTTCCGTACATACAAACATACATACTGTCTGAAAAGTTGAAGGATATTCCTAGGTTACGGCAAGAATCCGTTAAGTATCCAAACCAGAGTATTTACAGAGTTTGGAATTTCTGAACAGTGGCAGAGACAGCATACTTAGCTTAAAAATTGCAATTTTAAAGAGTTAAGGCAAAAAAAAACTAAAACAATCAACAAAGCCGCCATCACAGAATTGGGACCTGCTAGGAAAATACACATCCTCAATGTTAAAGATGTGGTAGTTTGATATAAAGGGATAAGAATTTGCAAAAAAAGGCCTTTTGCAACCGTCTCCCAGCAGATTCCCACACTCCGGCGAAGCCGGAAATCAGCCAGGATTTATGACACGGCCTGGGAGGTACCAAGGTGGTACGTGGCCGGTGGTGGGATAAGGCACCTGAGGATGAAAGATGCACCCACTTTGCACTAAGTGCAAGGGCAGGCGAAGGTACCAAGACGAGTGCCCCCCCAGGCTGTGTCTAGTATTTAAGGTCGTGCAAAACAGCCAAAAAGGACACTTCTTGTTCCAAAGTGATTCCGAATTAGCAGTAGGGTCATCTTACTGACTCCACAGCAGTTGTGTCATCGTACTGACTCCACACCACATTACTAGCAACGGTCGTGTCACCAGACTGACTCCGTGAATCCCCGAAGTTGCGCGATGTCGAGCCAAGGAAGGAACCAATAAATACTAGTAGAAAAAGGTATGTCTCAGTTTTGTATTTTAAGCCAAAACTCAATGTCACTGCGACAAAGAGGCCTTGTATCACAGTAGGTTAGTAGAAAGAAATAAGGTATTACAATATGTTTAAGGTATTACATAAAAATCTTACTTTATTGCAAATTAAATGCAATCATAGATATAAAAGTCTTAAAATTTGATTCCTAATAAACACTATATTCTATTTTAAACAAAAATTTGGAAATTTCAATAAGTAATGTCTTCAATTCTGGCAAACATTACCATATGATATACAAAAGAAAATAGAATAAACGACTCTTCTATCACTAATAGAGTTCTATCCGAGGGATTCTATCATAGCCAAAACATTGATGTCAAATCTGAAATCTCCCTTGAGGGAGATTTCAGATTTTACATCAATACACACACAGTATCACAGAGTATCAAGAGAGTGGAAAGATACTAATATTAAAACGAAAAAAACATGCGCAATTAGCAGGGCTTTCTACTGGATTAAAGCCACCAAGAGGAAGAGGACCTCGGTATGTGATTTTACATGCAGGAAGTGCTCGTGGATTCATTGGAATAGGCCAAACTGGTCTTCTAAGCAAAGAAACGTTCGGGGGATTACCATGAGGAAATGGACAGTAGAAGATTCGAAGAATGGCTCAGAAACCAGTCATCAATCATATATAATCATCCAATATATTGTTCAGAAGTCTGACAGAAAAATTGCTTGTGACTGCAGACAATAAAACTGTCAATGATGTTATGTCCCTACTGATGGGGAATGAATTGGGTAACAAGTTTTGCATGAAGGGGAGAAACCCATGCAAAGCCTCCTTTGAGCAATATTTCCAGAGGACAGTGGATGTGGTTTTTGGTAATTGAATTTCTTATTCTATGATGTATTAGCATTGCATGCAGGTAATGGATACTGTGGCTAAGTTAATACTGTTTGTTTTTTCAAATGTATTAAAAAGTAAGAACCCTTTTGGAACCCAACTGGAAAAAGTCACCCTTGGAAGAGCTATTGGGGAATGGTTCCGGCTAGCCAAGCATAGGGGAGATGTTAAAAAAACAGGAGCTGAAGCAAAGGATTAACACGAACTGTCATAGTACTCTCTCATTCCTACTACATAACACAGTACTATCTTTAATACTATTTGTATACTATATTTTTTGTATTATTTTATATTATCAAGTCTTAAAATATAGTTTTTTGCTGTCTTAATGTTTCTTGCTTAATTTTATCCTATTGATTTTCCTTTCATTGATGTGTTAATCCTGTATTTTTATCATGTATCTGCTTTTACTTTGATTGATAAGCATATTCTCATTCTCCATTCCAACTGCAATATGACGACTATAACCTGTTTCATATTTCTTATCTCCCCTTATCCAATTTAAAAATATTTAAATCTCCTTGTACATGTTTTTGCATATTTCCATAAAAAAGTAATACTATTAATAATTTTTCGCAGGTGATGGTGGTAGCAGCATAACGCAAAGATTGGCGAGAGAAATAGAATGCGTAAACCACCTGCTTCAAAATTATACAGGAAAATTGCGAGATGTTGCGATAAGCCCAAAAACCAATAAAGGAAGAGTCTCCCTTCTATTACGCAAAAAAATTGGTGACAACCTGATTCGATTGAGAGCGGCCGGTATGTGCTGCTATTTTGCACTGGGTTCAGGAGGCATTACCAAATAAGTTGAAACTTCTGGAAAATGACATATGCCGAGGCCGATAACACATATTCGGCAATCATAAACAATGTGCGAGCTACTTTTGCCAAGGCCCTAACGATATGGAGTTGTATGTGGTGCTGAATTGAATAAATTCAGGCCTATGGTAAGACATAATGTACGCTAATTCTCCGCTATCTTGCCACTCCTGCAGTCTGATTTTCAACGTAACAAACAATTTAACCGAGACCTACAATTCGTACGTAGCTAAGTGCGTTGGGGGCAAAAGAGTGAATTTCTGTTTAAGGGGCGGTTAGCAAACTCACTGCAAACTTGCAGTTATGGCATATAACACAGGTCACACGTTTCATAGCGAAATTCATAAAGGCCTGGCAAATTGTAACCCCAGGGATTTTACTAAGAAGTATTCATTGTCATCTGGAAAGAGACGAGAATACAAAGGAAAGCATCGCTTAGATTTCTCTTCTTCCAATTATAAGAAAATGAAACTAATAGGATATTAAGGATAATTTGAATGAATCCAAGAAGAAGAAAGTCACATCATTGCTGTACAAATCGGTTTCGGAAGACCCAATGAATGAATGTGAGAAATTAGGGCTTCACTATTTAGCTACACAATATTTTAATTATTTTAAAATATAAAGATGATTTTCTATCATCTTTATTCCTACAAAAGGCTGCCAGAGAGAAATTAGAAAAAGACACAAGAGAGCAGGCGATGAATAGCACCTGGCATGCAGAGAGGTGGAAAAGACTAACTGCGTCATCGTTTTGGCGAATATGTAATCTGAGGCAGACCACGCAAAAGGATAAAGTGGCGGTATCAATATTATTTCCCTCCTTCAAGGGAAACAAGGCCACGGATTGGGGAAGTGCTAATGAGAAAGTATCGATTGCGGATTACGAAAAGGCCAGCGGAAATAAAGTTTTGCCTGCAGGTCTCTTCGTAGACAACAATCTACCTTACCTGGCAGCTTTTCCAAATGGATTGCTTTCCAATAGGGTAGGTTTAATAGAAATCAAGTGCCCCTACAACTCTAGGTTGATGACCCCAGAAGAGGGGGTTAAAAGTAAGGCAATATCTTTCATGGAGGTAAGAGGTGGGTGCATTTCATTGAGAAGAAGGAATGCATACTATTTCCAGGTGCAGGGGCACCTAGAAATAGTATGCATTAGAGACTTATGTCTTGTATGTGGATCTTAAATGAGAATAATTATTTTTATTTTTAAGTCTGTCATTCAATGATAAAGAATGTGATATTACAGTACTTCTCTGACATTTGATGGATTCTTCATTTCTGTAATGTATAGACGAGATTGAACTACTTGATATTTGTAGCTTTCTATTTCCTCCCCCCCCTCTTTAATGCAATCTGTGTAAATATTAATGGCATAAAATAATGATTATATTTCATATTAGATTAAAGTTGAGATATTGGAAACTTATTTTATGTAATAACAGTTTTTCACCAAGTACCACTAAAAAGTAATAAACTAATCAATGACGGGATATTATTAGCATTATTTCATCTCGGATATTCCCTTTTTCTAATGAAAAATATCAAACCTTTTCCAATAGTTACAACATGTCCTTATATTTCTTTTGCTTAAAGTGCTGGACGGACTGGCGGAACAATGTCCTTAAGAAGGAGCTAATTAGGGCCCATGCGAGGGGTGGGGGTCCCCCAGTTCCCCCTCATTGTGAACTGGAAGAAAGACTTCTACTTTGGTGTTTCCCTGAAGGAGATGAAGGGGAGGTGAGGGTAGAAGAGGGTGGTTTACTACTTGATGGGATGGAAATCCCCATCGAGGTCATCTTTGAGGTGAGAGTTGAATTATATACACAATGCTTCTTGTATAACTTATCTCCTAATTAGATAACTTCCATCATAGAATCATGTTGACTTCAGCTTGATGTTTTTCGAATTAACTGATCTGTATGGTATTAAATCTCATTTTTTAACATTCCAAGAATCTTTTTCTGATAAGGGACGGGGCTGTTAATAGGGGTATAGGCGAAGATAGAACTATGCCAAATGTGTGCATTACCGCGGATGAGGATAGTGCCAATTTTTTGAATGATAAAGCTTCTTATCAAACATTTTTTTTTTGTTTTTTGTTTGTATCAGTACCAGCCATCCGTGTATTTTAGTTTGATGGTACCCTAATTCCATCACAATGTTGAATAATTTTTTTTTAAATTAGTATGGAATAAATTACTTAATTACTTACTTATTAATTCATGAAGGAAAAAGTGGTAAATTTGAGAAAGATGATTTGGTAGGAGGGTGTGAGACTTCCAAATTAAGAAACGAATTATCCATTTCAGAGAAGGAACCACTTGAAGGTGCAGGGACATCACCTCCTTCGCAATTACTCACAGATAATTTCAAATGGAAGCTGCGGACAGCACATCGCATCCCTTACTACCAACGGCCGCTGCCAGGGCCAACTCACCACCAGATTAACCAGTTTAAGGATGGCCCAGATAGTGAGGGATTTTAACTCCTTATTATAGAGTTAATAGGGGTTTGTTTGATGCATTAGAGATGGGTCTGCACTACCTCACTGGGGTCGCTACTGATAAACAATTGCTAGATCTGCACCAGGAACTTACCAGACTTGATGAGAGGAACGAGGACCTAGGGAAAGCTAGAATCACATTTCTAAATCAAACGTCAGAAACACTACGACAAGATCCTGTGGGAAACCGCAGGAGCATTACAGGATCTCCACCTTCTCTCAATCACTTGCAAAACACATTTGCCCAGGCAATATTCGAAACTAGAATATTAACTAATATATCAAATATTGTTCATTCTAACTATTAAGCCGTAAATAGCCACATTGACCTATTTCAGCGCGAAGTAAACCACGCCCACTCTACTGCTATGCTCGCTAGCCTGGGGAGAAAAACTATAGATTCTCCTGCCAACTCAGCTATTTAAACTCATGGCGGATGCTCGCATGCAGCTTAACGAGGGGCTTGATTTCCTGCTGCCAGAAGAGGAAAACTTGCTGTCAGTATACCATACAGCAGAGGTCCATGTGGTATCTTCAATGGACCTTCTCCTACATCTGGCATGGAAGGGAGAAGACTTCTAGGTGTTTGAGGTGATACCATTACCATCCCTGGTCTCCGGAAGCCAACATGCGGTGCTTAAAACCTAAAACCCAAAGAGCCCTACTTGGCGGTTTCCGGCCGACGAGACAAGTTCGCCCTTCTTCGTCTAGGATAAAAGGAGGACTGCTTAAGGGGGAAACCCTACATCTGCCACCCAAAATTCCTCTTCCACACGAATCACTCCAGGTTTTGCAGCATAGCAGTATATCGGAATAATAGTAGGTCCATAAGACAAAATTGCGAACTTCACCTCGCACAGACCCTGTACACTTATTTCATTAAGGGAAACATACCTGGGCAGTGGGTTTATAGTGTGAGCGGGAGAACGCACCTGAATGTTACGTGTCCGAATAATTTTACAGAGGCCATTATTACAGGCCAAGGAAATATTTCCCTATCCTCGGGATGCACAGCAAGTGACGGTAACCATATCCTGGTAGGAGCCCCTAGCATCTTTAATAGCGACTTCACCCAGCCATACAGTGTCACCATCGACTTGATCCCTGGTTATTTCCTCAATTCTTCCGACCCCTCCTTCGCCGACCACACCCTGGAATCCAAGAACCTGACAGACCTGCTGGCCTCTATCCAAAAGCTGAACAGCCAACAGGTTCCAATGATATCCCTAGCGGAGGTAACTTGGCACACTAAGTGGTTGGTACCCTTAGAGACGGGTATCCGGACCATCCACTACGTAGGGATACTGGTGGGGCCCTTCCTGGGTGTGGGTGTTATCGCTGTGGTTCTGATGAGCTGCAGACGGAAGGGATGCAGCCAGATTGCAGTTGTCAATCCTCCGGCACCCCCCTCCGTGAACGTGTATACATTCTCGAACTCTGGCGACGGGGCAACTAACATCCTACCCCCAAGCAATGTCCCTTTGTTCCTATACCTAGACTTAAGGGCAACTTAACTTAAAACATTAAAGTGTTTTAATTTTAGTGATGCTAGTGAAGAAGCAGGATCTAAGTGAAATTTGTGGTGTTTTTCCTAGTGTTAGTGATTGTTATATATAGGTAGCCTTAAGTAATGCAGCCATGAACTCATTGGATGGAGCTGGGAACAATGACGAGATATTTTTTGATTTTTGTGTATATATCAAGGACGTTTTTTCATGTGTATTTTCTATTTTTTTAATTGTTCTTTTGATCATTACTTTTTTTTTGTTGTCCATCTGTATTATACAGTGCCATACTATTTTTGTGATATTTTTTCTATGTACTACCTACCAAGGTGGCTCGATACATGCAAACCCAGGTCTCAACTGATGATGGGGTGATGTAGTGAGGATTCTTTGAACTTTGACATTCGCAGGGCCCGACGAGAGCTATGAGGCCTGCAGAAGAAAGGTTTTCCTTAAAAGTGTGAAAATGCATTAAAATAGAAAGCATCCTCGCTCCTACCCCAGTGGCAAGTGCAATTAGAGTCGAAGTGGCAAGTAAAAAGGGACCGTGACCTTCCCACGCTCTTGCAGCAGTGGGGCCTAACCCCAATGCAGGCATCCTGCTGACCCTTGATTTCCCTTATAAGGGAGGCGTACTGATGGCTCAGAGCAGTCTCTTACTTTAGGGCTGGCACAGGGGAACCTAACCTCGGCCATTGAAACATCTTCTAACCCTCACCGAAGAGTGACGACTGCCCCACGAAACACTGGACCACCAGTAACTCGCGTTCATGAAACTTCACAAGATGCTCTGCAGCCTGGGTCTTAGCCACTGCGACTCCCCAAGAACACAGTCCTTTCCCATAGCAAGTATCAAGCAGCTGCATAGAAGTCTAAGATAATAATTGCCACTTTTAACAGAACTTTGTGCATTTTATCTTTCGTCCCCCAATGTCCCGACGACATTCAAATGCCCTTTTCTTCTTGTCTTGTAGTACCAATTTCTGTTTTGCTTTTGTTAGATGCACCATCTCATAGAAACTTATTTGCAGAAAAGTGGTATGATGCAGTCCTCATGGGCATTACAGATGGTGAGTAGCAAGAAATCTATACATGTTTTATCACATACATAACTGTCACTATTTCTCTGTTGTTGACTTTTTCCTGGTGATCTTTGCAGGATTGAAAAAATGCCTGAAGGAAATTTTAAAAAACCAGGAGCATATAAAGTTGACATTAAAAGCTCATAGCGCAATACTTGAAAATGTATGTGCACAGATCGGGAGTGAGTCTTCTCCAGAAACATTTAAAAGCCTCATGGATGGACCTCAGTGCTGCCTCTCCCTGATCATGAAGCTTTTGAAAAATTTGAGTTTTTTCTGGGGAAAAGAGAAAACTATGATTTTTTGGCATTGTGTAACATATATAATGACCCAAATTTACTTTTTAATTATACCCATGATAATAAAACTTTTCTTTTTCATCGCAGACTATATACATTTCAATGATATAGCCCAAAGGGCTATGAAGATATGGCAAGAAACATTTGCCGCTTTATTTTGTCAAAACCATTGAAACATAAGCTGAACTGGAGGGGTACTGAGTACAAAAGAGGCCTCTTCAGTACAAAAACGGCTTCTGCTCTGACTGGTGTGTATTTTCCCCTTAATACAGAGTATTTGTTTATCAACCTGAATAGTTTTATTCATTGAAAATATCTCCTGTCATTTTTCATTAAAGAAGCAGTTCTGTTCAAATACCCTGGGGATCTGACACAAAAGCGATAGCCAAGACTGTGGGCTCATGGCTAAGAAACAATATTCCTTCTGATATAAGGGAAGAAGGATATGAAAAATTGGGCATTGACTCAGGTGATGACATGAGTCAACAGAACATTTGATGGACTTAACCCTTTGCGGTCCAACGTAGAGGCTGGCTCGACAGGCCTAGCACTAGTATCAGGTCCAACGTCGAGTTGAGCTCAACATTATTAGGTCCTGCGATTGTATGCATTTAAAGTAAGGTGCTGCTCTCTTCTGTTCCTTTTCTGAACTTCTAGGACTTTAATAAGCCATTTCACCTAATTCTTGTGGGTAGTATTTCTATTTTTATGAAGTTAGCCGCTCTACAATTGAAGATCAACTTTGCGTAACTTGTGTTTCATGACTTGCAATCTCAGCTGATGTTAGAGAGAGTTTTTCACGTTGTTTTCTTAGTTAGTAGTAGTAGTAGTATTATGGTTTGAGGGTGCGTCAACAGCTGTTTTCTTAGTTTTACTGAGGATTCCTCTAATTGATTTCAGTGGTTACCGTGCAGATTTTGGTGAGTTAAATTAAAATTAAACTTTTTATTTAGAATATATTGTTATTAATCTCTGTATATGTAGTAAAAATAATTTTTACCATTGTGATGGTGAATTTCTTCATAGTATTTTTCTTTTTTGACACTGAATGTTATTCGCTTTATATTTAGGCGTTCAAAAATGATTGAAGATGAAATAAGACTGGAAATAAAGTTCAAGTACTCTATATGTTCTGAACCGCTGCCTCATGTCATAAATATATGTACATTATTAACGATTAGTTAACTTAGATTATGTTTTAGTATTTTCCAAATTGCAAGCCGCAGATGTTTTAATCCGTTTGATTTTCGCACATCTTTTTCGGAAATTTTTTTCCAGAGCCCTCAGCTTAGGTTTTTTAAAATCCACAAACTAGTTTTCTTCGTGTACTTTTGCAAACTATCTCTTTCTTTCTGTTTCGCATAAGACGATGGGATAGGTGTAAGAAGAGACTTTCTAGTCTCAATCTCGCCCGAATAAAGTCCATTTTTTATTATTATTATTATATGGCACAACTGGAATGTTATGTCAGAAGAAAAAATGAGTGATTTTGGGGGTAATCATAAATATGGGTTAGATTATCCAATAAGGTATGAAGGACCATTGGTCACAGAACTCCTTATCTAAGATCCTTTTTTTCAGTGAAATTTTCACAAGAAAACGCTTCTTCCAGATTTTTTGGATTATTCATTTGGAAACAACAAGCCCAAATGACAACAGCTTGAAAACCAGAACACAAAAGTGAGAAATTTTCTCAGCTACATAGATGAACGATGTAGTAGTACATTCCCGGTCAGAATCTATCAGTGGATGAATCTGTTATAGGCTTCAAGGAAAAGATTTCAACGGCGGCCGCCTTTCTAGATATCAAGGTGGCCTTTGACACCGTTTGGCATGAAGGCCTACTTCACAAAATGCTAGTCAACAACTTCCCGATTAAGTGGGTGAAGATGCTGAAATCATTTCTTGAGAATCGCACTTTCAAGGTTATGTGGGACAACAACTTGTCCCCTGTAAAACCCATAAAAGCTGGGGTGCCCCAAGGATCCATCCTGGGCCCCCAACTATTCAACATCTTCACCCACGATATCCCCAGACAACTGGGAAGACATGTGGAGATAGGCCTTTATGCAGATGATCTTGCCATCTTTGCCTCCTCACGCTGCAAGGAGCAGGCAGCTAAATACCTGCAGAAAGCATTGGACGAGCTGGAAATTTACTATAAACGTTGGCGGGTTCAGCTGAACGCCAAAAAGACAGCAGCACTTCTCCTCCAGCCTAGAAAGAGGCTAGACCCGGATAGGCAACTGGAACTAATGGGCCACAATATCCCCTGGGGCAACGATGCCACATACTTGGGTGTGGTGCTGGATGCAGGGCTGACATGGAAGTGCCATGTAAGAAAAATAAAAACAAGGATGAAGGGAGCAACTGCCCGGTTAACACCAATACTGGGCAACAGGAGGCTCCCCTTCAAGAAGCGCATCCATGTCTACCAAGCCTGCATCCGGCCCATTGCCGCATACGCAGCGCCATTGTGGAGCTCCACATGCAGAAACCTCTTTAAAACTATTGAAGCAGAGCAGAACACTGCACTACGGAGGGTACTGGGACTGGGAAGACTTTCTTATACCAGGACCACTACCCTCCAACAAGAGACAAAGATAGCCCCCCTGGAAGAATACCTTCAGGAGAGGGCTAGGAAATTTTTCCTAAAGAGCCGCCACTCGGACATAGAACTGGTGGCGGCCATAGCCCGGAATGAGCCGGATCTAACAACCGACAGGGTGAAGAGGCCATTCGCTTCCATAGGAATGGCACTCTGGCCTCCCAACAAACGCCCTAGGAGAAACTGATGAATCTCCTAGGGCGGACAATGCTCAAGTAAGATAAAGATTGAAAACTAAAGGGGAATTAGAAGCCATAGGGCTGGAAATTCCATAAGTCCACAATTAAGAGGACAAACAATAATGCTGAAAAGATTTCCTTTATATTTTTCTCTTCTTTGTTTATGTGCTGTTACTGTAAGCACCTTGCTAAACTCTTTTTCATGACTACAATGTTTGTATTAACAAATAGCTTGGTGCTAAATAAAACCTTATATTATTATTATTATAACCCATAATCCAAAGAAGCCAACTAAATGGCGTATCTGGATATATGTTTTAGCAGACTCTGCCTCCAGCTACTTCTATGCCTTTGTTCCATGTCATGGAAAAATGACTACCGATAGTCTTATAAAACCAGACCTTCCTTTCACCTCCAGAAGAGTCCTGCAATACTCAACTCCCTTGACAATTGTCAAGGGAGATTTCAGAATTGATCTCAGTGTTTCGGACAAGAGATTACTGGAACTTAACTTTAAACTCCAAGATGGATTACTCGAAGGCTTGCGCAATATACAACGAGGTAAGTTGAGTGCAGTCATTCATATAAAATGTGCATTCTGTAATGTAGTAAAAATAACTAATTTTTTTACTCAAACTTGGTCTTCTAGAAACACCTGTCGAAAGTGACACGTTCACTTTTTACTTAGAAAAAGACGGAATTGTTGCCCCTGGATGGAAGGGGAAATAAGTCCAGCGGATATGATTGAAATTGAAATGGGGGCAGATGCTCCTGAAAATGATATAAATGTAAGTTAATATGCGCTAAGTAACTTCAGTAATAGCACTGTTGGGTATAGTTTCTGATGAGATATATTGTAAAAATGACTTGTGTCATTTTCATCCTCTTATCTGTGAATATGTTATGCGATGCTATCTCACTTTTCAGGAAACAGCTAGATTTTCATTCATATCCATCTAATTTTCAGATTAACACATCTGCTATGGAAGCCATCAAGGTGATAAAGAATCCCTCAAAAATAGTCAAAGGACTTGCAGTAGCTATATGGGGATCGGAGACGCTGCAGTCCAGAAGTGTAACAGGGAGGAAATGTAACTCCTGGAATAGTGAACCAAAGAGGCAATTGAGCCCAAAGAAACTTACATATTTAAAAGGTGGGATAATAGTATTTGCTCTTTTTTTCCTATTATTTTAATGAAAGCAGTAAAACAAAAGGAAAGGTATTTATAAATGAATTATGGCATAAGATTTCTTATTTCACATTTAATTAATGATAGGATATTAAATTTAGAATCAAGTTTCAAGTATACAAGAGGTAAAGAACATATAAGTAAGATGTACGTAGCTTGAAAGGCTTGTTTTCTGTTTTTCAGAAAAATTGAAAAAGTAATGATGGAAATGGGGGGCTTCTGGTGACTGGATAGGTGCAGAGAGCTTTTAGTTGGACGAAGATCCAAATGCATACCGCTAGAAATAAAGGTACAGCATTGATCTGAGCAGTCTTCATGATTTGACAAGTTGTGAAAATTTTAATGAACATTTTAATTATGTAATTACTTTCATCTCAGGTACTATGTGCATTACACTTTTATGCACAAGGGTGCTACCAGTGCTCCGCTGGTAGTGATAGATTCATTACGCTAAGTCAGCCAAGCATGAGCAGGGCTGTGGCAGAAGCCACAGAGGTTAAAATAAAGAATTATATAGAATTAATCGGAAATAAATCAGCAATATATTATTTCTTCATGGTAACCCAAAACAATATATTTACTTTGCTCAAATTGCATTGTTTAAGAACTGATGGACTTCATCCAGAAAGGTATGGATGATCTTAAGAAGGATTTGAAGAATGAGCTTAGGAGGGAGTTAAGGGCACAAATTGCTCTAAGTTCTGCTTCTTTGAAGGAGACGATTGATGTATTGTCTGTTCAATTAAAATGTTTACCTATTCAATCTGACCAGATGGAGCTGATGCACAATCTGCCTATGCACAGCATCGAAGAAATGAAGCAGTTTGAAGAGGAATTTTCCTATAACAGTGAATACAGGAAGTTCATGGTATAAATATTTGTGCCATGAAATGGTGCCAGTGACTGAACTAGTTTCAAGGGCATTTTTTGTTCAATAAATGGATGTTGAAAAATTATTATTTTTTTAATTTTAGGTGCATCATCTACGAGATAGATCACCTAATATGTTGTTCAGAAGTCTGACAGAAAAATTGCTCGTGACTGCAGACAATAAAACTGTCAATGATGTTATGTCACTACTGATGGGGAATGAATTGGGTAACAAGTTTTGCATGAAGGGGAGAAACCCATGCAAAGCCTCCTTTGAGCAATGTTTCCCGAGGACAGTGGATTTGGTTTTTGGTAATTGAATTTCTTATTCTATGATGTATTAGCATTGCATGCAGGTAATGGATATTGTGGCTAAGTTTATACTGTTTTTTTTTTTCAGATGAATTAAAAAGAAAGAACCCTTCTGGAGCCCAGCTGGAAAAAGTCACTGTTGGAAGAGCTATTGGAAAATGGTTCCGGCTAGCCAAGCATAGGGGAGATGTTAAAAAAAAACAGGAGCTGAAGCAAAAGATTAACACGAACTGTCATAGTACTCTCTCATTCTTACTACATAACACAGTACTATCTTAAATACTGTTTTTGTATACTATATTTTTTGTATTATTTTATATTATCAAGCCTTAAAATATAGTTTTTTGCTGTCTTAATGGTTTCTTGCTTAATTTTATCCTATTGATTTTCCTTTCATTGATGTGTTAATCCTGTATTTTTATCATGTATCTGCTTTAACTATTAATAATTTTTCGCAGGTGATGGTGCTAGCAGCATAACGCATAGATTGGCAAGGGAAATGCCATTTGGGCCGGATTTGGCTATATATAAAATAGAATGCATTAACCACCTGCTTCAAAATTATACAGGAAAATTGCGAGATGTTGCGATAAGCCCAAAAACCAATAAAGGAAGAGTCTCCATTCTATTACGGAAAAATATTGGTGACAACCTGATCCGATTGAGAGTGGCCGTATGTGCTGCTATTTCGCACAGGGTTCAGGAGGCATTACCAAATAAGTTGAAACTTCTGGAAAATGACATATGCCGAGGCCGATAACAAATATTCGGCAATCATAAACAATGTGCGAGCTACTTTTGCCAAGGCCCTAACGATATGGAGTTGTATGTCGTTCTGAATTGAATAAATTCAGGCCTATGGGACGACATAATGTACGCTAATCCTCGGCTATCTTGCCACTCCTGCAGCCTGATTTTCAACGCAACAAACAATTTAGCCGAGACCTACAATTTGTATGTAGCTAAGTACGTTGGGGGCAAAAGAGTGAATTTTTGTTTAAGGGGAGGTTAGCAAACTCACTGCAACCTTGCAGTTATGGCATATAACACAGGTCACACGTTTCATAGCAAAACTCATAGAGGCCTCGCAAATTGTAACCCCAGGGATTTTATTAAGAAGTATTCATTGTCATCTGGAACGAGAATACAAAAGAAAGCATCGCTCTTATTTCTCTTCTTCCAATTGTAAGAATAAGAAACTAATAAGATATTAAGGATATTTTGAATGAATCCAAGAAGAAGAAAGTCACATAATTGTTGTACAAATCGGTTTCAGAAGACCCTATGAATGAATGTAAGAAATTAGGGCTTCACCATTTAGCTACACAATATTTTAAAAGCACTGAAAATGATGATGATGACAACCCTGATGTTTTTGTATCGTTTGCTGCCAGTAGCATGGATGGCATATTATGTAAAAAGGCAGAGAGGCTGACAGTTAGCCAGGGTGATTGTCCCATGAGCTTCGTTTTGGGAGAGTTACCGCCTCTAAATTGAAGGAAGCGACATCTTGCTGTACTGATGGGACTTCGGTAAATGAAATGTTAGGTGGGGGAAATGTTTTTGAGTCTGCAGCAATGATGCGGGGCAGGTTCCTGGAAGATGAAGTTGCTGTAACTTTTTCCAAGTCTCTAAAAATACATTTGTTTCAATGTGGGGTGCAACTAGATTTGAGTTGCCCCATTTTTTCTGCATCAGCAGATAGAGTGTGCAGTGACTTCACTGTGGAAATAAAATGTCCATCTAAGGAGACTACTATTAAAAACTATGTAGCTGATGGAATCATATCAAAGAAATTAAGAAAAGAAATCAAGCTCTCAAAGAAGCTATCAAAGAAATTAAGCTCTCCGCCTTCCACTCCCTCATTAATCCTTTGGTCTCTATTCCCCTTTCAAATGACAATTTTAATATTGAGTTGTCTACTGTTAGATATATTTTCGAGAAAAATGGTTTTCACCAGAATTTAATTAACAAACTTTTAGTATGGAAACATAGGAAACTAGCCTTAAATAAAATTTTCAAAAAAGTTGACGAAGATGTTTATCAGAAATGGGTAAAATTAACCTTTTTAAATAGTTGGCCCGAAAAGATCGATAACCTCCTTCCAAAAGAAAAAATGAGGCAATCATTTAAAACACATTTCAACCTTCAGAAAATACTTTGCAATGGCAAAAACAAATTTGACCGGTTAAAAAATTCAGGTATTTATCGGCTCGAATGTAACGATTGTGAGGGTGTATATATCGGGCAAACTAGGTGCAATTTCTCCATCAGAGCCAACGAACACAAAAGATGTTTTATTAATCAAGCCACTTATTTGCATTTTGTCAAGCACCTTCTGGAGAACAACCATTCCTCTGACTTTGAACCCCAAATTTTACATTTCTCCAACAGAGGCCAGAGACTCAATTTCCTGGAATAATTTGAAATACTTTCTCACATCCGTTGTCAACGAGCACCTTTTCCCTTCCCACTCCCCACTTGTTCAATGCATCCTTCCACCCACAGATAGTGTTCCTCTACCTGCACTTCTGCGTCCTTACCCTTAATCTCACCACCTACCTTTTCCTTTCCCCTTCCTTTGTTCACCTTTTCCTATTTCATGGTTTTTCCGCTAGTCTTTCTTTTGTATATATATGATTACGGTTAATGCTTAATCACCTGATGATGGCGATTACTCATTGAAACCTGGTCGTGTTTTTTTAAAATAAACCTGTGGAAAAAGTACAAGCCTTTCCTCATTTCTACATATCAAAGAAAGTGAAGATGCAAATGCAGCTTCAGATGCATCTGATGAAGAAGCAGAAGGGTGTGCTTTGTGTTGCACATCCTTCCTTTGAAACAGGCAATAAGTTTGAGTACTACTGGGAACAGTATAATGAAGAATTTTCCAACATGTACGGGGACCCAGATAAAGTAAATTTTATTTCCACTTGCATCTAAACGGGCAAGCGAAGCATGAATGTCCTGGATGAGAGGATGGAAGGAGTCGAAAGTGGAAATAGATAGCAATGCACTCATAGAGTTCATTACAGACCATGAACTGGGTATCACTGGACTTAATGTTAGCTAACGCAAGCTTGATTGCATATAGCTCCACTGTGTAAATACTACTTTCTGAGGGCAACTTTGCCATGGAGATAACATCTTGGGAGGATACTACTGCACAGGCTGTTTCTGATTTTGAACCATCTGTGAAAATGTGAGTGACACCTGGGTGCTCGTTGAGGATGTCCATGAATCTGTGCATGTATTCGTTTGGATGAGTGTCTAACTTCTTATATAAATTTAATTCCAAACAGATTTTTGGTTGTGGTATCTGCCATGGTGGGATTTTGTTATATCTAATGCTATACACTTCGGAAAGCTGTATTCCTGCGTCTTCAATAAAAACCTTAAAACGGATTCCTAAGGGCTTAGTTGCCCTAGGCCTCCTATAAAATAAATCAATAAAACTGGGTTTAAAAACATGATTAAATCATGGGTGCTCCCTTTGAGAAAGAATCTTGCTATTGTAGTTTAGCATTAAGATTTTTATCCGTGTCTCAAGAGGTGGCTCTCCACTATCACAAAAAATACTCTGAATTGGACTGGTTCTGAAGGCTCCAGTTGCCACCCTTAGACCAGAATTGTGTATGGCTTACTCCCCTCAACTACCCATTTCACCATTGCTAGGAGAATAGACAGCGGCATATTTTGGAACTGAAATGAGAGAGAGCGACAGTGACGATATTTTTCAGGGGTGACCATTTCCCTTAAAAATCGTAGGCCAAAATGAGTGTACCCCTTGACATTTAACCATTACCTTAAGCTTTTTTGAACGAAGTGAAGGATAACGATTACATTAGTAGCGACCATGTAAGCAAGTTTAATGAGATTTTGGTGAGTAATTCAAATTTTCGACCTCAAGAAGCCCTTCTTATGTGGAATTTACTCTCAGGAGTAAGGCCTGTGTATACCCCTCATATTCAAATTTTACCTTCTGCCACTGCAGAAGAAGTTATGCATTGGGTTTGTACTTATTTCAATGGGAATGTAATACATGTATACAACAGTTTATTGAATGCTTCGGGTCTTACTAGGGAACAGGTAAATTACTTACATAAATTATATCCTCATCATTCTACGATCATTTATGAAAGAGTGCCACAGCAACAAAATGCGTATGATTGTGGTGTTTTTGCTATTGCTTTTGCCGTTTCTGTAGCTAATGGGCTTAATCCAGTGAATACTTGAATTTGATGTATCTCATTTGTATCCAACCGTTGTAATATTGCCAGTCCACTTGCAGAATAAGGAAACGATCATATTTCAGCCAGGCAGAGAGGCTCAAGCTCTCAAAACTACCGTTTCTAAATTAATACTTTATTTTCAAAGACCGAGGTTAGCAGAATTTCAAAATTTAACTTACCTAGATATTTAGGAACAGTATAGGATTGATAGCAAGCCAAGGGAAAATTCTGAAGTCCCAATAGTGTCACATCCTTCAGGTTGTCACTGGATAACTAAGAGCTAGGAGGGAATGTGTTGCAAGGCTACAGTGGCTGCTACCTACCTTAGGTGAGGTTTATTATCTTAGAATGCTGTTCCCCGCATATAGCTATGAGGAACTTGGAAAAGTGGATGAAAATTGTTACAGTACTTTTCAGGAAGCTGCAAAAGCACATGGTATCTTTGAAAACGACTATGAGTACAGAGATGTCTTAGAGGAAGCAAATATCTATAAAACTGGTAGTGGACTAAGGCAATTGTTTGTATGTTTAGACATCTGTGGTGCACCAGCAGGAATTCTGTGGGACGAATTCAAAAATCAACTTTCAGAGGATTTCTTAGATAGAGATGCAGCTAAATTAGACAGGACTTACAATTCTGCCTTGCTAGATCTAAGAAATAGGCTTAGAAGTCATGGTAGAACTCCAGAGGAAGTGGGTCTTCCTTCAGTTATTGATGATACCACAGAGACAGGTAGGGTCATTGATCAGATGGCCTGCTGATGAATTAGAAGTATATTTAAAACAATGGCTACCGATGTTGAATTAGAAGTATATTTAAAACAATGGCTACCGATGTTAAATCAGAATCAAAAAGAGATTTACCATTATGTATAATGGGTAATTGAAGCTTAGACTAACTTTTTATTTATTGGTGGTCCGAGTGGTACTGGAAAAACACTACTTCTTAATGTAATTACAGGGACTTTGAGAAGAGAATAGAATAGAAGGAATAGCAGCACTTAATTATAAAGTACGTAACTGCTCATTCAATGTTTAGGTTGCCCCTAGATTCTTCCAGTGCACAAACTTAGTGCGGCATAAAAACAAATAGTGAAAGTGCAGAATTAATTAGGATTTCTCATCCATCTCTTGATTTCTGTATAGTCCTCTTCTAATACATTTTGTTCCAGCACTTCCTCAGTATCACCATCCACATCAGTTGAGACAATGTTTGTAAAGGTAGTTTTTAAGTTGCATAAGTTTAATTTAGGTGAAGCAATCAATCTCAAGTGGAAAATATATATGTATATAGCACCGTAATTCATCTTAATGGCCGTTAGCATTGGTATTGCCCCTTGGGCCCCAAGAAAGCAGAGAGGATGAGAAAATTGAGAAATTGCGGGTGATTCATTGAAGGAACTGCCAGGGAAATATGCAGGCCATCAAAAAATCAGCAAGAATACTAATCAGGTCATATGAGAGTCCATTGCATAAAATATCAATCAATTTTCAGCCCTGATGGAATGATTTTCAGCCTCCATGGGTCATATCAAGGTCGACAAATGATGCAGGTGTTGTACTGAAAATTGTGATTATGATGTCTCATACTAACATATTTGTCTGCAAAATATTTACAAATTCATGTGTGTTCATACGCATCACGAAGAACCTAGTTTCCCAGAAGATCTACTTCAACAATATTTGTCTGAGAAATGGGGTTTTCCCGAAATACATCCAAATCAGGAGCAACAACATCTCCACAAAAATCCAGAGCTGTCGTCCGGGCCAAAACCTTTTGGCTAAAGGAAGAAATTTGTCATTGGTATGCTGTATGTCAGAACCTGTGTAATTATCTACTCTTAAGGTGCATATAGACTGGCGAGAAACTTGCGCGAGTTTCTGTCAGACATCACTGTCGCCAGTCTAAACAGCAGGGCGAGTCTACTTACAGAACTTACCTACTTGAAGGAACTCTCTCGCGAATTCGTTGCCTACCAGTCTGAACATGCTTCTCTGGATTGTCGCAACTTCTCGCAGAGCTTCTGTTCAATTCGATATTTTGCGAGTTGATTTAGAATTTTTCAAGATGGCGGAAGATAAAAAGGTGTGGAGTGATTGCGACATAAAAATGCTTATTTCTTTATATGAAGAACATACTTCACTTTGGGATGTGAAGAGTGAAAATTACAGAAATCGAAATTTTAAGCAGAAATCTCTGCAATCATTTGCAGAGAATGTGAATGCAAGTGCAAGTGAAGTTTCCAAGAAGCTGCATAACCTGCGAAGCCAGTTTATGCAGGAAGTGAGAAAAATTAAGACAAGGAAAAGCGGTACGAGGGCAGATGAAGTAATTAGCCATTGGCAGTACTTTTCATCAATGAAATTTATTCAAGGTGCAGTGGAATCTTCTGAAACTACTGACAATTTGGTAAGTACATTATTTACAGTTCATATGTATTTACACTGCCAGTGAATCTCACCAGCAGGAGACATGAAATATTCTTTTAGTACTTCACGCAATAAAAAATAAGAGGCTGCAATTAGAACCACTCTTCTTATATACCTAGTCTTCAACATTCTGGAATGTTTCAAGGGCAGTTAATGTTCTTGGGCAATGAAATTTGATTATTACTGATGAGTTGAAAGAGTTCTGAGGATATGTGAATTTTGTGTGTTCTTGTATGTACTACGCCAAATTAAAAGTTATAATGTGCCCACAACTTCACAATCTTCAGTATTGCTTCTTTGTTTTTCTAATGGGTGCAGTAAGGAGACCAAAATGGGGAGAAAACACAAACAAACGTTGCAGCTTACATTCAAAAGTGGCTGAAACATGGGAAATTCAGGAATGAGAAGAGGAAGAAATATTGATGATCAAGAGTAGATGACTTATAGTCCTTCTAGCTCTTTTGTGGTACTTTCTCAATGGTCAAAGCTTTCCCTCAATCCTTCTGACCCCATTTCCTTCCAACCTTTTCCTTGGCCTCTGACACCAATCCAACCTTTCCATCCTGCAAATCAATACCATCAACTTCATTTACTAGATGCCAAGAAGGTGTAGTGTACCAGGGTGCAAGTCAAATCATGACATCACTTTGAAAGGAAAATCTCTACGTTTAGATTTCCTAAAGATAAAAAAGAAGAGAGTTGTGGTTGCATGCCATTCCACACAGACTGGATTCCTTTGTCAAGTTCTGCTGTGTGCATTTTGCATTTCGAAGAAAATGATGTGATAAAGTTGCAAAAAATTTAAAATGAGAATGGTGCTGAGGCGGAGATTCCTCTCACCTTCCCAAAATTGTGTGATGATGCAGTGCCCCAATTATTACATAGACATTCCTTGTGCAAACACATCCACAAAGTCCATTCTCTAAAGGTTCGTTCATTGACCAATATCTGTTTTAGTCCATGCTCTCCACTATCTGATAAACTATCCATGGCCATTTCACTCCCTTGAAGTGTTGATATTCATGAAATTACTCTCTGTTGAAGAATTGGCCATGCGTCATTCCGAAGACTTTGTTCCATGGCGTATCCTGATGCTCAGCTAGGTTGGGGGGCAGAAGTAGAAATGGCTGTTTCCGTGATGCCGTGGAAGTGAACTTACAAGGGAACGGGGGAAGAAATGATGAAGATGAGAATGTTCCAAGGGCTTGGGAGAACTTTAGGAGGGATTTTGATTTAACCTTGATAACAGTTTCAGCAGTATTGCTTTTCTGCAGATTCTCTCTCAGATAATCAACCAAGGGGCAACAAGGTTTTCAATGTTGTATGAATTGTAATAATCATAATGTTTCAAAATGTTTGCCTTATTGCTGCCATTGAGCTCTCTCTTTATGATGATTTTTCAGCAATGTCCTGGTGTTAGAGCAACTGATGGGAGGGTGAAAATACTTGATATAAGGACCCAGTTCATGGCAGAGAAGAACTAAGCCAAGAAATCTGGGAAGAGTGGTGTAGGGAAAGACGACATAGATCTGCCAACACTTTGGTTGGCTGGTGTGACTTTGCCTGCAGTTAGGGGAAGAAATGTCATGTTTATTGCAGTAATGACGATGGATGGAATAGTTAGGGGCAAAATATTTGTAAACTCAAATGTGAATTCTGAAATCTTTCACAAATATCTACAGATTAATACAGAAATTTAAAGACGACCATCTGCAAGATGTTTGGATGGTTTTGGACAGAAATTTAATAGCTGTGCGATTTCTGTTCATTAGATTACGCTGTGTTGTATCTTTCGCCATTGCTTTGGGAATGTATGTATGTACTGTACGAAGCACTCGGATGTCACCTTAAATTCGTGATGTGGCACGAATGAGTCAGTCTCAACCGCTTTTGGAAAAGATGATAAAAAAGGCTGAGGGGACGGATAGGCAGTTTCGTTAGAATGGTGCCATGACCAGGTTATGATTTAGAGATTTGGTTTAAGTGATGCATGGCAATAGCCTCGGTGACCAAAAATCGTGCCATTTACCCCCTGCTGTTCCATACCCCCCCTCGATGCCTGGGACTAGGGTATAAAGGTCAGGCCTGGAGTCCAAGGAAGGCAATTCGGGGTGGAGAGATATTTCCCTATGGAAGGCAGGTGAAAATAAGTGTGTGCCATTCATGCGGTGAAAAATTATACAAAATCCCTTTATAAAATTGTGGATGAGCACCCAGAATTGAAACCAGTATTGAACAAAAACAAAATTATGAGATTGAAACGATCGGCTCGAGGTGCAATTTTCTACAATGCCAAAGAAGATCATGGCAATGAGTCACTAGTTGAAAATCTTAAAAATGGGCCACTACGTGTATTCAACAGCCATTCACGATGTAAATCATACTATTGCAATGAATTGGACAGAGATGAGTAGATCTTTACAGGAAAGGAATTGGAGGTTTTGGGAAAAGTCAAAGATTCATTAAAACAATTGATAAGAAAATCAAAGATGTTATTCACCAATGACTGACAACCTTGCTGAGAATTTTATGTCGTTGGTGGCTAAGTTTGTGGGCGGCAAACAAGTTAACCGCAGGAGAAGGGGTTCATTCTCTCATCGAGTGCAGGGCTTGATTTCCAGTTGGGACCAATGTGGCATTATTCTGCTTGTTAAACGATTTGCAGAAAAAGCCCTTTCAAAAGTGTGCGTCGAATGGGTGAGATAAAAGTGAAAATTCTGCAGTCAGCTCGGAGGTGCCTTGTGAAGAGGCCTAAGAGAAAAGTTAAAGCAGGTTGCGATTCAAATGAATTGAAGGACTATGGAGAGTTATGCCAAAAATTGGATATGGACGAAGAGGAGATGGAAGAAGGTAAAGCCTTCTTGGATAAATTGAAGATGGATGAGAAGGCAATATAAGCTCTAGAGAAGGAGACACGGAGTCAAAGTGAATGTGAAAAATGGTTCAATGAAAGACGAAATAGATTGACGGCTTCAAATTTTGGGGTTGTGTGTAGGAGAAGGAAAAATTCTAAATGGGCACCACTTGTAAAAAGACTTTTGTATGCTGAGGCATTTGAAAATGAATCTACAAGATACGATAACCTCAATGAGTGTAACACAATCCAAAAATACAAAGAGCTAACCGGCAGAATTGTTTTTCTGAGTGGTCTTTTTGTTGATCCTGAGAACTGTTTTCAAGCAGCCTCACCGAACGGAAAAACCAGTGATGGTGGCATAATTGAAGTAAAATGTCCAAAATCATGTGAGAAAATTACTATAAAACAGGCAGCAGATCAAATAAAGTGCTTTTGTTTGGATAAAAACCTAGAGCTAAAAAAAATCATGATTACTATTATCAAATTCAGGATCAAATCCATATTTCTCGCCACTCCTTTTGTGATTTAATTGTGTGTACTTCTTTTCTATTCCATTGACTGCAAAATCCAACGAGTTTACAGAGATGACGAGTTTTGGGTAAATCGAATGGAGAAGAAACTTATCAATTTCTATAATAATGCTATCCTTCTGGAAATAGTCAACCCTAGAGATGTCGACAGAAATAAGAGAACCTAATATATCAAGTTAAATGATATATATATAGTTTGATTTTCACCAGGGATTAATACAATTTTTACGGTAAATCCATAAATTGCTCAATTTACGGATTTAAGATTGACTGTGATAGGCAACAGCTATAGGATTTTTGAAATGGGAAAATAAGGGATAAAGGATGGGATAGTGGGATGTTTATAATTACTTGAGTTTTGGATATTCATATTCATGTAATGCCCACGGAAACTTTGTTTTTTTAATCCCATTTTTTACCCAGCATATTTTCTATGCCCGTGAATCTTCCCATTCATTCATATGTATTTTTAGTGAAACTAGTCGCTTTCCTATTGCATACATTTTTGGTTTACTATTATAAACAATACCTATAAAGTCACAGAAACGCGAGCGTACTAAATGTAAAGCCATATCAAAATGAGGTTCTGCATACCTTAACTTTATCACTGGATCACCTACTGGCAATTCTTTCAATAATTTCTTATATAATAATAATTCTTAATGTTCTTATATTGTACCTCTCTCATTAGCTCATTTAATATCCTTTGATCTAATTTGTACAAATAATTCTATTGTATATATATTGCATCTTACCACTTATTGTTTATATATCTATGTTGTATTGTTTTTATTTATTTTTATTACTGTGTTCTTGCAGGTTTTTATCTCCCCCTTCTCTGTGGGTTTTTTCCCCGCAATATGGGTTTTTCTTTGTCAACCTTCAGTTACAATGATTTTTTCCCACACATTACTCTTTCTTTTTGTGTTTGTTTGTATAAATTCGTTACCTTCAAATATAATCGATATGCGAGGTTGGGTGAAAGAGAGGCCCCACCTGGGCCTAACCTCGCCAATGAAGGGTCCATCTATCTATTTATTTTTGTCACATGTTTTCTGAGTGCTTTCCCAAGGACGACTTTGAAGTTTAAGTCTTTACAAAATACTTAGCTTCATTTGGTGAGCTTACTTAAATTTACTCCACGAACATTATTTTTCCATTTGTTGTGATTTCCTACGCTATAAGGTATCCACTATGAATTTTTATGCATTTCACTCCCTGGATTTTGTGCCTAGAATTGACAGTATGAATAACCGCGTCAAGGAAAGATAATCCTTTCTTTTATCTCCCGAGTTTAAAGGGATATAACATTGGGAGGGGACAATGATATGTGAGGGAAAGACGATAAGGGAGGGGAATACCATATTGGGAACAGTCAGGTGATGGAGTACAATTAAAGAGCGCTGATGAAGCCCGACCATAGTTCCATCTAATGGGGAAGATTCACACCAAAGGCCACCCACCATTAAGCCTTCACGAATTTTCAGAACGAAAAGAGTCGATTGAAGATGAACCATGAAGCAGAAGGCCATCTTCAAGAACCGATGAAAATGCAAATAGAATTGAGAGGAATGGCGACTATGTTGAAAAATAGCTTACATATGCACTAATGTAACCAGGTAATTGTTTTGTTCAAATAAAAATAGTTGTAACCTTAAAAAATTCAGTACACTTACTTTCTGGACAAGCCTCGTATGTTGATGCTAAATCAAGGCACCTCTTGACGAGCCATACATGGCTTAGGAGGACCTGAACTATAATTGTATTTTCTTTCATGTACATGATACCTTGTGTAAATAAAATTAGGATTGGGTAATTTAAAAAAAAGCTGGAAATTTGCAATAAAAAGTCCATTTTTGTGGTATGGACCCCTCATGATATCATTATCCAGAGAATTGAACGAGATAGGGAATTTAGGGAGAGGATGAGGGACCCTTTCCAAAAATTCTACTTAGATTTCCTTTTACCTGAAATTTATCAGCATACATCTGGACATCGAAATTAAAAATCATCCTTCCTTACTATCAGTTTACAGCAGAGTAAGGTAAGTAATTTAGAATACAATAACTTCGACCAGGCCAAAATGTTATGCAGAGGGAATGGTTATTGGGACAGGATATACAAGGAGGCCATTGAGATCCGCCTTGCCAAACATAATATAAATCACGACGAAGTAATTTTCCTCAGCAATAACTGGAATGCAACAATACGTAAAAATCACGTAAGAAAGAATGACCAATCAGAATGGAGAATGCAACAACCAATATGAGACGAAGAGGGGTCCCCAGGACCGTATATATACCCAGCCTTTACCAAACCCAGGCCATAACCCTCCTCCAGCACTACACCACCTCCCCCAGAGGAATGGATGAAATGCTGGAGGCTACGACCCAATCCTAACAAATCCTCCTGTCTCATTAATTCAGACTCCAGGGATAGGCACAATCAACAATCCTCAATCCAACTATGGGGCCAACAAGTTCACACCCCATCTCAGGAAGGTTCGAGACAGGATGACCAGGCGCTCCAACCTCATCAGACCAGTCCAACCCAGAGGCTGCGGTCTCAACACACAAGGTGCTCTCACCATCTACAAGGCATTCGTGAGACCCAAAGCAGAATACACCTGCGCTGCCATCACCCCACAAGCTGAGGGCCCCCTGCAGGACATGGCCAATCTGGAGCAAAGCATACTCTGATACATCATGGATGTGGCACCAGTCTTCCCAGGCAACGAGATCCACGACCTCACAGGAATCGAGTCCATTCTCCACAGGATGACCTGCCTGAGAGCCAAGACCTTCAACAGACTGAGTATCAACCTCCCCAACACCCTTACCTTCCTCACGCAATCCCTCTCCCAACCGCTGCCCAGGCACCCCAAAAATAAACACCCTACCCCTGCCAGGGTAGCAGCAAACACCTTCCTCTCCTTTGCCCAGGACCTATCACACCCTCCAATCCGCCACACAATCCCCATCCCCTCCTCCCAATACCAGGCCTAAACCCCTGGCCCTAGAGGAGGAGGAGGCATAACCAACCACACTAATGCTTTCTCTCTTTTCCAATGTAGGTGACCAAACCAGAACACCATAGAAACGACTATCAACCACAAGACCTCCAATAGGAAGCAGCCACCATCACTCCAAGGAACCCCAGCTAACAACCGAAGACAACTGAAGATCACTCAACAAGCATAAATAAAATAAAATTTCCCTAGGGACCTCAATACTTTGCTCAATGTATAAATCCCAAAACCTATGTAAAGGCCAACCAAATTGTATCAACTCTAAATTATGTTTGATTCTCTCCATACTATGCTAAGCTGTATACTCTGTTCACTGCATCCTACCCATGTGCCTGCAGCAGGTTTTTGTTGGGTTTCCCTGCTGCCTAGGACAAATGTCGGGCACTCCCTCCCAGTTCCTCCATTCCCACAGACAAAGCCCTACTAAAAGGCGATGCCTAATAGGGCCAATTACTATGAAAATGTAAAAACAAACGAATTCCAAAAGACAATGAAGAACTTCTTTTAAAATGAAACACTCGACATCCTTGAAAATGGCAGCAGAGGTTGTTGCCAAAACGTTGGAGTCATCCAACATTACCCAGTTGATAACGCAAGAGAACTTCCTGAGCAGCGTTCACCGGGAAACCATCAGATCCTTCTAGTAAATATAAAGGGCAAAAACACTTCCAATAACCTTCAAAAATAATTTTAATTTTGATAGTTGTTGGGAATGTTTTTGCCCTTTATATTTACTGTTGCAGCCATCAGTGGCCTTTACCCAACTTATCAGATCCTTCTAGAATACATTGATATTTCATGTGTGTAATCCATTCAAACCACCCATGAAATACTGCATTAAAGGCCGTAAAGGTAAATATATGTATATAATTAAGATTAATATTTAATTAATTTTACACGCCATTAGATTGTTTACTAGCTTCAATTTGCGTCTAAATAAATCTCAAAATATAACGTTTGAGAATGAATTAGTGATCGTAAGAACTTAATAAATCTAGTTTGAATTTCGATTAATGAACGTTTTTTTCATACCAATATACAGTACAGATAGTAGTACATACCAGCAAGATTTAGTATAATCCAATTTTGCCCTTGACATAGCCATGTGATCAGTGACAAATCGATGGTGCGTTTTGATATTTGGTTCAATTTTTTTCAGATGGAATACGTCAATGACGAATTATTAATAGAGTTAGTCATCATCCGATACTGTTCGATAGAAGTTTAAAGGAATTCCGCCATACCACGAGGAAGGACAGAGTGTGGGCTGAGATTGGGCAGGAGCTGCAGTGTACAGGTAAACGATTCATTCATTAATAATGTTAGAAACATGCCTATCATAAAGATTGTTTAGTAAGTATTTTTATATAATGATTGACTGATTTCAATAATAATTAGTGAAACTAATGCAAATATACTCCTTTCTGTGAAATAAATGATTAGATGTAGATAGATTTTATAAATGTTACAAGGGTTTCTATGCATTTCTCAAGCTGCGCCAGTCATCTAAAGTTCAAGTATCTTATCGAAATTTCTTATAACGTAAACCTAAAAAAGTCTCATTATAATAATTATATTCTGTTATTGTGAGGAAAAATACTGCATTGAATTTTCTTTGGACTACTTATGAAGTGTACATTTAAAAAAATTCATTTCAAATACCATTTTCTTCCAAATACTTCAAAATCATAGATGAAATTCTTTGTGTAAATAAATATGCTGTACTTTTTCAGGCAGCCAGTGCTCAACAAGATGGGTGACCCTGAGGGAAAGGTTTGTGAGGGAGAACAAGATGGAGAGGTTGAGCCTTCCTTCAGGGTCAGGGGCTGCATGTAGGAAGCAGTGGCCCCTTATGAAGTCCATGATGCGGCTTCAGCCTCATATTAGGACCAGGAAGTGAGTAAATATAAGATAAAGTGTAACATAACAATCAAACTGCAGGGTGAACTTCATTAAGGAAATAACTTTAAATACCAACTTATGGATGCTTATAAAAGTTGAGAAAAGAAAAATGCCTGCTTAAATAATTAATTATTAATGTATTCGTAATCACAACTGAGCACTTTAGCAATGTTGCAAATGTGTAACAACATTTTAAGGAGCCAAATTATCAGTTATATTTCAATATCTTCTTTAGTATGAAACACATGAACTCTGACAAATGTTATGATTTAATTTTAGTTTAATAATGTCTTTTTTACTGTTTTCAGAACATATGGTAATCTGAGCAGTCCCTCCCCAGTTCCAGTCCCCAGTACGCCAAGTCCTTCTACCATCATAGAAAGACCCCTCACCCCTCAGACTCCCACCCCCATACAATCCAGGCTTTCACCTGAAACAACACCGGAGCCAGATAATTTCTCCTCCAGGAAGAGGAAGAGAGGTATAGATTTGGAGAATGCCCTGACATCTTCTCTCTCCAAATTTGGAGATTTTCTGGAGGACAGGAAGAAACAAAATAATTTGGAGGATGAAGAAGATGAATGTTTTTGTAAATCGCTAGTCATTGGTATGAAAAGATTCAGCAGAAAAGAAAAAAATGAGGTGAAGAGAAAATTACTGGAGGTCATGTACATTTAGGAAAAATAAACTGAAAATTCCGAATACATTGTTGTTATAATTACCTTGAAGATATACACAAAAGTTGTCCCTTCTAATAATTTTATTGAGAACTGCATAAGCATAAGAACAGCATTTGGAACGGAACTGTGAGACAATTGGATTTAGCTTCAATTTGCGTCTAAGTAAATCTCAAAGTATAAGGTTTGAGAATGAATTAGTGATCGTAAGAAATTAATAAATCTAGTTTGAATTTCCATAAATTTACCTTGTATCATACCAACATATGCTCAGCAATATGTAATGGGACATATTGCTGAGCCTATTGCTACTTGTATCAATAGCTGTTTAGCTCACAATGCTCACCTCACTAGTGAGCTGTGGAGATTTTGGAGTTTATTTCTTTCTTTGAAGAAAAACTATGAAAGAGTCTATAATCATGGTAACTTCCTCGTCTGTTTGTTACTTAGTCCTGAAGTTCTCTTGGAGGTCTAACAACAGCCTGCAATGTGAATGATAAATATACTTCTATCAATCAAAATGAAGTACCTAAAAATACTGAAGTTGTATGACTTAACGCGTATCATTAATACCATCATTATTTATAATTAGAAATCAGATTTATTATTAATTAATGGATTAATATAGCGCTTAGAGTAATTGAAAACAATGTTAATTCAAATATTTTGAAATTAAATTCAGATGAAGCATTAATATCACCAGTTTTGATATAATTAACAACTGTGTTTTAGAAAAAGTTAACATATTCACTCCTTCGAAATTTTATCAGGTAATTTATTGTATCGCCTTGACCCTTCAGTATAGTCTACTTAGCTATAATTACAGTAAATAGAATTTTTAAATTTACTCTAGCTTATTAATAAAAGAATTCAATAATGAGGCCTTTACTTTGTGGTAGTCTTCACTTTTACACCTTACCACACAGATTTTTTATTTCACTACCATGGTTTCAACCCGTCGGGTCATCTAAATTATAAATTAAGATTTATGGTTTTTTGAACAATTTATGTAGCCTACTTCAATATGCTACGTTTTAGTAAAAATATGGTGTTTGAAGATCATATTCATCTCTATATAAACACCAAGATAGTTGTGTGTATCAACCTACTCAATTTTGTTTCTTTGCATTAATATACTAAATAGTTGTACTCCATTACCTATCGAACCAAACAATAAAGATGAACTACATGATCAGGATCACAGAAAACGAACATGTTATAACTAAACCAAGTTAATACAATGATAAGTAGTAACCTTAACAAACTTCGTGAGCGATAAGCCCACTTGAAATAACAAGAAAACCAAATAATTAAGCTCTACAGCGTAACTCACGAATCGGTGATTATTCAGCCAAATAATTAGTTTCAACGACTACAAAATAATCGTAGTTTATTCGACGACTATGATTATTAATAAGTTTTGATCAGATTAATGAATCAGAGATTGTTGAATGACTATGAATATGAAACTATAAATAATGATAGATATAATTCATGATTAATTACGACTATGAACACCGCCCTTAATATAATTTAAAAAGTTTCCTTCTTCAATTACTTTACCGAGGCCAAATTTACTTAAACAATTCAAATGTAAATACAATCATTTTTACAAGCAATTACCCTGATCACTTCAGAGAATAACGAGAGAAATATGCTCATCCAAAATAGTAAGTCAACCACGACTCTTCACCTGAAACGTTTCCTAACTTTACTTTCGTCGTAATTTAAACGAGAATTAAGAAGAATTTAAACGATCTTACCTCAAGATAAAGTTTTTATCAAGCAGTTTTCCTCCAGAGTGCAATTTCTTAGATTCTGAAAGCCTTACTAGGAGAAAAATCCAGCACCACGATGTAAACACCGGAGACCACGTTTTTCCATAGATGCGGCGGAATTGAGCGGGAGAAAGTTGATGGTCGAAGACTCGAATGCCTATAGAATATCGATATAGATCGAACTGCTATCAGCGCACTCTAGCAATCGGTTTGAATCACAATTATGCTTAAGCGCTGTTTTTAAAATACCTAGTCAGTTTCTAAATATAACAAGAAGATTAATTTTTTAAGTGAACTGTAGTTTCCTTTCTTAACATCCCTAATAACATTTTATTTGGGCCATGTTGTAAACAGTTTTACCTTTTTTGACTTCAATGTTTTTTTTAGTTAGTTGTATTTCTTTAATTTGGAACTATGTATAGTTGGCAGCATGTACTACAATAATCTAAATATTTTTTTAAATAGTGGGATTGCATCTGAATGCTTTCTTTTAGTGTGCTTAAAGATATTTTCCCTAAATATTTATCTTATATTAACATGTCTTATTTCCTTAATTTTACGAAACAATGTAATGGCCATGTAATATTTACATTATAGATCTGATGTATATACTGTTTTCATGGAAACACATACAGTAATGAACAAAAACTTCGTACCATAGGTTAGGCATGAAGTGGCTATATCTGGCGGCTGTTTTTTGGGTTGGATTTTTGAGTCATAAAACTTTTGAAAAAGATAGTTTACACTTAAATGGAATATACGATCGTATGTAGGAGGATTACTCTACAATTTACTCATGGAATAGGATTCAAGCAAGGAAAGAGAATTATGGATATGAGGGTGCAGATGGGGATTATAGAGCAGTTTAATGAGACATAGGGATTCATTTACTAGTTACGAAAGTGGTAAAATTTATAAGAATGAAATGACATACAAGATTGGTCTCATGAGATAGGGCATTCATACATCTCATTGTACTTTTTCTCAAAAGAGGGAAATATTTAGTAGCACTTACTATTGTATGGTGAATTATGCCATAAACCTATTGACCAACTCATTCACTATCTTATAAAAGCATTTGTTCCTGTTACCATACTCTGATGAATGGAATATTTTCATTTGTCATGTGGTACAGGATAGAGAAAAATGTATCATTCATTTTCTTTTGTCCCAGTTTTGATCATGGCTGTGATGAAATGAAAGCTACTGAGGTATGAGTGAATAATTGCACTGAATTTGGTCTCTCCTTATGGAATGCCAAGAAAAGTGTTGCTCATAGAGTAATTATGCTTCACTTGCATGGACATGTTCTGCTTATAACATTCTGGCTCAGTGAGGAAACCTAGTGAACCTCATTCCTCTCTGCAAGCTCTTAGTAGCTTATGCCGGAGGAATGAGGTACCAACCAGCCTTCGGGCTGAATACTTTACAAACAGATAAAAGCATTAGAGACTTCAGGCTAATTTGGGAATAGGTAAGCCTGAAAACTGTTAGTCAACACATTCAATGAATATGTATCATTTAACAAATAATATTTATCTTTATTTACATATACATATTAAAATAACACTTAGAAGTTCATACATTCTTTATAATTCCTTGTAAATCTAAAGCAATAAATAATAAGCCTTTTAGATGAAGTTTAGTTGCTAAAATTGGCATTATTTTACAGATTCAGGCCAAATTGCCCTATTGCTAAGAGCACATTTTCCATCAGTTTTCTTTAGCATGGCAACATTCTGTTTTGCTGTACTTAGGCTCATATTGGTATAACACTTCGGGTTTGGGAATATGAGGATATTAATAGAAATGCTACATCTTACATATTTAGTGCTGATTAACAAGTGTTAAATCAATTCCACCTCTTAAACAAAGGGATTTTGAATCCAGACATAAAATTTTATAAATTTATATTCATATTCATACATTAGATATATTAAACCAGTTTCTCTAATTGCTACATTTCTTAAATAGGATCAAATAAACATCCATTATGGCATTGGTAGTGTTTAAGGTATCACATCAACATAAAACAATTGGTACAAACAGTGTAATCAAATATACTCACAGCTTTTCCTCATATTTCTTATTATTGTTCTCTTTATATACTTTATTTTCTTCATCAAACAATACTGGTAGACAGAAGCATACACAAATTAAGAACAGCACAATCAGACAAATCCAACAATCTAATACCTACATAAAAAAGTTCAGCCATTTTTATTGAATACCTACAAGCCCCCAACATGGGGAAGGTAGGTCCCTTTTATGAGAAATAAACTCTCCCTCAGTAAGTCAAAGGTACAAAAGATACCTAGATATTCCAACCACAAGTTCGACATCTTTTCTACTTCAAAATATTATATATCAAATCAAGGGCACTATAATAAGATTATGATCTATCTTCCATACACAACATCTTTAGATAATTGGATCTCATATTTTAGAAACATTTCTGACCTCTTTGTTTTTAAGACACTCTCAATCATTCTTTAAACTCAAAACAGTTTGATCCTTAATTTCAATCACCTAGTTTATGCGATAGTTTCAGAAAAATTCAAAACACTGAGGGTAGTTTCATATAAAAGAGATTATTTTGATATATTCCAGAGGAATTTGGTCTTTGTTGATAGATTATTCAAAATTTGAAGACTCCTAAAGTTTACCTTAATAAAGCCACAGTTGACTATCTCTTCAGTTAAAGTACAATATTTTCATAACTGGACGGGCAATGAAAAACGCTGCCAAATTTTTCCTTGGTCATTTCCAAAACTCTTCAGAGATTGAATCAGTGGAATCAATGAATTTATCTAACTCAGCTGAATTTATAATATAAAAATACACAAAAAAGGCACTTTGATTTGTCTAAACTATTAATCACATTTTAAATGGAGACATACTATATTCAGTAGAACTGGATGAAAAACTATTAGATACCTTTTTCTTAATTTGATTTAAAGATATAACTCAAGTGAATGACATGCTTCATAAAGTTTAAGAGGCTAATTCAGTTTTTGTTCTAGACAGTCACTTTGTTCATCAAAGGTTTCCATGAATTTGGAAAGGTATGATTTTCAAATAACAACTTTAATTCATCACTCCCCATTTGCTTCCTAGATGTACATCAGGATTTTTGAAAATGTTATTGCTTTGGTCTTTCCTGACCAAATCTTGCATGTCTTTTTTACATAGATCAGAATTAATGCTACTATATGTGGAGGATTTAGCATTTAGACAGCTCAGTATGAGATATTCAACCTGAATGACTGATGGCTCATTTTGTTAGATTAATGATCTGATGTTGAGAAATACTTATAGTATTAGAACTCCAGTGAAAAATTCTCATGATGCAAATTAAACTAATGCATAATAAATCTATTCATACAGGAGGCTACTTTCAAAATATACACATTGACCAACTCCTTTTACAGTCCTTTCAGTTATTCAAAGGTATGCATTAAAAATGTTTATGAATTCAATAAATATTTCTTTATCAAACAAGACTATGATATGATGCCAACCTTTCAAACATTTGCTACCTTTTTACCATGTTTTACAAAGCTACAATATAATGCCCGTATTGTCTTTGATATTTACATGCCAAGCGATGTTTTCAGAGGAAATTGATGATGGCCTTACTGAGAAAAGTATCATGAATCCTTGTTTTTAGAACAACTACTCTAAAAAAGACAACTCTTTGTTTTATTTGTGATGAATAATTCCATTACATATATTTCACAGACTGATGTTTCAAATTTCAAAATCACTAATTGATAATGATGAACAATTTTGAAGATATGACTGTGACATATTCTACATCCAGGTATATATTTGATATGTATTGTATAATGGAAGAAATAATTAAGATAATCTAATGCCTGGCTTACATTCACTGACACCATATACTATCACTGCTTCATAGAAAGCATTATGCTGATGATCATTGGTTAAACCTCTTAATTATGTTAAACATTTTAATACAGTAAAACTTACTGTTAAACTGGAAGCAGTAAACTAAAGAATAACTTGTCTAAATGGGCCAATTATTCCTCATATAGCTGAGAGAATTTCATAACCATAATGAGTGGTATTTTTTTGTTATTTTATGGTTGAATTGTACACAAGGAATTCAGAACTTTAAGTAAAGTGAGGTAATGTTATAGGATTTGTGAAAATCTATTGTGTATGAATGGAGGAACAATTTTACTGTAGGGACAATACTCCACAAAAGATTTCCAAATTCATGGAAATGGATTGTGTTTTTATCATAATGAAAGTCATCCATCAATCTTTATTCATTTAAACCAAAATAAAAATTCATAATATATTGATGGAAAAGAAACTGAAGTGGCTGACTGAGTTTTAAAGTAACAATTACTCAGTATCAAGGATTAGTCCATCAATTGGCATGTAATTGGAGTGATACCATTTGTAAGGGAAGAGCAGTTTGGGTCAGAATACAATCTGAGCTTACAAATTGTTCACGCCATATGACACATTTGATTCTTTCATTTCACAATATTTAACTTTGCTAATTACCTAGACTTCATTGTGTAAATCAAAGTCTTTCCTCGCACTCTCAATGTCCCATTACAGTACATGCAGGTTCTCACAGTTTTTGAATTTTGAGTCCTCTTTACCAAAGAGCCAAGTGAATACTTGACGTGCCTTCATGCTTGCTCGAACCATGCCACGGCTCTTGTACCAGTGGGTACCTCCTCCATCACCAGCACCCCTGTTCTTAAATTGCTCATTCTTCAAACGTATCTGGCTAAGAATCCCCACCAACAACTCATCCACATTGTGATTGATCCCAACAGATATCTCTATGAACTTTGCTCTGTAAGTGCAAGCTAGACATTTACCATCTGTGGAAAATGAGAACAAGAACATCAAATTTTCAGCAGCATTAAAAACTATGAAAGAAAAACTATTCTAACACTAAAACTCCAAAAGTTTAAAGAATCAAAAGTTATGTGAATATGTTCACAGACATAATGGTATTAAAAGTGACAATATTTCATTGCGCAGTCAGAGAAAATAAAAAACTCCTAGGATATGGTACCCACTTCCCATAAAGAATTTGGATATTATTCTGGGAATATGTTCACTAACTCATTTAATGGTAGGGAAGGGAGTGAATTATTGAAACTGGCTGAATATTCCAAAGGAAATTTGCTAAATATACATTACCACAATTTTCTATCTCTCAAAGATCTTCAGCCTTTGAAGAAACTTTAATCAAAAACTTTATACTTCAACAACTTTAATCAAAAACTTTATACTTTAATCAAAAATAATAATTATTTTAATTAATAAATAGTAATAATTAATTAAATGAACATATGATACAATGTTCACACATAAGTATAAACGTAAGTGAATAATGCTGACATTGTTGGGATTCAATCCTAGGTATTTCAATTTCCAAGTATATTTTTTGATTCACAATGCAAATCGATCCTATATTCCTTGAATGCTTTGCTTGATAGCACTCTAACATCAAGAGGCATCTCTAAATAGTAGAAAAAACATTAAAAGAGGTCTTCACAAAGACAGCCGGATTATATTCACAGTTGCCACCTGGTAATCATGCCAACTTGCAGCGTATAGATTAAATAAATAATTAAATAGCAATAGAACAGGAAATCACAAAGATAAAATACTTAATCCTCATGATTCCCTATGACTTTTTTCCTTCTTCTAATGCTTTTGTTAGCTAGAAGCTTATGGATGAGAAACAATCCACTGAGCAGAGACAGCTCTCATTGCTTGCTAAGCCTTAAGCAAATCAGGAATATATGATAAGTCAGTGGTAAGAGCATCTACCTAGAAGATGGAAGTCATGATATTGAGTCCCAGTCATGTCAACATTTGCCAACTCTGTTTCTCCTTGGAATCAGGAACATCCCTCAATGAGCAAATTCTCCCTGCTCATATTTTTGAAGATTATTAATCATGTTTTCATAGAGATTCAGTTGGAATTATTTACTCATTTTCTTGAGACATTACCAATCAACGGAAATTGTATCTTCATTTCATCTTTGAAGTCTCAAATACATTTAGGCAGAAGAAGGTAATGGACACTAGTTATTAATAAGAGAGTTTTATACAGTTGATTCTTTGAGTCTAGATAATTTTGTTTACTCTGGGATAGATTCCATGGAAATCAAAAGTATAGAGATCAATATTCTTACGACTTTCTTTAACTGAGTTGAAACTCCAGTTTTTAATGTATATTGTCCAAATCTTCTTATTCAAGTCAAGCATTGTGAAAGCATTGATGATAAGGAAGTACTATGTGTCAGCTCAAGGCCACAAATATTTCACTGGTGTTTATAAGATGTTATTCATGACAGAGGAAATATATATTTATTAAAAGATCAATCAATATTCTTTTAAAATTTTTCAGTCAGTAAATTGAAATATGGTTCAATGTTGTACATGCAAACATTTAACATGATATATTTACCATAGAAGAATAGAAATGCTATAGAGAGAACCTATAACACAAATTTACTATAGATAACAGATAATCCAAGTGTATCCTTTTTAACAATACTTAAAAAATTCAAGTTTTATTTTTAATACATATTCTCTGAACAATATGTATTATTTGCCATATAAATTGGAGTAACATTGATGGATGTGAGATTTTACTGACTATGAAGAATGCATTCAAAATCTGAACTCTTGATGGTCATAATGTGTGGAGGAACATTTTACAAGCAAATTATTTTAATTAGTCGTAAAGTTGTCTTATTACAAGGACTCAAAAGGGATAATGAAGACATTGAGTACCACAAAAGCTAGGTTTAAAATAATTCTACATTTTAATTTGTTGATGCAAGCATCTTTAAAGAGAATCATTAATCACAATTTAGTAATATCATTTACTTAATAATTTGTTTGAAGATCAGCATTGTGTTTTTTCCATTCCTAAAATGTTCTCTTAATTTTAGAATATAATCTCATTTATTAACATCAGTTGGTAGTCAGTTGTGAACTGGCCTGTCAATCTGAAATCCTAAACACAATATTAAACAACTATTTGGTCAATGATGAATATTTATAATGAATCATTTGATTCATCAAAAGATTCCCCTGTCTAAATATTTCTCTGTCTAGCTGTTTACATTCAATGTAAAATAATTACCGTATTTGACGGCATATAAGGCGCCCCAGCGTATAAGACGCACCCTCATTAAGTTGGCCTCTCACAAGGAAAAAAAGTTTTAATAGTCAGTGCGAAAGCACAGAACCACAATAACTTAAAATGTAGTTCCTTTTAGTTGTCACGTTTCGTAAAAGCCAAATATTATCACAATCATTGAATGCAATTATGAAATAGGTAGTTTAGACCATCTGGGCTTAAAATATCATTCAGTATTGAAAGTTAACCGGTGGAGGTTGAACCTTCACATATAAGACGCAGGGAAATTTTTCGAGACATAATTTAGGAAAAAAGGTTCGTCTTATATGCCGTCAAATACGGTACATGACAAAGTGCACGATAAACAACAGTACATCTTACCTTGGGTGGAGACTGCTCTACTTCTTACTAGATCCACTTTATTTCCAACAAGTATGGCAGGGCGAGAACGTAGCCAGTCCATCTCTTGAAGACGCTCCAGCTCATCTTCTGCTCTTTGAAAGCTGGCCTTGTCAATTACTGAGTACATCACCACAAATGCATCTGGAGGGTCATTTGGATCCATTTCTGTCTGTTAAAGTAATAATAAGACAATAATAATTATTTACAATCGATGTGAAATAGAAACTAAATTATCGACCTATAGCCTAAAAATTACTCATTTAGATGGTTAAATATAGAAATTATACTTACGATGTCAGAGTGCGAATCAACTTTCTTGTTGAAAGGGGAGGGAATATTTAGCCAATCTGCTTCATGCACCTACGTCAAAATATCATAACATTTCCTCTGTTTTGATATTGAAAGATCTCTTCAAAGACTGCAAGTTAAGGGGATTCGTCCCCTTTTCACACACTACTATAAGTAACCAGTTCACTGTACAAGTAACCAGTAGTTGCTAAAAGCAAGAGAGGGTGGAAAAAATTTTCACTGGCAGGGAAAAATTATTGCTATCATCAGCCAGGGAAACAGTTTTACGAGCCGGGGAATCCCCCCTCCCTTTTCCCCTGTTGATTCGCACAGTTTGTGATGTTACGCAATTGCAATGAATAAAAATCTTAATTTGACCGAAGGAACATTCTGAATATCAAACAGCTTAAGTGACTTCAAACATAATGTAGCATCATATTTGATGCTAATAAATGGGGAGGGAAATACTTATTATTATTATCTACTACTATTTTAAATTGTTTAATTTAATTTAGATTCTAAATGTAAATTGAGAAATTATGCATTTTATGACCTTAAAATGATGATATAATTGCTATATAGTTGTGATATAGCTGTTATAGTTGCTATCATGATTTTTAAATGTCAGATAAACATTCTTACAATCAGATTAGATGAATTTTCTAAGAGGTCCTATACCCAAATCTATTATCTATTATATATAATCCTTTCTCTAAATTCATTCATGGACATAGATAGAGAGGATGCTAATTCACAGGCTAAACCATAAGCATCGTTGAATTGAAATTTTTACAGCATATAGGCCCTAACGTGAAACCCCCAGAAAAAATGCTATTTTGGACCTCAGAGTCATGGGTTCCATTCCAGAGGGCCCCCCCAAAGTTCCAAATTTTCCCATTTAAAGCATTGCTTTGATTTTCAAGAATTTTTAAAAAATACCTCCCGTAAAGGGAGAGTATCAAAACTCAAGGAACCTAAGGATATGGTCATGATCAATTGAAAACATTAATGAATTTCACAGAAAATATGCTGAGTTCGATGCTAAGACGATGCATAAATCTCCCATTTAAAATACATGGAGGTAGTTTTTCCTTATTTTTTGATGCAATTATCAACATGATATGAAGTTCTTGATTTGCTAGAAGATATATATAAGGAATCGGTTTCAGAAAAAATTTATAAGATATATAAGATAAGACTTGCAGTATGCAAGTATGCTTGCAGTATAGAAGCAGTATTTTACTCATATGTATATAGACGTTTCTCTGGATATACCTATATATATATGTAAGGGATCAAAATTCTAACTATGTTCCACAAGTGCTACTGATTTGAAATATTTACGACTTGGTGGCCATAACGTATCACCTACAGATGAAAGGCGTCTTTGAACCACAGTATCATGGGTTCGATTCCAGAAGGCCCCAAAATCACGATTTTCTCCATAAAGATACACTGTGGGAATATTCGAAAATATTTTTGTAGCACTTCCTCGCAAAGTAGAGAGTTGAAATGCGAGGGATCACTAGAAGCCGCGCATATCCAATGAAAATCACAAAGACATCTTTGAGGATTATCCTTGGTTCGACGCTAGGTCAGGGCAAATAATCCCCTATTTAAAAAGCATTGTGGCGATTTTAAAGATTATTTTTAATCACTTCCTGATAAGATGGAATCTTGAAAATCGGTATGTAAATAGAAATCATTAATATATTTTATATACACTGTCTACCGTTTTGCTGATGGTCCTTGGTTCGATCCCAGTGAGGTGTTTGCATATCTCAATGGATTTGTAATGGGAATAAAGAAAACCTGTTGTAGGTACTTCCCTTCATGATATCTATTTCAAACTTTGCAATAAATAAGATGAAGTCAAAACAAGTCATAGTGTGTATTCGCAGTTGCCAATAAATATTGGGTTCGACACCAGGTGTCTCTAAAATTAATAACTGTTATGATCTTTAAGAATTTTTTTGAATCCCTTCCCGATAATATAGAAACTTAAAACCTGGCATATTAATAAAGATCATAAATAAATTCAAATATGTGTTTTAGATTTCCTTGATCGTCCTAGGCTCGATCCCAGAAAGCCATTTACATTACCCAATGCATTTCAGATGGGGATAATAGTCTTATTTCAGGACCTTCCCGGTATGATATGGACTTCAAACCTTACATTAATTAAGATCAGGTCCTAAGAGTTCTTATGTCTATTCGCATCTGCCAATCTGATCCTGGTTTCGACACCAGGCATCTACAAAAATTAGAAATTGCTAAGATTTTTAAGATATTTTTTAACGCCTTCCCGATAACACTGAAACTCAAAATTTGATGTGTGATTAAAAATCATAAGTACATTTCATATGCTTGCAGTATGCAAGCAACTTTTACTCATATCTTCTAAAAATTAATTATTACCTCAAACATAAATGATTCTTAACATCAAAAATTTCTTAAAGATATGTTAATAAAACATATGTACTATATATAGTATAATTAAAATAAGATTAAAATGACATATCATTGAATAATAACTTAAAACAACTTCCCAATATTGAATATAATTAACTGATTGCATAAGCAATAACACATTAAACATTTTAATCTATAAGTGTTATAAATTTAATATTAGGTGGAAATAACTATGAATTTATTATGCAATTGTTTTGCTTGAAGACTGAAATATGTAATAATAAGTCTATTCTTTTAGATAATACTATACTATTCTATATATCTTCCCATGAGCATAATACAATTCAGCTGAATTTCCATGATGATGAGAGGAAAATAAGAGAAACTTACTTTAGAATTCGTGACATTTATGAACCACAGTTCAGATTCTTCTCCATTCAGCATTATAGATACAGACTGCTCAGCTGGCTCATCTGGAAAAGACAAAAAACAAACGAATTATGAATCAGTATAGAAAATAAGGAATGAATCTATATCGCGATGTGTATACAGGGTGAAAAACACTCTCAAAAGCTGAATAAAATCCTGGACCCCTTTGACTCCCCTACATGGACCCCTGTAAATCTACATGAACATCTGCAGGTCCACTTTGGGAACCTATGGTGTAGATCATATGAAACAGTTTGTATACCAAGGGGGGTCCATAGGGTGGAGCGTTTTGCCACTTTTTTCTGATCGTAATGTAATACCAGGCAAAAGTGGCCCACTCCTATGGACATTACAAATATAATTTTTTTCAAAATAAAAATATATCTTCAGTGAGAATTTTTGCCTTGAGGTTTCGAAATTTCGAAAAAAACATAAAAATTGTCATAATTTTTTTTTGGTTAAAACGACAATATTTTTGCTTAAGAAAACTTGCAAAGAAAACTGATGCCTCAATATGACATTTATATGCCTGTAGAGGATGCTGAGATGCCTCCTGTGGGACTTTTATAGTTCATGCATCAAATATGTCATTTTCATTTGAGTTGCGCCACATATACCTACTATAATACCATTCCATAAACTATAACAAGGTGACAAACTATAAAATATACCATTCGAGCCATCTAATGTAAGGTAAGTTTTCTTGTGTATGTGTATCAATGTAAATGAGAATAATTATTATACATTTTCTAGAGGTTCTACACTACACATACATTTCTTTTTCATGTTCATGTGCTTTTGGAGGATACACCATGGCTTAGCCACTCCTACCTTTCAAAAATTTCACCTTAAGAGATAAATTGTTTGATTACGGCACATGAAGACAGCATACAAATAAATTAAAAAGAACCGGGAAAGTTCTTGGATTTTAGTTGCAAAGTAATATTCAGCATAAACCGCAAATGTATGATTTTCCTAGATCGGAAATATTTTTTAAAAATTAAGAACTGCTAAGAACTGATTACTATAATCTATTACTGTATCAAATCTCACTGGTGATTCTTCCATCCATCCATTCATTTGATCATATATTTTCCTTTCTCCCAGTCTCTGAAGCACTTTTTCAAGAACCTTTCCATTCAAACTTGGAACGTACGAATGACAATGAAGCATGCGAAACTTATTACAGCTTCTATAATCAGTTTTCCTGGCTAAGAGAAGAAATAGGAGGTTTTAATGATACAAATAACACTGTACGGGTTTTTGGTCACAGCAGATGAAGAAATACTATAATAAAGTCACATGGTTTGTCAAACAAAATTATACCATTAAAGCAAAACAAAGGGTGGCTGACTATTAATAAAAACTTCTTATTTATTTTATAAAAAAAGGATAGCAAATAAGCTAATACAAAAAAAATATCATGTAACATAATTGAACAATCCTTACAGATTTCTCAAAATAATTCCTCATTTTCCACCCACGATGCAATATTTTTCTTAAATTCCCCCACACCTCTAATTTCCAGTGGTAGATCATTAAAGCACTTTACACCCTCATAAAATACTGATTTTCCCGAACCGCTAACCACTCTTCCAGTTCGATAAAAGCAATCTGTCTTGTGTTATAACCACGTATTTGACCATTTTCCACCAAGAATGATTGTAAGTAGGCAGGCAACAATCCATTTTTTATTTTAAAAATAAATAATAAAACATCAGCTAAAATTTCCTTTTTGACCATTAAAATGCCCATCTCCTTCAACATAGCTTAAACATTACTCCGTCTATCTTTGTTCAACACCATCCTTGCACCAGAATTTAAAACTTTTTGCAGTCTTTCAACATCACCCACTTTACAACCAAATAAAACCGTAGACCAATATTTTACATGAGGATACGCAGTAGCCTTAAATAACAATTTGGTAAATTTGCAGTTTGGCACCGTCCGCCATCATTTTTTTTACCCCACTAGATTTAGCCCGATTTCGATGATATTTTCAGGGGTTATGCATCAAAGACGGCGGCATATAGTTATATTTAATGCAAGTTAGTACCTACTATAGTGACTGAGATATCTCGATTTAAGTGACGGACGGACAGGAATGGCCTCCAGAGACCATGTTTGAAGTCTTAGTTATGGCGTTTTGACGTCAGATGTAGCGGTTATCGTCGAGTCTCATATCTCGGATAACCTTAAATTCGTAAATAATAACTAGCACACGGGCGAACTTAGTACAGGGATGTTGGGTGGGAAGGTACTGAAGTATGAAAATGTCGAAAAAAACACCAAATATTATCCAATGTAGCATGTAATACGCAGTATTTAAGATACCGGAAAGTGTGATTATGCCGAAAATCAGTGAGCAATTATAATTCGAAGAAGTTTATTTGGGAATCATTTATGCTATGCAATCTTACGGGTCCATGGAGTGAAGCATGGGTGCTAGAGAGGGATGTTCGGAAAGAAATGCCATTTTTTGTAATTTTACTGTAAGGAAAGGCCAATTTTCTTCAATATAAAGAAGGAAACCCTTACCACCTAACTCAACCCATCGGCACCGCGCATATTTCACGATTTGTAGCGGAGATTGGTTGGAGGAGCTACGAAGTAGTCGTCATAATAAATATCAGGCATAATAAAAATCTTTGAAACCGAATAACCTTACAAACCAACTGTAGCTTGCAATCCGGACGGGAGGGTGACTATCTTTTTCATAACACAAACCCACTTTTGCGACAAAACCGATAATTTTGCATTAAAAAATTATGGAAGAAGGTATTCTAGCGACCGTTGAAATATTCGGAACGGGCAGAAGGATGCTCCATTTTAGAAAAAGTTTTTGTCGCAAATGTTGCTTTAGTAACCCTCACGTCCGGATTAATAATTACACAAGATGGTAACTTTAGCAAAAGTTTAAGAGAATAATGAGTTGGAAAATTTTTGTGATAAATTGCGACGAACAGCTAAAGGAATTCGTGAAGATCGGTTATTTGAAAAAGTAAAATCAAGATTCTCAATTACTAATCGAAATTCAAGTTTTACATTTGCTACATATCCTTGTTGCTTCTTTACATTTATTTTACTTCAAATGATGTTTTGCCTTCGAAATCTCCAAATCATGTCTTAATATAAGTTTTCACACATAATACATTTATTTTTCTAATACATGAATTTCTAAATCAATTACTGAAATAGTTATGTATTTATGGTTTGAGATAATGAATTTACTTCAAATATTCTTTCGAGGAAGCTTCAGCGATAAAATATTAATTTGGAGTTTAGGAATTTAAGAAAAAATCGCAATTACTTAAAAATATAGTACTTTTGCTTTGAGGAATTGAAGTATTGATTGAAAAACAAAGTGAAACTTATTTTAGGATTTCAGAAGTTTCAAAAAAAATATGTTTACTCTAAAGATGGTAAAAATACAATTTTAAAATTTCAAGGTCTGTTGATAATTTAAGAAAATTAGGAGTTGAAAATTAAATAAAACACGTGCTGTCTACTCTTGCTGAAAATTGGAACTTTTGTTTTTAAACATTGATACCGCTGCCATCTCTTGAGGAAAATTCGAACTATCGTTATTAAACTTTGCCGCTTCTGCCATCTCTTGAGGAAAATTCGAACTATTGTTTTTAAGCTCCTACTCTGCTGCCATCTCTTGAGGAAAATTCGAACTAATGTTTTTAAGCTTTGCCGCTGCTGCCATCTCTTGAGGAAAATTCGAACTATCGTTATTAAACTTTGCCGATGCTGCCATCTCTTGAGGAAAACTTGAACTATTGTTTTAAGCCTCGCCGCTCCTGCCATCTCTTGAGGAAAATTCGTACTAATGTTTTAAATTTTCACGCTGCTGCCATCTCTTGAGGAAAATTACAACTTTTGTTTTTAAACTTTGACGCTGCAGCCATCTCTTGAGGAAAATTCGAACTTTACTTCTAGACTAGTTCCATCTCTTGAAAAAAAATTGGACTTTGGTTGTTAAAATACAAAGATTCTTCCAAATTTTTAGGAATAAGCGATTTTTTATTAATATATTACAGATACCTGAAATATATCCGATATTTTTTATGTATAACCTCCTCTTTCCTAATTCCTTTTGTACGAGATATTATTGAGTATTCGTTACTCCTCCCGTATTTTTCATAATGGGAATTGTCCTTTCTATGGATATTTTTAGTTATCTCTTATCCAGTGAAAACAAACTATTGAAATAATTTTTCCGTTTTCAGTTTTCCTATTTGAGAATTGGGAATCATTTATGCTATGCAATCTTACGGGTCCATGGAGTGAAGCATGGGTGCTAGGGGGGGATGTTCGGAAAGAAATGCCATTTTTTGTAATTTTACTGTAAGAAAAGGCCAATTTTCTTCAATATAACGAAGGAAACCCTTACCACCCAACTCAACCCATCGGCACCGCGCATATTTCACGATTTGTAGCGGAGATTGGCTGGAGGAGCTACGTAGTAGCGATATAGAAAGCGTCTGGCGCACAATACGCCAACAGAACAAGCCGAACATAAATGTATGTGCGTTTTACCGACCACCAAACTCTTCTCGACAGGTTTTGCGAAATCTTAACGACGAAATAAATTTCTACACGAGTAAGAACAACCAGAGTATAACTATAATCGGGGGAGAATTTAATCTTCCAGACATCGACTGGAATAATCATAGCATAAAGAAAAGGGCCCGGGATGTCGACTCATGTAAAAAGTTATTAAATTTACTTCAGAAAAACTCGCTAAGCCAAGCAGTAAAATCGCCAACCAGGGGTGAAAATATACTCGATCTCCTTTTAATTAACTTTCCTGAGCGCATAGAGAACATTTCGATTGACGAAGGTCTTGGAGACCACAAAGGCGTTTTTGCAGATATTGAGATAAACCTTAGCAAGTATAAGAAACCCAAACGCAAAATTTATCTCTATTCCAAAGCCAATTTCGAGGAATTTAACGGAAAACTAACTACCGATTTTAATTCATTTAAGTCGCGCGTAAGCAACAACAACACTGAGGATACATGGAAATATTTCGTGGAGATAATGCATACATTTATAGATTTGTATATACCTTCGAAATACTCTAAAAATGATTGCGAGCCCAGATGGTACGATAAAGAGGTTAGAAGGGCTCTCCGCAAACAGAGAGATTTGCACGGAAAAGTAAAGGCTTTTACGGGAATAGATCAGCCTGTTCCAAATCCACCACGATCACTATTGCTAGAAAAGCACAAGAAAGCAAAATGCGACACCAAGCGAGCTATGCGTAACGCCCACAGCAACTTTAAAAAGAAAATTCTTGGGGAATGTTTAGAGGAAGACCCTAAAGCTTTCTGGTCCTACGTTAGAGAGGTACAGGGAAAGATACAAACAGTGAGCTCGATGAGGGATATTGAAGGTAACATTACTTGCGATTCGAAGAGGAAAGCAAACATACTAAACGAATTTTACCAAAGCGTATTCACATCAGATTGTAACATAGAGATCCTCCCTAAGGTTAATATACTGGATTCCATGCCAAATATAACTTTTACGACAGACGGTATAGTTAAAATATTACGCAAAATTAAGCCAAATAAGTCGCCAGGGCCAGAAGGCATTCCAGCAAGAGTGCTTAAAGAACTGGCAGAAAGCGTCGCCCCTTATCTCAAAATTATATTTTGTAAATCGATAAATGAAGGTAGGGTCCCATCCGATTGGAAATTAGCTAATATTACTCCTGTTTACAAAAGCGGATTAAAGGAGGACCCAGGAAATTATAGACCCATATCATTAACTTCGTTGTCCGGAAAGGTAATGGAACATATCGTCGTAAGCTCACTCATGGGATTTTTAGATAGAAATGAATTCTTCGACGCGAACTAGTATGGTTTTCGTAAGTCCCGATCATGTGAAACCCAACTTGCTTTATTTGTACACGATATCTTAAAGTCGGCCGAAAGTAAAAAGCAAGTGGACGCTATTTTCCTAGATTTCAAAAAAGCATTCGATAGAGTACCCCACTACAAACTAATTCACAAACTTAAACTAGCGGGCATTAACAAGGAAGTAGTCGACTGTAGTTAAGTAGTTAAGGATTTTCTCTGCGAGAGGGAACAACAAGTTGTACTGGATGGCGTTAGCTCAAATAGAGTCAAAGTTACCTCTGGCGTACCTCAAGGTAGTGTAATTGGACCTCTTCTTTTCCTTATTTATATCAATGACTTGAGTGACGATATAGTTAGCAATGTGAGGATATTTGCGGATGACTCGGTTATATATAGGGAAATAACAAACGAAGAAGACCGGACATCTCTCTCAAACGATTTAGTCCTCATCCAAAGGTGGTGCGAAAAATGGGAATTAAATATTAACGTAGGTAAATGCTCCGTAGTTAATTTCTTCGAAAATAAAAAAATTGCGTCCAAATCACCCGTACAAAATTAATGGAATTAGTATCAAAGTAGTAGATACAGTGGAATATCTCGGGATCAACATTACTAATAACTTAAATTGGAGCACGCATATTCGAAAAATCCGCGGCAAAGCAAGTAAAAGGCTTGGATTTGTAAAGCGTACTGTCGGTGAATGCGATGAAAAGCTGAGATAGCGATGTTATTTTACCTTGGTCAGACCCCTTCTGGAATATGCGGCAAGTATATGGGATCCGGCGGATGTAACGTGTACTCGCGAACTCGAGAAAGTGCAGCTTAAAGCGGTTTGTTTTGTTAAGAAATGCTACGATAAAAAAGCAAGCGTTACAAAAATGCTCTCAGGTGTAGGTTGGGAATCCTTGAAAGAAAGGAGATTGGAAGCTAGGCTGCGATTGCTTAATACATTCAGGGAAACTACATTTTCGGAAGATACAATCGGTATCATGCAACCCCCCTGCTACCTTGGTCGATCCGATAATGACCGTAAGTTAAGAGAAATAGATGCTAGGACGAATCGTTTTAGAGATTCATTCTTTCCGCGAACAATACGTGACAATAACCGAATAAGGAAGTAATTTAGATTCAACTGGTGTTTACACCCCCTGCCACACGCCGAAAGGCGGCTTGTAGGGTATTAATGTAGATGTAGATGTAGATGTAGATGTATGTGTTCCCCAAATTTAATTTTTTCATCAATAATCACTCCTAAATATTTAAAATTCTCAACCCATTCAACTCTTTCATTTTTATTTACAATCACCTCACCTTTTTTCATTATTTCTCTCTTTTTTCTTTCCAATTACCATACATTTAGTTTTTTTCACATTTAGACATAATTTATTTTTTTCTAACCACTCACATACTTTCATCAATTCTTCATTAATCATTTTAAGATTTCCCTCCAAATAATTTCCTTTTACATAGATAAGTGCATCATCAGCAAATAAATGTATAAAAGATATATTTAAGACATCAGGCAAATCATTAATAAACAACAAGAACAATAATGGTCCCAACTTACTACCTTGTGGTACACCGTCATCAATCCGCAGCTCTCTCGAAACACAACCATTAAAATTAACTCTTTGATGTCTGTCAGTCAAAAAAATTTCCAATCATTTCCCCATCCACTCCATACCAGTTTTTGAGCTTTGTCAATAATAATCCCCTATCTATTGTCTCAAAAGCTCTTTTAAGATCAAGGAAAACTGCCACACATATCTCCCCCTCACCAACACTTTCCTCCATTCCTCAATCACCATCTTCCGATACAGAAAAGTATCCTATTTTAATAAATCAGTTTTTCCCCGATTAAACTGTATTTTTAAAAGTTAAATAGGCTTCTTTCAAACCTTCGACGAAATTGTTACTGTTACTACTAATATTTTGGTTCAATTGTTATTTTTAAATGTTAGCTTTTCATTTAACACGTCTGCAACAAAGGGAATAATTAATTAATGCCTATGAGGGTAATGATCTAAGAGGAATCGTAGGTACACCTTATTCATGTATAAGGATATGATAAACTGTCAAGCCTACCAGATAATGCCAAATACTGAGAACGAGGTATGCTAGTTTTGCGGAGCATATTTCACTAATTTCAAAATTTGTTTCCTCCCTCCTTGCTCCCGAATACATGTTCCACTCGTCTGCCAGGTAGGAAAAGGGGTCATCATGACGAGAAAGCCAGCGAATGATTTCCGGCCTCTGTCTGCTAAGCATGCGTATACTAGCTTTATACTTTTTGCCTGAATTAACTTCGTTCTCGGATTAGATATAGACAAGGATACCCATGAAAGGTAATCAAGAGCGACTATCGAAAACAAAGATTTACTTTAAATACAAATATCTCGGTAGAAGTCGGAAAGGATTTGGTTTTCAGTTGATTTCTATAACGGGCAGGATCTCTTGAAGCATGCCTGTAAATAAATTCTAATATAACTGGTCAAGGACCAAGGACCCCGTTATCGCGATGGCAGCTAACCAATACCATTGAGATTTTCTCCGAATTGACACGTTCTCTTTCTTATTATATTGCAAGAGAAGCCTATTAAAATATTCATAAACCATACATTAAACAATATATCCTAGCATAGCCAAGGGGACAACGAGATTGCCTTTGGTGAAAGCGGTCCTCTGTTATTCTCCATCCAAAATTAGCAACAAATTAGAAGCTCCTATCAAGAGTATTTCGAAGTTTATCTTCCGAAATAAATATAAAGTACAAGTGCTGTTACACTAATAATTACTTACGAGCACTTTCAAGGATTTACGCGGCAACAAATGCTCTAGCAATTTTAATGCATATGAAGTTTTCCATATCGTAACTGCGGAGAAATCGTACCTGTCCGCGTCTGAGTTTGGATTTTTTCATAGAGAATATCACCGAAAAAATTATGGGCGACGCATTCTAAAGGCATTCGGATCGCGATTCTGTTATCCTCTCAGCTCTAAAAGAGGTTAGGAGGCCTCGATTTATGTCCCACTTTTGCGATAAAATAACACGCCGAGAATTTTTTATAGCCCGGTCGTCTCGACGCTATATATCCATCGGCGGTTTCAAATGGGCCAAGTGTCATTTTGTCTTCATGCGCCCACGATCACTCTCCGGAAGTGCGATAATTTCGGCAAACCCGGGGACGGCAGAGAGTGAGGATTCCTTGCCGTGGTATTGGTTTGCGTAGGAAGGTCTAGGCTACGATGTAGGTAGGATATCCAGACTACGATGTAGATTGGGTGTTCAGACGTTCCGGTTTTCAGGGATTCGTCCTTGATTTCTATAATTAACCCAGTGCCCCGAAAGAGATTTTGTCCAAATATACCTGTTATTTAGGAGCTCTCTACTAAATCAGTTTATATTGATCAACTGAGGTATCTTTTATCACTGAACCACTGTTCATCGATAAACTTGCACTAGTGTGCACCATTAATCCATAAACACACAATAATAATTCATTGGCCAATGGTTTTCAACGGAAAACCTGTCTTGTATATTGTGATAATTTATATAAAAAGCTGTAAAATTTCATTCTATCTTATTTATATTCTGTCTCTTCAATTTTACTAATTTTATGACCGATTTTCAATTTCTTTATATGAATAAATATACAATATTATGTATTTCATTAAAAATTATACAATTTTATTACAAAAGTCATGTTGTTAGAAATAATAGAAAATAACAATAATAGAAAGCAATCAGATAATTTGAAGTACTCTAGTACTACTAACTACTCTAAAGACTGAACTAGAACATTGTCCCGGATTCGTACCAGATTCTTCCCGGTAAATTTCTGGTTGGTTCCCGATTGTCCTAGATTTTTCGTCCTTAAAGAAGTAAATTTCGCGGTTTTGAACGACCGATCTTTGGACACCCTAGATGTACTGGAATCGCACTCAATATCGGCGAAAATAATTGCAGCTCATTGCAATCCCATTGTAAGAATTCGGATGGGCAATGAATCATAAAATGCCGGCTTTATCGGCGTATAATACTTATCGTATTACAACACGAACCCTGATTTTAGGAAGTAAATTTAAGATTAATGACTTGAGATAGTCAGGATGCACCGCTCTCTTGAAAGTAATTTCCAACGACCATAAAAGCTAGTATATTATTACGATTTGATAGGCAAATGGTTATTAGGGGCCGTGCACAAAGTACGTAACGCAATTTGGGGGGAAGGGTGGGGTGGGGGTCGAAAATTGGAGAATTTTTCGTTACGTTATTTGTGTACGACCCCTTAATTTTGAGAATAATCTTCTTTTCAAGTTATTTTTCATAACAGAGATCGTTTTCTCTGTGCCACAGAAATGGTTAAGTGTTTATACGTAATTAATATGTGGTCAGATTTTTACCTTTTGTTTCCGTGATAGACAGTAATTATTGGTTATTTAATCATCAAAATTATATAATTAACGTAATCGGGAAAAATTTATATTTTTCACTTATGAAGATTAGCGCACATGTGAGTGTTGATCGGCTGATGTTGATAAGCATCGTTAAAAGTTTTTAAAGAGATAAGGTTTTTTCTCAAATAATACACATACCAAATATCTAAAGAGTCGTTTAAATTGAAACAAAATGAATATGGTCAGTTTTATTTAATTAAATTTGACTAAATATATATAAAATAGGCGTATAATGCGCAGGATGAATTTTAAGTCTAAAGCTACAAAAAAAGTCCGTGTTATAGGCCGTTAAATGCTCTTATTCGTATGTGATAAAGAACGTGAAGGTAGAAGAAATCCAATATTGATTTTCAAAATTATCCAAGTGTTGATTTTCTACTTATTCATCAAGGAGATTATGATGAATATGATGTGTAAGAATACAATTACGATTGCGCTTTTCCACAATATATTCAAAACACGACCAGTTACGAAATCTGGGTGTGTAATATATGGCAAAAAAGCTACCTTCGTGAAAGAATTGACTATTCCTTCTCATTCATCATCCTTGTACTTGAAAACCTAATTCCTCCCTCATGAACACAAATGGGATATTTTTATCGACCCATTGGGCTTCATTCCAGGCCGAGGAAGGAAAAGAGGTTATGTAGCGGATTTTTTGTATTTTTCAGACGATGAAACGATGCGATGTTCATAATTCATTCAAGTATTTAGAGAGAGTATTTTGTCATCTATGTTCAACTTTTAAGTCCATTTTGAGGCCAGATTTCCTACTTAGCACCAATATTAACATTATTAGGGTCTTTATTATAGGCGAGATTGAGACTAAAAAGTCTCCTCTTCCATCTAACCTGTCGTTAAGTTATTGCATTATTATAAGTATATTACATGTATCAATGAAACTTAGAGGGAAATAGAAGAAAATGTAAGAAGGGATAGCGGATGTAAAAAAACCTAAGAAAAGCTTAGGAAAAAATATCTGCTGCTGGAAAACACCCAAAAAGAAGGGGGGTGTGAAAAACCTGCGCAAAGTTACCGATAGCAAAAACTAAACGACATTAAAGAAAACAATGTACATATAAACTGGAAAATTACAAGAAATTTTAGAGACATATTATTAAGACAAATAATGAAAGTTGGTAAAAAATGAAATGCAGAGAATACAGTAAGTAGATACATACACTTGTAATAAAAAATATGACTGAGCTACAAAAAAGCAAAATAAAACATGATCAATCCAAAATAACGCTCTACAATAATTATATTAGAGAGTTAAAATCATGATTTAGGCATAAACAATAATCTAAAGTAAGTTAATATTATGGAAATACAAAATAGGAAAAAAAGGAAAAGTAGGTAAGGAACGTAGGTAAGGAAAAGAATACTTTGTCTTAGTTCCACGCATGGTCATCTTCTGGCAAGAAGATGACTAGACCTTAGTCGAAACCGGTCGCACAATAAATTTACTGTGGAACTAAGACAAAGTTTTCTTTTTCTTATCTACGTTATGGAGTTCCACAAAGTGACAGCTTCGTCAATTGATTTTATATAAAAAAGAAAAGATTATACTAGATGTAAATTGTAGTACCAATAACGAACAAAATATTCCAAAGTAAAGAAAGAAGTTTGACGTGTTGTTCCGTGCAGCATGAAAAAATAAGAAAAAACGAACTTGACTTATGGTAAAATAACCCATTATTATTAATGTAGATGAACCTTGCAAGTAGAACTAAATGTTCAGGTAGCAAGGGGTTTAAAATAAACACCTCTTTGAAAATAAACCATAAATTAATCAGTGACACAAATAATATCGTCAATTACACCATATAAATATACTATAACAATTATTATCAAATGTCTGACATGGATTCACAGCAATGCACTTGTCTCTAATCATGTCCAGTTTCAGTAAGCCGACCAAGTTCCACCACAACATTATCATTTTGGACCATTAGAAGATTTAAGTAAAGCATAGGAAAGGAATTTAAATAGCAAGAAAAACATTATGGAATGATGAAAGCAATAACATCTAAACAATATATCGAGATTTGAAATAATTATAATCTTGTCCTATTAGAAAGGAAGAGAATATAAATTGTAGATTTAAATTTCAATTTGAAGTAACGTTCCGCAAAAACTTTAAGTAATTTACTACGATAATATCCGTGTCAGAGGAGTCCCTCTATCCTTAATCGATACAGTACATTGGAAGGGGTTTAGAATATGAGATGCATAATAAAATGGCTGGAGAAGTAAAAATAATCAAAGGAATATCTTTTGGTTTATCTACAAGAACATCTTACAACATCTCATGTAAATTTCAAGACTGTTTCTTGGGGGTAGAAACGTAGATTTTGAGTTTGCCTCTTGCATTTCGTACAATGAGGTTATGGTGTGAGATATAATTCCTGGTAACACAGCGCATTCAGCTCACAACGCTATAACTTCCTGAACGATATGTTCAAATATGGCGATGGTGCTTCTAGTCATCCTTAACAAATATCCGAATGAAAATAGTGACTTGGCTGGGACGCGAACCCAGGTCTCCTACTTTTCGGGCAGGTAATCAGGTTTGTACCACTACGTTCAAAAAGGTCCCGAAATTATAATCATAGTCACTAATGAAAATAAGAACGGGAACTTTTTGAACATAGTGGTACAACCTCGGATCAAGTCGCACGCTTTCCTGTGCTAAGTTTAACTTCTTCTCTATCATCTTTAAGGATATTATATATATTACATCATCAATATTTCCCTAATGAAAAGGTTCTTTTCGTCTTTATTAATCCGCTAAAATGTTTAGGTCACACTTTAGTACAGTCCTGGCCAACATTAACGCAGCACCTCCCTAGCGATCCTTACGACCGGTGGTGCGTTAATTTTGGCCAGAAGTGTACATCATGTTCATTTAAAATCACAGCAAGGAACTATGAGAAACTCAATCAAAAGAACGCAAAAATTAAATGAAACACACTATTTAAAGTGCTTCGGAAATTCGTCCTCTAGACTGTTTTTACAAGCACATGTTGTAGAATGTTCGTTGCTGAAACACAAACTGAGTCAAAATAGGTTCTTGGAATTGTGACTCATCCTATTTTAGAATCCTTAAGGTTCGGCGCACCATTATCTTTGTGGAAAGTCGCAGAGAGCTAATTTATTTCTTGCATGGGTGATAAGACGATATTAGTGAAAAAAGAGTGGTTATAATTAAATGCAACAGGTGGAAAGTGGCACTTGATCTAAATCAACGAGGTAGAAGAACTCTAAGATGAATTTCTGCCATCTTATGCTCTAAAGTAAGAACTAAAAAGATATAAGTCATTTGGTCACTCCTCGTTGAATAAAATGAAAAGATTTATTCATAGTATCACCAAGATGGGGTTATTGGAACATTTTCAACTCCCAACATTCAGGATCTGCATGGAAAACTATCTCACTCCTCGTCTTATTCAGTAGGCCTCATTCCCTTTCTCGTCTTTCGGAATGTATACTTTATACTACGTAATGTTATTCATGTTATACACATTTCGTATCCTTACCCATTATTTCGCTTCACCAATACAGCTTTTAATAAATTCAGTTACACATTAAATACGTATCTTCAGTATCTCATTCAATACATTTAACCCCCTTTTCAGCGGGCTTCTCAATTTAGTAAAACTCACATAATGTACCATCTTACTAGAAAATGGTAAGCATAAATATAAAAGAAAACAGTCAGCAGGTGTATGAGACCTCACGTTGGGTCAGTTCAGAAATTTAAACGTCTATTTTGATATTAGTCGCAAGGGTAATTGAGAGTTGCAGTCTGAGAAAACAAGAGAGCAATTCGCAACAAAATAGGCAAATATACTCAGTTGTATCTTTTCGCGATTTCCCATCCTCTAGGACGAGGATGAGTCGTGACCTTTTTGGCATGAGTTACGTCCTGAATAGAAAAAAGAAACAGCTGGTGGACTCATCGTATCCGTACTAGAGCACTTCTCCGCGACGTTCAGTTTCCTGGCGTTCAGCCACGCCATTCAGACATCGATTCTTCTCATCGTCTCAAAAACTCTTCAACTCTCTCTCCTTTTAATTTTTTCACAGATAAAACCTTAACCGAACCATTTCGGCATACTGTGGCTTTCGTCGAAGTGGGCTTAACATTCCATCACGTATTTCAAGCTACTTCGCACACAAAAGGGTATCCTTCGACAGTTCTAGGCATTAATTTTGAAATAATAACTATGACATTATTTTCGTTGCACAGCCGTGTATAGTTATGTATTCTTCTAACATTCTCAGGATGAAATTTTTTCTTCGCTTGCAATGAGTATTCTATCAATCATTAGCTATTTTTCTACTTCATGATTACACTTACAGATTACATCTACAATAATCTATATTAGTACCCTGCGAGCCGCCTTTCAGTGTGTGACAGGGGGTTATAGAGGATACAGTCAGTAAGAATACATTCGTTTAAGTCTTCCTCTTCTAGCAATCGCATCTCTCATGCTATCTTACATTGCACATACACATGAAGCTAATTTTAAAGTACAACTGAGGGATGCTTGTTTTCTGGCAGTAATAAAAAAGCACACTAAGCATTGATTTAGGAAATAGTGAAGCGACTGATAATTTAGATATAAAACTTCATATCAGTTAGAAAAATGAAAAGATTTCTTTCGTGGAATTAGGAGTAGTTAAGAGATAGCTATGAGTATACGAAATAAAAGGAATGACATTTGACAATTTTAGCAAATGTAAGAGATAAATCATCTTAAAAACCAAAATAACAAAGTATGAAAAGTGATTAGCTCTTTCCTAGATTAATTCTGCGTGGATAAGCTCAATCAAACAAAAGTACATCGTGATATGAATGGTTGAATTTGATACTACAAAGTATTTAACTACATCAAAAAATTGAAAACATTATGATCAAAGTGCAAAGGGTAATGTCGGCAGCGTATTCACTCTACCATGCCTGAATTTATACAGCGTAATAATAAATAAATATCGTGTGTTTCATCTCAGAGACTTATGAGACATACTTGAGGACGCTTATCTTTTAGCAACGCACTTCTGTAGCTCGACTTTTTTGGGAAAATTTTAAATTCAAATTTAGGGATACACATAACCGCTAAGGTAAAATTCATACACTAAGGTCACCATCATATCTCTCTGCTAGAGCTCATTAGACTTTAAACTACTTATATCAAGCGCTGGAGTTGTTTATTCACTGCACATGCACTATTAATCACTGTGATTACTCCAGTTTTCAGCCTGTGCCTCCATTACTATTACTTAATGCTTAATGAAACGGAGAGAGCGACCTCTTTAGCTGGTTGCTACTTACAGCAATCCTTGCGAAAATTCCCTGCAGTACGCAGCACTTCCCTCTCCTATATCAACCGATAATTTCACCTTTATCATGGAATTAGATTAATTAAAAGAATTAATTAGATGTCTTAAAATTTAGTATTAAGTATTATGTATAATCAATAGAAGAAGCCTTTACTATGTGGAACTCCATAACAAGTAAAATAAAATCATTAAGTAAATTTCAACTTCAAACGTTTGTTAAAACGACCGGCTTCGAACAAAGTTAGTTCATGAATTAACTGCTCGAAACAGATAATTTTAATTAATGTTCTGTAGTGGAATTTTACTAAGTGATTTTATTTTAATTAGTATAATTTAAGTATTAAGCACACAATATGGATACTAGAAAAAAGTTCAATTTTGATGTAGCAAGATTTAATAATCAATGCGGTGCTAATAAATTCAATGTTATAGTTCCAACAATTTTTAATAACCTGCCTGACTATAAACACAGACTCAATACTCTATCAGAGGTGAGGAAGAATACGAAAAAAACTTATATACGACCAATAGGTGAACTAATTTATGCATTTGGAACACCCTCTGATGAGCTAGCATTTGCTTAGGGGGACTAAATTTTGTATTATTTTTGTTTTGCAAGCAATTTACTGGCGGAACCGGTATTTTATTTGTATTTTTGTTTTTATTTTTTGCTTTTTATTTCATTATCGAAATTAATTATTATCCCTCGTTTACGAAAAGGTTTAAAGCTATTACAAAGGAATTGGAGATACAAAAGACAGCTAATTAACGGACATAAATAGAAATAAATTGAATTACCACATAAACACCAGTATTAGCCAACTCAAATATAAGCCAAGACACCAAATGGGAAAACTAATTGACTCGAGTATAAGCCTAAGGTTGGAAATCCGACGGTGCCCTATCAGGACGTCCGATCAAACTTGTTTATTTTCAATCCGACAACTCCCGACGGACAGCATGAGATTGTGGAGAAAATTAACAAAGAATTGTTAATTGAGCAATGAGGAATATACAAGCCGATTTTCGATTACGGCAGACATTTCCACCGGAGAACAGGTAAGTGGGACCCTCACTCGAGTATAAGCCGACGCGCGACGGGTGCTATTTCAGCATAAAACCGTGCTGAAAATCTCGGCTTGTATTCGAGTATATATCTCAATAGATTAAGGATAATCTTTAATAGAAAAGCTGATTCATTTTCGAAACAACCTATCAAAATTAGGAATTTTTACAAAACGATAAAAGCAGAAGGAAGGATTTCATAGGTAATAAAAAGAGGTCAATTCTAAAAAAACGTAAATGTTTCCCTCTCTCTAATGCTGAAATTACAGAATTATTTATTGAGTGAGTATTGGAATTGATGTCCCTTGAGTAGTGTTATTGTTAGATTCTTGTAAAAGTATAGTTTTTAGATTCACTGTGAGGAATTGAAGTATTGGGAGGGGTACAGTATTTTGTATTGATGTATACATGTATCAAATGTCAAATGTTTGTTTAATGACAACCAGCAGTAATTTTTGGGAGGATTTTTTCTATTTCATTGTTATATGCTGTTCTTTACTAGAAATTAGTTCTTTAAAGTTGTATTGAAATTAATATAAGTATTTATCAATTTATATTCGATTGTTTGATTAGTTTTAAAACTATATTTCTGTTTGTTTTGTATGTATGGATATTTAAGATGCATGCATTTCACCTGTAATAACCTTGTCACCAGGCTTGAGGCATATCTGCAAGGTTTTCTTTTAATAATTGTTTAGTATGTATCTTAAGTTAGCAAAGTATTTAAATCACTGTCTTGCTAGTATGGCTACCACTACAGACCGTTAGTAAAGCAAAGAATTCTTCTTTCCATCTTGAGCAACGTGGAGGTACTCTTAGATGGTATTTGCAAAAGAAATAGCTAGAATAGCTATGTGTAATATGAAAAGTCGTTTTCCATATTACGCTCCGTATTCAGGATGCGTTTTGACGTTCCTCCATTTCTATTGACAAAACTTGTGGCATGACCAGAAAGGTTTCCGAAAATCATCACCGGGAGTAATTATCGTTTGTAACTTCTTCGAGATGGTGGGAAGGAAAAGGAAAATCGTTCTGGCTTACAAGAGTGGCCCGCTAAGGAAATACCAAGGTTAGCAAATCGGAGTGCTTATACCGAAAGGGAATAAGCCTCCCGCAACTATAAGAATGAACAAGATGGCTTAAAAGCGAATACAAGTAAAATTAAGGCAGGGAAGGGATGAGATTAAAGAGCGATAGGGGGATAGGCTAAATATAGGGAAGCAGCCGAAGCGAGTTCTAAGAATCATGGTTTGCTAGAAACATTATAATAATATTTTTACAGCATTCGAAATATTGTAGAATTGCATTTAATAGCCAGTAAATTAGATAATTAAGGATGATTTATTTTATTTTAGCTTCCGCCTTATATTCGATAGATTAAACGAGTACTTTTTGAGTCTACATTGAAATTCGTTAGCAGTTGCAATATTTTGAACACCGTCAATTGGCAACTTATTAAAATATCACCTGCTGTGATTTTACAGGGTAAATATACGATATACTCGTAGTGTAACCTCCGCTGTTCCAACTAATATACTATGTTATTTTTCTTTCGGTTCTTCCAAATTTCTCGAGGTAGCTACAGATCATACAAGTCGATCACAAAAGAAAAAGATAGTAAAATTACAGAACAGTAGTTCTTTGTCAATCAGACATATTTACTTTTTTCGCTTCCTATAGCCTCGTCGCGTGGTGGATGACATGCTTCCGGGGACCATGGATTTCCTGCCCTCTATCGCCACTCAGCGGTCCCCCTACTTTCGCTTTCTACGCCCACCTGGTTCCCAAAACGCTCCCGATTCTAACGGGAGAGAAATAGGGCGTCCAAAAGCGGTCTGGCGTGTTTTTCCATCGGCTTCTTTTCCCATGCGGTCGGAGGCGGACATGAATGAATTTTGGAATGTTAGCAAACAGGGCGCGAGTGTTTGTTTGCTTACTGGTTGGAGCGCAAATAACCTCTGCCTTTTACGTTAAACTCATCGTTGAAATAATTGAGTGCGGGAAAACGAGGATACGCAAGCTCAGGTCGAATCGTTTCATATTTTTGAATTTTCGATTGCGTTCATCGAAAGAGAAGAGATAACATTCAGATTTACCTTTCATGACGAATTCCTTGGAGATTTCGACGAGCTAATAATTCAACAAAGTCAAGGAAAAAACAGATTCATTGCAAGCGTCGATAAACCTCTACATTATTCTTGCATATAAATATATTACAGGTGGGTAAACATACTAAGATGAGGATGTGATACCGACCTTAAAATACGTGCATCATATATACGGCTCTACAGTAAAAGCGAATTAGCACCAAATATGATGAATATATTTTAGAAGGAACATTTCGATACTCAGAAGTACTTCGATTTATCATGGTTTTAGTAGGTCTATTCTTTAAATAAGTACATTCTTATCATTATTCAGAGTTGCCTTGTAAGTGGATCATTATTCCTGGTGAAACGACGTATTGCCAAAAGTCATAATGGTCATAAAAATATAACTAATATGACCTAGCCTTACATGTAAGAACTCCATGAAGAAATAAATAAAAATACTTGTTTTCAGAAAAAAAATCTCCCAACGCTATATTCCTGAAGATGACTTTATATAGTTGAAACCGGTCGGAGTAGATATGATTTTGAGGAAACTATCAAGTATTTTTGTTCCTTTCCTCAGGCTGATTACATAACCGACTTTCATGTAAAAAAGTAGATTTATTAAATTCCAGCAGAAAATCGTCACAAAAAAATATTCACTCAAACAAATGCGATGTAAATTCATTCATTTTATCAAAAGATATCAATTAAAATGTAAAAGATACCTATAACCTTTAACAGAATCTAACAATTTAGCACAAATTTAGGGAAATTTTCCATCATAGAATAGTAAAATAAAGTAGATTTCTACCTTCACCGGTAGAGTGCAGTATAATAAAAATTTTCTGTGGTAAAGGTAAAAGTCTAATTTATGCACTTTATGATAACAAAATCGTATGATTTTTGTAGGAAATTGACCTAGGTGAAATTGTAAAACCACTTCAGTTAACAGGTACTTCGAAGGGGGTTTTCAGATCCATTGCTTCCTGAAAAACTCAAAGTATTAGGCTTCGTGGAAGTTGATAGGCTGACCCTCACGGCATATTCCGCATGGCTAACTTCGTCTAGGGATGGCCTTCCTCCAAGACGGATGTATTACATAATTATATGTTGTGCTTTAATCCAGAAAATAATAAAAAAAGTTCTTACACGATGCCTCTTCTGCCGTAGCCCAACTGGGGGAGTCCCACCATGAACTTAAGCATCGTTAAGCTGATACTCTTCCTATTATTCTACAAAGTAATCTTCTTAATCATTACCGTGGTGATGCGCAAATGAAGGGAGCATAATTATGCAGATCGTTCATTTCTCCTTACGTCACCGAAAAGGCCTCTCTGAATCACTACCCACCGACGACATTTGGCTTTCCTTCCCATTCACAACCAAGTTCCTCAACCCCCACGATTATTAATCTCATCGCTAACGAGAGGCCGCATCACGGCATATAATGCGAGGTCGTTAATCTCCGTACAGCTTTTTTTCCACCATGAGATCCCGCAAGAAGTAATCCGCGTATCAAGCGAAATGTGTCAAACTTATCCTGTCGATTTTTAAACGGGGAATCAATTAAAATCCCAGAGGGAATTTTAACGAGGACCACAACTTAGGGGATACAAAGTTTGGAGCTCTGTAGAAGATTCAGTTTTCAAAGAAAACTTCTAAGGAGCAAACATGGGGGAAATATCGTTACGCTTCAGATTTCAGACGTAAGATTCTGCAAAATTCTTAGTTACTATACAGATCGAATCGATATTGCGCTGAGAATGAGAGTAAAGGATTAGATTTCCGAGGCGGGATACATAACGGCGCATCAATGTTTAAATGTTCTAATTTGCATCTCAAAGATATGAAGGTATGAAGTCAGCGGGGTTAGATCGTACACATTCTAAAGATAATCAATAGTGCTAGTGAGTGCTAATTTTGTTTTCGTTGCTTAAAATCTTACATTTTCACCAAATATCGTAATAATTAATTAATTAAAGGCTAGTGAATAATGTGATTAAAATACGTATGCTAAAAAGTTTATAAATCACTTTGATAATTGCATAAAATGTAAAATAATCATCTAAGTTAGGCGTATTTGAATAGGTGGCAATATTTTTCAAATGTCTCTCTTTTGCAAAGAACTTCTAAGAACTTGAAATTCTACATGGAATTTGAATATATTGAATTATTTAAATACTCTTTCAATATAGAGTGATAGGTAAGTCTCCTACTCTCCGGAGCATATGTGAAGAGAGAAAACTTCTAATCCGGAGTAAACGTCTGTTTACCAGGTAAGAAAGAGACTTCTATCGATAACCAGAAGATTTTCAAAAATCTTCCAAGAAAGTCGACAGTGAACTTTCTCCAAACCAAACAACTGTTGACTGCAAAATAATTAGTGATCTATTTTTGGATGGGCAGCAATAGGTACTCATTTTCAGAACTAATTTCCTCAATCGATGCCGATTTAGACCACATGAATTCTTCAATCTAGAGTTCAATAAATGATTCTCTTATCGCTAAGCGCTCATCTGCGTGCTTTAATCAAATTCCCCATTAAAATGAACAGCTCTGAAAGAGCATAACGAGAAAGTCCATTAAAATCACTATGCTGACAAATATAAACGATAAGTTCAATAAAATGGACATTCGGCTTTATTTCTTATCCTATCTGGCATGTATTTACACATAAATGGTAGAATGATATTAAACGAATGTAACGGCTTCGAAAATGCTTGTTCTAGGGCAGGGTTGGAGAACCTTTTGCGGCAAGAGTGCAATATTTTTTGAATGCAAACGACTTGAGAGCCATTGCTGTGGAAAACCATACACGGAGATGGTGATGCATATTTTATAATGTCAAAGATAGGATTGAGATTTTGTAATTGGCTTAAATAATCGTTAGCTGTAATTACTAAAGCCACATTAATTTACGGTAGGGTTTCGTTTTTTAAGTGAAGTATACATAATAAAGATAGTGTTGTGAATGTTCTGCGGGCCAAAAATATTCTCTCGCGTGCCATTTTGGATACGCGTGCCATAGGTTCTCCACCACTGTTCTAGGGCAATGTAAAGGCATAAAATGAGGATAAAAAATTGAAGTAATTCAAAACGAAAATTTTAAGAATAATTAAAAATCCATCATAGATGAAAGGAAACAGAATAAGCGATAATTTTCTTTACTCTGTATCTAAGGAATGCCGTGAAATATTGGTTGGAATTAGCCTCACTACAAACGTAAAATTGAGCGAAATGAAAATAAATCTTGGCATAAATTAAAAAATAATTTGGTCGGTCGCATGAAACGCCGTTATGGAAATGAGTAGTGATAAATATTCATGACATTTTCCGTTTATTCGTCTGTTTTCAATTATTTTTCGTTTTGGGAGGAATCTGTCACGTACGTGGTGTGACTGATATCTCAAATTATCTATATATCGGATAACGTAGATGCACCAAAACAATTTGAATTAATTTTTGCATAAGTATTGAACTGGATATTAATATGGTCATTATCATGCATTTACGAGGCGAGAATTTGCAGTCTGCCAACCGTGTGACAATTCTTATCAAATAATGCAAAAAGTAATACGTTTAAAAAATATTTCGGGTAGTATGACAGTTCTGAATGATCTGAGGTTTGCATTTTTGTGAATCACTGCAATGAATATTTAAATCACTTTAAGTTGAATTAAGCCGTGGATGAAAGCATTCCACGATGACATTTCTAAAATTTTGAGTTTTAGAGTCGAGAGTAATGAAATGTCACTGGCAGACAAACTGTCACTCGCACTGGAGGCGAGGATGGAAAACCTTTTTAAAAATGACGGAGAAGAATGGTAAAATTCGAGTTTTCCGATTCCATTCATCTTTCACTCAATAGATGATAAATAATTTAATTTTCCATCAGAAAAGGTGCCCCAAAACTTGTCGTATCATTGTGTTAACTGAGGACTGAATGTATAATCATTTAGAGAAAATAATATGATAAACTAAACCAACTCAATTTTATCACTAGTAAGATTTCTACAATGTCTGCTGCCTCATTATGTCTATTTGAGTCGTATTAACAAATAAGGAAATGGTTGAGGTGACTTTGCTTATAAAGGAAAAAACCCACCCAGGAAAATTCCCATTCACAAAGCAAAAAAATATATTTACTGAATATGAGAGCAATTTGAATCTACAAATAGACATATAATCAAAACATCAAGTCAATCATAAATATTATATGGTATATTATTATAAAGTATATAGTATATTAACTCGGTAAAAAATATATTATATCAAATTATATCAAAAATATTATAGTCATAATGCTATAAAATAACCATATCATCATCTATATATATATATATATATATATATATATATATATAATTTTGATTTTTATTCTATAAATAAGCAGTATTATGTAGTATGTATGTATGTATGTATGTATGTATGTATGTATGTATTATTATGATTTAAGTAGCCATAATTGAGGAAAATTAATATTCTGAAAGGTGGAAATTAAGAAGATGATTAATGTGACTCTGATTTATGAGGTCAAACCTAATCAAGATAGTAAAAGAATAATGGTATATTTTCAAAATGATGTTTGCAAAAACTACGTAATTTTACTCTCCTTGCACGAGTCTTTCAATTATGCGAAACTTATACGCTCACAATCATGTTTAATAGTGGGCATTAGAGAAACAAAAAACCACGTAATAAATCAAGTTACCTAAAATGAATTCCCTCCTGTAACCATTTCTTGAAGTTGTTTAAGAGATCAATCGAGAAATCGTTCATTCGAAGAAATGGCTCCCTAGCTATAGAAGAACAGATGACGTTACACAATTTAAAATATTTTTCTGGAACAATAATTACCATACTTACTCTAAGAATAAATTATTTTTAATGGTTTCGAATCTATTAGGAACATAAATGGTACATGGTAAATTTATAGCTATTTAGATTTCATAGATTAATTTTCATTTTTTCGAGTGTTTTAAAGTTGGCTGTGTGAATTGCAAGAGGAATATGACATATCCCTCATGAAAAACACTGTTCTATCACTCTCTTTTAAAAGGGATGGACCCTTTTATTCATCCCTCCTGCATTATTTACTTCATGATAGCGAGAGTTGGCTCTTTATTTCCCGAGGGAGCTGAAAGGGTGAGGAATGTTTCGGTTTTATTTTCTGAATGCGTGGCCGTTGAGGGAAGATCAAATACTGGAAGGAGGGTGGATAAAGGCCGAAGGGCGTTAAAGATAAGCTCAACCTCTGTTAAACCTCTAAAATAGTATAATGAATTATTTGCAACAACGTGAGATAGATAATGTCTTATAATCAGGGGGGATAAAAACTGAATTCATAGGAAATTTACCGTGATAACCCAACAAAGCTCTTACAAATAAAAGTCAATTTAGTCAGAAAAGATAAGAAGGCATATTTTCCCAACACTCTTCTATTTTCGGGATTTATAAGTCTGAAATGCACGCAGTATTAGGGTCCTTATCCAACAAATTCATGGTCTTCGAAAAGACAATTAACTATTCGCTTTCATCATTAAATCTGAGAAGGAAATTCGGTTGAGGTTGCCAAGGAGCAATGACCTTTCAAGTTTTAGTACATGAATGGAAGTTATGCTTGTGCTAACAATCAAAATACGATCCAGAGAGAGAGACTCATTCCAAATCGAGTGGTGAGCTGGAAGATATATTTATCCATTTATTTGACCATTCTTCTAACGGATTGCTGCTAGGATCTAAACAAGTATTTATGAGTGACACCTTGATAAAGATAATGCTAATATCTGGAATCGCTTCGTTTTCCATCAAGTTTATAAAGAGGTTAACTTACCTGTAAATTATATATTTTTTCGAACTGTTTACATCGTATTTTTATTCGTGCATGTCGCTATCTTTTGCGAGAGAGTATTTTCAGTTTATTACAATTTGTCGTTTGAATAACCTAATTAATGAAAATAACTGAAACAAATACTGTGGAAAAAGTACAAATTTTGTTATTTTCATCATGACGTATTTCCACAAGACGTCGCCTGAGACTGTTGATTTTAACCTAATTAATTCTGTGTTTAAAATAGGAGAGGCAGACTACGAAATATGCAAACGCTTTCATGAGATAGTATTGTGAATTGCAAGTATTGCGAAATATCAAAACGATGAGAAAGACAGGAAATGGTTTGATATATCCTGGGATATGAGAAGAGTCACAAGTAGGGTTGGTGTCTCTCCCGGAATTTGGTCAATTTGGACGTGTTTCCCGGGAAATTTCTCAGAATTTCGAAATCAGCTGATTAGGGGCTTATCATCTGAAGTTTGTAAATTTTGTCAGTCCAAAAAATGTAACCCGGAGCACGAGAAATATTCCATACTATTAGGTGACTGGTACGACCTTACATTTAATTTCCTTCTCTGACTCTATCGCTTTAATTCAACAGTGTTTATACTGAAGAATGTAGACTGTAGTACAGCACCACTAATATTCCATTGGAATGAAAATTGTTAGCTCAGCAATGAAAAACAATTGCTTGCGGTAAATCTTGTTCAGACTGAGAGAAAGTCTCGTACAACTTTGTGCACCAAAATAAAAAATATTTTGGAATCTCCCGGAATTTTTCCTCCAGAATTGAAAATCTCTCGGAATGAACAGTTCGCAAGGTGTCACAAGTCACAAGGGATTGGAATCGGTAGATAATGGAGGACAAGAGCGGCCCGTACAAAACATCGATCCTCCAGTACAAAAACATCAGTCGTTCCAATCACTCACTCACGCAAGAAACAAGAAATGGGTTAGGTTGGGCAGTCATTACTTATAATTCGGATTATCGAAATTTAGTCTCTTTGGGCGATAAAAAAGAAAGCATAACTTATGAAGATTTCTTATCTAAATGATGCATCGCCGAACCTTGGTCGATTTGGAAGATGATGTATTTTGTATTGTACATGTTACAGTTGAAACATCAACTCCGTGCATACATTTACTATTCATTATACCTACACTATTACGTACAATTTCAGTAAAATTATGAACTCAGGATTTCTATTTCATTCAAAGAAGAGGTATAATGTTACTCTTCCACTGTTACCTCAGCTCTACCACATGCATTATCCCGATAGTTGGTAATTACAAAGTGAAGTTATTCGTTCACTATTTAAACTCTGTCACCCTAAACTTGGCTTATGGCTTAAATAAAAAATATTGTTTATAGACAGAACTGAATCAATACTAAGCGCTTTCAATTCTTGAACATATGTCAGAGCTATTTCCGCTTCTCCTCTGTGAGTAAGAGTCATTGTTCAACTTAGAGACCATTCCCCACCCCCAGCTATTACCTAAGTGCGTAATCCAGCAAAGTGATTTTTTCCCAATCCCGCGAAGTGGTGCATTCCAGCCGACCTTTTGAACACGTACCAATTGGCATTTAAAGCGAATACTTTGCAGACATACCCAAATATAATTGGAGCAATATACCCTGAAATTGCATTCTGCCTGTTTTTGTCAGGTTCGTAGATGGATAAATCAACTGCATTTGAATTTCCTTTTATCCATAAAATTTATCTTCACACATCAAAACGAGGTGTCACAAAGAGAGCCTAAATAACGTGTTGAGTAAATTGAATTCATCCCGAGATAGAAGATGACTTGTGGGCAATCAAGGTCAACCGTAAGTTTACTAGGTACTAGATTTTTTTAGTATAGCTCGGAATTTTAAACCTCCGATATCTTGTTTTCTAACAATAGTCAAGCTAATAATTTCTGGTCCGTTCGTCAAATGTCACGTCAGCGTGAAATATAATCGACCCCATAAAATGAAAATTGGAAATCGGACTACTGGAATATTTCGTTGGATATAATAAGCCTCCAACTCGGATTCGGTATTTGTTCAATTGTTTACACACACACCTACTGGTATTACATATTTTTCTCCAGTACAATAAATATTCACCGATAAAAATGGACGTTTGCGGTCTGACCAATCAACGGTGACATATCACCCAGAACATCCACAAGAGGCAGCACCATCGCTCCTTTGATTAATTACAATTTTTGTAAACGAATTTAGCTGTATGACACCTCTGGGTCAACGACGCCGCCAAAAACAGTTTTTTATTACAAATTCAAAAACTGTTATATTATTTAATGGCATTCAAGCTATGAGAAGATACCTAAATACATAGTGTAACTTTTCTTAACATTATGATCCGTATTCAGCAGACGGTAACTCTGCGCTAAACTACTCTATTATACCATCGAATTACAGCATGACCGCCAAAATCAAGGATCATCAACAGCCTGTAGCAGAAGTTATAAAAACCTACATCTCTCCGCTTTTTCTGGATCAATTCTCATCGTTTGCTGAATGGAAATTTCGGACAACACCGAACGATGCTCAAATATCTTTATAAGTTCAACAGTAAAATCTGTACTTGAGCACTCTCACTTGTTTTAGGTGGCACGGAGATATTATAGGGATACAAGAACGTTCTTGTGACATTCTTCAACAAAATTTTGACGCGTGATGAAAAGATCATTAATCAAAACAAAAGAATCGATTGAAGAATCACGCAATTCCAACCCATCAAGTTTGAATTTATATAAATAACGCAATGCCTTTGATATCAAAGATGATTATACCACTCCCAGATTTCCACTTGTTAATCATTCTCTTTGTTTTGTCTTACTTACAGAATTCCCATCTGTTGATCGTTTTGCATTATCCAAAGGGGTATTTATTCGACGTGAGCTAACTTTGAGCAAATAATTTATTTTTCCAAAGTTCATATAAGCAGTCTTAGCAATTGCCATGTTGAAAAATTAAAGATAAAGATTGACTGATATACGAGAAATAAGTTCCCTACGATTGCCGAAAAATGAAACAATTGTAATTGAATTTGTAATAAACAGTTCGCAAAACGTAGCATCATCGAAGATGACTAACAATTTTGGAATAAATAAAAAAGAATAGGTTTCATGATTAGCTTCTTCTCTTCATTTAACATTGTAATGATATTGTAATAAAAGATTTTCTTATGTAGGTTTCCGCGGCGAATATCTGCTGTTCTCTCACAATCAGATTTTTTTGCGAAGAATTGATTGAGCGACGAAAGTTCAGCCAATATAAACATGAAATTCACCCTCTAAATGCATTCACTTCGAGCCTTAAAAAAAATGTCCAAACAACTGTTCCCCTTGTAAGCCGCAATCCGAATCACCTCTGTATTGTATTTACATATGCTCCAGGCGAATTCGATTCCGCAAAATATGAGCTAAAGGGAAATTTTCTCATAATACCAATAAAAATAACTGATAACGTTTAAATTCAATCACTTCGGTCTTGAGTGAAAATCTTAAGCACATCATTACTTTATTGCAAGAATACATTACACAAATACATTTATTTATGTATACTAAATTACAATTCTATACCACAATACATACAAATGTGTTTGTGGGATAAAGTGAAGTTTATATTTGGTTTATGGCAACGTTTAACTTCACGAACTGTTTAGCAAAACTGTAGAGGTTAACATAATTTGTCCATGCATGCTGGGAGAGCGAATTTGTTCAATCTAGGAAGAGGAAGTTGAATCATTAAAACACACTAGTGTTGATAGTTTCGGTCTTCACTTGGTGGAAGATCTTTACAATTATAAAAAAATAATAGATCTCATATTTTAATTTATTCATTTTAATTATAATGTTTACTTATTTATCAGTTATTAATTAATATTAATTCATTATTGCTTAATACTTAATATTTACTTATCTATTACCTTTTAATTAAAATATTAGATCTATTATTCCTTTTATAATTAAAACACACGATAAAATTTTAATTTGTGAATTTAAATTCAAAATTGGTATGGATAAGTAGAATTTCAAAGCCCACCGTTAAGCTACTGTAACTGTTTATTAATAATGTAGAGTCTAACAAAATGGCTATAGAGAGAATGATCTGGCAATGGATAGAATTAATATGCTCCATCTAAGAGGAGGTTAATTCATTAATACACATGGAGAGATTTGTGTGGATAGGTTGAAAAATCTCTCAAGTCCAGCACTAAGCTTCACGAACTGCTTCTGCGGAATAAACGGCGGCTTTCATAGAAGTGTAAGGGTCTTATCTTACGTCAGGAAAGTGAAAGGGAATGCGGAGGTGAGATTGCGGGCAAGAGTCGGGAAAGAGACGAAAGGAGCCGAGGGGAGGAAAGAGATGACAGAAGAATGGCTTTCTTGGAACGTAATCAATGACGCAACAGTTGAAAGTGGCGAAGGGAAAGTGAGGACGTCATCTTCGAATCTTCTTTTCACTAATAAATACGCGCGGCGATGCAATGGTGAACTTTATACGAACATTAGTGACTATGAAAAGAGTCGTTGTAAGTTATTTCTATCTTTAATACTCTATAGAGAGTTGTTTATAAATTTCCACGGCAATTGGATGACAACGATTGATTGATACGTAATTATTGTTATTATTAATTATTCATTAAATTCCAATAATTGAAATTTATATGACGTTAGAATGCTTAAGGTTTATTATCTATATCCTTACCAATAACGACCCGCGAAAGTAAATATTGCTTGCGTTATCAGCATTATTACACTATTAGAAAAATAAATTTAAGACGAAGAACCAATGAATAAGCTCTGATACGATAACGTTTTGTCCTAAAGAGGATTCTCAGCATCCCAGTAAATGATTGACAGACAATGATAACATTGTTACGTGAGGCTAAACACTAAATCCTCCATTAGATCGGTTTGAGCAGTAAACAAATAATTTATCTACCGAGTCTAGCATGCAATCGAATCATGTGAGCACAGAATGTTTAAACATTCAGAATGAATTTTCTTGAGTGGATAATTATCAGCTCAGCTACTTAATGGAGGCAATTTTCAATATTAAAAACAGTTCTCTATATAATAGCTCAGGTAAGTAGAATCTGCTAATTCGGCCTCGAATTTGTGGTAGTTCTCCATAATAAAACTTGAAAAGTTTACGTATAAGTGTTCTTCGTCTTTTTCTCGTTTTATTTACTCTGGTAAACTAAAAATATCATTAAATATTTAAAACGTAAAATTATATCTTTAAAAATAAATTTCGGCAAATTGACGATTTGCTAACCGAATTATAGAGACTTGATTTAACATTCATTTAGAAGTTTCAAGCCTTGAACCGTTACGTATAGTTCTTCTTCCCCAAAACGCTTCATTATTTAAACGAAGTTACACGTTAGGTTCACCCACAGACAATATTGTGGTACAATAACGTATATAAGTAAATAAGAATTATAAATGATTCTTCTCCATACGAATCTCATTCGAGAGATCCCAATTGAGTAGACATCGTTAATTTGATGTTCTGTAGTGTCGACAAGTTTTTAAACGAGAAATATGTTAAATTGATCGTAACATACAATATGATTAATAAATATATATTGAAATTAAATTTTTATTAATACAATAATTTTTAATGAAATTTAATGCAAATTTGTGAATTATATGAACAGAATAAATGTTATAAAGCATAAATTGCTGTAATTGTATTTAAACGTAATATAGATTTAAAATTTTGGTAATAATATCACTGCAATAGTTCATAACTTGACCTATACATGCCCATTATGCGTCACTGGAAAATATTTTTTTAATTATTATTGCATTGCATGCACCACCTCATTGAGTGCGAACTGTAACACGAGGGCTTTCTTCTTTGACAATTCTTTATTTCTATTCGGTTCCTCTGTTTCCCTGGGAAACTCCATGCCTTTAGGGCTCCTTCTTTGAGAGAATCGAGTGTACGGAAAAAGTTCAATGTGTATCGCGGAGTCTCTTTACTTCCCGTGACCTCAGGTTGTCTTTGAGATGCGAGAAAGAGTAGCGGTTTTTAATTCGTGCGAAAGGGAAGGAGAAGCGGAATATAGACCGACCGGCACTTGGCACCGAAGCAGAAACAGGGAAATATCATCCAAGAGGAGGGGAAAAAGGTACCAAGCAGACACTGACTCCAATACGAAAATAGAACGCGTGGAAGGAGCGGGTTAAACATTCGACGTCCCTTGGCTGCGAGCAACGCAAAAAGCAGAGGTGTACAGAAAAGGAAGAGGATTGATTGGATTCCAAAAGGATCTCTTATTATCGCCTTTCTTTTTTCCATGGTAGCTTCCGTCTTAGTTCATCAAGTGGGTACGAGATGGCGGGACGGCTGCGGTGAACCCCGTTCCGTTCGAAATTTCATTTGCTGGTGTCTTCCGAGGCGACTTGATTTACGAGACACCGCCTGCGAGGTTTGGACGAAAATGTCATGGTTGGATCGTGGTGGCCTTAATACAGAGGTATTCTATGACACCACAGTAATAGAATCAATCTCATTTTCTTGTGGAAGGAATTTATTAGTCCAACCAACAGTTAACTATTCTCCAGTATGAAAATTATAATTACTGTAAACATTTTTCAATTTGGGATTAAAATTGTAATTACTATAAAATATCTCTTGCTCTGTTCTGTAATGAATTATTTATCTTATTCTGTGAAACATTTTGCTTTCATTCAGGAGAAAAAAGGAAAAATAAATAAATAAAAAATAACTAAAAATGAGAAAAACCAAGTAATGAATAGAAATATTTAATTTTTAATTCATCTCATTCACTTGTTTCGTGTTATTTTTCTTACCAGCTTTTAAGATTTTAGAGTTAGTTATTCATTTATATTTCCAAGGAAACCTTACGTTGCTGATTAGGTTAGTTTATTGTGCCTTATCCAAACTTGTACAATTTTTATAAGGCTAAAAAGTAGATGAAAGATAGATTTTTATAGACCTTGCACCAAATGAAAGTATTCCATTCTTTAGGATGTAGTTGCAGGTACACGAAATTAGTTTATCACTTCAAAAACTGAATAATGTTTCCGATTTTTCTAGTAAAGGAGACACGTAAAATAAATAAAACTAAATCATGATAGCAATCTCATTTAGTAACGTATTCGTATATGAGTAACGCATGCTTGCATCAGTATCAGATCCATATTATGGGGATGTAATGATATAAAAAGTAAAACATCGTAGAATTTTACCCTTATACTTATTTAAACGCAATATTATTTCACACACTCGCGAATCAGGAAGGAAAACACACAAAAAATACTTAGGGTATCCGACCATATGTTTCGCACGTACACCGTGTAAATTAATGCATATTCTCATGAACGTTTCGCATATAGATCTCAACCTAGGTTGTGAAATCCGTGATTAAAGGGAATGGCATTAAAAACAATTCGAAAAAAATCAGCTTCACCGGCGAAACGGATTTGCCAAGCGTTCGCCACGCTTCAGGCTGAGACACTCAATTGCGCGGAACTGGATGCACGAAGATTTGCGTATTTTAAGCGTCTCTCCCGTTCCGCTGCCATGGAGACCATAAACTCGAGGCAAACGTTTATTTTTCCTATATTAAAAACGACGGGCGCTAATGGTGCATCCAGACGGCAATATCGCCGTGGAAATCCGCCGTTCTCAGACGCCACTTCAGACCGGCTGAACTAAAGAGATGGATTTGTTTATTTGCGTTGAAGAGAGCTCCGAATTGCGACTTGAGATCTCGTACGCGATGTTACCAATGATTCTTATACGTTAAGTTCTCGTAGGAAATAATGTCAGGGCAAGACCAATGAGATTTCCGTGTTGAAAAGGCTATTGAAAACAACTAATAATATGTTTGAAAGCGAAATACAAAAATTAATTTACCACAAATATACAACTGCTTTTACCCCGAGGACCCCTTGCCTTTATTTTAATTTTCCGTGTGACCCCCCCAGCCTGCTCAATATTGAAATTTTCCGTTAAAAAGCAATATCTGGTTTCTGTTTGATTGTATCAACCTTTTAAAATGGGATACAGTGGTACCTTGGTTAACGACGCAAATCCGTCCCAGGATAATCGTCGTTAACCAAAACCGTCGTTATCCTAGGCGCGATTTTCCACAGGTATAATAATGGTAATGGATTACCGTATTTCCCGGCGTCGAGGACGCACCCCAGTTATTGGAAGCAAAACTTATAATATTTACCGATTTAACTCCGGTGAGACAACATGTGCCTATGTGAATTAGCTACAATTTAGCATTGAACTATTTTTAATATTCTCCGCCAGCTTCTATTCGGTATGTTTTTATGATGCAACATCGTAACGTACACCAAATATTAGTTTATAATATAGTGATTATAAATAGACGTGCTGAAACACGTGAAACTCCGGAAAGACCAATCGACGAGGCGTCGTAAGCCAAATCCTACGTCGTTACCCAAGATATTTTTTGGTTACAGCAACTCGTCGTTAACCAAGTCCGTCGTTAACTAAGGCCGTCGTTAACCAAGTCCGTCGTTAACTAAGGCCGTCGTTAACCAAGGTACCACTGTATTTCCTCAAACAAATCAACAACATCCCCAAAAATTGAAAAAAATGATGGACCCCAAATTACATATCGTGGACACATTTATTTTCTCTCTTTCAAGTACCCCCTGTGAATCTATGAACCTCTGGGAGTCCATGGACTATATGAATAACTTTGGGAACCTATGAACTGCATCGTCATATCTGCCGCATTTTGGCTTGAGGCAGGCATATGCACTATGAATCTAATTCCATAATCAAATTCTTTCACGAATCGCTAGCCTAAAAAATCAATTCTTGACTCGAATTTTTCTTAGCATCTATTTATTTCTTAGCATCTTTAGCATCTATCTCCTGCCTGTCTCCTATCTCTTAGCAAGGAGGATTCATAATATCGGCTACATATTCTGAATTTGATTCTTTTAATTGAAAGGGATTAAATAATATGATGCCCCGGGAGATGCGGGGAAACGGGTTACCTAAAGAGGCGGTCCTGACGGACACAAAACTGGATTAACATAACCGTTAGTAAAAGTACTTCAGATTAGAAATAGGAACTATTACTTTCACGCTAAAAATGTTAAAATCACTGCTTGAAAGTAAAAGTTGGGCAGATTTTCCTCTCTTCATATTTGAAAAAAATGGTAAATTCTCACGGAAGCTGAATTTGAATGGCCAAAACTGGACGAGGATTGCGCTTTCTTGGAAATCGCTTGCCTTGAAACATAAAACGAAAGAAATGGAAAGCGCTGCCTCAAAATGACATCCTCGAGATAAACTTTGGTTATTTTTGGGCCATAATATACGACCGGATGTCTAAGTTATTATTTTTCGTAAAAGGCCTTCAACATCGACGGTTAAAAGTAGTTTAACTGCTTTTGTGTCACTGCTCCTGTTGAGGTTTCTGGATGAATTATTAATGCGCAGTAAAGCATTCTTCGGCACAGAAAGAACCAGAGACCTAGTGCCATATATCTCGGCGGTGGAATTATGCATCGTAAAATAGAAAGGTCGCTGGAACCTTGAAATTCCCGAAATGCTACGGGGTAGCAGCTTTTCCGAGTAATTCATTTCTATTAATAGCGCTCGTGTTCATAACAAACAATCCGAGTGCTAATGGATTAGCACGAGGGGCATTGCGCATTTCGAGAACTTTGGTTTATAAGCTACTAATTTCTATCCTGCAGTGCTGAATAGCGTTGCGTGGCTTTTACCATATCCCAAACACTCGTGCAGCTGTCGGGGCTCTTAAAACATGACACCGATTTCATCTCTGATTGAAGAACTGAAGCTTCAAGGCTGCGAATCTGGTCCAAAATGGAATGAAATATCAAATACTGTAAACCATAAAGGATAGGACGGATTGAGGTGTTATTCTGTGGAACTCCTTCATAATCAATAAGAAAGTAAAACCCAATTAGTAGAGTCCATAAAAAAGAAATTTTAATGAGAACAACCAAGGTTTCGTTACATTTGTATCATCATCGGGTGAAAAACATGGAAACACTGACCGAAATATATTACGAGAGAGGAGGGAGAAACGGGGAGAGGAAGTGGGAATGATTAAGCAGGGGAGAGGAAGCCAGGATCGAAGGGAATGGGGGAGGCAAATGTTACAGACAAATTATATACATTGACACAACCCATGAAACCCACAACCACATAAAAGGGAACATCACTGAAGTGCCACAAAAATATCTTAATTGAAAAATATGAAGTTGTTTACAAAGCTCATATTAGAATGTTGTTTACATAGAGTAGTTGGCGAAAGAAACTACTTTATTGATCTAATACCGTATATAATCGTGTATAAGCCTAGTTTTTCAGCACAAATTTTTATGTTGAAAACGCCCCCCTTGGGGTTATACTCGAGTGAGGGTCACACCTGTTCTCCGGTGGAGAAATAGAGAGGGACCTAATTCAATTAATACCTAAATTGCATAGTTAAGTATTATATTCAAAAACATTTAACTTACTGATACACTGCAATTTTTTCGTTATTTGTTTTTATTTTGAAATTTACCAGTTGCTTTACAAATCGTATAGTTGAAGAGATATTTCAAAAATATTAACGAACCGATGCCTCGATCACTGCAATATTATTGTTAACTATTTCCAGTTTGAAGTTTATCAGTAGCTACTGCGTTTCTTTCGAGGGACGTAATACAATTATGTCTCTCGCCTTATAATCGAGTATTATTTCGTAATTTGATTTACATGGAATATTTTACCTAAAGAGGCCTTCAAACCCTTAACGACTAGCAAGATGTTTAGATGTGGATGTTGAAGTACGTTGCAAAATAATGCAATGGAGGTTTCTATGAAATATTTTGTAAATTTTTGACTCTTATGATTGACTATTTACAAAATAATTTGTGGATTAGACGGGCAACGATACGATTCGAAAATCTAATAACTGTAATTAAGGGACATCTGGGATGCATATATATTAGTGTGTACCAGTGATATGTTATATAAACTATTGATAGTTGCTGTGTTTGCCTGTTTTCTAATATTGTTTTTAAAATAGAGTGGTGCCATCTCGGAATGTTAATCCGTATTAAATTTTGTTATGTGAGGGATTGTGAGGTTTGTTTGTGCTATAAGTATTGTTAAACCATTGCGGCTGCCATCTGACCAAAATTAAATAGCAGCAAATCATAAAATAAATAAATTTCATAAACTAGATAGTTAGAAAGAGATGATGAGATATAAGAAAGATAGTAAGAAATGTAAAAGTGCCTTTGAAGTCATGAACTTCTGACATCAGCTCGAGGATTTTCATCGGACCAATATAATTCCTCTTTTAAAAATTTTTCCTTCCTTCTCTCTGTTACGAATTGTTTCGGGTGCGAGAGATCCACGGAGGAATAACAATAAATAAGTCGGGAAGAGAAAGGGCGGAGCAGATTTTTCGGAGAGAATATTGAAAATAAAGGAAACGGAATGACAGACGGTTGGAAAATAACAGCTTGAAACTAATAATAGACGAAAGCGCGTAAGTACTGATGAGTTATACGTTTAAGAAGAGATTTATGATGAACGTTTCACGAAAGATTATTTAGAAAGCCTAATTAAGTTCCAACCAAATGTAGAATTTAATTAGTGAAAATATCGATTAAAAAGATGAATTCCGGATGATAATTAAGGAGATTTATGGAGAAAGAACAACTGCTTCACAGTTACCGACTTCACTAAATACATTCAGGATCATCAATACTGATTAGTACGATATTTTCCTTCCTAATTGGGGGATATAAGATTAGAAAATGCGGCAGGTTTCTTTTCGGGAATCAAATTTGAACTAAGATTAGTTAATATGAAGACTCTTCAAAATATAGAAATTATGGTCCTTTGAATGACAGCTGCTCTTCAGTAGAATATCGATTCGAATGTGCAGTTACAGCCAGGGCATTGAAATCAGGGACTTTATTTCGCACAAAAGGAAATAAAAATTGCTAGCGGGAAATTTAAGCAAAGCGATTTCCTTAATACTATTAAGGTAAATATAAATTAATTTGAGCTAATATATAATGCATGATATAAACTAATAAAGACATCATTAAGATATACGTATGGCAAACATATTTACGCTAAGTTTTCTAATGATTACTGGAGATAATTATTGCTGGTGTACTTTACCGAAGAGAATTTTTATATGCTATGTGTAAAAACAAAACATTGTAATACCTGCTTTTTTGATTAGATGCAATAAAAGATGCACGAAGAAAGAAACTCTACTGGATTAAAGTTTCAAAAGCGTAAGAACACTAGGATTTGATTAATTTCAACAACAAGTAAAAACGATTTTCAAATCAAAGAAAGACGACTAGATAATTATGAAATAATTGAAATACCGAAAAGTAATGACGTTAAATAAAAACCTTTCTGCTGTTATATTTAATGGATTGAATATTTTTCATTTTTTTATTTTGAACAAGATGAAGGAAAATGTAACTAATCTACTTTCATCACAGTCTTGATCATGGAAGTAATGACATGAAAGCTACTAATGTATGAATGGCGCTGAATATTGGCACTGATTAAGTAATGGTACTTAACTTATATGAAGATGTTCTGCTTATATTATTCTGGCATGATGGGTAAGTAAAGGTAAATTACCTCACTCCTCATCTCGTCTAGTAAGCCTTATTCCCCCTACTTGCTCTTAGTAGCTAATGCTGAAGGGAGTGAGGTTCTAACAGGCCTTCGGGCTGAATACTTTGCAGACAGTTATCTATAATTATTAATAAGTTATAAGATAAAATATAACAAGAAATTACCGACGTAAGATGGTAAATGCATTCACTTGGTCGAGCAAAATAATTCTCAAGAGGTATTACCGGCGTTATCGTTGATTTACTTTCGCCAGTATCTCATCTAACACTTTCAGTAGCTCAGTTAGTGTAAATTTTCTTCTGCGGTTTCGTGCATCGCCTCACGTACTCTTTTGTATTTCCGTCACAAGTTTCCAGTAACAAGGGAGTTGAGTGGTGTGCGATCAAAGGGGAGTTGAGTGAGAGAGCGATAAAGCGGTGGAAAAAGGAGGGTATTTGTTCCCTCCTCGTTCAAAAGGGAGATGGATGTGATTGGCTATACCGTAAGGATTGTTTGAAGAGCCACCCAAAAATAAACGCCCTTTCATGCCCTGAGATCAGCGGAATCCACCACATTAAATATGCCTCATTCTCACTGCAACTCGCCATTATGGTTTGAAGTGAAATGGAAACACACTACAAATTACAGTTAAATCAAAACTGATTAGTTTGCACGATCACGTATTACATTATAGGCATTTATCACAATTTATTTGAAAACTGAGATGGGAACAATGTGAGAATTACTATCACACCGCACCACGTAGTCAAAACGTTGTTACCCCAAACTTCTGGGATAGCAAAAAAGATGTAAGAAGCACGCCTAAATATAATTGATAATTCTATCTGTTCCCTATAATTCAATATTCAAATTCTTTAAAGGACAACGCCTCATTGAGGTCTATTAAATCTGAAGGAATCATAAACGAATGATTTTTGCTTTGCCGATTCATTCATTAATTGCCCCTTCGCAAAGTTTTCGTCAAAAAATTTCACGAATTACATTTTTAAGGAACAGAAAATGTATTCTGCCCGTGAAGACGACTAGACTAGATTGGCTATTGGAATGTCTTTAGTGTTTTAGTTTAAATTTTAGTGATTCCTAAAAGGTCAGTACCCTAGAAGTTTCTATTCTACCAGAAATGGATGCAATTTAGGTACGGAACGCAGACAAAGACGGCTTTGGGAGAGTTTTCGAACCTCAATTTCTCTCTCTTACTCTGTACAGTTTTAGTATTAAAATAAAGAACAATTTATCGTAGAAGACCAAAGAATCCGGAAGCAAAAAATGTAAACCTAACTTTCACATCGCCTCATTATTTCACAAACTTCACAGACTCAATTCGCATTCAGATTTCGGTAAATACGCCCCTTAAAAAGTTTGAGTAACCACTCTGACGCAGTAAGTGCAAGGATCTGGCGTCACACCCACGTAAACAGAGGCGCTGTTTGTAATTTCGAGTCGCTCCCCACGTTCGAACGGAGTCGCTGACAGACGGAAGCGGAGGTTGGTGGCGCCTCCTCGTGAGTAAACCACCCTCCCCGAAATACACCGAGGCACTGCACTTCGTTCCAAGACTCCGGTCCGTCGATGACAAAACAAAACGCGATTGGGCTTCGGATGTCTTCCTGGGTAACTCGCCTTCTCTTTCGGCCAGAATCCTCTCCCCTGGCGCCTTTCCACGCGGGTGCACTCTCGAGTCGACGTATAGCGATTGCGGACGGAGTATCTGAGTCGAATGTTATTTTGAAAGGCCTCGCTTGGCAAGGAGGCCGATCTCGTATTCTCCTTGGATTCCCATTCGCTTTGAGGAAATATCGAGATCAGAAACACACAGCTGAAAACAATAGTAAAAGCGACGAAAGAATAAGTGAGATATAAGGGAATCACTTGCGTATTTGTGCGAATAACTACAATAATAGTACACTATAATATGTAAGACTACTTTTAGGTTCACCTAATATGATGTATTTATGGCGTGTGTATATTGATATACATACACATATTGCTGTACATATGTATATTTCGTATTATTTATGAAATGTACGTGTATGGTGCTAATGGTAAATATCAAGAACAGATATACACGTGAAGTGGAAAACGATCGTAATATCGACAAATAAATGAACATGGACTGAACTTTGGGAGTTTAATTGGTGCATTTGTATGAATAATTAGAATAATGGTATATTGTAATATGTCTACTGTAATTTAATTTTTATGTAAAATGTATTATTTGTTGCATATATTATTATAAATGTTTATAGATGAAATTATGTTTGGTGTAATATGACATAATATGATATGGTACGAAAAGAAGTAACTGAAACTAAATATATAGATATTTGTATCAGCGACTAACGATAAAACTACAAAGGAATTTATACGGAAATCACTTTTGCAGTTATTAATATTGCAATTGGAATAACTGGGGAATGTAATATGTAATGTCCAATGTAAAATCTGTATGTAAAATAAGGTATACATATATTGCATATATTGTTATATATGTGAATAGATTGTATCATGTATGGTATAGTGTAATATGGTATTATACAAATATTCAAGAAGGAGAAAAATTCCTAAAACTACATCTAATTCCAAAACCAAAACAAAGAAAAAGAATAGAGAGAAAATAACCGTTAAATATGGTTAGTTCTAGGAAAGCCAAGAGAGCAACACTTTCGGATTTCATGAAAGCGGTTCATCTATTAAAAATAAGAAACAGTTGTGGGAAATCTTTAATTTATTTAAAAATTTTAACGCTCAAAGGATATTCATTAAATTCCCATAAAAATTACCCAAGAAGATCGTATTGATTAACGAATCATTCGGATGGTATTTGAACTGATTACATCCGTGGAGTGATCATTCACTGTATATTTATGCGGCATTCTTTCCTCCTACATTATCTCCCAACTCCGCTTCTTCTCTATAAACGCATACTGGGGCTTTGAAAAATCCTTTCCTACGAGAGTTACCACAAGCGGGACCCCAATTCATCAATAAAGATCCGCTCGGAATGAAATGGGAAATCCAATAAAACCCGCCAACTCCGGAGGAGGAGCTGTGGAAGAAACCCTCGCGATGGACCGCGATGGAGACCAGCTTGCGTAAGCTTCCCGCGCGAAAAATAAAAGCTGGAGACCCTCCCGACTGTGCAGAATTGCACGAGCGGAACATCCGGATTTCTCAAGTTGGCAGCACTGCTCCCTTCGAGTTATTCGCATTCCTGCTCTCCGCGCTTACTCATTCGGAATGTCGCGAAGCGATGGAACAATTCCCGCGATTTCAGAGTCGGCCGTCGGATAAAAATGAGGACACACAATGATAAGGACGGAGAGAAATGAAATACTTCCAGTGTGCCTGACGTACGAAACTGTTTAATGCGGTGAGGCGTTGGTCTGACGTTGCAAGATTCGCTCGAAAAGTCTTAAAAAGCATCGAAATGGTACCAGTGAGTGTACACAAAAAAGAATACATATTCGCAGCTGGGAAAAGTTTCGTACCTTAACTTACCATCACCTGATGTACTTCAGTATTATCTAAAGCAGGGGTCTTCAAAATAGGGCCCGCGAGGCCCTCTCAACCGGCCCGTGGAGACCTTTTTATCAACGGAAAAAATCACGGAAATCTAAAGCAAGAAATGCCTGCTATTTTGCCATCCAGGAATCAAGTCACCATTCCCACTAATACAGGCGTTCATCGTGTATAATAATAATAATAATAATAATAATAATAATAAAACGGCTTTATTCGGGCGAGATTGAGACTAAAAGTCTCCTCTTCCATCTAACCCATCATCATAAAATACATAAATAATTAATTTAAAGAGATAGCATGAAAAAGATATGAAAAGAAATTGTGGAAGTAAAAAACCTAAGAAATTCTTAGGTATTTTACATGCCTGCCAGGTCTCTCGCAGCTTGCAGGACTGATTTCCTGGCTGCAGTTAAGGATTCGGTTATGAGGAACCCCGATCCTTTTCAATTCCTCTTTGCCATCCAAATTTGTTGGCGATCTTGGTAAGAAATGAATTTGACGATCATCGGCCTTATCGTCAGGTTTTGACCTGGGGGCTCCAACGCGATGCGCCCGATCGAGCCGATTGACCTCCATCGAGACTTTTAAATTGTCTCGGAAAAGGCCTGCCGATGTGATGAGGCTGTATCAATGTGTTTTTAAATAATAGCTGAATAAAATAATATTAAATTTATAATTAAAATCAAAATCTATATTTTGATTTTATTTTATTTGGACTTTGAGTGTGTAGTAGGCCACCAAACTGCATTTTGATAGATACTGCGGCTCTCGGGACGAAAAGTTTGAAGATCCCTGATCTAAAGCATAGGATCCCAAAGTGGTCCGCAAGAACTCCCAGGGGTCCAATTACAGTTACAGGAGGTCCATGTCAGGGAGAAAAAATGCGGTTGAGCCTTTGAGTGTGAGTATGGCGTTTGAGAGTGCTTAGAAGCTAAAGTTTCTTTTTTTAAAAGATAATATAATCAAACGGAAACCAGATACGGCCTTTACCAGAAAATTTCAAAACTAGGCAGACGAGGGGGTCCATGGAAAATTGAAAGGGGTTCACGAAAAAAAAATTTTGGGAACCTATGATTAAAAGAAACATTGCTATCAAGGTTTCCGCAAAAAATAGCAATAATAAACACTTTTCTACGCGAATTTTAGTCTTAGGAGACCACCCTCAGAATTAGCCTTTCAGTTCACTTAAAAATTATCCTATAACAAGGATTCGAACCCTGGACTAACACTTACACTACTTCGAGGATTACTGAAAGGTATGGTGTACGTTAATAATGTTTCCTTCTCTCCTGTTAGGAGTGAAAAAGGGCCTTTGCAATAGTAGGCAATTTCTCATCCTATTTTTTATAACCGTTTTAGTACAACGATTGTGTGTTGGTGCTGAATTCACAAAATATGGAATGTAGGAACACTGGACAAGACTCAAGTCACCTCAACCCTTTTCAAAGATAATATTCATTGAAGACTGAGCTGTCACTGAGCTAGAAAATTAATGATCCTTGTTTCGATAAAAAAAGAGGGCGAATAAAATATTATATGGATGTTATATTATGAAAACACTCGGTAGGACGAAGCTTGAAAAACGCTCTTTATCACTTTTAATAATATTTGTAATAATTTGAATACTTTCAAGGATAGAGTTAAATATTGATCCTTCAAACACTCAAATAGCAACACGTTATTAAGTAAATGTATAATTCTCTTTTTTGATCAGCTTTGATACGTATACATGTGGGTGGATTTCACCTGAATATTCATCCTTTAATCCTGTTATTAATACTTTGGTCGAACGCAGTTTAATCGACAGAATAAAAACAGAATGGCCGAAAAGCGCGCGTAATATTTAACAGAGCAAATTCATCCAAAGTGATCCCCTCTAAGGAGTCTTTAGTGGAGTAATTGATGTGATGCAAAGAGCTGTTAATTATGAGAGTAATGCAATCGCTCCAAATTCCCCGCCGCGCCAGAGGGTGTTTAAAGCTGCACCGAGAGATCCATTTTATTGCACTTGCGTGTTTCAAAGCACGACAACGATACAGCGGCTATTATCAAGTCTTCCCGCGGACGATTTATCACCAATTAAAGTCAGCGAGCGGAATTCAATTAAAAATAGACTGAGGAAGATCTCCTATATTAACATTCCAGAGGTTTTCTCCTTTTAAAGCAAACCGTTGTGTTCGAGGGATAAGATATCGTTTCCAGCCAACGATTTCTCTCCTTCGAAATATTACCGGGAAATTTATGCCTAAATATTTTCGCTCGTAAATTTAACGTGGACTTCAATATTCTATGAATGAATTTCTGAAATTGTTATCTCTATTTACTGACCAGAACCGGCAATACTAACTCTAAGCAGCTCCTCTTCTTTCGAGCCTGCTACGTCATTAGTAAGTAGATGAATGTCATCAAGAGAAGATTAAAAAAGATTGATTTATTTTGTTATCTCCTTTTCGATACTTTAGCAAGTGCTCCCACCCACTGCTATAAAAATCAAAGAAAAACTATTTGGATGCATTTTGTGCATCCATCCAATCTTAAGATGAAATTACTTTTCTTATGAACTTTGTAGGTTAAAATAAACTGATTTCGAATAACATTATTGATAAAAATAAAGTAATTTAACCGTTGTATATTAATAAATTGTGCATATGTATATATATATAAAAATAGAACAGAAGTAAATAGACAACCAAAGAACTACGTACTAGACTGTCAAAGTAGAAGTGTTAACAATTTGAAATATATAAAAGGTAATTAGAAATACTACGGAAATGCTAGCTAAGTAAGAGACGCGTTCAATTGCAGTGAAGTTTGCACCCGGAGAGGGTCTATGCGCGCAAAAGAAGCTTTGAAATACTACTAACCAAGATCCGCATTATAGAGTCCAGATTGAGGATTTTTCATAAAAACGCATTCTTAATATTAATTTCTTTGTGTACCGTGAATAAAAATTACAAGAAAATTATTTGCTAACTCATAAATTTAAATAACCATGCCATCCAATTGAAGTCAAAGATCTTGTTTACGTTGGTAAATACACCCAAAATTTCTTCCGAAGTTCGAAAGGGAACAAGACCGTCTTGGGTTCTTGAAAATACTACAATTCTGAAACTCACAACAGATACGACGGTGGTTTGAGAAGTTCTCGGAACGGAATAGAGAAAAAGTACTTACGTCACTGAAACTTATTAGTAATATACCTCCAACCGTTGCTTGTAAACACGCGTCACGTCAGTGCTCTTGGATGAGAGCTGCGGCGGTGACGTGGCTCTATCGTTGTTCCCGCGCAGTGATTTGCGAAGATGGAAAAATCGAGATTCGAGCACTGATTAATTACTTCGTAAAGAAAGGAATGAAAGCAAAGGACAATCATGTGGATTTCCAGAATACATTGGGGGACTCTAATCCTTCATATTTAACTGTTGGCAAGAGGACAAATGAATTAAAATTTGGTCGGTGTGTCACTACCCAAGAAATCATTGCAAAAGTGCACAAAATGGTCATGGAGGCTTGCCGATTGAAAGTCTGAGAGATTGCTCAAGCCTGCCAGATGTCATATGAAAGAGTATATCACATTTTAACTGAAACATTAGATATGAAAAAATTATCTACATGATGGGTGCCGTGACTCTTGACATGGATCAAAAACGCATGAGAATGGAAATATCGGAACAATGCTTGGCCCGTTCTAGGAGAAACGAACAAGATTTTTACGGAGGTTTGGGACCACAGATGAATTTTGGGTCCATTTCTATACTCCAGAGTCAAAACAGCAGTCAAACCAGTGGAAACATGCTGATACTCCGCCACCAAAGAAAGCAAAGACAATTCTTTCGGCCAAAAAGGTCTTGGCACCAGTGTTCTGGGATATGAAGAGGATTATGTTTGTAGATTATCTTCCCACTGTGCAAAATATTACTGGAGAATGCTTTGCTAACCTCCTGCACCAATTAAAAATACCCGAAAAAAGGCCTGGTTTAGCAAAGAAGAAATTATTCCTCTTCATCGAGACAATGCGCGCCGCACACATATGCCGTCGCCATGGCAAAATTACTCGAACTAAGGTATGAATTGTTACACCGTCTGATATGGCTTTCTTCTGAATTCAGGCTGAATTCGCCTGATATGGCTTTGTCAGACTTCCACCTCTTCCCGAAGCTGCAAATTTTCCTTGGTGGACGAAGATACACTTCAAACAAAGAATTGAAAGCCGAAGTTGACAACTATCTTGCAGGCCTGAAGGAATCTCATTTTTGAGATTGGATCAAGGCATTGGAACATCGCTGGACCTACTGTATTAATCTACAAGGACACTAAATAAAAAAATAAAGCAGTTTCAGTGACCTTAATACTTTTTTTCTATTCCGTTCCGAGAAATTATCAAACCACCATCGTAAGTGCAAAGTATTCTTTTTTGTAAAATTAATTATCATATTTAAATGACGAATTGGATTCGTCATCTTTCCATCTAGATGAGTACATTAATTTTAATTCTATCAAAAGTACAAAATCATTGATCTCATTTCAAACTAAACGTCTGTCGATAGGACGGAAATTTACATTTAGATAATGCAGAAAAAGATATTAATACAAGAAATCAATGCAGCTTATGAATCATACATAACAATCAATACAGAATAGGTACTTAAAAATACAAATAAAAGTAAGGCAAATTTCAATAATAATAACGCCTTTAAATGAGTAAGATTGAGACTATTCCTTCTATCCCACTGACATTTACTGTTTTATGATTGATATAAAATGACGATGAGAAAAATTGAAAATTGTGGATGTAATAAATCCCATGAAAATTTTAGGAAAATATCTACAGCCGAAAAACACCAACGAGGATTAACACGGTTTTCAGGAGAATAAAGAATCCCTTTTCGTGAAAAACCTCCATTGTAATCAACGTTTACGCCAGTAACGGAAACAATGGATAACATACTGAAAAATCAACACTCGGTGTGATTCTCCCAAAAATATGAGCTGCAAATAAAATCTCCCCGAGATTTATTTATTCGTCAGCCACTTTGGAGATTTTTTTCCTTTCTGCCAAATCTGGCAATCGGGTTGGGTGAGGGCATTAAACCCCTAACGGCTCAGTGGTCCGGAATGCCTTTGATCTCATCCGCACGGCGATTAGGTCGCCCTCCTTGATGATGCCTCCAATGAGAGACGGGGATGAATGGAAGTTGATGAACGGTGGTAAAAAATACAATCGCTGCTAATGCATTTTTTCATTACTTCTCATTATGCGCGTTAGCGCCGTACGAATTAGGCCTTATCCCAAACTCATTTCTTCATAAATTCGCACATTAATATGTTGGATCGATTAAACGCCACCAAAAACTTTATTTATCGTCCGAGCAAGTTCCAGGATAGATTTTTACATGGATTACTGGGGAAGACCTTTCCTTTTCTGTATTCATGGAAAAATTGTCTTTTTACGGGATCACAGAGGAAAGTAGAAAAGTTAATTGAGACACTCAAATTTTACAATCCCTTTATTGATACAATAACAAACGTTATTTTTCGAAAATATATGTGGTTGTTTCGTTATATGATTCAACTTATTAATGAATGGTATATTACTGTTTAATCATTTCCTTATTTATTCATTACTTCTATAATTTTCATGAACGGCATAACTCATTTCGTATTGACTTGATTATCTTTATTCCTATAATATTTTAAAAAATTCAACGAAAAATAAAATTTCAACAAGAGACTAAATTTTCATCAAGAGCTCGTTTAAAAGCCTTGCTAAAAGTTTTAGGATTAGCTATTCGTGGAAGAAAATTCTATCAGATTTTTCCATAATCCTAAGCTTTTAATTAAAAGGTGCGAAAGTTAAAGTAACTAGTATAGTAGTATTGTTAAAAGTGCTTCGACAGCTGAGGTCATTTCGCACATTGGCTCCCACCGGGAATCGAACCCGGGACCGCTTTCACCAAAGGCGAACGCGCTGTCCACATGACTATCCGGGAGCCGTTAAAGTAACTTCGACAATGGTATTACATAGGATGGAAATTAACTAACGGAACAAAGTTAAGTAATTATCTAATTCAGGATAGCAAATTAGAATATAAAGTCTCTTCTATATTCTAATGAGGTAGTAACTATGTTTTCTAAGAATCTTAAGAAGTCTATTTCTTAACTAATTGCCTGATGGAATTCTAATTTATCCTGCACCGAATGAGTTAAGTTTTTATTCATCTTTCAATCGACATCTTAAGTGCATGTAAGGAAAGACAAAAATATAGAAATTCATAGCCATTTTGTACTGATGTGAAGAATTCCCGAAAGAGAACGGACATAGAAATGTCTGATGGATGCGGGACTCGAGCCCGGATCTTCAAATTGCCGTTGGGTATCTCTAACCTATGGGCACCCCTTTAAATGCAAAGCTACACTCATCCCTTTCCTTATTGCTGAAGAATTTTTGATATTGAGATCTCAAGTTGCCTGTATTTTGATTTATATATACCAGTATTTTGGCAAATATTGATATCTTTTCTTATAGTTGATTGCTTTAGAGCTTAAATAAAGGAAGTACAGAGTAAAAATGACAAACAAAAAACTTAGTAATACCCACAAACATAACTGAAATACACGACAGGTTTCAGCTACAAAACATAATCAGGTAAAAATATTTGCAATTGATGATGGCTTGTAGCTGAAACCGGTTGTGTATTAAAGTTTTATTTGTGGATATTACTAAGTTTGTTGTTTGTAATGTATAAGGTCCTTCCACGAAGCACGGCTAGAGAATCAACATTTTAGAAGTACAGAGTATTTTGGTGTGTATTGTCGAAGTACCAATATCATACCTGTTTTCAGTAGCCTCATTAGTAATGATACTGTCAATAGTAGAAAATCAACTTTATATGATAATTTCGAATACACAGAAAAAGAGAAACTACGAAGAATGAGAAATATTTATAATCGACTTAGCATAAAGTTTTAGGTCCTGCCATGTGTTTGCAGCAACGCAACGGAACGATACAGTTCTTAGCTTTATAATTGACCGGATTAATGAATTTCATCAGTTTCTCTTTTATGTAGGAGTGTAGTCACAAAATTTATAAATACATGTAAGCATATCCACAACATATTGCTATTTTAGGGAACAACTGAAGCTTTCTAGAAGGCCCTTGCCGATGTTGAGAGCAACATAAACCAACTCGAAGAGATGACAGGACGAGCAGAGAGGCGGTTTGTTGTAGAATCGCAACAGCCGAAGATGCTCGTGGGTCGAGCACGTGGCTCTAAGAATAGACGGCATTTTTATCTCTCAGCACCCTCACGATCTGCGTCACTAACGAGTGATAGGAGGTGTCACAGTCAGGAGCCAAACATCTCCGCAGCAGCAGTTCAGAGGAGAAAGGGGTGTGCTTCGAGCTGGGATACACAAATGACCTCAGACTCCCAAAGACTCCGCGTGAAGAGGGCATCTTATCTCCGGGGAAATCGAATGAAAGGAATCGGAATGTCAGCGGGTTTACGGGCTAACGTCTGTCAATACTACTCTCCGACCTTTATCGAGTTATCAAAGGGAATCGCTGCTTGGTTAGCTCTATCCATCGCGGTCCTTGTCGACATTATTTAGGGAGTAAGTGAGAAGAAATGGCAGCTGACACATCCGGCGTGAAGTCAGGCATCTTGGGAGATTCGTCAAAAGGGAGCTCTGAGTGGTGCAGAGCGAAGGAAGGGTTAGCTTTCATGTACTGCGTTCCTTTAGCAGCTAATGCAAGAAATACAAACACTTCCTGAATGAACTACGATGAAATTTCATGTGTTTCGGAATAAAGTAGGACAGAACTACAAGACACGCGTACATGATATGTAATTTGGAGGAATTTCTTCATATTAAATTAATGTGTTCATACAAAACTTAGTGATAAGCCATGTTAAATGATTAAATTACATTGATTTTGCTATTTCATTATTTAGTCAATATGCCATTTCATATTTAGTCAATATGTTCATAGATAACTTAGAGATGACCATGCCAAATGATTGAATTACTTTGACCTTGTTATTTCATCACTTATTTATGAATTTATTAGAGTGGTAATGAATATTTCACCGGTATTAAATTGATTAGAGGCCAGAATAGAAAAAAAACTTTGTAATCTTTCTACGCTTTCCAAAGACTAATAAAAAGTTGGGAAAGATTAAAATATATTTTCTCTCATCTGTGATATGGCCTTCGACAAAGTAACTCCTGCACATATTTATTTGATTAGTTAGAGTTACGGAAGCTTTTAAAATAAAGGGAATTAAAAGTGTAATTAAATAAAAATATACCAATCAAATCAAACGCGTCCTAAAGTTCACATCAAGCCACACGAACGACATGTTTTGGAGAACCTGCATTCAGAATTATAAACATTTCAGAAAGCTCGCTGTGTTTTTATTTATTTTTGTTCTTATATGAATTCTACAACAAGATTTGCAATTCTTTACATATGATTGAGTAAAATAACGCAGGATACAGTATTAAATAAATACATTGCTTGGCATAAAAAACAAATGTTTAATGCAAAATATCCCCGACTTGAATTTTCTTAGGGTGAATTCTGTTCGAATATGACCACAGTATTTTTAAACCACAAAAAAATAAGGACTACACATGAAAATATTAGAATCATGTCTGATCATAGAATTAAATTAATAAGATTTTATCAAACTTATATCGTATGAACAACGATGGGTTGAGTTATTACGAAAAAATTAACACAAAAATTCAAAGAAACCCTTATTCCATACATTTTAGTACAACTAAATCGAGAGTAATACTATCATACCTTAGAGTGATTTACTTTTATTTGATTCAATCTAAGGATAAGAAATATTGATCATTTATTAGCTTCTTCCAAAAAGATCAAGAAAATAACGGATTATAAATTATTTGCTTGTATACAAAGCAACCTAATCGTTGAGAAAACCGACTGTTTATTATAACCCAGTATATTTTATTGCAGCCGCTTTCTCCACTATTGAATCCCTATCGAGTAGGAAATAAAATGACAAAACCCTTAGAGGAATCACGCGGGATTGTAATCCAATTCCATGAAAAAGTAAACATGGAACTCCCTCGAAAGACTTTCGAAATTGAATTCCTTGGAGAACGCACATTGGTGAGATCAGAGCGGAGATCCTGACCGCAGATATACCGCGTCCGAAACACATTAAGTTCTTCGGAGCGACGGAGGTAATCGTGCGCAGAACGCAGACAGAACTTCGGCGAGGATTTAATCGAACCGTGGACGTGACTAGGAATTCCCTTTAAACTCTACCATCTCCAATTCGCATTTCCTTCGCATTCCTTTCCATTACTTTTCGTTTCAATTCGGAGCCACCAAAGTCTTTCCACTTCCCTCCTTTACGCATATACACACAGTTCCTATCTCAATTTTGTTGGATTCTACCGCAAAAAATCAAAAGGGTAGATGCTATTGTCACAAGTTACGAGCCGTTAAGTTTTCTGAGCCTAGAGAAAAAGTTATATAATTCATATTACACTAACTTTATGCAGGACCAAACCAGGTTTGTTGAACTGTGGAGCACACTTCACGGCCAACGATCTCATCTGATTGTCGCCTCTGAAGGATTTTTTTCAATCTCGTTTTTTCTTAGGATATTATTCTATGTGTGAGACATAACATTCAAAAGTCATTCTGAATTATTTACCTCAAATCATATGAAATAATAATAATTATTATAATAATCGTTTTTATTCAGGCGAGATATTTGCAAGAAAGAAGGTGATATTGACAAAAATTATCATACATTAGTAAAAGTTAGATGAATAGCTAGGGTTGATAACAAGGCCATTTATAATAAGAATGATTATCTTTGAGGAAAGATAATAAAAAATGTTCCCATATAAATTTGTAGGCAATGGACCGAAGATACATGCGGTGTATTTATTACGCTAAATCCTTCCTGGTCCCAATTTTGCGGGAAAAACAAAAATGCAACCAAACATACAAACAGTACGACTTATTGTTAGCAAGTAACGTAGACAGAAGAAATATGAAAAGAAAGCATGGGTTAGTGGGGCAAATCTAGAGCTATGTTAAGTTTGATCTCTAAAAAGAATGTTCACTCCAAGAAAACAACCATAAAGAGAATAGATCTGAAAAACCTAGGAAACGTAATTATTTTGCAGGCTATAGCTATTATATGTTCGCAGATACGGTACTCATACAACATTTTCACTTACGAAAAAATCCCTCTTTTTTAGATAAAGAGAGAAATTTCATTTTTTAGGCTGAAGGTTAAACTTCAGATAGAGGGAGCCGATATTTTTTATCATATGAGCTATTATATATTCCAGGCTAAAAGATCCGCGAGGGTCAAAAATTTTAAACCGGCCAGTGTTCAAACGCATTCCTTTTCGTCCCTCTTCATCATCACTTCATGAATTCCCTTTCACCCTCAAAACTCCTTGTGACGTAACCCCTGACGAGGTCAAGGGAAGATGAAAAGCCCTCGTGTTGTACAACGCCACACTCCAGCCTCACCTCTCGTCCAATCAAATCCCATTCTTTTCCCGCCTCAGATTCCCAGCGACCAATCCCGCACTTCCTTTCTCCTCTGGGGAAAAGGCACTCTCTGAAAAACTCTTCCATCCCTAATCCCAATCACAAAACCGGTATTAAATAAACGGCCCTTGAACGCTCGTTAAAAAATAGAAAAAAGCTCGCAGTTTCCGATCTTTTCCATCTCTCTCGTTAGTCCGTAAATCATCCCATTATTTCACTTTCGCTTTTTTCCCCAAGATTCAAATGAAGATCCTCTAATTAAAAGGCCGACGGGACCACTTTCTCTTTCGCCGAAAAATGAACAGCATTCGCTTAATTGTCCCTTTAATCCTACATCTACCCTCTCGCTTTCCGAAAATACCTTAGGACTCCAAATCCGTACTACGCTTCAATTAGAAAATAATCATCTCACCCTCACTCGATTTGGGCAAGCATTCCTATACCGAATACCGTTATGAATCCCTAGAAGAGGGAATTCCAATCTTAATTTAATTCAAAAGTCCTTTAGGCATTGTGGGCTTCCAGAAATTATCTTGCCCTTGGCGTAAAAGGTTCCTGATTAATGAGATCTGAGCTAAAAAGGTATTGGTCTCTTCCTAAAGCCACGGTATGCATGTTATCCTGCTTTGTAACTGAGTTTGATTATCATAGGCACCTGCGTCATTATTTTTCAAATTCAGAATAAATTAAGCAATACTGAGGGAATTTCCGTGAAAGACAAATGTTGTATCTTTGACATACGAGCATTGGTTTTATAAATGAAGGAATTTAAAACGGCACGTGAAAGACATATAAATGATAATTTAAAATCTCTATTAATTTTACCAATTTGGAAATGTTTGCGAAAGGTTATAATAAGGTAAATTAGGATAATTCATAGGTTAAAATAAGGCCATTGCAAACGTAATAAGTAATATATTATTCGATATCTCCCTGAATCAAAAGACGAAATGATACATTATAAGATAAAAATAACTCGTTAGGATGTGACTGTAAAATACTCATTATTTATGCATATATAAATCGAACAACTCTTTGAAATGTCATACAATCATGGTCAGTAAAACGTAAATATTATAAATCTGAACTTAACGATAAGACCCATAAACGAACAAATTGGTCACTCATTAGAATCATACTATATTTTACTCAATATGCATTTGTATATAAATGAGATAATTGCTCGAATATTCATTAAATTAAAGGTATAGAAAGAAGTAAATATTTAAAATCTGAACGTATCTTGACAAACAATCAGTTAGTTACCTAACTCGTAGATTCGTAGTCTTTCATAAAGCTTCGAAATAGAAAGAGGGAGAAAAAAGTTCCTTTGAAGATGAAAAAATCCATCGAACTAGATAAAACTAAGCGATGTAAATTCAGTAATTGTCAAACTGGACAGACTATATCAGCGATGCCGTTGAAATTAGTGAATTCGGCGTTTGAATTGAACCTCCGTAAGTCAAACCAAAAGTGACCAGACCAGCTGTACTCCCATCTCAACTTGCTAAATAAAAACACCAAAAGAAGAAAAGGATGCATTAAAACGATTTATGAAAGCGGATTTAGAACCCTTTGTCGAGTGGAAAAAATTATAAAAGCGGACGTGGGGGAAACATTTGGGATGAGATGATGGAAGCCAAAGGGAATGCAATACATTATCCCCGTGAGTCGAATGAATGTTTGTTTTTGGGATTTCCAAGATAAGTAAACATCAGAAAATTGAAGTTAAATTTGAATTAATTGAGTCTAAAGAATAAAGAACGTCTACAAACCTTAATAAAAATTATACTGTATAAATATACGAAGCTTTTTAGTAAGACATTATGGATGAAACATTTTCGCAAACTTGATCTCATTTAACATTATCCTAGAGATAGATATCCTTTGCATAAAAACGAAACGATTATAGACGAAAATAAACGAAAGAATACAACTTAAAGCAAGACGATTAGCAAAGAGATTTAAAAATCTTTTAGGCACCTAAGTTTCCAGGTGTTTTAATAAAGCAACCAGAATCATTCCTTACCACATCTGGGATGATTAGAAAATAAGACAAAACCATACTTAATAGTAATACATCATTGATGTAAGTAGCTAAAATTTTAACGTTATTACCAAATATACTCGAAGGACCGTGAGGCGTGACTTTGGGGAACGTTTCAACGCCTTACGTAAGTGACTCATTGGTACTCATAGCTACTGGGGAAATTTTACCGGAAGCTGGAGATTGCTAACAGATATTCGAAGAACTCCATTGATAGAAAAAAATCGTTCCTGTAAGTGCATGTAGCTAAATGATTTTTAACATTAATCCCATGGTAAGGAGAACAGATTTGCTTCTGAGAGATATGCAACCTCTAATACGTGCATGCCTCACACAAAGCATAAAAATTAGGATAAATGTAGCAGATAAAAAATACTTTCCTTCGGTTGCGAGGCTTCTGTTGGAACAGTGTATTAGGGATGACTCATCAAGGAAGACACTATCCTGTTCACCCAGAATAATGTACAGATCAATTGTCTGACAAACGACCCATGCGACTGAATGTGGACCATTGAACGGCTCACTTATCTTGTCGAAGTTTGGGAAATAAATTTCGAACACAAAATCCATTATTAAAAGTAAGATTAAACAGAATGCTGTAGTAAGTCGGAGAAGGTATTCAATCATTCCTTATGATCTTCCTTACTCCCTAGATGGAAGAGAAGACTTTTAGTATCAACCTCGCCCGAATAAATATGTATTAACATTAGTATTTTTACACATGTGGCCAACTCCGAACGCACCTAATATAACGTTTAAGAAACTCTATCAACAAAGAATTTTGCATATAACTAATGTAATTTGGTTTTATTTATTTGGTATATGAGTAAAATGTAGCTTGCATACTGCAAGCAGATCGACAGCACTAATTTTATATCGGCATCATATCGGGACAGTCCTCAAAAGAAAAAAAAAAGGATTGAAAATTTTCTTAAAATTCGCTGCAATTTCATTGTCTGGCATCGAACCCGAGTCTTCCTGGTGATACTTACTATGCAGCACAATAGAAGATCTCCATCTTTAACTATGTGTGAAAATTCAATCAGAAATATTGGCTGCAACGCCCTCAAACGACGTCCTACTATCCACATACATTCCTTATGAGAGAAATTCGAATGTGCCCCGGCATCGAACCCAGGAACAGTACGATATTGTCTAATTTTTTTTCAAAACCCTAGGCTTAATATAGATCTTCCACATAAGCAAGAGCTTCCTATCATTTGGATAAGTGCATCAAAAAAAATTATGAATAACTACCTCAATGTATTTTAAAGGGCGGATTTTTGCATCATCCTAGCATCGAACCCAGGATGTTTTCCGTGAAGGTCATTAATGTTTTCGATAGCTCATAACCATATATATAGGCTCCTTAAGTTTTAATTCTCCACCTATCAAGGAGGTATTTTTTAAAAATTCCCAAAAATCAAAGAAATGCATTTAAAGGGGGAAAATCGGGACTTTGGGGCCTTCTGGAATCGAACCCATGACACAGGTTCAAAATCGCAATTTTTCTGGCGGTTACACATTATGGCAAATACGTCGTAAAAATTTCAAGTCAATGACGCTTGTGGTTTAGGCTGTGAATTAGGATCCTATCTATCTATATCCTTGAATGAATCCGGAGAAGCATCTATATATAATAGATAAGAAACGCATTTTGGAATATATCTCCAAACGAATGTGGAGGAAGGTTCGTTCAAATGACTCGTTAAACTTTCACCGCTTCTTCATTAATGCCATTCATATTTAAAATGTCTCTCTCGGGGAAGTCTGCTTCTTCTGTCAATTTATTCAACTCCCAATCAATATATTGTGGATAAAGAGACGGATTTTCAAGATGTTCCGACTGAGCTTAACAGCTGTCAATGGCGATTAAGATGGAACTCCTTTCCCCAAGAGGTTTCCTACTTCCGTTGATTCTAAAGAAATTTGGTCAGAAGAGATCTTCTTCCAAAGAATCTGGAGGTTCATTTCCATGTCGTTTATATTCAATTCTTTCCACTCTTATCAAAAAGTCCGAACGCAGTCATCTTTTAACCCTCAATTAGTTTTCTTCTCAAACATCTTCCCTATTGAATGATTTGAACGAATAAACCTGCATGAAACATTTTTGCCTACAAACTACTTCTATCGAAATTTCCTCCTCGAAGATGTCTGCTGATTATTGATATTGGCGCATTACGGGGATGGCGTCATTTTTGAGTAATTCAAGCAATAGAAAATTGATATTAAAGTCAAATTTATTGCTTATTTTCCTTCTTTGTATGTAAGTTTTTAGTGCAAATAATTTATTTTAAAATTTTCACGTTCTATGGTATTACATCGCAAAAACGAGTTTGTGTAAAATATGAATCTAAAAACCACCTAACAATTCGAAAATGATCGAGATACCTGTTAATGCTACATTTTGCAAGCCTTTAATCGAATAAACATGCTACTGTGACAATTCGCGTGAACGCCATGAATTGTGCACGACCACAGGGTACTCGCCAGCCGTGCACGCTCGTCGGGTTACTGGTCGTGCACTGTATCCCGTCAGAACATGGCTTCATGGATTTCTAGTTACTCCTTACATCCATTTCCCATATCCTTCTTTTGACATCCCTATTTTCTCATGTTCAAGCCATCAGCGCCTATGTTCTATTAGAAACGATCTTCCCAACACATAAATACTCCAGAATTACTCTTAAAATACCTCCTCTTCGAATACGATGCGTTTTTACGTTGCCTTTGAGATCGCGGGAAACACGAGATTTTTAGTAGTTCCGCATTTCCTAGAACGGCGCATTCCTCTCGCTCGTTCGTTTTATGGAATTCCTCAAAACTCCCCTCATCCGCCAAGGAAATTTCAATTTGAGAAGGAGAATGCTTGCGTGGCACAATACGGCGGCACTTCACTTAAACCCATTTCCATACTTATGACGCACTAAAACTTCGTCTCGTTTTCCTTGTTTGCGACCGCTTCCTCAATTTCGCTCGTTGATTTTCTCTTTTGACTCGGCCAATGCGAATTTTCGCGAATTCGCATGCCGTTCCGTCTATTTTGCATGTTTACGCCGGTTTAATGAAGGAGTGTTTTTGCAAAGGTTAAACTCTAACGTGGTGATCGCCCATCCTTGTAGAGAATCACTACTTCTTGAATTTCACCTGCCCCTGGATGAAAATCCGTTTCAATCTGGGCATCAGATGTGCCATAGCTAAAACTGTCCACAAATTTAAGGAAGCATTATTACTCATAAAGAAAATAAAAATCTAAAAATGAGTTTTCTCTGTATTTCACCTGAAGATACTACGCTGAAACCTAGGTTGTCCTCATTAAAAATTCTTTTTGTCGACTCTACTAATGGGGTTTTAACTTTTTTTATGATTATGACAGAGTTTCGCGGAGTAACACCTCAATCCGTCATGTTTAGGACTATTGCTATTAAATTAAATATTAAATATAATAAACAAATCTGTCTCCGATGGAAAAAATGGCAGAAGTAAAAGGTCCATATGAAAAGTTTGTCGAAAGTTTGATAACAAGACCGTTTTGTACATCACAAAATAAAACTGTTTAGCATATTACGCGATAACACAATGTAACAATAAATAATTGTTTACAATGTCGTGGTATCGCATACACATATTAGTTAATTCAACTCGCTCTCTGTCGTAATATGATACCAGTAGGTCAATACTCGATATTAATTCAGATAATTCATTATCGTCGAAATTAGTTCAGCCAAAATATTCTAATAACAATGAATCAGTTCCGTACAATTATGTGTTATTCTGTCAGCGAAGATTTTCCCTATATTCTCTTAATGCTGCGGCAGACATAAAATAGGGAATAAATTCGTACTATTAAGGTATATTCGCATTTTACGTATTATAATTATAGTGTATTATAGTGGAGGTCTAAATTAGGTTATCATACTTTTGAAGTAAAACAGTCAATTCCTATGGAAATGGAAAATCTTAAATTATATTAAAATTATCTAATTCCGAAAGAATGATTTTTAAGATATCTGTGAGGATATGAAAAAAAACAAAATCTAAGAATAGTCGAGAATCTAATCGAGAATCTCCTTACTACGAAACTCTTCTGCAATTCAGTATATCCTATTCATTCATATCCATTCTATATATCAGATTCCCTTTATAATCATAAACTTGGATTCTTGATAGACTTTCATAAATATGTCTCTTCTTTAGTTCTTTGAGTAGTATTGTATGTTATAAAAAGCCTTTGAATATTAAGAAACGATTTGAAGAAAGTGAACAAAGTTAAAAGCTGTGTCATGGGGGAACCAATGAACAATTATTATTGAAAATTGTCTATATAACAATAAAAAGATCTGGTGTTTGTGAAAAACAAATACATTTGTAGCAGTAGAGTCATTTTTTAAGTTCTTCGACAGCTAATGTCATTTCGCTCACATGGCTTCTCACCGGGAATCGATCTCGGACTGCTTTCACTAGAGCTAGTGAAAGCCCACATGGCTAGTAATGTTATAAATGAACTAAATACATGTACTCTGTAGCTAAAATCACGATTTTACAGTCCGCGGAACTGACTTCCTTTTACTCATTGAAATGGAAGAACGTAAAAAGACACAGTAAATTCCACATAATTTATATTTAAAAATACAAAAGGCTTAGGCTAAATCGCCACCTTTAGGGCTAGATATTTAGCCAAAACGGTTATTTTTGTGTTTCTTTAAGGTAAAATCGAGTGAAACTTAGAAAGGGCTTCTTTATCTTCATTACCTAATTTCTCAAAGTCCAGTCATAGAAAACAGATTTTAAAATTAGGGAGTTAAGCCAAAAGACCTTTTTTCGTGCATTTTCAGGTAGTTCACTGCCATAAGAATCGAATAGACGCCAGATAAAGCTGAAAGAAAGCAGTAGACATGCGTGACGGCAACAATCATCCAAAGCGATTAAAATCACCAAACCACCGCCTCCGTAAAATTGCCTTTGTCCTATTTTTTCTCTCGGGACTAGATACGAAAAAAATGAGACGTTTCGAATCCGTAATCGGCATTGCCCAACACAAAGGCCTCTTCCCCGAAATGAATACGTGCAAATGGGAGTAAGCTTTCAACAACTCCTTACCGTCATTGAGTTGGTAAACATCCTGAGGCAGTGGCAAAAGAGGCGCGCATTTGAGGTTCAAAACACGGGCCGTGGGTCAATGTTTACAGTCGGATTTGAGCCAAAAGCTGACTTTCTTTCTTCCTGACGTTGATTTTGCTAAAGAAAGATACCAACCACGCCCACATTGCCGTTGGGTTAAGCGAAAATTACGAGTTTTCTTTTGAACGGAGTTAATTGGGGCACAATGTTAGCATTACATGATTATCATTTTCCAATTAAGATCGTGTCTCCGTTGAAATTTCTAGCTAATTTGGTTTCTCTGAGGTGAAACAGTTCTGAAGTTTCGAATCAACTTCCTGAATATCTGAGAGTGGGTAAAAGAAGATTCTTGCGAAAGTTTTAATTACTAATTATATACATAATTAATTTCTACAATAGATAAGATCAAAACATTGCCTAACAATAATGATTATTACTGGGCTCTTAATGACTTTCGAACAGTTATGAGCATAGATTCAGTATTAAAATCAAACTCTACTACGGAATCAAGGTTTTAAAACAGTTTAAATAGAGAAATTGAATATCCATGGGTAAATTCATATTTATCTGCTTCATGCCGTGTGTGCTTAAAGCCTGATATTCTTCATACCTACTCTAAATTCATGTTTATCTAACGTCAAAATGAGAATGTTGCCAGCTTAATCACCTCCATTTCCAGAAATGAGGATTAAGTTAAATTTTCAGAAATTGTTACTACGTTTTTTTAAGATTTACAAAGAAACAAATTTTTTTCATTCCAGTAAGGTGATAATTGAGATTCTAACAGGGAGTCTAAAAAGCCTTCACCCTTAATCTTCAGAATTTCAATTCTAGTATTCACTAATTTAAAACTCACTAATTAATCTAATTTCAACACTGTAACTTTTACTTTCAACATATAGTGTATCAGTGGCGACTAGTTTCGATTAGTAAAAGCCATCTTTAAGCCATACTAGTCTACTCCTTCCTTTATCCTTGGCTTTGCAGATGGCTATTACTAGCCGAAACGAGTAATCGCTGATACCGTATATGTGGAAAATAAAAGTTAATGTGTTGTTTCTTAAAAACTTGTTTTATTAAGCAATTCTTCGTTTCCACTGATTTAATTCTATGAGCTAAGAACAGTTATTTCCTCTAATATAATTTATTGTACGATCATACTTAACCGAAACAGTGCTCCCTACCTCTAGTTAAATAGAAAAGAAAGGAACATGAAATGAAGACGATATAAAATGAAGACGATATAAAACGAGAATTAATGAGGAAATACTTCGATATTACTGCCGCAAATATCCGAACGAATCAATAGTTCCCGTCAGTGAAGGCCAAAGGAATACGTGACATAATTAGAAATTCCGAGAATATAAAGCGAGCATTCATTAATCACCAGCCTTCTTTTTGTGATAAACTGCGATCTCGAGACTGGGATGTGGAGCGAATATGCGAGGCGAATTTTAATTGCGTCCCTAGGGCTGAAAATACCTAAGACTCGAGATTTTCCGTGGGAGCCCGGCACTTGTGCCACGTTTCTCAGGAAGAAAAGTCTCCGATTGCTCTCATCTGTCATCGGAAGCAAACTATCGGAAAGTCGAGCACCAACTGGGGGTAGAGAAACTTCTTGGAAAGGAGGACAGAATATCTGGAGGGTACTTATCGAGAAACTTGTACAGATGCTGCGATGGGAGCGAGGCCTTCGATATACTTTCTTGTCCGATATAGGTCAGGGAAATCTACCCCTAACATAAAAAATATAGAACAGTATATCTCTACATCCGAATAGCCATAGGAAAACGACTTATTAGAAGAAATATGATCATCAACTTGTCTACCATAATATGATCAAATAGTTTGCAGCAGACTGCAAAAGAAAATTAAAAATAAACTCGTGGCTTAGAATAACCTTTCATATTTTCACCGATTTGGTGCTTTATACTCTAAAAGATAGAGATAAGGTGGGTAAAATGTATATCTGATAATTGAACGTGGTTATCAGCTTTTGAGATCGAATTTTACATCAAGGACAGTTGCAGAAACGGATATGAAATTCGAAAGTATTCTTTCCATTCGAAAAGACAGAAGTATATAATAAGTTCAGATTCATTATATTAGTTTCTAATTTCGAGGAATATATCAGTAAAAGAATAGATCGCTTGAAGAATTCGTTTTCGAAGAATATTCTGTCGAAGAATTAGTTTTCGAAGAATATTCTTGCGAAGAAATTGTATCATCCCAATATTTGCTCTCTGTTTCGATACTTTTCTACGATTTAACACAATATAAATCCTTTTATATCGCTTCAGGGTTTCTAAGTAGTTAGTAGCGAGAATATAATTATTTCAGTGGAAAATATAAGCTTCGGGTTTGAACTGAAACAACAGAGGAATGGAAAAGAAGCATTATGGGTCCTAACCAATGAGAAGATGGATGGTCGAAGAAGAATAAAGATGCCGATACTTTTCTTTCGCTACTCAGATAGAATGAAAAATAAGCACTCACCCCTTGACTGTCTGTCGTAAGCGTTGATGCATTCTGAGGTCATGAACTGGCTGATGAGCGCCGTCTTGCCCACGCCTTGGGTTCCAACCATCGCCACTCTGTACGGGTCCTGAGACACTGGCCTGTGTCCATCTGCAGCACCTTCGACTCTCTTCGCCTCTTCCACTTTGCCCTCGGCACCTTCATTCTCGCCCTGCTGCCCCGGGGGGAGCAAGCTGTTGCTCCTCGATCTGCGACGCCTGAACGAATCCCCACGGTTTACGACACCTGAAATCAGCAAAGGGAATTCATATATTACCACTTCCCATTATAGAAATAGTACATTTGCATTTAAAAATAGATCTGACATGGCTGACATTCTGGCATTGTACACATCCGACAAAAAAACTTGCTGAAAACACAGATTAGGACAATCGAAGGATAAGAAATCCAAAGGAAAACATCATCAACCGTGAAACTTAGAGCGTAATTTGACAAAAAGCAGTAATTTAAGGATTATAGTGCACGTCAGCTTGCCTTTCTGCAAAAACATTAGGTTTATCCGTGATTATGTTTGCGTGAGGTTACTGGTTATGAAATTTTGTATTCTATAAATTTAAGGGCATATGAATCGGCTAGATAAGTTCATAGACATTGGATATCCAAAACATAGGGTATCATATTTAATTTTTTCTCACAATATCGATAAATGGTTGCTGAGGAGAAAATTGGTGATTCGGTTCATAAGTCCAGATCAGGAAGAGCGCAAAATATAAACGGAGATGAGAAGTTTAACGAGACTGGGAGACTTGAACCCAGATCCTCCACTTACCGAGTGGCTGCTTTAGCCATTTCATTAACTTCGCAGAACAGTAATGCCGTTCACGAATGAAAAACCCCAACAGAAATAAACATTTAATTTATATTTATTGTTTATCTCGATAAGCTATTTCACGTGCATGGATATGTGAAATCCAAGGATAAATTACTTTTGTTTTCGTATTTAAAATAAAAATGCCAAATTTAAGTTTTTTAAATGGTGAATTTGGTTAAATCCAAAAACAATGTCATCTATTCTTTCAAAGCTTTATCGGTGAAAATTGGTTCATCTTCTTAGCCTCTGAATTCTCGCGAATTGCAGGGCTATCTCTAAGTCAACCGAAACTGTGCCATTTTTCCTCATGCTTGGACATTCGTTTATATTTACGAACCTGAGCTACATCTTGAAATGGTATCTCTAACGTTTCTCCGTCAACCATAGCAAGGGAAAACATTTGTCGTAATGAAAAGAAAAGAGACTTGAGGTTGAAAAGTAGAATGATTCAAACAGAAGACTCATGTACGGATTCAACAGCGACTTGGCTGATGATCTTTTTTATTTCTGATTTCTTAAAAAGTTGCAGCAGAAGGTTTGGGAACTGCCCTCATTCTGGAGGACTATCAGAATAATCCTTCGTTGGACTTGATAAAACAAAGTAAGAAGTGATTGCGGACAGAACAGGAGGGATTATTCTGATAAATGTTCTCGAAAAATTCTAAATTCTGCAACGAAGACTATTTCACGCACAGTGTCCCCTCAAGAAAAAGTCTGGGTTCCAAGATTAATATTTCAATTTTGCAACTTTTCTGAGAGTTTAACTATGTTACATACTTCATTTTCCATACAAAAAACAGGTTCAAATATATTTTATCTCCTGTATTCATAACTTAGAGCAATTCCCACTGTGATTTAAGTCGTTCAGCAACCCACTACATCATGAATAAAAACTAAATTTAATTACGAAGTGATACAGATCCAGTTCAGTAAATAACCAGAATATAGTTTAGGAAATGGAAATATGGAAAGAGCATTCACTTATTGAGAACTCGCATAAAGAAATTGAAATTTCAAATACAGCATGTTCTTACTGAAGATTACCCAAATGATTTTAAGCGCAAATTTGTCGATTGAAATGTTACTGGGGAAGAGAATCCACCACGAAATCAAGATGCATTTCATCTGATTCCTTTTAATTAAATACATATCATACGCCGTTGCGCAATTTAATTTAATATGTACGCTATTATATAAACTATATAAAACAGATGAAACTCAAATTTTCCGATTTACCTTATGCAATTCCTTATGTGCTTTTGTATTACATTAAGGTGATTACAACAACAATATAAAATCAATATAACATAAAGTTTCAGTTTATCAATAATTGTTTTTGTATAAGGGTAATTAACCGTGTATTTATTAATAAATAAATTATGAAACACAAGGGAAACAGCTAACTTACGGAGAGATATCTTTCGGAAAGCTGAACTTTACCCTTTATATCCATTAGTCTTCTTTGGAACCAATCATTCCTCAGTCTGATGATTATATTTATGAGTGATTTCTTAGCATGCAGCAAGGTAACAGGGAAAAAATAAATAATAACTTAATGATTCCTTGGGCCGTCCCACTTTGCATTTTATCTAATCCCCGCCGACCGGCAGGCTCCTTCATTTGTCACGGAAATGCCAACTTACCTCTCGGAGGAGGAAAATGAGTCTGTGACGTAATCGGGACCATCCGTCGTGAGGTCTATAAACCTCACCTTAATTATCTCAGTTGGCAAGAAGTTTGAGAAAAACGGGGGTTGACCTATGCACTGGCTGCTAGTACGAACAAAGGCTTTTGAATGCTGTTTACGTAAATAAGGCCGAAACCCTTTATGAGAACAGACGATTCCGCCACGAGATATAGGGCTTTATTACTTTCCTGCTTTTCATTTGGGATTGCAAGAGTGACCGAAAAAGTTCGAAGCTCTAAGTCAAACAAAAGAGTTTGCCTATCGGAGATGTAAAGGCAAGGAGTGTTTATTCGCTTGAAATATTTCTATATCCCAAACGTTTTAGATTCGAAGTTTTTAATATCCGAAACTTTGTGCTTCATGGTTGAAATGCTCATGTTTACTCCTGGCTTCAATTTCCTCTTGATATCATTGCCTCTGTTTATTTAATTCGACCTGCATTTCGAGTAATTCGGCTATTCCGAATTCCTTGCAGTATGGGCGCTCTTTGTTGTTGATATTTTCTCAAGGTAACAACGTTGCACGGCAGGAAACGTGAGCGATATTAAATCCGAAAGTGATTGTTAGAGGATATTAGTGACTCTCCGATAAAAAATGAAGAAACTAAAATCTATTGAAAAAATGTGCAACTAAAATTGTATAAATATTCAGTCTCTGGATACTAAAATATAAAAATAATCTCTCTCCTACTTTAAATCCACATCATGATAGAAACCGAATTTGAAAAATAAATAGAACGATTATTACATAATGATTACCTGAACCTACACAGTAGAAACACATTAAAAATACGAAAATAGCAGGCAACCCAAAAATGTCAGTGCGGTATTATACATTGTGGATCAAAAAAATTCAAATAGCATTTCTGAAAATTCCTTTAGAGAATTCCCAGAGATATTTTCATACAGAAAATAAATACTTGATTTCTAAAACAATATCGCGTTCGTGTACATAATTACTTTAGAATGCTGTTTTCCTGAAAGCCCTATCTTGAAGTCTATATTATCGTAATGTGAAGTGATTTCAGGAAAAAACATTCTACGAAAATGGAAAGAATCCATTTCAGGAGTTTTGATCGAAAATAAGTTTTACCGAAAGTAAATAATTTGATCGTTGTGTTGCAAGATAGAGGATAGTGTGTAGTAGATAGATAGTAGTTCTAGTGCATATTAATCAAATCAAATAATCACATATTTCGAAGCAAATATTCCAAAATTAATTCACTTTCGAACAAAAATGAGGTTGACCTGGGATATCACGACGTCACTCGCGAACGGATAGTACCGCCGGAAAAATTTCAATCTAAAGAAAGTGATTTTCCAAACCCAAATATTGTAACAAAGTGATTTCGCTACAGGGCAATATCACATATCATGAAAACACTACAAGGGATGGCAAAATTCGAAAATATCTCAAATTGAAGCCAGATGTTTCTGTACTAAATTGATAAATTCAATCTACGCCGATGACAATGACATAAAATACAACGGTAGACGATATCAAACATAGCAAATCACTTAACCCTTAAAGGACTGACGTTCCCATATGGGAACGGACTGCAGCTGGGTTCTCTAGGTAGCTAAACAATATCTTGAGTGTCTTAAAATGGTCAGTAAACGATATTTTGTGAGTTAAGAGGGTCCAAAGCTTAGTTTCATTTGAGTTTTGGTGCATTTAAGTCAAGGGAAATATTTCTTGTGATTTTTCGAAAAACAGGGAAATTTTGAGATGGATCCTTCTGGCAACTAATTTTTATAAGTTTTACTGTTTTTAATTTAAAGTAGTCTATTGCTTGTATACCTTTAGTATGATGTTCTAATCATCGAAAGAAATGAAATAGAGCAGATTTTGAGGTTAATTGTTGTTGTTATAACGTTGTTTACTGCTGCGTTCCCGTATGGGCACGTCAGGCCATCCCACTACTACGCGACTTCCTTGCCGATGGCTGTCAAGGAAAGCTATATATAGTATATAAAAGAATATTTTGCGACATAATACATTATTTTTGCAGCAATTAAGTTAAGAATTATTTTAGTTTTAAGTTGTGATAAGAAGACTATGGCAATTATTATGCATATTTATGAACTAAATCTCGGAAAACCTAAAATTATATAGTAGAAGCGGCAACAACAAATATTAGCAAATGATTGTTGTACTAGATTTTCAAATCCTTTCAAATTTTATTAGCTTCACATAAAAATGATATTATTAGAGGTGTTATAGTTTCTATTCAGGAAAAACGTAAGTTTTCATGAGTCGACTTTACTGAAGGAGGCTCTCCGAATCCTTGCCGAGGATGAAGAGAGTGAGGTAGATGTTACCGATTTCTCTAACAGAAGAAAATGAGCGAACTGATGAAGCATTGGCTGATGAAGATGAGGAAAGATTGGTTGACAATTTTACTGGCAAGCAAATGAGGGCACAAGCCGAAATTCCAACCAACGAAAGTATCGGTGCTGGAGAAGACGATGGGGCAAAAAAATCTGTGCGGAGAAAATGGATAAAGGGCAGCATTGAGTGTACGGGAGGTTTTTCTGAAGCAGATTACTTTTCATACTCTAAACTTAGCTGCAGCTAATTGCTAGAGCTCTTCATCAATGACGATTTCGTCGCATTCATTGTGGAACAAAGTGAGAATTACGCCCGGTTTTTTAATTGCCCCAGTCCACAAATTACAGCAGTGGAGATGCGAGCCGTCATTGGCATTTTGATTGTATCCGGGTACAACGTTCTCCTGGAAAAAAATCTGATGTGGCCAGCACATGACTTTCTCCATATATAAGATGTAAATATTTATTTACGACAGTAATTTCGAACTCTATATTCCATCTAAACTTTGAAGATGAGTAATTAATTTATATATTATTACCTTTTACGTCTCAAACATTATAAATAATGTTTTTCGGGACATGTACGATGAAAAACGATGAAGTGGCATTTTGCCCCAGCACCCAGAGCGCCCACAACGTACATAATCAGCAACTTCCGGTTTATCAGTATTTCACAAATAACTCCTATACAATCAGTGATACAAAAATATGTTTCATAAAAAGTCATAGTAAAATACATATTCTAAAACTTTTATAAATAATAGTATATACCTAAATATCATATTTATGGAGATATTTTGAAAACCGGAAATGGGCTTTGAAGAATTAAGCTCGACTTCCGGTCAACCGATTTACTTCAAAATCTAATCAACTCTAACGACACAAACCAAAATACTATATATGAAATTTGGCGTTGATCCAACAAACCGTTTTCATGTTAGAGCGCCCACAAAGTACACTCCTGGCCAAAATTAACGCAGCACCTCCCTAGCGATTCTTACGGCCGGTGCTGCGTTAATTTTGGCCAGGACTGTACATAATCAGCTACTTCCGGTTGATCAGTATTTCACGAATAACTCCTAATCAACTGGTGATACAAAAATATTTCAAATACAAAAGTTATAGTAAAACACATTATCTAAAACTTTTATTGCGTATACAATATACCTATATATCATATTTATGGAGATATTTTGAAAACCGGAAATGAGCTTTGATGAATGAAGCTCGACTTCCGGTTTACCGATTTACTTGAAAAACTAATCAACTCTGACAGCACACATCCCAGTGCTATATATGTATTTTGGTATTGATACGACTAATAGTTTTCACGTTAGAGCGCCCACTGTCACACACACACACACACACACACACACATAAACACAGACATCATTCCGAAAATGGTCAAATCGTGTTCTAGGGACCCCAAAACATGTATTTCCGTTGAAATCTCGAAGTCGAATTTTTTCATGAAAACAATACTTTCTCTATACTTCGTATATGGAGAAAGTAAAAAATATTACTGGGACGCGAAAAAGGATGTACATATTGAATTGGTTAGTAGAGCGATGAGGAGGGACTGATTCATCCAAATAATGAAATTTTTACACTTAGCGGATAATACAAAGTTAGACAGTCATGCGATGGGTTCTACAAAGTCTGGCCAACGATGAAAAGAATTACACAGAGATGTTTGCAGCATTTGGTGCCTTCCCAGTTCTTAGATTGTGAAGAAGAGATGATAAGATACTACGGAAGATACAGCTGCAAGCGATGTAGTATAGGTAAATCGATAAGATTCGGTTATTATCATTTGAAGTGGTATGTGAAATAATATAATAGCATTAATTTATTTAGCTCAATATATAATTTATACGAAAGAATTTATTGCCACATTTGAAAGGATGTGGCTACAATGGAACTGGGCGAATCAGAAAGAACCGGATTCCGAAAGATTGTCCGCTACCACCAAAAAATTATCTAAAAAAGGAGGAGAGTGGAAAGAGCATCACAGCTACTTCTACATGTGAAGGAATAGGAATAACCAAATGGCTGGACAATTTGGTAATTGTGGCAGCTTCAACAGCGTATGGAGTTACGCCGTTGATGAAAGCTAAAAGATTTTATAGGAAACAAAAGAAAATTATTCAGCTTCCCTAACTCTACTTCATATCCCAGTATAATAAGCATATGTGTGGAACTGACCAAATTCATGTAAATTCACTGCATATTGGTAAGATATGATTTATGTAAATTATTTACAACTCAGACAATCGAATAATCTTATTCTTATTTCTTTTCTTATCTTATCTTTATATCTATAAAAATGGATGTATGTTTGTTTGTATGTATGTATGTATGTTCCAGATAATCTCGAAAACTAGATGTCGTACAATGTTTTAACTTTTAACATCATTAAATGTCTTCCCGGGGATAATCAAGTGGTACTTTAAATTTGCCTAAAGTCCACGGTTCGAACCCAGACGAGTAAAACAATTTGTATAAGAAATACACGTAAATTTCATTTTTTCGTTGCATGTTTAATTTCTTTTGCAAAACTAAATTAGAAAGAACAGTCTTAGGAAGTCAAAACTAGCATCAAAAGAAGGGAAGTAGAATAAAGATTCTTATTTTGGTCGAGAAATATCGTTTGCGATTCGAAATTGCGAGAATTTTGATAAAATATACGAAAATTTTGTCTAAATTTCCATGTAGTAAACAACTCATTCCCTTGGCGATCAAGGCGATTGTTGATTCCGAGCTCAAGCGTAATTCCATAAAGCTATGTCCACACTTGCGCAACTTTGTATTCAACAAAGGCATGCGTCATAGCGCACGGTATGATGAAGGAGAGGCATGCAATAGCGCATGCCTCTCATAAGTTGACTGGACTTCTTTTTCATTACGCATGCCTCAGCGCAAGTAAATCCAACCAGTTGGATTTTCGTTCAACCTTCTTTCGTCTTTCCAGTGATTTTGATATCAGATTATTTAGTTTTTAAATAAAATCGACTGAGGCCGTATTGTTATTGAGGAGATTCATTACGAATGAAATTAAATTGTATTCACTTCTCCACAAATTTCATTGGAATAATACAACGATAATTTTCAGGTCCACAAATACAAACACCAATGTTATAAAATAAATAACACAAATACATTATGTTGTTTATAAATACATAATATTAAATATCAATAAATGACACTTCCGCCATTAAGTGTGACCCCACCAAAGCAGATCATTGCTGTGTTAAATTCATTTTGAATCGAATACCTTAAGAGCGATAAACTTACATCGCGCAAAAAGTATTTAATGCCCTATGGTTATATATAGATGTAGATAAATTTAACAGTGGATTCAATTATATACTCATGCAAAAGCCGAGTTTTTCTGCACACTTTTTATGCTGAGTAAAAGGCCCCTCTTCTTTAACTCGAGGGAGGGCTCCCCTTATCAGTTCTCCCGTGGCAAAGAAGCGTCATTGTCGTAAATCGGTTGGGAAATTCCTCACTCGCTCATTCAACAATTCCTTGTCAATTCTCTCTTACTAAACTACCGATGCCTCAATTACTGTAATTTCATAGCTACTTCTTTTCATTGTGTACCAGTACCTGCTGCATTTCCCACCCTAGGCTTTTATTCGACTCGGTTACTTTTCCAAGTTTTTTGGAATAAAATTAGGTACCTCGGCTTATAATGAGGTCGGCTTATATTGGAGTATAAAAAGTATACTCTTTTACAAATACTGCTAGTAATACTATTGAAATGTCGGTTATTCTGTTCCACATTTAAGTCGAAATATTATATCTGGAGGGGAAAACTCTAAATATCGATTTGTGTTTCGTTTGCCTCAGAGAGGATCTCTGTTCGAGCCCCAGCCAAGACACTATTTTTCACTTCTTGTACAACCTCAATATTATATCTTCATTTTCATCTCTGGGTAGGATTGATTGAAAGAAATGTATTTTCATTTAAAGAGTTATATTGCAAAAGGAAGCATCGATCTTAATTTTCAATATTTTTAAGTGAGAGTGTATGTCCGTTTTTCTTCTCTCAGAAAATAAACATTTTGGTTATGATCTTTCTAAACTCCTAGAGCAAAAGTATAATTCAATTTTTGTGCAAATGAACTCCAGTTCAACTTCTGCGGCTCAAATATTATATTCATTCCATCGTAACTCACGATAATCCACTCTCTGCTGAGACAGAAAATTAAATTAAACTCCCCATTGCTACATAAAACGCAACGGCATAATTTCATTCTAAAGACGGTGTAAACCTTTCACCTCTTTTACCTTCAGTAGTTTGAGGGACCTGACCACCGAAAAGAATATTCTATTGCGCAATTAGACCGAATGTTTCAGCCTGCTTTTCTGGTGGCTACTCTATCCCTATGGGTAGTGGATAAGCGGTGACGTGGAAGGTGGATTTCGCAAACAAGAAATATAGAAATGCTTTGCGTGTAGTCATGTTTTTGGCCTTAATTTTCAGTTCTTCACGTGCAATCGAGTTGTTCACATCGAAAACGTATCTTTCAGAAGACTTACTATATTGGCAAAGTGCAAGTGTGTTTCGTGCTCTATCACCAAGAAATTGTACTTACAGTTTTTCTTGCTGAACATACAAGGATTTTAGTCGGTTTAGGAAGTGCTGCGGAAAATAATTCGAGTGTCGCGCAAATGCCCTAAGAAATATTGTGGAATTGTGACTGCAGTGCTTATTTCTAAAATATCATTAATTTTCTGTCTTCAATTTTCAAAGTACACTTAATCCACTCAGTTAACTGAGAGTGTTAGGCGAAGGAATATACGTGTTAAGAGGTGTTGCTTTTGTGAGCGAAAATGGATACAGTGAGGTTGAGCAATTACTCGGCAAATTGTTTTGTTTCATCACCAGTGCTCATCAGATATGTTGTAATTTTTTCGCTCAAAATAAATTTTTGTAAGGAGTGCTTCGATTTGTTAATTAAAAGCGATATTTGAGGAAATCTAAAGAGGTAAGAAAATACTGTCAATTGCTTCTATGCGAGGTACTTCATGCCGTATTTTTTAAACGAATTGCTTTTTTACTGTAAATTTATCAAGTGACTGATCATATTTTTCCCCTTCTTTCCATATTTTTTACTAAAATTATTATTGCTTCAATTTATCTGAACAGAAACTTCGCGGAAACTAATTCCCTACCGTGCTATATATTTATCTGTGCAACGCCAATGCCAGGTTTTGATTTCTAAGGGAAATAACGCAAAATACGGAAGTTCTCACGTTCCAGTATTCGCTTTTTATTGAATCACAATGTTATTAAAACAAAGGACCTTAAATGAAGTAATGCATTAGCTGATATAATGTCGATACGCAGATTTCATCTAATCACATGACGGCTCCTGTAAAAAAGTAATTCTTTTGAATCGAAGAGTATTTTCTTCTGAAACATCGGGACTTAAATTGCTCATACTTGTAGTATAGTTTTATTTAGAGAAACGATTGTAAGCTATTAATTTTAATTTCAGCATAGTAGTTGTTTGAATAAATGTGGCTTCGATGGAGTCAAACTGCTATTCTTTTGATTATGTATCCACACGATCTAATTAAAACATTGCGTCTGGAAAGCATTATTAATTAAAATAAGATTTTTAAATACATCCGTTTGTTTTTATTTTTTATTTTTTTAAGTTGATTATAATGAAAATAGACTTTAATTTGACAGCACTACGAAAGTCGTTTTTCGGCTATTTTCTTGATATTTAATAAGAAGCTTTGATTTAAAACATTAACTCTGGTGAGCGATATAATTTAAAACACGATTTTCAAATATATCTTTTTGTTCTTTTAAATTAAATATTGTTATAATGAAAAGTAGGTTTTATTTTGACTACTATCATGACTACTTAATTCGTTTTCTTGTTATTTTCTTGATTGTAAAACAATTTTGAAATAAACTTTTGATTGTAGAAAACTTTGATGTAAACTATTATTTCCGATAAGCAGTATTATTTGAAAAACGATTTTAAAATACATTTCATTTTCATTAATATGAAAGTGGACTATAATGTATGTAGATTTTATTTTGACATGAAACACTAAATTCAAAGTGTTATTTTTGGTATAATATATTATTTAATTATCATTACAAGGTATAGTTATTGTACAAACAATCTTAAATAAAACGTGAATTGGTAAAAACAAAAGAGCTATTGGAAAATAAATTAATATGAAAAATAAAGAAGAAATCAATATTTACAAGAAAAGTCAGGGAAAACAGGATAAGGTCCACATGAGCCTTTCTTGACTCATCTGTTAGTTCCTGGTTTTAAATTTTTTTATGGTATACTTATGTTAATATTATATAGACTGCTTTAAACTATATAAAGATACAAAATGTTAAACAAGGCTTTGAAAGTGTGATAAAATTTCATATTTTTTGTTCCAAACTTATAAGAAATCACTTAAAAATGGTCCAAAAAGTCTCAATTTATAAACAAACTCTCTCTTTGGAGCTACAGCTCTAGGTGAGCCTCCACCCAGATCAGCCTCCACTTCTCTATCTTCTCATTTTCATCTTCTTCATGTCCTTTATGAATTAGCCATCTCAATCTGGACCTTCCTCTCTGTCTAGCGGCATACAGTCTCCCTTCTATCACTATATTCGGCATTGCTGTTTCAAGCATCCTTTCCACATGGTCCAACCATTATATTCTCAAAGATTTTGTGAACTTAACTACATCTTCCCCAATTAATTATTGTCTTTAACTCCTCTTTGGTTCTCCTTTGCCATAATCCATTCTCAATAACAGGTCGGTATATTCTCTGCAATAGTCTGCTTTCAAATCTTACCAGGGCCATACTCTTGTGTGATTTTGAGTGTCCATTTTTATGCTCCATAGGTAACTACTGGTCTGGTAATTGATTTATATATTAGTATTTAAGTGTTTCTGTTTATTAAATTTCTCTTGAATATCTTCATATTTGCAAAGTAAGTTTTATTCCTTGCTTTAACTTTAATTTATTCATATCTTGTTTTTTTGTAAGTTATATATTTTACATATTTAAACTCTTCCGCACCTTCAAATTTTATCTGTTGTATCTCCAAATTCTGGGTGACTCTAGGTTTGCCAGATGAATTCATAAGCATATATTTAGTTTAACTGGTATTAACTATAAATTCCATTTTCTTGCTTCTTTCTCTTTATTTGTTAAATATTGTTCCTCTTTGATCTATTTTTTCTTGAGCTTTGTGTAATCCTAGAATAAACAGTGTTGCTTTATCCCAGTGCTGAATTCAAATTCATTGTATATTTTATTATGTAATTTTACTTTAGCCATGCTCTTCTTCAATGTCATTTGAATCAAATTAATTATTTTGGATGGAATTTCCATATCCTCTATTGCTTCTCAGAGTTTGATCCTGTTTTTATCCAAAATTTGTCTGATTACAAACAGTTGGTCTATTGTACTTCTATTGGATCTACTTCCACACTGAGATTCTCAAATGATCCTCTCAGTTACTACTTTCAGTCTTTCTTTTATGATGCTGGACAGTATTTCATATACTATATTTAACAGTATTATCCATCTATATTTCCTGAGAACCAGTTTATTTCCCTTTCTATATATTGGGCTTAGGATTCCCATGCTCTATCCTTCTGGCATTTTTCTGTTTCCTATATTATACAACTAAGTTTATGTATAGCATCACTCATTATATCTCCTCCATATTTTACTAGCTCTGCTGCAATATTTTCTTCCCTGGAGCTTTATTATTTTTTTAACTTTTGTATGCATTGTGCAATTTCCTGTCTAGTAGGTTTAATTCTGAGCAAGTTTACTCTATATTTGATTCTTTCCTTAGCCTGTCATTTTCCTCAGTTGTTACTCTCTCCTTATCTTCTGTACAGAGAAGTTCTTTGAAATGTTCTACCAATCTTTCCAGAACTTTATTCTCTTCTTGGACTATATTTCCCTCCGTATTTTTAAATCCTTCCATTCTTGGTGGGTATCCTCTTTTCACCTTTTCTAAAACTTCGTAGAACTATCTCCGTTCATTCTGTTTGCTGTATTCTTCTATATTCTCTAGCTGTTCTTCATTTTCTCCTTTTTTTGCATATCCTATTAGCTTCCTTCCTCATTTCTTGGTATCTTTCAGTGTTCATTCGGGTTTCTTTCCTTATCATCCTTTCTCTAACTTTATTCTTCTCCTGTATAATTTGGGCACACTCGTTGTCAAACCAATCAGCATGTATTATTCTCTTGTTTCTCCAATTGTTTCTTCCACAGCCTCTTTGATTGCTTTCCCTATTTTTCCCATTCTTTTTCTATGTTTATTTTATAAGTTTTTCATAGGCTGTTGGTTTTCATTTTACTAGCTAATCCTTTTTGGTTTTGCTTCGTGACTTCCTTGTCTTCATTTAACTAATCTGTGTCCCATCTTCTCTTAACCTTATCTGGACCTTTTTCTGTTTTAATTATTCTCTCCCTTACTCTTGCTTTGAATAGTTAATGATCCGAGTCACAGTTTGGCCCTTTGCAGCTTCTTATGTATGTATCTGATTATTATCCATTATTCCTCATCTTTCACAGCTTTTCCTCGGCTGAGAGTTTGCTTGAAAATGCGTCACTCCCTGCAACGTCTACCTAATTATTTTTCGATCACTTCTTCTATTAATAAGATTTTGTAAAAATAATTCTATGATATTTTTTACCATTTTTAGCTCCTCGATAGTTGAATAAAGTAGGCCGAATGGTTTGAAAGAAATTCCTTGGTTCCATTTTCGAACATTAAGATATTTCCAAGTTTTTCTTGTGCAATAGTATCAAAAATATCTACTTCAACATTAAAGAAGCTCTGTTCAAATCGATGATTATTGAAGACTGAGAAACTTCACCTCTCTGAATCCAACCCTTTACCCCCGTGCCTTTATGGACTTCCAAAAAATACATAAAGAAGACATCCTTATCCTCCCAGTGGTTTCAAACATTTCTTTCCCGTGTCATAAGCTGACCACTGAATTTAATCATTTAATTGCTAATTTATCAGACTTTATGCCATTGTGTGAAAAACTCAGTGGAATTTGCACGTAAAAGTGAAAGACTTGAAATTTCCTAATAATGCAAAACTCTTTCGATGTTTATAACTCATTTACCAGAGTTCCTTGTGTAGAGTCTGTTGCTGTGTTGGAAGGGTAACTAAAAAGGAACAATGCGGATGAAGTAGTAACTAGTAACCTGTTGTCGTTGGCGAATGTGTGTTTAAAGAAATCTTTTTTCAGTTCCAAGGTGGTTTTTATGAACAAAAATATGGTCTTGCCCTGTTTTAGCTAACATTTTCATGGACTCCCTAAAAGAGAAATTGTTATATTCAAATTCCCATTTGATAAAATTTATTTTATGCTGGTTTCGGTACGTTGATGATATCTTTTGTTTTTGGGGTGGGAAAAACCGACAACTCTCTTCCTTCGTCTCTATCCTGGATTGTATCCATCCTAGTATTTCATTTTCCCATGAAATTGAAACTAATAACATCTTGAACTTTCTTGACCTCACCCTACGTCTAGTTAATCAAACATTCGTAACCAATGTTTATAATTATATTATTATACAGAAAATCAACTTAGACTAACAGTGCCATCCCCTTTACTTCTAATCACCACTACTCACATAAGCTCGCCGCTTTTCACTGCCTTATCCACAGATTATTTAATATTTATTTAAAACTTTCTTCTCAAGCTTAAAACTATTAAAGAAATAGCTGTTGCAAATGGTTATCCACCTGCTTAAATAGGAAAATTGGTTCAACGGAAAGAAAGACATCATCGACAATCGACTTTTTCTTCTTGCATCCCAATCTCAGATGGATTCCCAAAGACGTGTTGTCTTTGAAGATAACGATAAACGCATTCGAACAATTAGAGACTGTTCTATACTTTGTATCGCCTATTTGCTCTCTCACAGAGGTTATTCGATACTTTGTATAAACCTAATTGCTCTCTCAGTAATTAATACATTTTTCCAACGCCTCTCCTCAACCTCAACATTGTCAATAGCTTCATTTCAGCGGGAATAGCTTCTCGGAAACTAATATTTTTCTTTGAAATAACTGGTTCTATTATTCGTAACAACTTGTAAAAATTTTCCTTTGACATGCATGTAAAATTCCGGAATACGTTTACATCATGCTGAAGTTCTCTGAGTAGCCCAATATTTCGATTTTTGTAAAACTCCTTTGTCCACAGGACCCGTTGCTTTTTTCTTTTACGTGCATTTTTTTAAAACAAGTAACCTGCACAAATGGCTATCACACTTGCCAATTCTGTATCCATCATGACGCACAGTAGATGATGCAGTGTGGACAAATAATTGAATGCCTCATGAGGCATGCCCGAAAAGCATGCGCAACGCATGTTGAAAGGGAAAGAGGAAGCTCAAGTTGAAAGGGAAGGGGAAGAGGAAAGCGCACGAGTGTAGACATAGCATAAGAAGACTTGGAAAATTTTTAAAATTTCGAATTTTGTTGACGAGTCTGTAGCAACCAATTTTTATTTATATCAGCAGAATTTTTAACCATCTTTTTCGTAAAATAAATGAGTTTTATATTTGTGGTTTACCAAAAATTGATTTTCCTCGATCAATTCAACGGGCTGCGTATAAATATCCTGGTAATTTGCGGATGTATTGAATATATATTCTTCTGAATTAAGTATTAAATCTAATCTATTTGAAATTTATATTATATTATTATATTATATTTATATTACGGAAATGGAGTTAGCGAAGAACGTAATGATTTCCCAGATTCTGTGTTTATAATCTTTGAAGAGTTGAACGGCGAGTTGTAAAGTTGTAGCAAACCTCGAGCATCGTATGATAGACCAAAAGGTAAAGAAATTTTATTTTGTTATGTGCAGAATGTAAAAATTGATTTATTCGTTGTTTGTAAGTGATTCCACTCCATATTCACTTACTATCCTTCTGTTATTGGTGTTTAGTTTTTGTTCTTATTTTGATATTGCGATAATTTTGTACTATTTGTCTTCTGTATTTATGTTGCACGTATTAAGACTGAGATAGAAGTCAGCTCCATAATACATTTACCTTTCGCAAAGTATATTCATCGGTGCTTATTAGAGCGATATATAATTTATTTCTGTCATTTATGTTTGATTCATTAGTACCCCTGTACCTGTCCGAAAATTTCTCTTTAAACGTGGTACCTATTATCTTAATGTGATATTACAATATATTTTTATATTGCCTCAATTGGAGATATTTATCATTCGGAGTATAAGAGATTGAATATTGATTTGATGCGGCTTTGTAGCCTTCATTTTAACTTAAATTTCTTGGTATATTGGATTGGAAAGTCTGGTATTTGTTACCTATTATTCATTTTGAAGCATGTGTTAGGATCAAGGTTGTTGCATTAGTATGTATGAAATTTAACATCCCCGTTGAGAATCAACGGGCACTTCTACTAGTCTATAATATAATATAGAGTGTGGGTGTGTGTGTGTGTGGGTGTTTGTGTGGGTGTTTGTGTGGGTGTGTGTTTGTGTATGTTCGCTAAAAACTCGAGAACCAAGAGTCACAAAACTTCGAAATTTTCTACATTATTAAAAGTCGACTCCGCGCAGAGTGTAGGCAGGTATACTTTTTATTTCCCTAAGGTCCACGGTTCAAACCAGACGGGTCAAAACATTTCCATAAGGAATGCACGTAGTGGTCAGTTTTCTGTAGCAGGGTTCATTTCTTTTGCAAAATAAAATTAGAAATAATGATTCTAAAAAGTCGAATTAAGTACCAAAATGAGAAAAAAATAAAGATTCTTATTATGGTCGTGAAATATCTTTTTCAATTCGAAATTGCGCACAATTAGATAAAGTACGCGAACATTTTATCGAAATTTTGAGGTCGTAAAAAACCCATCCCCCTGACGATCAAGGCGATTGTTTATTTCGAGCTCACGCGTAATTCCATAAGAAGACGTGGAAAATGAATGCCCAGATACAATTAATGCTGTAAGATATCTATTATATATAATTACTTCTCCGGATTCATTCATATCTATCTATTATATATATAGACGTTTCTCCGGATATAGCTATATACAGGGGATCAAAATTCTAACCATGTTCCCCAAATACCACTGACTTGAAATTTTTACGACGTGGTGGCCATAACGTGTATCCTCCAGAAAAAGGGCGACTTTGAACCTCAGTGTCATGTGTTCGATTCCAGAAGGCCCCAAAATCACCATTTTCTCCATAAAGATACATTGCGGGGATTTTCGAAAATTTTTTGAGGCACTTTCCGGCGAAGTAGAGAGTTGAAATTCGAGGTATCGCTGGAGGGCGTGCGTGTCCTATCATTAACCATTATCATCGAAGATTATCCTTGGTTCGATGCTAGGTCATGGCAAATATTCTCCCGTTTAATTTACATCGCGATTTTTAAGATTTATTTTGAATCACTTCCCGATAAGATGGAAACTTGAAACTCGGCAAATGGATATAGACTGTAAATATCTTTTATATACGTTGTAATTATCAATTGTGATTTCCCCGTTGAGAAACAACGGGCACTTCTGCTAGTATATCTATAAAAATGCCTGTATGTTTGTATGTATGTATATTCCAGATAATTTCGAAAACTAGACGTTGCACAATGTTCAAACTCTTAACATCGTTAAATGTTTTTCCGGGGATGATCAAGTGGTATTTATAATTTCCCGAAAGTCCATGGTTCGAACTCAGACGAGTAAAATAGTTTGCATAAGAAATACACGTAAAGTTAATTTTTTTCGTTGCAGGGTTCATTACTTTTGAAAAAGTAAATTAGAAAGAACGATCGTAAGAAGTCGAAACGAGCATCAAAAGAAGGAAAATAGAATGAAGATTTTTATTTTGGTCGAGAAATATCGTTTTTGATTCGAAATTGCGAGAATTTCGATAAAATATACGAAAATTTTGACTAAATTACCATGTATAAACAAACCCATTCCCTTGACGATAAAGTTTTTTAAATTCGAATTTTGTTGAGGAGTCTGTAGCAACCAAGTTTTATTTACATCAACTTAATTGTTTACCGTCTTTTTCGTATAATGAAATGAGTTTTATATCAGTGGTTTACTGAAAATGGATTTCTATCGATCAATTCAACTGATTGCGTATAAATATCCTGGTACGTTGCTTAAGTTTTGAAGTGTATTCTTCTGAATTAAGTATTAAATCTAATCTATTTGCATTGATGTATATATAGCAATTTACGGAAATGGAGTTTGCAAAGGACGAAAAGAATTCCCAGATTCGTAGTTGGTTATCCTTGATGAGTTGAACGGCGAGTTGTTAAGTTGTAGCAAATCTCTAAAATCATATACCAGACCAAAAAGGTAAGGCAATTTTATTTTGTTAAATGCAGGATGCAAAAATTGATATTAACGTTATTTTTAAGTGCTTCCACTCCATATTCGTTTACTATCCTTCTTTTATTGGTGTTTAATTTTTGTTTCTATTTTGACATTGCGATTACTTTTGTATTTCGTGTTTATATTACACATTTTAAGATTGAGATACGAGTCAGCTCCATACTACATTTACTTTCCGTATAGAATATTCATATTTGGTTATTTGAGTGAAATTTATTTTATTTCTGTCATTTACGTTTAATGCTTGATTCATTTGTCCCCTTGTACCTGTATGAAAATGTGACTTTAAACATGGTACTGCTTATCCTAATGTGATCTTAGAATATGTTTATATATAAATATATTTCAAAACAAGGGAAATAGATAAAGATTCTTATTTTGGCTGAGAAATGTCGTATGCGATTTGAAATTGCGAGAATTTTGATAAAATATACGAAAATTTAGTCTAAATTTCCATGTTGTAAACAAACCCATTCCCTGACGATTAAGGCGATTGTTGATTCCGAACTCATGTGTAATTCTATAAGAAGACATGGCGGATCAATGGCCAGTTAAAATAAATTTCGAAAATAAGAGTTGAAGATTTATGATGAAGAAAAAATCGAATGGCATTTTAAAATTTGTTGTGACAAACAATATCCTGTGAAGAAACGCACGTTGAAAGGTACGAACATTTTTTCATTGATTTTTTTCAATTTTCTTTAAGGGTCTGTGACAACCGAGTTTTTTTATGGTAACGTTAACTGAATATTCAGTGAAATAAAACGATTTTGAAACTCGTACGTTGATAGAATTTGAATTCTCGCTGTCAATCCACTGATTTAAAATAATAACGTGGTAAGTTGCGGACATCTCTCATATTATTTTTGAGTTTTGACGGAAATTACAGACGTCCTTATTTCTTATGTTTAATCGGTCTCTGTTTTCTTTGAAGTTTTGAGCGACGAGTGGTCAGGAGCGAATAAGTAACATTTCAAAGCCTAAAAAGATAAAGCGATTTCAGTTATCTGTAGACCGCAAAAAATCTAAGATATTGTAGTAGAATGAGTAATCCCTTACTTCAATCCAAATCCAAACTGCTGCCCGCGGGCCGCATCTGCTGTTTGATAGTTAATAAATCTGAAAAGTTTGGAGACCCCTACTTGAAACGAAGTATATTGTGGATATCATAGACACAAGTATAATAGTTTTTGAAATCATTTCTCAGTTTTGCAATCACAAATGAATAAAGTCTATTCTACTGCACTATAATACTATGCTATTTTGTGTTAAAAATTCTTACTGCAACAGATTTAAAAACATTTAAAAAACTTATGTAACATTAATGGCCGGTATTGTAATGATATTTTGCGTTGTTTATAACTGTAATCTTCTTATAGATGGCTTTGACTTTTCATCATATTGTTTATCAGTTTCAATATTATGAAATTGCATGATTTAATGTATTGTTGATTGTTTAAAGTGAAAAATTCTGTTTTTTTTTCGAAACCGTATAGAAATATCTAATGCTGAGTAAATGATAGCTGCAGTAGCAATATCAACGTTCAATTATAATTACGAGCATCGTGATCAACTTACTGATTTATGCATTTGGTTATGAATATATAGTTAGATTTACCTACGTGTTTACTGGACGGAGTGCCATGTCGAAATAAAACTCTGATATTGAAAACAGCTAACCCAAATGTCAATGTTTAACATACTGTACGCTGAAATTTATTAATTTGATCTCAGCCGAAGAATAGGTTATAATTCTTAAACATCTTAAACATAAGTTTGTTTTCGGGATAAGAAACTATTCAGATAACCACAAAATGTAAATTTACTTAAGCCACTATACACCTTCTCAACGGAGGTAGGTGGTGTCTGTATTTATTGATTACTCTGAAGATTCTACGCTGAATGTATTTTGTGGGTCCAGGAAATAATTTATCTTAGAAGTTTTTCATTAGTTACTGGAGAAGGAATTAATATATCAGATCATTTACATTGCCAATATTTTCCCCAGCCATACCTCACTCGCGGAGTACATAAAGCTAAAAATCTTAACCAAGTCCCGTACACAGACATATCGGCAAAGTGTTTACCGAGATCAAACTAGCATTTTTCGAAGCCTTATCACTTGGATCCAAAAGGAACTTTGCTGACATATTTCTGTGTGAGGCTGCCAATGTTATTATTCGATCGAAAATATTTTCAGCAATAAAATAATTGCAAATATTTATTAGGTTTGTAATCAAATACTTTTCTGCTCACTTAACCCAATGCACTTATCATATAATGAATTTCGACTTACGAGCATAGCTCCACAGACTGATTTCGGTAAAGTTGTCGCTCTATTGTCATGGCTTTTATCGTTCCATCCTAATATAACGTTGTGTCTTGCACTTAATCATTCCCAAGATCTACGACTACGTTCCTGGGCATTAATTAAAATACCACTACATTTTATACGAGTCACGAATTCTTACTAATAACCTCATGTTATAATTATAGCCAAGATAAAACAACGAATCATACCTTCCGGTTCAATGATACACCATTTCTTATTTAATGTCTATAGTTTTTTCTATCACGTAAGAAATACAACAATGACGTCTTTGTCCATTCTCGGAATCACACTTATTCAGTTACTGAAGATCTCCTCTCAATGATGACCAGTCGAAAGTTTGCGGCATCAATCGGCGTAGAAAGAAGAAAAATGCTCCATTAGGAGATAAAATTCAGAGGGGAAGAAGCTATTATGTATGCCTCTTTTCATACGTAGATACATTTTGATACATTGTTACCAAAAAGCTCATTCAGATACTAGAACCTGCCTTCAGAAGATATAAGCCAAGAGAGAAGAAGCTATATGTAAGCCTCACTTTCATATGTAGATACATTTTGACACATTGTCACGGAAAAGATCATCAACCTGCGTTAAATTGAATATTGAATTAGAGTGGATTTGTAGACTTAATTGTAACTTACATTTCTTGATATATTGGTTTGGAAAGTCTGGTATTCGCTATTTACCATCAATTATGAAGAATTTGTTACGATCAAGGTTATTACACTGATATTTATGAAATTAAATATCCCCGTTGAGAATCAACGGGTACTTCTGCTAGTAATAATAATAAAAGGGAATCCTCAGATCCAAGGACAAAATTAGAGTTTAGACGGGAGATTGCTAAGGTGTACTTTATTCGGTACAAGACGGAATAAAAACCACCCGGTGGACGACTCAGCAAGGCTTCCACGTCAAAAACTGGCTCAACGCAAGAGTTATGGTATGATCAATTAATCGGTGACATACCGCAGAACAAGGGAAAACGCTGCGCATATGACGAGTGCGAGAGTCGTGGGAGAACAATGCGTAATAAGTGCGATGTTGGGCTCTGTGTTAAATGTTTTACAAAGTACTCAACAAAATAATTATAAAACAAATACTTATATCTTCCAAGAAAAACCATTTCATACAATATTTCTTTAAATAAATATGTTTTTTTTCAATAAAATGCTTTTTTTAATTTCATCATGGCGCGCGTAATAGTAGTAGTGGGAAGGACTGACGTGCCCATATGGGAACGGGCATCTGCAACGAACCTATTATTGTTAACTTTTTAAAAAAATTTTCTGTTGTTAATTTAGGTCATCTGAATACCAATATACTAAAATTAGGGAAAGTTTTAAGAAAAAATAATTCTCGTCCTTGGAGGGTTAATGAAACACGTTCGGGAAATAGAATTAAAAAATGCAATATATAGCCTGAAAATAGTAGAGATAAAAGCTTATATACGGAGCTTGATTTCTCATTTACATTAAGTCTCACGCAGAAGCAAATTTGCAAGGAGTTAAAAATAGCGAGTTGGCTAGAACGGTATCGAATACTTCTGCGGTGAATCGTAGTATTCCTGCGGCTGGTCTCGTGATATAAACTCTTGGCTCGTTTATCTCAACCCATGTGACTGTGCGTTTACTATTTCTCCGGACGCTAAACTATTCATAGACTCAAGGAACGTCTCTTAGGTGACGCTATAAAGACATTCCGGCGGAGCGGACCTTGGCTCTCATCCAGCATCTCCGGTTATGTGTCTTCATACCATAGCTCCAAACACTTCAACGGTAAACTGGCATAATAATCATTAAACATAAGCTGTCAACATCTCAATCTCTGCGGTAAAACGTGAAACGTTTCGAGAAGTTTACAATAATTGTTACAACCACTCCAAAAGAGATATTATTAGGAAGAGTGTAGGACAATTTTAGGTAACATAGTCATGAATACCCAACATTATAAGCACCAATTGTCTCAAAAAGTTTTTTATATTTTTAATGTGAAACAGTTTCTATTTTGGCTGCAAGTGTTTTTGGTCTGTTTCCTTATAATTGCGTTTAAGTAAAATCATCCGAAAGTGAGGAAAATTAATATACGTTTGAAATATTTGAAGAAATTTAGATTTCAATTTTACTATGGTCAAATTCTCAGTTACCATTTGTTAGGGTTACGGAGTAAAACCTCTGATTATAAAATATTTCGTCGAATTTTCCAATTTTCTTTATTCAGCAATTTGAATCGTCAAAAATCGTAGTTAGAGAAGATGACCCAAACCAACTGTCACAGAATTTTTTTATAATAAAATTTACGAAAAACAATAATGAATAGTAATGAATAGAATAATAATGAATATTTCGGAAAAAAAATATTTTTGGAAATCACATTTAATTTCCTATTAGCATAATTTACTATCCTTGAACTAGTCTATTAACTAAGATAATTTCACATCGTTTTTTCCCTCTTAAATGATTCGGTATCATATTAAGGCATAATTTCCTTGCTAAAATAATAACAATCTACATCAACTATCCCATCAACCCGTATTTATTCCTTAGGCCATAGCTCTACTGGGCTACCGGATAGCTAAGTGGGCAGGGCGCTGAACTTTGTTCCCTGTTTAGGGTTCAATCTCTGTGAGAGTACATGTGCAAAATGATATAAGTTCTCGAACGATAAACAACATTACTGTATACTTTCCATGATCGATTTCCATTAAAATCAGAATCTCTTTTAACTAAAATTATGCAAACACAACATACGAGTACAAATAGCTTTCTTTTTTTTGAGGAGCTCTCCTTTGACGTACAGTTTACAGCTTTTTATCGAACCCCAATATCACTACTACTAACAGAAAAGGAGTTTAGCACTTAAATTTTAATCAAACTAATAGTTTCATCTTCGATTCAGTAATATCCCATAATACTACCACCAAACCAAAAAACATACTTGAAATAATGCTTATAATAATAAAAGATTAGCAGAGAAAGAAAGATACGCAACTATCTTACATGTATTAATAGTAATAATAATAATGTTTATTACGGGTTTTACCCCATTTACATTTTAAAAATCGTAAAAAAAGCATAAACATAAAAATGGCAAAATTAAAATTACAATAAATGCAGAACAATTTTACAACTTATTATATACATAAGCAATTGATAGAGATATAATTGATACATACAAGAAAGTTATAATAAAATGTGTATGTAAACATTGAATACAAAAAGCAAAAAACAGATAAATATAAAGAAGTAACATTAGTTGTAAAACAAGTAATTTTACAAATGATAATATAAAATAAAGTACTATAAAAGATACATTTAAACAGATCTAATTTAATAGATAATAAGCATGAGTGAACATATGAAACTAGCAAAGTAATAAAACACTAAAAAATGTATACAGTTTGTAAAGAATAATCTCAATACTCTTTAAGTACAATACTAATCTTTAAGTACAATTTAAGTTCTTGTCCTCCGTGAACACAATGATTTTCCTTCGCACGAGTTACAAACCTTACAAAGTTTTAAGAGAAAGAGTATTGCTGGCACGCTTTTAATTAGCAGACAACTCTTCCGCCAAGAAAAAAGATAAGGGTGGACGCAGATACGAATTTACCAACAAGAAAGGAGCGAAACTTTTGACTTCCTCTTTCTAAAGTTCGACTATGCTTTGGAGAAAGTTTTCTCCAAAGATGATGATTCAGAGTGAAGGTAAAACTCTGTACTGTGATAGAACACGAACTTTCACTCTTCCGAAACTTTTCAAGGTGGAAATAACTTTTGGGCATATTGTGGGCTTTTACGGGTGGATTCGCTTATGGATTCAGATGGGAAAAGATCTTTTCCTTTAACTCGATCACGCGTCGTATTGCGGATCAAAAGAATTGAAATGAAATGATGGATCTGTTTTACCCGAACGAAGTGAATATTGTCGAAGTGATAATGAACACTTCAACTAAAGGTTAATTGCAAAGGATACTGAATGAGAAATAGATCCTAATTACTCAGACAAGCAGGTTAATGAAGGATCTTCCCAAATGTCCCTTGAATGGAGGGAAGTGATCCATTTACCTCATTATCCGCATATCTCAACTTAAATTTAAGTATTTATGTGTTAAGTATGTATGTATTTGGGTCATTCCATGCCAATTCGACAAGGTGATGTCCCTTGAGGTAACCGATTTTGACCAAATTTGGCAGATCGCTTTGATTTGATGACAAAATGAAAACCCCCAAGCCGTTTTGTAATTAACTCAATTGTTTACGAAATATTGCAATGTTTAAAAATTGAAATTTTACAAAATTGCCTTCTCATTCGAGGCCATATCTCCGGTAATATAGAAGCTAAAAATACACAACATAGCTTAATTTAAAGGTCTTATGTTAGAAAAGATAACAATAGGAAGGTTTTATAAAATGTTAACAATTTAAAATTTTCAAATCGATTTTTGACGGTGTAACCACCCCTTCGATTTTTCTCATTTTTTATATGTTGTACATAGAACCCTCCTCTACAATTTAAAAAACTTTAGCGAGGGTAATATTTCATTTAAGAAAGAAAAACATTTTTGAGTATTGGCGTGACGCTCGCCGCGGCTCCGCGCCGTCCGGCTCGCGCGCTGTACGTTCGGAAGTGTGACGTCTCATATCTCAGCACGCTTATTCTTCCATCTGCTTTTCACCAATTTTAACTGTTCAACCAATATTAATCGACCCTTTAATTCACTTCACCCTTGCCGACTGATGAAACCAGTGGGAGTCATTACACTCCGGGAAAAGAAAGTCGCTTGGGCAGACTGAACGAGACGTTACAATCCCTCGATCAAACACCTATTTCAAGCCAGAAATGCATAGATCAAAGAAATATCCGGAGAGGAAATTGAAAAAACCAAAATTGACCTCAATGGTCAATTTTCGCCGATTTCCTTGTCGAATTGGCGTGGAATGACCCATGTGTGTTTACTGGCGAATCAGCCTCTCGGGCTATTATCACCATATTTATGAGTTGACAATGGAGGGATATTGAAATAAAAGCCTTTTCTTTGTGTACTAATTTGTAACTTTAATTTTTGGATAATATAATTATTAAAAGTGGTGAGATGCCCTCCGTTGAAATTGGGAAATTAATATTGAATCTTATAGTGAAAACAAAATAAATTTTGTCTATAAAGTATTCAGGCCGAAGGTCGGTAGGTGCCTTATCCCCTCTAAAATTAGTTACCAAGAGTTATTATGGGGGAATGAGGCTTACTGCGCAGGATGAGGAGTGAGGTAGATTGCCCTTGTTGCTACAAGTAACATTTTTCTTGGCAGCCCATAAGGAGAGATCAGTGCCACTATTCAGCATCACTCATACCTAAATAGCTTTCTTGTCATCACAGTCATGAACGAGACTGACACAAGAATCAAAGTAGGATACATTTATCTCTATCCTGCACAAAATGAAAGATTAGCAAGCGGCAACAGTGGCTAAGCATGAAAAAAATAATGAATTCATCAATATATGGCAGCAGAAACTTAGATATGATACATTTAAATTGGAAAATAGATTCATATCGATTGACTTCCATCAGGAAACTCCAAGTATTTTTTTCTCAGCTCTTTTTCCGCAAATAGTACTAAAAAATTTTGCAAAGTTCAAATCCAATGTAAATAATGGGGAAGATATTTCCAACCAGAAATACTCATTTGGTTGTGGAACCATCGCTCTATCTTCAGCGGACCGATTCCGGTCAGCCTTTTATACCTTCTCTTTTTAACAAAGCCGATGTGTCACGTTGAGTTCCAGTTAAAACGTAGCATGTTTATGTGTGGTGTACCTATCGTGAGGAACGGACGTATTGACACGGCTTGACGAGGTTACTCCCATGCCGTGGTCAACGGATACAAAAAGACACAGCTGACAGGTAAAACAGGAAAGAGGGAAAGGAATCACAATACGGGTATTGGATTATATAAAATTACGAATGTTCAAAATATTAAAATACGAATTTAGATCATCTGGCGGGATATTACGGAACATTTCTTCGTCAATCATGTATTAAGTGTCTAAAAGACATTACTTTTATGATTTCCTTTTCCGCATGTGATATTTTCTCTAAGCGTCACAACAATTAACAAAGAAGTTGTATCATTAAAAGATGGTTGCTCGGATATTGCCTTAAATTTGCTCGATTCCGAACGAATTTAATAATTTGATAAACAGATGTGTTGGCAACTAGCTGATAGCTATCTCATATCTCTAATACGAACATAATTAATATGCATTTAAAATACTGCATAGCTTGAGTTTGTATTGTAACTTTGACATAATGAAATAGGCCTGAAATTATTCTGTAGCACATTTTTTGTGCTCTTATTTCTTGCTTCTGTTCTATATAACCATTGCGATTTTATAAGAAACCAAGTCAGCAGGAGCCGTTGTTTTCTAGGTACTTATATTTTAGACTTGAAAAGGCTCTGCTATAATATAACTTGATAAAAATTTAATGGTATTAGACAATTTAGAAGGTTCGTAAAAATCATCACAATCATTAAGAAAAAGAGTCATTACCGTATTCGAATCCTGAGGTGAGAGGTTTCACAGGGGAAATAAATGCGGCAAAAATTATAGAGTGTAGGTTTTATGGATAACCAACGGTCAATTTCCTGCCACATTTCCAGAGTGAAGCAATATATTATAGACAGACAGCAGTGAATCCTCGTGGAGTGTATTCTCTAGGTATGTTCCCCGCATATTGAAGGCATCGGACGGAAGCCGAGTGTAATGCGGCGAAAGAGGATTCAAACCTTTAAGCGGTTTAACCAAGTCCGGATAAACCGAATGGAAGATAAAATGTATTCGGACAGGCGTATTGGCATGTATATCATGGATCCCATAGTTCAAATCCCTCGTTCGCAGAAGATTTGGAAGGATTACGAAAAAGAGGAACTGCTAAATTTTCCGGGCGTAGATCGAAAAGATTCTGAACCTTGAATGCCGCAAATAGTAAACAAAATGGCAGTTATGCCACATTCCTCTTATACAGAGTGCGGCAACATAACTTCCTTTTAAAATGCTTTTTAATGCGAAAAAAGGAAGCTTTGTTGCCACACCCAGTATTTTAACTATATTAACATAAATAGTATTGAGTGTAATCCCGATCTAACGTTTTCGTTTCTAATGTTTTCCTCGCTCTTGGGTTGAAATTTTGAGGTCCCAGCTACAGCAACTACACCTTTTGTTTTTTCGCATCTACAGTCGATTTCCCTTGGTACAATAAACACCGTTACATCGAGATTTTACTACTGTGCTGCTGGATACATTGAATGATTCTTCATGTTTTATAAAATGTACAGACAGTGTAATAAACAACAAAAAAAACAATACAAAAACCGTAATTCTGTGATTTTAATCCAAACTTTACCTATATAACCCTGAAACTTCCCATTTTAGTAAACACTTGTTAAATACAGGACATACCTGTGATTTTAAAATGACTGCGCTTCACCTTTGTGAAAAAATTTTTAAACTTGAGACTTGTTGGAAATTGTTAAACACTCTTCCAAAAATATTGTGAATGAATTTTTGTTTCCCAACCCTTCCCCCCTATTACAAGCTATCACCTCTCATCCCCCCCTCCTCGCTCCACCTCATACCCATTAGTTTCCCCTCCTTCTTTCGTCCTCCAATCCCTTTATTTTACCTTTAAAGTTCCCCACTCCCTCCAATAGCTTGCATTCCTTTTTTCCTCCCCCCTTTTTTTCCTATTTCGTGTTTCTTTTGTTTTTACTTTCACTTTTCTCATTGGTTTGGTTTCTGTATATATTCTGAGTGTTTTGCCCTCTGTTTCACCTGATAATGTGGCTTCGTCACGAAACCTAGGTCGTGTATCAATTTTATCTTGTGGTGTAGTAAAAGATTTTATCATGGAGAAGTTTGTTGTCAATCATTACCACGAAGTGAAACCTGAGTCTGTGTTATTTACCTATAGAATTTTAAAACTATTTATTCTCGGGTGAGAGGGAAGCATTAGCGCCTTTCCTTTGGAACTGATTACTAAGAGGTCTCATAAATGTGGAAAACAATTTATCATGGGATACAGTCTTTTTATTAGGCTAAGGTATAGATAATCAAAAACACCGATTTTGCACCGAAAATGCCGATCTTAACGCTATGATAAGTTATCAAGCGTTAAACACCAAGATAAAATTTTGATATCCGCGATAGCTAAAAGATTGTTAGATTCTCATATAGTTAAATTTTAGTAAATAATCCATAGCAGCAATAGTGAATGACTGGTGTCCATTTTTAAACAACGCGGCATTTCCTCAGTAGCTATTTTGTTACTATTCTTTCCTCCCCCCAAAAAAAATTGATTCCTTCGTCAAAATATTATCCTTGTAAGCAAATCACATCCTTTACTCGATATCTGAGGTAAGAACTGTTATAAAATATGATAATGTTATTATATGATATTATATTAATAGACCAGCGAACTTCATACGCTTTATAAAAAGAATGAAATGCATATAACAGCTATTATTTGATTAAATCTGAAATTCAATAGCAATGCGTACCGCTGGCTTTTGTTGCTAAAGGAACTTTTCCTTGTATCTCCAGTTACTTTGCTGGTGATCCGAAGTATTTCTGAATCCCTTTCAAACTAACTGCAGAAAAAATCATAACAGGGCAGTCTAAAAATCTGTTTTTATTTACAGCGTCAGTAGACCTACCATTGTACTGGAATCAAGCAAATAATTGACCTAGATAATAAGAGGTGAAGTGCGTTATTCCAGGATATTTTCTTGGCAGACATCGCCTTGTTTCCCCGAAAAAGTGACCTATATTTATCAAACCTTGTTTCTATCGCTGGGTATTTCAATGAACTGAAATTACGAAAGAGATAAGGAATCTTGAAAAAGAGATTATGCGGTGGAAAAGAATAGTAAACAACTCTAGCATTTAATCTCAACAAGAGATGTAGATAAAAAAAACATTCCTATTTGGTAACTCGTGATACGTTTCCTCGTGGTTTGATACATGCTGTATTATTTATATGGTATTTGATGAACTATGCTACTTCTATCGTTTACATATTTTTTAAATACTTTAAATTGTGCCCAGGGCATGCTAACTGTTCTCTACAACCAAATATTTATTACATGATTAATTTCTGATATTTTAAAGACAAATATAGCATATAAAATGCAAAAATAATGTTTTTTCATAGATCTAACTCAATGAAAGTAATTTGAATCTGGCACTACCAGACTTAAAGAGTTCTGAAACAATGTTAGCAAGAAGGTCTCAGAATGGTTTACTAGCTCGTCGAGGAGTTAATTGCAATTGCGTTTTAATTCCAAAAAATATACATTCATTGAATATTAATTTCATATTTATATAGTAACTGTAAGTATGTAGTATTTATAGCGTATCTTTAAGAAGGTAAATATGGTAAGAAAGGGAAGATATTTTATAACTTTAAGATAGATTTGGTATGGAGATAGAAATAATATAATCAAAGAGCACCAATTTACGACCAACTTCTACGAAAGAATATAATCTCTACTGTTAAACTGCCTACTACTGGTTTTAAAGTCCATAAAAAGAAATTGAATTTATAGACGATTTATGAAGATACTCATAAAATATCATCGTATCCAAAATCTCCACTTAAGAAGCAATTACTTCTTCCTTTAGTGACGGTAACCTCGCAATGTGCTTAAGTTCTGCAGTTTTAAATTAGGATCAGGTCACATAAAAGCAGGAAAAGTTTTCCCTAGGGGTTTGGCCTGGCTGTCTGCCGTTCAAGCAGTGAAAGAATGCAAAGTTCTTTGATGCAGCGCCAATATATTTTGCGGAAAAACATGTTCGTCCGAAGTAAACGGGAAGCTATACAAAGAAAGTGGTACAAGGCATGTCAACTGCTCCTTTGAAAACGCAAACCTTTTCGCTCCTTTTCTGAAAATATCGGTCGTCGAAACACGGATGTAAGCCTCGCTTTGGAAAGTTTCCCAGATTTCCTGGTCGGGATTGCAATATCTGCAGATAGCAATTACGTCACCCATTAGGGTAATGGCTAAAAGCAGCCTTGCCTCTTCCATGAAATCAATTCCAAGGCAACTAATCAAAAGCTCAGATAATCGAAAATATGAGAGAATTATTACTTCTACTTTTTAAATCTCTATGCAATGCCGAATGTTCATAAGCGCGGAAGAAAAAATTCAAATAAATACATGTTAATTTACAGAACTGGTTTTTTATTCGCATCTTACTACTCAGGAAAAAGCAGTTCCTTCTTTTCACAAAGAAAAATTCTCATACTCGAGCAAGAAAAGAAAAACCTGAAAATATCTATTAAAATTGCACCCTTATGCTACTTAGAATAACTTCATAATAATTATAGATACTTATAATTGAATAAATCAGACAACATTCTAAGAGCTAAACTTTGTTGGGATAAGACATATTTCATGAATATTCAAAATTCTAACGTTGCCTTTTCTCTCACTGAAAACCTAACGAAAATACGCGGTAGAAACGAAAATAATATGAATTCTTCTCTTTATTTTTTGCTTTTTATGAAAATAATATGTTAAACGAAATAATCCACAAAGTTACGCATAATAAAGAAAACGATCGTATATAGATGAGGTATCTAGATTGTCAAATGTACTTAGGGAAATAAAAGGGCGACTTACATCAAAAGTTATGCTTAGGTGAACTTTACCTTTTATAAACCTAAGCTTTATCTAAACGCCTGCTGAGTTTCGAGGTATGATTTATGTTAAATGCACAGGTACAGCCATTATAATGTAAAATACGATTTAAGTTAAGAATAAAATATCAAATTAAAAAAATTATGAAATATAATTTACGTTTTATCCTTTATAGAGACTATGAAAAAAATGAAAAATGCACGCCATTTAAACCTTAAATCTTCCATCCAACAGAAAGTAAATGCATTTAGTCAAAACCACGTTAGAATAACCAGCAGGCGATAAACCTGCTGCCACCTCATTTAAATGCAAGGCGAATAAAAAGCCCATAAATCCGTAAAGCGTAAATATTGAATCACGTAAAACAGAGATATTTGTGTAGAAACTCTTCGATTAACGACCCCGTAAAAAACACTCGCCTTTTCTTGACTAATGGAGCGATCCCTTAAAAACTAATTGAAGAGCTCCCGCCGTTCCCACGCCGAGTGATTCCTTCCATAACTTTCCACCTGAAATCCCTCACTAAGGAACCTAAATAAAGAGTTACGGCAAAAAAAATCACTCAAAAAGAAGCGTTAATGCTCCCCATCTCCTCTCGGCTTCTTTCCATTCCAATCTCGAGCATCGTCCTTCTTTTCGCCCTCGGCACCTCGCGAGGAAAGCCGCGCTGTTTATATTCATTATTACGGCAAGAAAACAGTTCGACCTTCTTTTTTTGCAGCCAACTCTTCCCAGCCGCAGAGTAAGTCTGGAGAGCAAAGTGATTTAGCGCGTTAGCACTGATGGATAGTTTTTGAGTAACTTAACACGTTTTCCTCTTGGAAAATCAACGCTCTCACTCGTTCTGCATAATGATTTGGATGCGAGTGCATTCACCCCTTATCTTAGAGGATGTTGAAGAGGAAAAGTCTTTCAAGGGAATTTGAGGGTGCAGAATCAATTGCAAAGTGAACAGCAGAAAAGTGCGATGTATATAATTATCATTCGGATTTGAAATTGCAATTGGGTGCACGACTTAGTTTTAGTGGGTAGAATTTTGAAGAAATATTTTATTACAAATACTATAGATATATACTAGGGCGGTTAAATGGCATATGAAGAAATATTATATTCGTCGTAATGTCGGGGAGACCCCCTAAAATTTTCCATTTATCTAAAAAATAAGATTTGCGAAGTTTGAGCTCAGTTGGATAACATTAACCCGTGCCTCATCGAGGTTAAAGTTTTTAAAAACAGATTTTTTGCAAACACTCGCCCTTTTTCCTTTATAAAACGAAAACTATTCAACCTAAAAACCTGATTCTTGCTTTATTTCATAGAAATTGTTATTGCCTGGAAGTTTTATTCTTTCAACTAACAAAGAACATACAACTACTAACGTAAATATGTCAGAGAGCTTAACGTTTCCTTTTCAAGCAGTGAACACTTGAACAACGCTCGTGTAGTGAGTTTTTTCCTGTGAGGTTTGACAGATACTATACTTTACTTAAATAATAGATCGATGCCGGCGATACATGGAGGAAAGTATCCATGATTTGTAGAAATAAACACAATTTGACTATGTCCACAATCTAGTTTACTTAAAGTTAAAGGTTTATAATCTCCGATAGCCGGTGGTCCTTTATCGGTGCTCCACTACTCGTTGCCACCAGTATTCGAAAACACTTCTAAGATATACTTTCGAGAAAGTCTAGTTCTTCCTTAGAAAGTTGGTAATTCGTCGTTTGCATATACATAACTTATGGGTATATAGATATCTTCTTCGTTTATATCTTCTACATAATAATGTCTTAGGTTATATTTAAAATATATGGAAATATTGAAGAATGGTGAATTAATTGATTGAAGTAAGGAAATTTGAAAATATAGTCCTGCTTGTCATCTAAAATGTGTGTTACGTCTGAGCACTGCAATAGGATGTCCTTTATCTACTCTAAATTGCAAAGGTAATTCTGGAAAGCTAGTTCCAGAATTAACATTCTAGTTCAGGAATTAACTCTCCAGAACTACCTTTCCAGAATTACCAGTGCTTGAAATTGATGCAATTTAAACTTTAAATTTCACAAACAAATATATCTGTGAACACCGTTGTTACAACCCAATAATCTGATAGAGTAACACTGTGACGCGTTATCGCGTTTGAATGCCTGGGATTTGCTTTAGAATCTCCTTTTGGATACACAGTTCCTGAGATCGACCGTTTGCATAGGAAACGGGAAATTTATTTCACCTTTCACCATAAGGGTTTGCTTACTATTCATCAGTGCAACGGAAGGAATTAATTGAAGAATGATTTAAAAAATAAGCTCTTGATTGTATTAGTATTTTCATTTGTTATTGATACGAATAGATACGTAAAATCGAAAACTTCTGATAAACTGAATAGATATGTTTACTCTACGCTGATGAAAAGAAATTATCCTGGATTCAAATATTCATACAATTACATAGCTTACGACTTTTAGATTTTTTTAAGCAACTACCCCATTCTTTGAGAATTTTAATTTTATAAAGTTTTTGCTAACTTCTATTCTCATGTATGTTATGTGATACCATCACTGGAAAGTGAAAGAAAAAGACTTGCCATTTTTTTACATTCTAATACTGTATAACAGTACAACATAGTAGAGAGCTTGCGCGGAAATTTTCGCGCATTCCCTCCTCGGAGGGGTATACCCTCACTCACGCGAACTCCTTACCCCGTGTACTCCACTAAACGACCTTCACTTTCTCGTGGTTGTCAGCTATCGCTAATCGTTCTCTTGATTTCCTTGAAAATATACCGTTCGTACGCTGTGAACTGAGAGAATTTGGCAACATTGCTGCCCACTGAATAGACTCACTGCATGAGAATGGGGGAAGGGATACCAAAGGAGGAGATGCTCGGAGGGGAAGTTGGTAGTTGATGCTCCGCCTACCTAAAACGGCTCTTTACAACGCGGCACCACTTTACTTATATATTATTAACAGCCTAAATAAGCAGCATTATTAAAATTTTAGAACAGTTAAGGTACTTCAACTACAAGTGGAAATTTTCAAAAAGAAAGGAGTAGGAGGGGTGAGAGTAAGGGAAAACAGGGAGACAAAAGTTAGGCGAAACTTGAGAGGAGCGCATGCGGACTTAAAGGTCAATATGGTTAAGCTTTAATACCTAAAAGGCTTTTTAAGGGGTGAGAAAGCGGGGGTGGAGCGAAGATTGATGTGCTTAGGTGTGTGACCAGAGTGAGGAACATTTGAGCACCACAAAAGGTAGCGGGGATGAAGAGAGAAAGGGGAAGAATAAAGAGGCAGAAAAAGCAAGGATAAAGAGGTCAAAGTAGAAATAATGGAGGAGGGATAAGACGTAGACGATATTTCACCATAAAAAAATCACTGGGAGAGATTTTACCTGAAGTAAGGTCAAATATTTTTTTAATGCATCTGAATCGCATACACTATTCAATATTCACTTTATTTCTTTCGATAATATATATATATATTGTAAGGTTTCGTTAGTAATAAGATAATGATGTTTCAGTTGTTTTTTGAACTTGATTATTTATGTCTTGTTGAAATACATGTTTAATCAGCTTGTATATAATCATTCGTTTGTATATTTTTTAATTCTTCAATTTTTTATTAATACTACTAATAAATGTATATTATTGGTGTGTTTTATGAAACCGATATCAATATTGTGATATTTTATGTTCTGTCTTTGTTTTAAGTATGTATGATAGAAAGAGGGCATTTATGCCCGTTTGATAATTCTAATCTAAATATTATCACGCTATTGCTATATGTAAATTGCATCATTCAATGCCTTAAATTAATATTTAAATAAAGAGAAGAATTGAGAGATCACGAATAAATTCTGAAGTGGTCTACAAAATAATATTTCAATAATAATTGCCTTTCTTAAACATAACTAAAAGGTGCAATAACTCAATATTCATAGTGTATATTGTTATTGACATTAGATCAAATGGCAAAAGCGTTCACTAAAAATAAATTTCTATTTTATGAAGGAGAACGATGACGAAGAGATCTGCGGAAGGGAAGAAAGAAAAGAATAAGAATGAAAATGAACATTTATTGTGATAAGAAGAAAATAACATTAGTTACAATCGTCCAATAGTTCTGCAATACCATTCAAAGCTATGGGAAATTTAAAAAAGTATTGCAGAAATGTATTAAATTAAATTGCTGTTTTACAAGATTCGTAGTTGAAAATAACACCTTGATTACCATATATTTTTTATTTTATATAAATCTGTTATGTAACATAAACAATATAACTCTTCGCGAAGTTTTCTCCCATTAATTTTCATTTTAAAATTTAAGAACTTAAAAGACGCAACAGTCTGATGCCTAAGGCTTGAATGGGCTTCAAAATATTTTAGAAAATAAGCAGAGTAGAAATAGTGAAATATTTTTGAGGAAAAGAAAAAAAGATAGATAAGGGGGAAAATGAGACACATTTAGTGAAGCAGAGAGAAAATAATTGTAAAAGCAGGCAAATATACAAAGAGAGGATTAAAAAAGGAAAAACGGAGAAAGAAAGGGAAGAAAGAAAGATTGCAAGGATAAACTTCAAGACGTCTTCTCTGGAAATTTTGAGAAAGTTGTACGCACAGTCATTAAAGTAAAAGTGGCGCTTTGTAACTCAAAGCCGAAGACATTCGGTGGTAAAAGGCATTATGAATAAGAAGCTACATAAACAGAAATTCCACAAAAATGACTTTTTGGGAATTTTCACTAGATATCATAGAAATGACGATCTAAACGTCTAAATGTTGTCCGTTCCAATACCAGAAGAAAAGAAATATGATCAAGTAGATCATTTGCTTCCCTCCTTAGAATATTTAATTTCCTTTCCACTTCGTAACAGATGATGGTAGAATTGGAAGAAATAAAAATACTGTATAAAATTTAAAAACTCAGCGGCGGGTATAGACTACTAATAGTCATCTTCAGGTAAAATTGCAGAGCATTTTATGAGTATACGCAGCTGGTGGCTGAATTTTTAAATATGCTAACGTGCTATTTTAACAAAATGTTTCATAGCGAACCCAACCAGCAAGCATCAAGATAAGATTACTATTCTTGGGTATTTTCTACCAATTTGTCGTAGTTATCCATAGCGATATGATTAATCATTTAAGAAAATTTGATTTATTCTTAGATATCTCTAATGAATATAACTTAATTTTCAGGTTTCTTCTGAGTTGTTCGTACAAAACGTGTGATGGAAGGAGGAATTAATAACGTATCCTCCCTGCCTCCTAAAAAAGTTCAATCTTTGCTGAAATGTTTAAAAAAATTTCCACACGTTATTTACTTTGTAATAAATATAGTTAAAACACATTTGAGTCTAAAAAAGAATTACATTTGACTTAGTTCCAATTTAATGCAAAGTAGACAAATTCATCCCCAATCCAAAGTTGGTTTAAAAGAGAAAGAGACTCAATAATGACATAGTGAAATAATTATAAGTGAAATATTTAAGATACATTGAATAACCGGCTTAATAATGAAAGAATTATATAGTGAAGGGAAAATATAAAATATCTTTATTTGGCGCATTTGAATACAATAATAAAAATAAAAACTTGTTATTTGCGATATTACAAAATGTTAAGCGAACATACTTCGTTTAACGACGTTGAAGTAGCGAGTTCAATTCATATCGATTGCAGTGATGCAAACTTAACAACATTATCAAGGCATGGCCAGCTATTCTCGTCGTTTGGATTCAGGAAGTGGATTCCGAGTCTAAAAGGATCAAAATAGATTCTTGGTCCTAAAAAAAGATTTCCGAAGATATATTTGTCTTCGTAACCCTAAGCTTGGTCTCTAGCCCATATGGAATAAACGATTTATGATTTTCGGAACTAATTTATTGGAAGTGAATCATAAACTATGTTTCTAAAAGTAGTAAGTGCAAAGGAAGATGGAATAGCTATAAATTATAACCACCTTTTTATAGAGTCTATGAAATATAGTTTATATTTTTTTAGTATTGGTAAATATGTTTCAAAAATACCCTTAGGTAAGGGTAAGAGGTAATCTTTTACAGGGAATTTTACTTCTAATATACAAGGAATAATTATAATTTAATATCGTATTGAAAGAGATACAATCGACTTCAGTGGTCATTTTGTGGAATCTAGCAATATTGTTCATCATGAATGAAGATTACAGAATATTTCAGTTTTCACGAGATTTGTAGCAACTGAATAACTCTACCAATATTTTCATGATAAGCGATATAACTGAAAAAAAATCATAATGTATCGGTAAAAACACTTTACTGTAAGCAAACTTGAACGTCGATGAAGATAAGGATCTGAAAGGGAAATATGTAGAATATGAACGCGTTTGAAACAAAATGGAGAAAATTAATATTAATGCAGTCTAATTATATATGTTATGTTACATAATACATGGCATTATAAGGCTAACAAATTTTCAATTGGAAGCCAATTGAAACCGATCCGAACGGAAAACTTTCGATGACATAGCGTAAGGACTTGAATTCTAAATAACTCCAATTGGAAAGAGAGTTGAAGCGTGAAGAAGTTAAAAGCAGCTTGTCTTCCAGCAATTCAGCGATACGAACAATGGCGGATCAATAAAGGTTTTCTACTTTGAGAGACAGTCTTCTTAGCAGGAATTAACGGAAGTGAGAGAGCGGCAGAGAAACAGAATTTAAGTAAAAAGAAGGCCCCGGAGTTTGGAAGGAACTGTCCTCTAGGCGAGAAAGTGGAGTGGTCTCCGCGCAGTTGGAGGGGCGAGCGGAGGGGGGAGAAGTTTCCGTGTCGAAAGACGGTTGGAAAGAGAAAAGCTGGATGACAACCGAAGGGGAAGGAGAGGTTGATGAGCAAGTGGGGTGACAGAAGTAAGTTTTCAGGAGCTTTATTTTTTAATGGGCGATGTCGAAGCAGGAGTTCAGTGGGACTCATTCTCTAGGTCAAGGATGGGTGAGCAACACGAATCGAAAAACTTTTCGGCAATCCTCTCGCAGTTATCGAGAGAAACACCTTAACAAACGGAATGATCTAATACTATCAAAAATCTTACAACCAGATCAAAGTACTACATTCAAATGTCACACACATAACAATACGTTCTACTTTGCTTTTAAGTGATAAAAATATATATAAACATGGCTTATAGCAGAAATGATGAATGCAGCAAACCAAGGAAAACTCCCTGCGGTAGCTTTTTACTAAAACTATTCCAACAAGCTATAGAACGGTACTGCTTGATAAATTTGAAATAATACGATTACCTATAAATACAATATATAGTAATAGTAAACTCTATGGTATTAGGCCGGACTTCGTGGAAAGCCATAATAAGAAAGTGCATACGAAGTGCATTTATTTTCATTTCTTAATAGTAAACTGGTAAAATAAACGTAAGCACTTTGTGTTAATATCATGAAGCTATTTTTATGGTGGATTTTATATCAAATGCCCATAGCTTAACCCTTCCTTGACTGTGCCCAGAAAACTTCCAAAAATAGCGGTGCGGGGTACTCGGGTACCCCAACGCTTTTTTCGCGAATATTACGTTGTTTTTTTGTTTTTCTTTTACTTAACCTTAAATTATGTTTAGAAATACAGTATTGATTATTTTGTTGAGATTATCTTTTATTTTCTTGGATGTAGCATTAGAGTTTTGGCTATTATATGATGTCAACCCAGGCATACCCAAAAACATCCCTGTACATGAGATTTGGGATGATAATGTGATATAATTACTGTTAATGCAATAAATAATGAATCGATTTAAAAATCTGTAAAAAAGAGTGACTGAATTGCCACAATCACACGATATGACATTGTGTATAACAAGCAAAAGTGGCTGTGCGGGATACTTTGGTACCCAATTCAAAAACTAAAGATATTTTGGAAATGAGTCTGTGAAACAAATTTCTTTCAATTTCATAAAATAAAAAAACATTGATGCACAAATACATGGAATAAGAAACATATGTGGTTGAAAATAAAACTTTTATATCGAATTTAGCTATTTTGGGGTCCTCAAGTACCCCGCACCGTCAAGGAAGGGTTAAGCAGGGAAAATCCTCGTTTGGCTATACAGCTACTCTTTAACAAATAATCGTATAAAATGTTTCGGTGGTTTCCAAGATTAAAAAAAGTCTCTATCTCCATTATATCTCATTTTAGACAGTTATGCGTATAACTTATATCCTAATTATCAAGTCTTTCATGCGATCTATAAATATGATATAATGCCCAATTTTTATCAATACATCATAGCAAGGACGCTGTTTTCCGAAAATAACTTTCGCCCATAAAATTGCCCCCAAAGCGATGACTGGTTCTCTTGCGTAATTGGGTCGGTCGTACGTTTAGATAGAGGGATCCATTATCGAAGAGTCGATGGTCATATAAACCTGTTTCGCGCCTAAGCTCGTACTTCGTTCTACTTTTTAAAGATATTAAAGGAAAATTGTGTAAAATTCTTTGCAACTTAGGGCTGATAAAGATAAAACTCATGTTATGGTGAACCACCAACAGGGAAGGAAAAACATACACAGTATAAATTCTAGGTGTAAAATGAGTTCATTTAAGTTGTAACTTATTAGATAAATTAAATTTTAGCCAGTTTTATAAAAGAACATAAATAAAATTTTGAAAGACCATATATTAAATTAAAAATACTTGGAAAAACACCCCTAAATTATTAAATGAAATTATAATTTTTATTTAAGTGGTTGAGAGGTGTTGCATGATTAATTTAAGGGAATCCAAAACATTAATCGTTGAAACAAGCTTCGCAGAGCTCGAATATAAACTGGGTAACCGCTCTAAGTTCTTACGGACCAGGAAAAGTAGAGTAATACCACACATAGTGAATAAGAAACCATGACTAAAAATTTTGAAACTAAAAACATGCTAATTACTACAGAAGATACCATTAGACTTATATGGGAACGAAAAATGGTACAGAGGAAGATTTAAATGGGTATTTACAAGAATATCTCAGGAAGGTAGTACTTTACCTAACCCGATATAACACGTAATTAGCTGAGCTCTACCAATTCAATGAAATAAAACAATATGCCATTTTCGATTACGTTTTAGAATTCTCTTTTACAAGATATTCTTAATTCAAATTAGAATCATTCGTATTATGTTACCAACCGTCAAAATAAACCAGGTAAAAGAACAGAAATATCTCAAGCAATTTGATTACATTTTTAGTAATAATTTAATTTGGTTTTTGACTTATTGTCTTGACATTTACCTTACTGAAGCACTTTGATACGAATAAATACAGTTTAAATTAGTATAATTGCGGGATAGGAAAGCTTATGATGGCGCGTTACTTTAGAATCCGTAATTGATGCACTTTTCACTTTGAGCTAGACGAAGTACTGTATAAAGTTTCCAGAAATAAACCTCATATTAAATAGAGGTATATTTCTGTTCTATCTTGTACGATAATTCAGGCACTTTTCACTTTGAGCTAGACAAAGTACTGAGTAAAGGTTTCAAAAATATACCTCATATTTAAACAAGACATCTTCTGTTTTACCTCGTAGGATGATACATTATTCATTATGTTCAAATCAAGCTTTCGTAAATAAGCGACTTACGCTTCCCTTGGTAAATTAAGGGAAAATCGCGCCCGCATTTTGTTGTACAAATTCACCACTCCAAAAGCCCCCGAGCTTGATCTCGTTTTTCGAGAGGGATAATTCTTTTCCCTCACAAACCTCTTCCTTTAGTTTTTCCATCAGATCGCCTCCCCCAAAAGCGTCGACCGCGTTTTATTTTCACGTATTTCGCTCGTCACTCGCAAGTACTTTTTCTGTCGCTGCTGGGCCCTCGTTAAAAAGCTCCTTCCCAATTAACCGTAATTTCCCTCGACCTCCTTACGTTCCTTTCAAGTCTTTTTCTATTTTCGGGATTCAAACGCGAGGTTGTTTTTTTTTAATCTTCCCGGTGTTTTAAGGCTTTTCGGGAGCGCATACGCTGATCGAAGGAAATGTGAAGAGGCATTCTATTCTGACGTTCATTTCGTCTCAGCTGTGACCCGAACTAAGGACTCGTCGCTGGGCCCTTGTTCTTCGCAGTCATTAGATTGATTAATGATTAAAGGCTACGCATTTAGGAATCGATAAAGGCAAATGATTGTAAGAGAATGAAGATGAAAAGCTCCTTGAGCTAGATAAGCTAATATTATACTGGAACTGTTTTACCATACAACTAATTGCTATGATTTATCAAATGATGATTCTCATCAAAGGTGAGTTTTATACAGATCGACATTGAATCAAACATTTAATACTCACAATTTAAAAACATCTTAAAAATATTTTATAAATTTTAAATAATGGCATCTTTCATCATTATAATATTGCTTTTTGCCCATTTTTCTTCCGCAGTAGAAGAAAGTCCTATGCTCAGTAAAGAAAAAAATCTGATGTGGCCAACATATGACTTTCTCCATATTTATTGAAAACAGAAGCCTATGCCGGTATTATATAAATAATTCCAAAAAAATGAGTGTTACAGGACAATTTTTCATACAAAAGTCGTGTTAAAATACATGATCTATAACTTAGGTACGTAATTGTATATACGTACATTGCATTCTGACAGAGATATGTATGAAAAACTTCAATTTCTGGATAAACAACAACTTCCGGTTAACCATCATTCAAGAATAACTCCTAAACAATCAGTGATACGGAAAAATGTTTCATACAAAAGTTGTAGTAAAGTACATTATCTATAACTTTTTTATGTAAATGTATATACCTACATTGCGTTTTGACAGAGATATGTATGAAAAACTTCCATTTCTGTATAAACAACAACTTCCAGTTAACCATTATTGAAGAATAACTCCTAAACAATCAGTGTTACGAAAACATGTTTAATACAAAAGTTGTAGTAAAGTACATTATCTATAACTTTTGTGTGTAATTATATATACCGACATTGCATTCTGACTGAGATATTAAAGAAACAAAATTTTGTTACGGTTTAACCAGAATTTCCGGTTTAACTGGAACTTCCGGTTAAGCGATATTCATCAAAAACTAATCAATTTTTGGCATTGTTAGGAAAATACTAAATATGAAGTTTGGAATTGATCGGATTATTACTTTTTAAGATAGAACGCACACAAACTTTTTTACCACAGACAGACACACAGACACACAGACTCACAGACACACAGACAGACATGTTCGGGAAAACAGCGAAAATGAGAGCTCTATGGGTCCCAAGACATCTATTTCCGTAAAAATCTGGAGGTCGAATACTACGTATAGGGAGAAAGTAAAAATTCTGAGATTAGAATCAAAAACCTTTTACCTGGCTTACGGAATTCAACGAATTAAATTTAAAAGGAGGACAAGGAAACCAGCAACGCTCGAGATATAAAAATGACGTTCAATGGAACCCTTGATGATGATTAGGTAGAGAATATTTTTACTTTTGGTGCACCAGTCGAGACTATTGGTAGCACGAGAAATTTTTACTCGTATCTTGGGGAATTATGATGTTTATAAACACATGGAATGCTTAACGATTGCGTTATACGATTTTAAAACAGAACAAATGCTAAATATAGAATTTGAGTAACACCGAGGTTGGAAGATTTGATGATTGGATCAGTAAAAAGTTAGAAATTTGATGAGTGAAAGTGCAAAGTTACGGGATTGAATTCGCGTACTGTCGCACGAAGTTAATACTTCGACATAAAAAATTCTTTGTTTCGTTATGAAGATATTCAAACTACTGTGACTATCTGACTACATTGACTGATCGTCGATTTTTATGAAGATATTAGCAAATTGTTGAAACGATATGAAAAATGCTAAAATTCAAGTGGAGGTTATTTTGAAAAATAGTGAAAAGAAGTGCTTTCAGTATGCATGAATTAAAATATTTGTATTCAGACAGTCGTTTAATTTTTAAGGCAAATAGATGGAGGTGTGAGAGAAGATGTGCTTACCACGTGTTTTCCACGGTTAACCGATGAATATCCCTCAATGGAATGCCGCGCCATGTACTTCATTCTTTACACATTCATATCGGGTGTACGGATATCTAGGATAATGATTAATGTGTGTACTCAAAAACATGGAAATGTCTATTTGCCACCGGCACTTTCCCTTTCATGGCATTCCGTGCTACGTGCCATCATAACTAATCCGTCGAATCCATTAAAGGTTCCGAAGTCCGTATCACAACATCCGTTATTCAATTAACGCTTTGGTTTTCCCTCACCACCGCAAATGCTTCCGGAGTGATCGTTTACACCGGTGTCAACATCGGGACCAATTTGATGACTGAGCAAACACCGAAAGGAAATACTCCTTTCATATTTCACGAAGCAGTTTACGTATTAGTCTCAATTTTCACCCGTCGATGATTTAATCAAAGGAAATCCTCCGCAGGGCAGTTTATTTTCCAATTCAATTTTTGTTTTATTTTGCAGCGAATTTACGTCAGACAAAATACATTATATAATAAGATATCATTGGATAGTGTACTGGAATTAATGGAAGATAATGTAAAAATCTATGAGGGATAAAACTAAAATAAACCACAGATAAAAGAAAGTAACGACCATGGTTTCGTAGCCGCGCTACGTCTTCAGGTGAAAAGTTAGCAAACAGGGCAAATACATTGACGAATGTTTGAGTAAGACCAAATTTCCGGCAGTGGATATTGAAGTAAATATTGACTGATTGACCTGACTGTATTTTATTTTATTTAAAATTTATTTGCCTGCGTATAATCGAAATGCCAAATGGCTATACAGGTTTAGTATTATAGGAAATTCTTCATTGTGAAGCGAGTTGCTTCTTTGAATACTTATTAAGTTAAATTTATTTTCATTTATTTATGAAAGCAGTTTCATATATGAAGGTGCTTGTCTGGAAAAAAGCAAACTTCAAGGATTAAATCAAAAATATTTGACAAAATATAGCTTGTGAATGAAAAATACTGCTGTATCAGCACAACTTTCATTGTATTTTCATGAAAAAAATGTCGAAACTCATTAAACAGAAGTTAAATATAACATAAAATTAACATCAAATTAAAGACTATTTTTTTAATCTTCCAGACATTTGAAGAAGAACCTCTACCTTTCTCGACAATCATCAAGTAAAATTGTGCATAACTATTAAAGATATGTATTTTCGAAACCTGTCACGAATTTAGATTTTAATTTGATCAGTTACTACGATTTAAACCAAGATCGGATTATAGGTTGAGAGAATCAAACCCTTTTAGTTTAGTCTTAGCAAGATCCAGACATTATAGCCATTGAATTGGCGTGACTCTACCTTGCCTCACCGTGTCAGCTTACGGACACACAAAGCCAGCTTTCCTAATTAAGCGAGAAGACGGATGTCTGCTAGTGAGAGTCTCCCGGCAGTGCAAACGTAACTGAACACTTAGCCGATAAGAAATTTCTCTGCTCTGTTGAGGACCTCGCGAGAAGGAATGCAAACCGAGGTATCGCAGATCCCGGAAGCTCCTTCTTATCGTTAAATCACTAAATATCTTTGCAGCTCGAAAGAAAACGAGTCATCTTAAAGGAGAGGAAATGACGTGGAAGATTCTAAAAAGCAGAAGCTAGCTACCGAAACGGAGCTATCCCTTTCGAGTGGCTGCCAAGATTTTCTACTAGACATCTGCTCCTCTAAACCTGTCTTCCTAAGATCCGCTCATTTCGGATTCGTTAATACCCTCGGGAGTGGAAGAGGAATGTGTGTTATGCGACGGCTCAAGTTTGCCAATGAATCCGGAACTAAGTCGGAGTTTGTTGACCTCTGGCACGAGATGGACGTGGGACGCCTCACCGGTTAGCTAATACTGGAGTAGAGGCGTTGTAATTTTTCCACAGTTTTTACTTTAATGAAGAAGCACGACCAGGTGTTGACGAGTAATCCTCATCATAAGGCGTCACAGTAATAGGAAAAAGTAAAGCGCCTTGCTTCATTCTGCAAGATGAATTTCCAAGACGCCTCGCCTCTTACTGTGTTAATCTTACTACAAGCACTAGTGAACTGAAGAGATAATGATAAATCGAATGATAGGATAACATAAGACAAGAATTTTATTCGTCAGTTTCACTTTGCAAACAAGATTGAATTTGATAGCAAAACAGAAAAAAGGAAGAAAAACTAATTTGCGAGTAAAGAGAAATCAAGGTTATAGGATATAGATTCAGGATTAGCATTGCGATAAGTAGAAATGTAGAAACCTATCACTCACACATAAATTACACCGAAGGAAGAAGTCAACAGGTAAGGGTAGTGTGTTAATATATATTTTTAAACCCCCTAAAAGTAACGTGGACTGCCATACTAGTTAGCTGATGGTGGTGAACTGGTGAGTATAGGATTCATCAAACGAGAGGATTAAATTAGGTAATTATTTCATTGGTGCTATAACTATATATACTTCCCTTACTTCTTACCCGTATTTCAGTCAAGTACGTAAACAGGATTTAATTTGATCAGAAAACAGTGCAAAGATAGGTAATAACAGTTTTGCGAATGAAGAGAATTGTATCAACTATATATACAAATTTCATAAAAAGAAGAAAAAGTAGGAAGTGTTAAAGATAATTTTTTAAGCTTATTAAAATGACAATTTAATGTTAGTAGCGAAGAATAAATAGAGGAGTAAAATGGATACAATAGCCACACATGGGTCACCTAATAGATAGTCAAGTATATTTTGATTGTATGCTTAAATTACTTGGTATTTTAGAAGTCAAATCAACGTAATTGTAGTTAGATTAACAAGGGAAAAGAAACGTTCTCTTTAAAATACATATAAGATTATTTAGACCTTTTAAAAATGCAAAAGGTCCATCAGGTTCATTAAACGTTAAAAATACTATTTTTTAATCCACATTGTTAAAATATTCGTTTTAAGGACAGTATTAAAAATCAGTTATATTCTTAAAAATATTTGAAATTTAATGAAATATCTTCGAAAACAAATGTCTTATTCTAGCTACAAATTTAAATGTATATGTTCCCGTTATTATATTTTAAAGTAAATTCTTAATTAAGATTAAAAATAGCATCTACTTTGGAATTCATGCTCTTACACCACGACATTTCATCTTTCGAGGATACGGTTGGGGCTTTCAAATACAAATATAGCACCGCTGAAAACATTAAGAGACAAAGAAAAAGAAAATGAAATGAGGGAAAATGTCTCATTGTTTTAAGGATAATTTGTTCCCACCATTAGAGGAACGCCCTTTTTTCGAAGCCATTAAATATAATTGTTCCTTAATGCCTCAGTGTGCTGTGAAGTCAAACATTTCGGTGGTCTCAGAACAACGAGCGTTCCGCTTACGTATATCTTTGGGAGGCAATTAAACGTGGGCAAGATACGTGACGGGACATTCAAAATGGAGGTGAAGGGGGAACGGGTTCCACATTTAATTCTCTCTCTGGGACGTTGACCCATCTTCCTCACGATGAAGAGAAATGACATCCTTCTGCATACACGCTTTCAATCATCCCGAGTCGGAAGAGGAAAAAAATCGCTCTTGAAATAACCAACGCTTCAAAGGAAATGCACCCGAGTAGAGAGTGCTTTGACATCTCCAAGGCATCGATATTCATTTTAAACATTCCCCTTTGGCTCAAAGGATCACGACTGATGAGATAAGGGTCGGGGTGAATTTCAAGTTTTCCTCCATCTCATGATTCATTGATGATGTTGCTAAGGATAAATCGCTTCATCTGTAATGAGGGGAAATTTTCCTGCGTGAGTATTCAAGGAAATCCAATGGCAAAGATTTCGTGAATGAAATTATACAGGCGCTTTGACTTCCGCGGCTTCTCTCGATCGCGGTTTTTTCAAATACATATATCCATCAAAAAGTATCCATCAATGATATTTGTAACGTCTAATATGTATTTAATCTAATATATTGGGTGATACGAGTTTGATGGTGACTAAAGAATGATATTTCATGTCTAAAGAGTGACATTTCATGTCTAAAGAGTGATATTTTATGTTTAAAGAGTGATATTTCATGTTTAAAGAGTGATATTTCATGTCTAGAGGGTCTAATAATGTCACAAAAAACATATATAGATTGTAATCGGGTTTCCTATTCTCTATTTACGAAAATATTCGATTTATTAATAAAGAATTCTAGTTCGCAAAATTCACCCTTCGTGGTAAAATCTGGAACTGATTAACCGCGATAAACTGTAATCGCTTCCGCGTGGTGATCCTATCACGAGGAAATCTACTTTTTACATCCACACAAAAAAGTAATACTTGAAATTATATTCTTTCAATTTCCTGAAATTATATTTATGCAAATGACTCTAAATTAAATGCCAATTATTATCATGATTAGATATTATCATGTAGTGGCTATTCCTTTGGCCAAAAAGAAATAATCCATAAAATCAAAAGGTAAAACCGTAACCGTAGGCGACAAGTTTCAAGTAAAGAATCATGAAATCGATGGTTGAAGGCGTCACTTGGTGGAAAGACATTATTAAGATGAAATACTTAGTACTATCCACAGTAAATGTATTGTACGACCGGTTTCACAAGTTAACTTGTAATGCAACTGAACTGAAGATGCAAGTTAACTTGTGAAACCGGTCGTACAATACATTTTCTGTGGATAGTACAAAGTATTTCATTTTAATTAAATAATCATATTCATCACATTTTGACTCTGTGAATTAAAACGTGTCGCTCAAATAAATAAGTAATTTGTGGAACTTGTACTTAGTTAACCTAAGTTGTCCGCCATATTCAAGTAGTAATTCATTTGAACAACCTGTTTAAGCGCAGATGATGATGTGAACACATCGAAGTTGTTCGTGGGTTCCTTTTGTTTCTGTAATTAATAAAAATGATAAACTGAAAATTATTAGGTCGAATTTCAATTTAGAGCACAAATCATTTGTTAAAAATTCAAAATTCATCTAGTTCGATGAATAAAATGTAACATTCAAGGATCACATTACATATTCAACATAAACGCCATTAAAAGCGAAACCTTTTCGTCAGAAGAAATCCGTCCGAAATTTTTTAAGTTTTACAGCGAAATAACCAATTCTTCCATCCTCTAATTATAGTAATCCATAAATGAGTTAGTACGTAGACTCAAACTAAAAATCACGTATCATGAGTTAAACTTTGAACTAACTATGGTTTTTATTGAAAGCCTCGCTTTTCTAATATATATATTTAGAAGTTTCTTTTTTGAAATTGTCTCATTCATGTCAGAATGATTCATATTTTGGGTAGTTCTTACTAATTAAAATATACCTTATATAATAGGTATCCATTAGAAAATAGTCATAAAAAAGTTTCATTTACAGAAAAATACTTGTATGTTTATATCTTATGATTAGACGAGATCTCATCAATGTATTGGTCGAAATTAAAGGTGCATCGATTGGTGCCTTCCATTCAGTATTACGAAATGGAGTCCTGCTAATGAGGTTTTTGGTCCCCGTTGACGAAATTTCGGATAATGGTGAGCTATGACATTACAAAGAGGGAGAGCGCTGGTCGTTGAAAACGGAGCAAGTAAAGTACTTCTGGAGCTGTTGGAGCGAATTCTCTTGTGGAAGGGTGACTCTTGAAAAGAACTGTAAAGTTGTTGACGCCGACCTGAAAATTTGCGAATTTCCTTGGGCTACATTCTGAGGCTTACGAAACGCGAGGTTTAAATTTTCCAAATGAAACAAAGAAGAAGAGATTAAACGGAGTCGAGCGGGAGATAAAGAGATATCGCATGACATTCAACGTTTCACGATGCCTAAACGTCCAAACCTAACTTTTCACTTGAAAGATCCGCGGCTTGGAAAAATGTATGAACTTTTGTTCTAGATTACGAGCGTAGTTCGAATTAATTTGGAAAAGATACATAGTTCGTTTATTCTCATCAACGCTTTTAATTTTTAATTCCTAACTTGACTGCATTACAAACAATTTCATATTATTTTTCATTTTGTAAATGTCACGGGAATAAAAATTAATACAGTTATATGCTTTTATATACATGATTAAAGAAGGAGAGAAAATAATGCCTAATTTGAGATAATGCATATTTACAGTGTTACTTTCATACGGAAGTGCCTACAACTAATCCAATTTTGGCGTATTTCTCTTATGTAATTGCATATCTATTAAAGATTATTTTATAGCAGTATTAACATAGTGAAAAGGCTCAAAATCATATATTTAGATATTATATTAACTTAATAAAAATTTTCATATTTGTACCTAAGTGAGACAAATTTATTTTAATAAGCAAAATGAAATTGGTTAGTATTTTTTCTAATTTTTTAATTAGCATTGTATATATTATTTTATATACCACTATATTATCGTATTAGATAATACTGTATTACTGCAATACCGCATTGTAATTAATAATAATAGCCAATCTGGAACAACATCTACCCAGCTTTATTTTGTATTCCTCACAATTGAAGACTATAAAGTGAACCAGGTCAATTCTGTAATTTTATTAATTTTATAAGTAAAAAATAACGTCTGAAATGCTAAGTGGATTATAGAATTACTTTAATGATTATTCTATCTTCTTCTTAAGTCATCCATCATTGACGGGAAGGTATACATGATTTTAAAGGAACACGAGTGCCTTTCCCGTACCTTAAATAAGGAAAGCTTTCGATTTTTCATATTTCAAGCTCAACTAAGCGCCTCGACTATAAATGACAATTCCAGTGGGAGATTTAATAAATATAGGCATTTTAACTTTACGAGAAGATCTTCCATATGAATCTCAATGTTTTAGCAGTAATCAATGCAAACAGACGATCGACACAAAACGTTATTAAAATGATTGTAGCATCAAGTTACATTGCAACTATTTCCTAACTATACCGCGGTATGAATTTAAAATCTATCGATCTCGATTTCAAATTAGCTCAATAGGATAAAATTCTAAACATGTCACGAGCTAAGCAAGAAATTTTCAGCAACATCTAAAATGTTAATCTCCTGTGATTTCTTGCTTGACTTTATTTGTGAAGTACTGCACAACTCTTCGAGCGAACATTTAATCAATGCAGCCGCACAAAATTATTTCTCTGCGTTATCCCAGTTCGGGGAATAAGTAGGTGGCGCGATGAACTGTTTTGCTTTCTCGAAGAAACGGCCTTTTTCGAGAAGGCACCTGTTCTCGGATCCGAAAAGACTGCCAGAGAAACGAGCAAAGCTTCCATTAGCTGATTAAAAGAAATGAAAACCCCTTTTCAGATCTCTGTTATCTTCCGGGATGGGTCGCAAGGGGAGGGGGGAAAGGGTGACAAGGACAGCTTTGGAGTATTCGCGCCAGGAAATCGACGCTCTTTTCAAACACGTTTACCTCCGAAGCGAACTCTGCTCCTCGTGGAATTCGTTCCAAGTACACCCCTGAAAAATATTTACCATTGAAACTCGTCAACACAGAACTTAATACCAGAGTAAATCGTGTATGAATAAGTATTTCGAGGTGCATAGACATTTGATTTATTTCTGTCGGGGGTATTTTTCATCTCCCATTGGGAACCATACTAGATAACTATGTAATTATTGTGAGATGGATAACTCCGTGGAACGTCGTAACAGAGAAGGTTAAGAAACAAAACTTATTAAATTCTACAAAACTTATTAAATTCTACAAAACAATTTTTGACCCTGGCAGGTCATATAATCAGGTTTTCTATTTTTTTGTTTTGTTTTCTTTTTTGGGTTTAAAACATCTGGACTTTGGTACTTACCTATATCTACAAGATAAATATTTTGCAAAAAAAAAGACACTTCACGTATTAGTGGTGGAAGAATATTACAAATAGTTAAGAAAGGATACAAGTAACAATAAAAGAGCTGTTGGTAGCGATATATAATGAATTCTATGATAGATAAATAAACGGTTCAGCTACCATAGCCTAATGAATAGAATATTTTTGCAAGCCTTTCGGTAAAGTGTAAAGAAAAATTTATCATTCATCTACTTTTGTCCACGTCTAGTTCATGGCTGGAACGAAATGAAAGCTCCTGAAGTATGAGTGATACTGGATAGTGGCACTAATTAAGGTCTCTCCAAAAGAAATGCTAAGAAAAGGATTACTCGTAGAGTCATTGTGCCTCACTCACGTGGACTCGGTCCGCTTTTTAACTTCCTGCTCAGTGAAGAAAAGAAGGTCAGACTATAACATTCTCAATTATGCCTAGTAGCCTCTCCTCTCAACAGTCGTATCCAAAGCTTTTTATAACTGATAGTGAAGGAAATCCACTCATGTGACTGCACTGTTCAGGACAAATAAATGTGACTGTGACTCTAGACCGTGCGAACAAATAAATAACAGTACGAAAATTAAGAATTAATGGTTACTAAATTAAATCACTCAAATGAGCTGTAACTTTATGGAACTCTATAACAAAACACAAGGTAATAAGTTATATTTGACAAAGTTATTTTATTAGCTTGTGTTTATTTATGGTTACTAGTTATCAATTTCCTTAAATTGTAACTTACTCTGTTAAGGATTGCGCTAATAGTGTTTTACAAATTTTAACAAAAGTGTAAAATAAAAAAGAGCATAATAAAATGATTGTGTGATAAAATTTTTTTAGCACGAACGGAAGACGGAAACTTATTGCAAATTTAAACTTAAATGCATAAGAATTTACTAAACGAATTCCATTTCATAAGGTGGAATACCACCTAATATCCTAAGAATAAATTCTCAACCAAGTTAAATTTTAAATGGTTGATTAATCTTGAAAGGTTGATTGTTTTTCCTCAAGTACGAACGATTTTTTATCAGATTCTAGAATTTTGTATAATATTCGAGTGTTCGAAGAGATAGAATAAGAAGAATATTCCACATGAGAGAGATGGGAAAACCTCTGTGGATGATGACAGACTTGCAGATGCGAAACCCCATTGAAAAATGGATCACAACTTCGTCGTAGTATGTGACAAGCTGATACCTTCCGTGTGGGGAAATACTTCAATAATATCTGGTGATTCTGTCGTACTTTAATAGGCAAGAATGTTGCAGCAAAATTGTTGCTCATACTAAAGAATGAATTTGGTCGAACTAATCGAATTTAGTAATTGAAGAATAATAGTAGGGCTTTAAGGTACTATTTCCTGATGTTTTTCATCATCTCTAAATTGAAGAGTTTTAATTTTTTGTTTACTGTTAAGTCAGCTGAGAGAATTAAGCAAGAATATAGATTATAATGCAAGGCCATATCAGCTACAAATGATATTGTAAATAAAATTCACTCCTTATTTTTTATTTATTATACATTTTAATAATAACAAACGACTGGATATCAGGAGGAGATTGCTACTCGTAAGTCTCTAATTATCTGTAGCCCAATGCGATTAAAAGTTTATGAAAGCTATTTGAAATAGAAATGGAGCAAAGAAAGACAACAAGAAGGAAATAGTTTGTGCATTTACTAAGACAGCCTAATTTACAACTAAACAAAAAAACCCTGCAGGAAAATTCCCAAAAGAAAGATGTTAATAGTTTCAGTGTTATCTTACAAGTTATATAACTTTTATTCGTTATAGGAGCGATATTTTGGTGACAATCGTTTCACACAGACAAACGATTCCACTTGGATGCAGAATATTAACGGAAGTTAATGCCGAGAGCAATTTAATGTGTAGTACTATAATAGATTTACTAAGAAGTTTCCGAAGGAGATGGCAATCAAATCTGCCTACTCTCAGGATTAGAGTTCTGTGAGAGTTTAAGCAAAGATTAGCTCCCATCCATTTCCCTCAAAATAAACCTCAATGAGGTCGTTTTACTAAAGGCAACTGCCGTATAACAGCCCCATAAAGGCCTTAGTCACATACTTAAGCCAGAAGCAGATAATCCGACTTGATCTACCTAGCACAGATTCCTCTGTCACTCCAGGCTATTTTTATTTCTCACGATACTGGTTTAGCGGGATAATTTTACAAGGGTATGTTCTGGAGAATGCATGGCGTACCCTTTAAGGTAAATGACACGATGCGATTTCGAATTACAGCGAATAAACTAAATGGTCAAACCCTTTCACTGTTATGCACGTCTTTAGAAGTCATTGTTTTGAAGGTCTTTATTTTCATACATGAGTAAGAACATTTAGGAGGAAAAATTTTAAGTTAAATTAAATTTTCTATGATACTGGAAAAAAACTTTTTGGCAGAAAAAAATTGCATTATACGAAAATGGAGAATTTTCTTGTTATCATTTAACATAGGAAGCACTTAAAATTGGAAGTGTTCTGTAGTAAAAGGGTTAACAATAATAATAATAATAATAATAATATTTATTAATCCAGAGACATACATAGGCATGTATAGGACAAGTCAAACAGCATATTCACAAACAGTCAATACATAATAAATAACAAAATAATAATAATAATAAAATAAGTACTCCTATAATAATTTTTTCTACCTTAAATTAGTTGATCCCTAGAATTCTTGAAATAAGTGAAGTAACGTACGTAACGTACGTACGTAACGCTTCTACCTTTGCCTCAGCTTCACTAAACTAAAAAAAATTAAAACAGAATATTAAGTTAAAAATCTTGGGTCCTACCATAATGATAAAATTTCCACGTAATTCAGTATAATTCGTTATATTGCTGAAAATTTCGACGCTAAAACTTCACCAACTCAAAGAATACCAAAACATGGCATACATACGTTTGAATACTAGTTAGTAAAGTAAACTAGTTGAGAATCAAATGGCCGGAAATTAATTAAAGTAAAACATTATTTTGTGCTTTTCCCAGCATTTTTTGAAAACATTTCGAATAGTCAAATCTTTTCCCTTCGTAGTTATTTTAAAGAGAAAGAGAGAATAAGATACTTTGTAAGTCAAATAAGTCCCTGAACTCCTCTTTTTGTGTACAACTTGGCTATGATCTTTTCCCATCTCTGACGCCATTCTTCGCTAGTTTCTTCAGATCCTTCCTCGCCCACCATTCGAGTAATGTACATTCTTAATTAATTAGTCTTAAACAGTATTTCAATTACTTGAAGTAACGGAAATTAATTAGCAAGTCCTCAACTGTGTATCAATTACTTGAGCACTATTTATTTCCCGTGCTTATTCTCGTACTTTTAAAATGAATGCAGTTTTTTCGGCATTCCTGCTCTTACCGAACACTATAGCGCCGAAACAAACAATCGGATGTAATTTTTCCTGGAAAACTATTAAGAGCAACTCTAGGGAAGTAAACTGTATAACTTATGTCTTTCTATGAATGGAAAATGTAATAAAACAATAGAAAGCCTCGAACGGTAATGAAATATCTCGGTATTTACAACCAGAAATGAGCTCAGTGCAGTACGGGGAATTGAGGCACAGCAAAAGATACATTTCTCGATCTAGGAATATAGACATTGCCCTATTTCGTGGATGAATGCGACGGTAGTAATATTGTTTCGTAGATATGAAAGCTTTTCAGAGTCTATAATTGGATTTAAGATGCTATGGCATTGAGGGCACTCTTGAAAGCTTAGCACACACTGAATCCGGGTTTCAGCTCCATGAGATGCATGTTTTCATGGAAAATGTAAAGTAATCTCGTACGCTTCTCGCACATAGCTCTCCGCAAGCTCCTCAAAAACCGATACTAATAAAAAGAAAATTAATCTATTTTGATACATACATGTGCAGGAAACGTATAAATTGAACCCTAAACAACAGGGCAGCTATATATAACATCCAATGACTCTGATTGATGAAAGGCCACGGACAACGGGCGTCTACTCGTGGGGTCGTTATGTCAGGGAAGCAGAGAAACTTAAGCGGCAACACTTCCGAGCCTGCAGGAAGGACCTCATTTAACAAGACAAACTCCTCTCTTTAGCGTTACTCCTAGCGATTTGCCATTTACGCGGGAGAAACAGTTTATTGGAAGGGCGAATGGGAGAAAGACGGAGAGCATGCTAGGGAAGCGTTGATCAGAGGAGAGGTCTATAAAAACAAGGGAAGCGTAAAACGCGGAAGGCGGTGCTTTGATAGTGGGTCGTTTACAGCCATGGGGACTTCCAAAAGGGGACCGAGGGTGAGGAATCGTGCGCCGAGGGAATGAAAAGGGAAGATGTGCAAAGGAGACTTAGGGGAAGATTGGGAGAGCCCTGGGTGAGGGAATTAAGAGGGAGGAAGAATAAAAGACCGAAACATCTGGGGAAAGGAGTTTATGTGCACGAAAGAGAGGGGGGTATGAGAAACCGAGGAAAGCTGGAGAAATATCTCGTGTGTCGACGTTTTCTTTATATAAATCTCGAATAAACTTGAATGAAATGTTTTCATTTTATTTTCACTAAAATTCATTACTACTAGAAACACCAGCAATATAAGACGAAATATTATTCTGTATTTCACGTGTAGAATACTTGCCTATTGCAGGCCCAAGGTACACTCCTGGCCAAAATTAACGCAACACCCCCTAGCGATCCTTACGGCTGGTGCTGCGTTAATTTTGGCCAGGACTGTACATTGGAAGTGTGATGAGTTTTTACACCCGTTTCGAATCTTATACGTTCATAATTAAATCATGCATTTAAAGTCTACAAGAATAGTTTGAAGAAGTTCTCCGTAAAGCTTATACATGTAAAGGCAAAGCATAATTAATTTAGAAGTTTTCATAAATCAAAATATTGCTCTTTCGAAACAAAATCAATTTAGCTTGCTAGATATTATTTGCCCTCTTTGTATTCAATACTCACCCACTGATACGATCAAGTGTCAAAATTCTCTTAATGAAATCATTATTGCTCGCTGCAGTGAATAATCAAAGGCAATGCCACCAAATCCCAAAATTACAGAACTTAATTCGGAGGTAACTAATTTCATTATTGATTAACTATCAGGAGACAGTATCGTCGTGGTCCTTATTATGTCAACATGTGAGACTGACTACCTAGCGAACGAATGAAAAGGATTACTACACCACTTACTAGAATATTTAAATTTAAATATTGCACGGTTCTTTTTCTAATAATTTCAATTAAGGTGGAAGAATATGTAGGATGAGAAGTTGAATATAACTGGAAAAATTACTGCGGATGAATAAAATGTAACCCATTTGAGAAAATACAAATTTCAATTAAAATGTATTTCCATTGGGAATAAAAAGAATATTTAAAAATGGTCTTAAAATAATTATGTCTTCGTAATATTAATTTCCTAAAGTAACACGGTTGGGTTAAAAGTTCAAAGACGAACTAAATGCACGAAGATATATTTAACGGAAAATCTCTTGAGGTTTGTCTATGCATACATCCCGTACAATCACCGAGTTTATTTCAAGTTATGAGAATAGATCAAGAGGATTAAATCTTAAATGCCTAGCAGAAACTCCATACTCTATTAAAAACTCCTCTAAAATGAGATAAAGCCTCAGAGATTTTCCAAACGTCTCAGACGGGTTCTTTGTGACCTAAAACTCTTTCTCCGAAATTCTCTCAACCTTTTATGTATACTCCTGTGCATATTTTGGAGCCAATGTTATGTGATACACGTAGGAAAGCTGAAGGAAATCTTGAGATCTCTTCTTTGACCCGAACCAAAGGTTTTGAAAGGCTTTTGATAGGAACTCGAATATTTTCACAGCGCTTTCAAGATACAGCCTCGCGGAAATGAAGGGAGTATAAATTATTAAATTTCAAAGAAAGGAGTTCTGAGGGAAGAAGGAAATTAATAGAGAACATTTTTATTGAAAGACGCACGGATTTCCCGGAAGGTGAACTGATTTATCTTCGATAAATAGAAGTGGATCATGAAAATATTGATGTTGCAAGACGTATTTACCCATGCATGAAAGAGAGCCGATGAATAGCGGTATTTCTGAATGGTTTGCAAAAGAAATTGAAATCAAGAGAAGCAAGGAATCGGGATAAAGGTTGTAAAAATAAATGTAATTCACATTTTTAGACTTGGTGTACTACTTTGAAGTGATTTTCACGTTGAAAGTGCCTCAATATATCTTAAAATCAATATATATATATATCTTTTGTTGTATAGTAAAAATAATTTGATATAAAAATAAATCCAACCATGGCATTATAGTTACTCTACAAGAGTAAATAACTTATATTTTTTGGGGAGGAGTAGGGTTAAGGTTTAGTTCAGTAATATTGTCGGACAAGCTGGGATTGTGAATTTCTGTGCATGAATTGGATGTGTATCTTGTACATACATAGATCCTTCTAAAACGAAATGTAGATTAGGAAGTTTCATATTCAATTCAACACTTGTCTTATACAAACAAGAATAAAATCAATAAAATATATAGAATTTTTAAACAAGTAATGTGTAAATAGAGAAGGAATGTAAAAAACGGTTTTGCGGAGTAGATAAAACCTATGATAATTTTAATCAAAGAAGAAAAATGTCCACTGCAGGGAAATACCCGCGAAGAGAAAAGGCATGTGAAAAACCCACGAAATGCGTACGAAGAATTGAAAGAAAGAGAGAGATGAGAACAACATAAAAGATATTAAAAATATCACAGGATATAGAAGTACAAAATATAGAGTAGAGAAAGAGTGTTCTTTGCCGTAACATATTGAACAAAAACTTGTTTAGTAAGTAGTGATATGGACATAAGATTTACAGTCAGATATATTTTACGTACTAACACAACAACACATTAACAGTGTATATATATTATTGCTACAGTTTTACACTTGTGGAATATTAAACTAATAATAATATCGCTATGGTATAATCATTCTTAGAAATAAACGTTCACTCGGCTAAGGAGATACAAATAACATTAGCCAAAAATAAGACTAAAAACTTACTTCCAATGATAGAATCTGACTCGTTATATGTAAATTATTTATTCCTAAAATGTAATCGTATGGAAATAGGAATCGTTCCTTAATGAATAAATCTAAAACTATTCTCGACGAAGTTAAACAAAAAGCAGCAGTTGAGAATAATATTTCAAGCTGGAAATGATAAGGCAGTGAGGTAGTGAAGTGTAAGTGAAGATAATCAGAATTTAAGAACACCAGAAGATCTCAGTACAAACGGAATAGAAATTTTCGAACGGAGATTTTTCGAAGAGATTCGCTAAGTGAGCGCACGAGCGCTTTCTCAGTGAAAGTGGCGATCGTTAGAACCACTTATCCGCTTACCTCCTTAAGAGGATGCCACAAATAACTTTAACATACGGTTCTTTCTTTAGTGACTTCTGCTCTCGATCTTCCTCATGGATAATTGTGTGGCGTAATATAAGAGGGAAGTCTTTTTCATGACTCGAAAGGATTAATGAAGGAGAGGTAAAAATCCGGAGTTATTCATGAAGCTTTAAGAAGTGGTACAATTTTACGATATCTTAGGAAAAACTAATTTTGAAAGAATTTCTTGTATATTTTTACCTTTCATAAATTACTTTCACCTATCATTTTATGCACCTATCTTCGTCGATTTTTATAAAAGCTTTTTAAATACTGTTAAGAATAATTTACTAGTAATATACTTTAATACTAAACTAGGTTTACTAATGTAATTTTTATATGATCTTTAAGTGTTATAGTATCTATAACTTACTGCTAATGAAAAATGATTCGCTAGAAGTACAATTTAAAAGTATAATAGTTTGAAAATAAACAGCTAATAAAATTTATTTCTTTCTGAGACGGCTGACTTTTGATTTGAAAAATTAATGATAAATATAATTGATGAATAAGTAAACGAGGAAGTTTACTTATTCAACGTACTTTATTCTTATTATTTATTATTCGCTCCGAAATCTTAACTACCTAAAAGTTAAACCAATATATTCCTTTGCTCCGTATAATTTCATACTTAATATTACTCACAAATTAGGATCAAATCTTTCAAATTAGGGTCCTTCTTAATTGTAACAGGATTATTCTACGTTATAATATACTAAGAAGTTATTATAAGATAATATAATAGTAACTTTTAAATAAACCTTTTGCAGTTAAGGAAGTATTCAATATTCTTTAAGCAAGAAAAACCATCTACCTATTAAATATGACGCAAAATATGAACAGAATCCACCATAATGCTTAAGACGAACCAAGATACGAAAATTGTGAGAGTGTCATCTCAGATGCCCCACAAACCTAGACCAAGAATTTTGACGTGCTAAGGACCCAGCGAGCAAACCATTTGATTCACAACGTGTTCCTTAAAATACTGTTCATCTCTCATTTTGTGACCCTCTTCTCGAGATCCAAAGCTTGACACAGCTGAAAAATTCCAAAACCTGCAACTCCTCCAGAATTGCCGCTCATTAACTAATGAATACTTTTCTGGGAACTTTTTGACTCCACTAACCTGTATACGACCTTCTCAGACCCTTTTCTACCTTCCAGACTCGGTAAAAACCACAAAATCTCCCCAAAAGGCTGTTCAAAACTTTCTTAACTTCGCCCACCCCTGCGGACCATCTTTTCTCCGTTGTGTATCCTACAGCAGCATTTCATCTGGCTCCTCATCGTCTCGCTCTCTGAATGCAATTTGTCAGCAAAAGCTCAACTTATGATATGAATTAGTGATTGTTTAATTATTATTTCTATAATAACAACATACCTTCCTTATAGAATTTCTATTAACAATCCGATCTATATAAGTACTATGAGAAAGGTAATTTTTGAGATAAACTTTTTCAGTTCTTAAACTCGATTTCTAGGAATTAAATTTTCTACCATCCCAACATCGACGTGAGTTACCATGGTAATTAAAAGAAGCCCTCAATCTTCACAATCAATCGATTATATCATACGTGATACATAATATAATAATAAAAACTATTGTTTAAGTAAGAATTTAATCGAAATCAACTTACGGTACTATTCGTACATACTATAGGGTTGGCCATTTAAAGATTCTTTTTGGAATTTTTGTTAATTATATTTCATAATAATTTATCAAAAAATTAAATTATAAATATTATATTAAATTTATTTATAATAAATTTAATATACAAATAATAAAATATAATATAAATACTATAAATAAAATATAAACAATAATATATTTATTAATAATTCAATAATTTTCTTTAAAGACGCAATTTTAAAAGAAACCAGCAGACGGCCCAGCCTATATTTTTATGAGAATTCTCTTTGAAATAGTACGTTTGCTCTGTATCACTGATGTGAATAATAATCTTTCATGCTATCGCATAAAGATGTATAAATAGACAAACAAGACCATCTCACCTTCATTGTGAAGGAAAATACTGCAGGATTTTCTTTCTTCGATATTATCATATCAGGCAAACGTTAACTTTCTGAATACATATTGGAAATAAAGTTCAAGGCTCCATGGTCGCCTTCAGCAAGGGTAAGAATTGGAAATATTACGGCTTTTGAAGGTTTACAGTATAAATGATTAATTTTTTTGATTCGATTTCGTCGAGGCAGTTTAAAAAAGAGTCAAAGCCCACATTCTTCTGCTCAGAAAATTTACATACTGCAGACTGGAGAGAACCCGTTCCAGATAAAAATCTAAACATTTCAATTACAAATCTCTCCTGAGCTTAATGGAATTCTAGGTCGTTAAGAAGCTTTTAAATCCCTGGGTTTTTCTCTAAGCAGGTTGTTTTTATGTCTAAATATAACGATGAGGATTTTCGAGCCTTTGTCAAGTCCGTTGTCGTGAAAAGTCCATTAAGTTTACAAGGAGTGGAGCAAAAGATGTATTAATTTTACGAAACCTAGTCAAACCTAGAAATATCAAGATATAAAATTTGGATACGGATTTAGAATTATTAAAAAAATTACGATACAATGATAAACTGACTATGAGTTACATTTTTTGAGATGCACTTTTAAATTATTATGGATATCTCCATCCATATCTCCTAAGATAAATCATTGTAATAAATTCTTATTGAAACTCGTGAGTTTGTTCAGTAATTTATTTGCAATCTGAGTTTAAGGAACCTCCTAAGCTCCCTTTAATGAGAACATTTGATTAACAATGTATTGTTTACACAGTTTACATTGGAGAACATTAGAGGATTTATTTTTTCTATGAATTAAGAAATTCCCGCAGGCTTTTCTTTAATTGAATTCACTGGGAAATAAATCACCACTAGTATTTCCTACCACAATCTTCATTATACTTTTTCCCGTTGCAGCTGAGAGAGGAGCCTACAAATGGAAGCAATCGCTCTAAAGCCGAACTACTTCTGAAGAGGAAAGTTAAAAGCCATTCAAAATTAAAGTTAGAGCCATCATCAACTGGACTAACTCCTTTTTTTCTGTGGCTATTATAGAAATGCAATAGCTATTATAACCTCCACGCGTCAGGATATAACTATCACTAACTTAGGAATTTCTAATCCGTTTACAATGAATTCGGGTTAAGGATTTATCGTTACACTTTTCATAATAATATGCTGCTAATGTAGTAAGTAACAATGAATACTTAAGGATTATCGAAAGCAATGCTTCAAATTCGTCATCATAATTTTTATGGAGCTCTCCGTTATTAATGTATTTCATTAAAATATGTTTATAACCTCGAATATCAGGTAAGAGAATGGAAATTTTCCCTTTAAATCTGTCTTTGAGTAACAAGGGATAAATACAACGAAAGAAAATGAAAATGGGATAAAAGAACCACTAGTGAACAACGGGTTATTCCGTATCGACCCGGCTGGTAATATTAACAATAAAATAATCAATTAACTTATATACAATTAACATTATAACTGGTTGCGATTCCTCTATGAGCAAAAAAAATTGCTATAAGCTGGGAGTGCATAATAAAAAAAATCATTACGTGAAAACAGAGGTTATTTCACAGAACTGCTTACAGGAAACCAAATACAGTCAAAAATAAAGACTTATAAGCAAAATTAAGTATAATATTTACATAATACATTACATAAATGGATACATATTAACGTAAATATGGGACAGGTTAAACCTTTTCAGCAAGCAATTATAAAGCTTCATCTTGAAGTTTTGAAGGACTGCAATGACTTCAGTCAGAAGGCCGCAATGCATCTTCTTACAGGGGTAAGAAGATGCATTGCGGGGCTGCCTACACGCCGATGATCGATTTTAAATTAATTATTGCGTCTAAACTAAGGCGTATTTAGTCGAACGCCGGAAGAATTTTCCATTATTTCCCTTTCTGTATCTTCACAAAAATATTCATCAAAATCCCCACACAAAAGTGAGTCTTTCCTTGTTAGAGAAGTTGTTTGCATTAGTAAAATTACTAAAGGATTATTATTAATCCCTATAAACGTATCTCCTTTTCGAGACATAATCTGTTCTTCCAATGTCACTGGGTGTTAAAAATAGCTGCGAAAATTCTTCTTCACTCGCAGTGCGTTATTGCAACCTATGAAAATGAGAAGCGCTCGGAAGGGACGCCAAGTATTTTGGATGCGCTGGGCGACCTCGTCGAAAATCTGTTTTATTTAGGACGTTTAATAACTTGGGCATAGTACTACGGACAGGAGCAATCAGGGTGAATCGGAAATAGGTCAAAGCATGTTAGCTTCATTAAAAGTTGAATGGAAGAGAACAGTTGAGGAAAAAATGTTTCGAAGTCCGCAATGCACCCGTATGTTTCGCGGAGAGAAAAAGGTTTGCTCTGCGCAGAGCTTTCGAATCGGAAGAAGCGGCTAATTCCATGTGGTTGCAACTGCCCTCCAATTTCAAAAATGGACTCGAAATAGGGATGTGCAGAAGAAAGGGTACCGCAGAGTGATACGTTTAACGAGAAAGGCGCCGATTGAATCCTCCGCACCCTCAAGACTCAATCTACGGAGTCGTGCTCTTCTTTGAAATTACGATTAAATTGGGAGTTATTGCATTATTCATGATCTGTGCTAGGTAGAAAGGAGATTGCAGTTCAATATCTATTTCAAATATGAAAGATACGCTATGAATTAATCTCCTGTTATCTATGGGAATTTTTACGCAGCTCAACGTAAATAGTACCTCAGATTAAATTAGTTTGCGACGGAGTGGATTCTTAATTTCTTAAGGAATCTAATATTTAAAATTTTAAGGGGATATGAATCATGTACGGCTGTCGCAATAAAAGAAATATATTCATTTGAGTTTTCTGAGGAGATGATTTTCCTTTGGTAAAATAATCGTACATAAAGAATGTTGTTTAATTTAAGCCTTACACAATGAAGATAATCCTTATTGTGTTGAAGATAGTAATGCCTATTCCGTTAATAAACTCATTGATAGAAAATCTCTTCGACATCTATTGGTGTTAATATCAATATTTTATAGCATAAGATTAATGCCATCATTGGGGAGAAATATAACTAGAAACCAATTGATACAATGTACGTGATTAAGTTGATTACATGAAATACTCAAGGATTTAAATAGCTGCACGTGTAACGCCAGGAACCTGAATTATACTCAAATACGTCTTGTCTCAGAGAGGACACTGATTCATCTAAGAAAGATTTCTAAAACAAAATAGTCTTTACAAACCTCTTAACATCGACAAGGATACTCAAGGTTTCCTATGAGGGAACTAAGGGAAAATATAATTTTTATCACTAATCATGAAGACTTTCTTTAATCTTTCGCTGATAAAAATTCAATTAAAATTATCTACGAAGAAAGATTGAAGCACTGCAACTTAAAAAGCGATGAGCGTTACACAATTAATCGTAAAGAGTTTCCCTAAACGAAATTATACAGTATTCCTGAACGTAGCGCATTGTCTTTAAAGGCATTACTCTCGGGCCGTCTGAAATGGTTTCATGAGCATAGGGAAGGAAAATTAGTTGAATTGATTGGAAACATGAAATTCACATCGTACATTATTAGAACATGCAAATATTAAGGATACGATATTAAAATTTAACGCAAGAAATAATCAGACGTTTTGCGATAGGAATAGGAAAATTAAATGTTCCCTTTCACTCTTCATAATTATACTTTAACGGGGTCAATTTAATGATCCCTTAATACCCCAAGTAATATTAAAAACGAAATGAGTCCAATAGCGATAAAGGAAAATGGATCTAATATTCCCATTCTCTAATCTAGCACTCCGAGACACCAGGTGTTGAAACTGTGGAAAGTTTATTAGGATAAAACTGTTACTAATTCGCTCAATGTACTCGCGTACCTTACCCGATAAATGAAAAACATATAGTTTGGATTAATATGATTTTTATTCAATATTACCAATCGTTCCAATAACTGGAAAAAGCGAGAATCATCAGAAAAGGAAATTTCTCGGAAATATATCATATTGCAAAAACAAAATATTACCGCATTAATTCCTAAAATTTTCTTGCGATCTCTTCCTAATCTGAAATTTCACTCAAGATAAAGCAATTTTACGCTATTCCATGGCAAATTTCCACTGATTTATTTCTGGGAAGTATAATTCTAGAGATAAAATCCTCCACGTAATCATGTATCCATGCATTAGAATATAAGGGTAATAGAAAAGAAATATTATGAAAAATGTAGGACTGTATTCTGTAGTATTATTGGTTACGAATAGCAGTTTGAGTTTAGTTTTGTAAGAGGAATTACTACTGCATCATATGATCCTTTGAAGATGATGCCCAAAATTTGATTACAGAATTACAGCATGGTACGCCTATTTCCGACCAATTGGGTCGATCTCTGATATCTAATTTGCACCTTCTTAGCGATATGGAGATACGCCTGCTGTAAAGGCAGATAGGACTGGGGATTTATGACTTTTCCTGACTTTTATGACGTTTATGACTTTTCACCATACGGTTATCTACGAAATTTATTGCTATAAAATGTACGAATAAAGAATCAAAGGTCAAAAATGTACTATTAAACCCTAACTCGAGAAAACTGTTTAGGTCAAACCTATGGCATCAATGCTGCAGCAGGTAGATATTCCTAACTATAACTATTTTTCGAATGTCTCTACTCGAAGCATGCAGTTCAGCACGCTGGCTATCGTGGTTAAGGCTTCACAAGTGTATTCAAGTACATCGTATTTAAGAGTCTTCGATATTATTATTATTATTACATGAACACTACACGTAGATTATAAATCTAGTGGCAGTGGTTGGACATTACATATAATACAAGCATACATTCATACAGTGGTACATGGTCAAGCAATATATAGATAGTCAATACAAATATAAATTGAGGGGTAAACAATATACCTGTCAGGCATTTGGAGGGAGGGAAACCCCTCGGAAAACCTCCCTCTGACAGAAGTCAAGACATGTACGTAATACAAAATTTACAGATGTTATCCCGTTCCATCAAAAGAAAACACTAACAGAATTAAATTAACAGCTATTACAAATTATTTAACTTCGCCTTGAAGGTAAGCACTTGGGAAGGAAATGGCTCAAAAATACCTGCAGGGAGAGCGTTCCATTGATCTATTGTTCTATTAAGGAATGAGAATTTAGCAATATTAGTCCTTTGAGAGGGAGGTTCTATTTTATAACTATGATCTTTCTTGCTTAAATAGTTGGGGTTTCTAATTCTTCTCTTAATATCTGCCCATGCTGTCTTGCCTGAATAAGCGTTGTATAAGCTTCCTAACCTGTAAACTTTCCTTCTGTTTTCTAAAGTTTCACAACCTAGCTTTTCTAACATTTCTGTTGCACTTGCAGTTCTTTTGAAGTTATTTTTAACATATCGTGCGGCTGTTTTCTGTACCATCTCAACTTCTTTAATCAGTCCTATTGCTTGCGGATCCCATTCCATATTCCAATATTGGCCTAACTAATGATTTGATTTCTTTTGAGTTTAGACTACCTTTTCCCAATACCCTCATAATCAAGTGCAATGCCTTATAACCTTTAGATACTATATTGCTGATATGAGTTCCCCACTGCAGATCCTTCGTTAGCGTTACTCCGAGATACTTACAATCGTATTTTTCTACCAGTAAACTACCGTTTAATATGTACCCCCATTGCAAGACATGTTTACATCTAGGAAAATGAATCAGTTTTGTTTTTCCTGTATTTAGCTCCATTCTATTTAAGTCAGCCCATTGAACAATTTCATCTATATCCTTTAGCAGCAGAATGCAATCATCTAAACGCTCTATTTCTCTGTAAATTAAGCTGTCATCTGCAAACAACCTGATCTTACAATTCAGTTTTACCGTTAAATCGTTAATATATATAAAAAAATATAGGTGATAATTATTAACCGCTCGTTCCCCTTTATTACATGGCTAGATTTTATAAACACGTAGAAAATGTTGCGCTCAAACCAATGCACACCTGTGCTTGAAACAGATTGGAAATATAGGGCTTTTGTAGCCGCTTTCTACGGAGCTTGCAGCGTTGAAACCTCCGCAGGTTCACCGTTGGCACATTTAAACTGACATCTTTATACCCGAACAACAATTATAATTAAAAATAATGCCTTAGTCAGGTTTCAAAGTTTGAATATTTAGGATATCACCTACAAAGAGAACAACACAAACACTATCCTAAATTCACAAAAATCAACCACCAAGAACAAAGATATGTGTAATATTAACAACTTAAATTTAAAAGTAGAGAAATGATAGAACCTAACAGTTTCCAAAGGGATATATTTGGCATGACTAGTTTTTCGACATGTAGACATTGTCAAGCCAAATATGAGTCTGGCGCCTGAAGATATCTAAATGCAAACGAAATTGGTAGCATATATTATATACATATATTGTAAACATTTTGGTAGTATATCTCGTGGAAATTACTACGTTGTTTTATTTCTTCCGCTTTATAAGTGCGAAATCGATAAATTTAACAGTGATCCTTCATTGTGCATAGTTATCGTCAACGGAAATCAGCTCGCGTCAGTTTCGTCAGGGCTTTGGGAAATTAAACTTCGCGAATTACGTTTTAATTAAAAAAATCCACTGTCAGTTGGATCCGTGCCCGTCGCCGTGCCCTCGTCACAAGAAGGGCAATGCGTATTATCAGGAGCTGTACTCCGTCCGGATATTACTTATTTCAATTTGACTGAATCTCCATTTCCTCGCTGCAAAATCCGGAATTAAATCCTACGCGGGGATGGGGTTTTCGGCGTGACGAGCATTTTATATCTCCGATAGGAATCTTTTTTATCCCCGCTTTCGATGGCTCTCCCCCGGGCGGCGACGGAATTAAATTGTATTAATATTACCTCGTTCCCTTCATTTTCCGAAACCCATTTCCTCGCCTCCCTAGCAAATTTCGGATTGAGATTCAATGGCTAATTTCACCTGCATCTTCCTTTGTTTTGTTGCGGGAGATGGGAACGTTCGGATCGTTTGAATGCACTGAAATTTGTGAGGGAAAATACGACCGAATTAGGTACGTTGGAACTTGGGTTTCTCTCTTGACTCGTTTAATACGCACAATTTTTGACCAACGAAAGCTATTCTCCGTTTTATGATCTTCGATGATACCAATCTACGATTTATGTTTCCAAACTTCGGCGAAATTACCAATCTACTTTATTCATCAGAATCTAGAAAGTTTATCTACATAAAGATTGAAATCTCTTATTAATTTCTCTTATTTTCAACAAATTGGAATTTTTACCAATTCAGATGGTGTAAAGATAATTAATTGTTAATTAATTTAACTATCATTCCACCATGAGATGTGAAAATACTGAATTTAGCAACGAATGACATTTTCTCCTGAAATTCTACATTTTTGAAGATCAAATTTAATTATTTAATTTTGATTTGATACACGAATCCGTAATGCTTCAAAATAAACCCAAACACTTTCCTATAGTTACCAACACGACTCCAAAACATTGCACCAAGTTTACACACCAGAATAATGTATAATGAAGCAAAATACACTAATAGATTTGATCGAATCTCAATCAGCAACTCACTGCAGTAATAAATAAAATATAATATACGTACAATTAACAACATTCAGATTCGCATACATGATATTTAAAAGTCTCTTTGTATATAGTAAACTATCCACGCAAGCGAAATACGATGAGTATCTCAATCTCAATAGGTGGGTACCCTGTGAACATCACTTAATCATTCCATACATGTAGTATTCTATAATTTGTCTCTAATAAATTGGTCATTATGATGCAGCCTTAATTGATAAGCACAATGAGAAAATACATTTCGAGGATTTTAAGCGAAACTCCTCATGAAATAATGAATAATGTTTCTCCATCATCATCATAAGTGTTCTACCTTTCGGTAGGTTCGGCACAATCAAAAATCCATATTAATAGCCATCTCCTTCATATCCTTATATTTAACCCCACCCCTCATGTCATCCAACATCTTCTGTCTCTGTCTTCCTCTCTGCCTTTTCCCCTGAATCCTACCCTCCATTACAACCTTTACCAATCCCTCTCCCCTCAATATTTGGCCCACCCATTTCTTCTGACGATGCTTAATCACGTCAATTAAAGCCCTCTCCTCCCCAACCATCTCTAACACCTCCGTGTTTGTTTTCCTATCAACCCAACTAACTTTTTCCATTCTACGCCACATCCACATCTCGAAGAACTCCAATCGCTTGACTTCTTCCTTTCTCAAGGTCCACGTTTCGCACCCATAGAGCAACACACTCCAGACCAGGGATTTCACCAATCTTTTCCTGATTCCTTTATCAAGACCTTAAATATAAAAAGGAACTGAAAACCCATAAATTTTAATTATGAATAACTTTACCTGTTTGCCCCATTTAAATCCTAAAAGGTCAATGTCTGGGACTTAATTGACCTCATTTCTTTATATTTGGGTCGTCCTTGCTTTTAAATGAGCCAGGAGCGCACTTATGAAGAGGAAGTAAAATATCAAGGCGGAACAAAGAAATATTTTTCTTAGCTTTATGATTCCATCTCATGTAGGGTTCTTTGAAGATTTTAATGATTAGTGTTGAACAGGAATTCAGAATGTTATGATTTTTATGACTATACCCTTCCTGCAGGTAACTTTTATCAAGAGAATAGGGACCAAAACAGAAATCAGACACAAGTACTACTTAAACGAAAGCCGATCTAGCTACTTAGGATAAAGAGTACTTCAAACAAAGAATGTACATGATATAAAATTTCACACAAAGTATAATTTACATTCAGAAGAATAATAAAACAGCACTTAATATTGATAGTATCCAATAGCTTGACCAAAACCTTGCGCGGTTGGCTCATCATCCTGATAATCATCATCATACCCCATGGATCGATAACTTGATCGATGAAAAAATATTCTGCGATTGAGAGTAAAAAATTCGATTTTAATTTTCTATATGCAGTATTTTATATTTTCACAAAAGTAATGCTACCCGGGTGGATAATTATCAGTAAAACAGCTCGCAAAGTGGTAAAGAAATTGAAATATCGATCAATAATACAAGGTTGTTTAAAAAGGTCGTTTATCTGAATGTAAACAATCCACAAAACTTGCTTCGGGGGAGAATCCTTGGGATATAATGACGAAAAACTGTCCAAACGAGAGCCGAAAGAGAAGTTGAGTAGGGAGAGTACTAAAAAGTGTTTGCGTGACTTCTCGGAATGCCTTCGAACTTTCCGAGGAAAGAATGAGGCTGCTCCTAGTCATGCTTGAGCCAGCAAAGGTCCAACTGGGAGGAAGAAACCTTGGAACACCCTTGTCCTGCGGACTGAATAGTTCCTCCAGTGAAGACGCAACTTATCCCCAGGAATTTACATTTCATTAGTATTCCGACGAGAACGCGGGTGAAATTCTACGCTGATGAGAATTTATTACTGGAGTAGGTTAACCCTCAAAGCCTGCGAGTGCTTGCTCTATTTTGCTGGATTTTTTTCTCAGTGAGAACGATTGAATTTTCTACAACTCATTCCTATAAAAAGTATATGTTTCAATTGAGAAACTTGCATATTTTTTCAAATTTATGGAACACTATGAATTAAATTCGCAGATATTTTGTCCGCTTTAATTTATCTCCTGAGTTTCATCGTTCCATTTTCAGCTTTTCTTATATTCGCAAACAAACCATTTTTCTGCCCTGAAAACATCGATTCCCAGTTTCTTAAGGACTAACAGTTGTGTAATATTTACTAGATGAAAATAAAAGAACACTTTGTAGTAATTCCACAGAATATATTTCAATACACAACCGGTTTCAACTTTTAAAAGTCATCTTCTGGTGAGCTTTTAAAGTCGACTTCTTGACTTTTAAAAGTTGAAACCGATCGTGTATTGAAATATATTCTGTGGAATTACTACAAAGCGTTCTTTTATTTTCATCCATTATGGAATTCCACAAAGTAACGGCCAATACCATTCAAAATATAATATTTACTAAGCCATACCTTATTGGGTAGACGTAAAATAAAGAAAACAATTGCATTCAACTAAAAAAGACTGAGACATACTTTCAAAGCATTACATCTACATAACGTCTATTTTACAATGCTGCAATCTGACATATAGTAGGATTTATGTGGTGTAAGGTTCATATTAGGACTAAAATTAAAATAAAATATTGCATATATATATAGATCGTAGGTAATCTTAATGGGGAAGTGAGCCTTTCAGCTAGCTTTAAACACAAAATTGAAGTTCAGAGCCGAAATTCCAGGCAACAATCGATCTATTCCTAATTTGAATGCGTCTTCATCGGTAACATTCTCCAGTGAACTCACCTTCACCAAAACCCCTCTTATTTGAACAATTTCAGTAGGAAAAGTCTAAATAATGTACCAGGTGTAGAAGTATGAAACCGGAATTTCCCTATAGATGGTGCTCGCTATCAGTTTAAAGACCGTAAGACCGCTTCTGCAGCGCCATCTTCTCCCTCTAACAGCAAAAAAAGTTTGTCAACACGCAATAACCTAAGTTTCATACACCGGTATATTTTTCTACAACCTCAAACATGTCGAGTTTTGTGCCTACGAACTATGATTTGCGGACAGCATTGGTTTTCTGCTATCATTTGAAGAAAACTGCAACAGAATCACATATAATGCTCGTCAAAGCATACGGTGAACATGCTCTTGGCAAAACTCAATGCTTTGAGTGGTTTAAAAAATTTAGAAGTGGTGATTTTGACGTGAGAAACGAGGACCGTGAGAAACCTCCGAAAAAGTTTGAAGACAAGGACTTGCAAGCCTTATTGGATGAAGACGATACTTTACGATAATTTAAATATCTTATATCGTAAATAATACGTTATTTACGAATATTTACGATTATTAACGATACGATTATTTACGATAATTTTCAAATAACAGAAGTCTAATTTTTACAAAAAATCCGGTTTATTACTTCTACACCTGGTACAATTTACATGTAATACGGAATAAGACTCATTCTTAGAAATGTTTCGCACATTTCTACCTCATTTTACTACTGAGCAAAGTGATATTTGTAAGATGATTGCGCTGTTTTTAAGTGAATTTATTTAGTTTCAGTATTGTGGCTTTGTGAGCATAGGAGGAGAAAAAACCTCTCTCCAGACCTCGACTAGTAGGACTCATTTCCTCTGCAGAAGTTTTCATTGCTTCGTGGGGTTCAAAGCGGCCTTGGAAATGAATACTTCACTCAAAAACCAGCAAACCATCTAAAAAACAAATTTTTTGGTTCTCCTTATCTCATTACACTTTGCCATCAGCGGTCCGCTAAATTTTAACTTATCATTAATTGCTTATATTTTCCTTCGTGAAGTAAATTTGTCTCTGGTGATTTTAGATCATAAAATAAACAGACAAATAGCTGTTATGTTACACTTTTGCGATTTTATGATTAATTAAAGATAGTAGTAGTATTATTATTAGTAAGTGCTTCCACAGCTTAGGTCATTTCGCACATTAGCTCCCACCGGGAATCGAACCCGGGACTGCTTTCACCAAAGGCAAACGCGCTGTCCACATGACTATCCGGGAGCCCTTAATTAAAGATGTAAGGACCTTTGAGATGAATAATTTATGGGTAGATAGTTTACTTATTGGTAAACGTTCACTAATTTTTCGACAAGTAAATTTGTGTCCGGTGCTTTTAGATCATATAATAAACAAGATACAGCAAATTAGTTCGTATAATTATTTTAAGATAAGATAGGAATTTCTAAAATTCGAAGTGAGAAATCTGAAGCAATTCGAATCCACAAAAGCAACATAAGCGATGTTGACAGGAAACGGAGCGACTAATATTGACATGGATTTTTTCTTTTGTATTACTTAACCTCCTTTCACGGACGCGACTGCGGTGAAACGGGGGGAAAGAAATAGCGAAACAACTCCAATTGAATTTCTCTTTTCACTTTCGGAAGAACTAGACCTGCTCGAGTCGTTTGACGGTTCCAGGCTGCGTGAAATGGGACGGTAATAAAGGACAATGGGAACTCTCATTTCTACGGCGCAGCGATGCGGAAAGAATATTACTTCGTAGACTGGTGTAGGAAACAAGCGCTTCCACGAGCTAAGAATCCGATTATATAAAAGCTACCTCCGCTAAAAAGGTTTTCTTCCCACTTCAATGAAATTAAATTTTTCTGAAAGGATCGCTTGAAATGTTTTCCTCGTTCCGTTTGAAAGGGGTGAATGGAAATGGGATGTCGGACGATTTTCGATATTTTGTAAAGTCAACAGCCGAATAGCACAAAGCAGCAAGCCACCCTGGTGACATAAAAAGAGGGCTGAGATGGGTTTACATGTTGTTTACGTGAAAAAAACTAAGGCCAACCAATTCTTGAAAGAATATTCCCGAAAACAATTCGTCCTTGAGTGGTAAGAGAAAAATGAACTGACTTTGTCCAATAAAGTTTCTATTTGTGTAAGAATATTTGTGATGTGTCAAAACTCTACATAGTATTTCCAATATTTTCAATTAGTTAGCTATAAGTTTCTCATTAGGAATAATTTACGCTAAAATATTAATAAAAACAAAGAGAATCGATAAAATTTTCAAATAAAATTCTCAAAATTATTCAACGAAATAAACACAAGGAGATTCAATACGAGTTGCACAAAAAACTACCAATTTCATTAAAGAATAAAGCGAACTTCGCTACATAAAAATATTACTGAACACCTAAATTTAGATTAGTGAGAGGTTAACAAAACGTGGTTCGTTATATACACTTGCAGTCCCATAAAATCAACAGAACATAGAATTTTTTGTATACTTTATGCACGCATAAAAAATACAGTTATTCAAATCAGAACGGGGGTTTATTTTTTTTCTTCCCGTAATTTTACTAGAGGTGGAAATGCTAACGACAGTTTTTCCCACTAACCAGAATATCACAAAATTTCAATCTAACTTCACAATAGAAATTCAAAACGAAGGTTTTTTTATTAGGAATTTGTGATAAAAATACAGAAATAATTTCATATATTAGTCATACATTGAATGTACTCAAACATTAATGAGTGTCATGGAATGATTCAGATCGCCAGCTAGGTAACTCCGAAAAGGAAGTATCAGAATCCTCTTAGAAATAGTAACCGAAGTACTCATTGTTTTCATTACAGAGTCGTGGATACGGTTTGAATACGAATAAATTGAAAAAGGAAACTTGTAACCAAAGGAAAATCGCATAATTAATGATACTTTATTATATAGTGTATATCTAAAATGATTGTTATAGAGTATAAATTTAAATCACCAGATGTTAACTTGGGATCATAAAATAATGGATGCATTTTCCAGTCTCAGCCATGATTTCATGAAATGTATTTAATCAATACTTCAGCGAAGAAAAGCATAATACTTTTTCTAAGAAATCCACAAACTTTTTAAATCAACGTAAACATTTTATTTGCTCACGAAACAACATTGCTCCCAGTGGAATTTACTTAAAATATGCTAGTGTCAACTTACAAGGCCTTTTGTATTTTAAATTCCAAGCAATATAAGTTTTATTTCTTACCATAGCAGCTGCATAGCGCAGAGAAAATTCTGCGACTTTCGTTTCGTGCGTGAGATAAGCAATGTATCTTCGTGCGTGAGAGACATTCGAATGAAGGGCCAGGGATTACCGGAAATTCGGCAGTTACAAAAAAGATTGCGTCATTTGGGAAGGGTTTGATGACGCAAACGGCGACCTTTGAGTAGTTTCTCTTTTTAAACTCGTAAAAGATCCCGCGGCTTGAACGTTTACCTGTAAACACTTCAATTATACTCACGTTTTTAGTAAACAAAGGATACGGAAAACGATTTCAAAATATTAAAACATAACTAAACACTACACCCTTAGCTTGTTATACATTCATTCATTTTTTAAACCATTAACAGTCTATCTATAATAACAAAATCAACTGACTTGCGAGTAACTTTGTAGTATTCCATGACAAAAGAACAGAAAGAGGAAAAAATTTACACAGGAAACTAATTCTTATTTTTTATTAACTTTTGCATAAACCACAAGAGCAAAAAACACGACTAGTATCAAGCCTGAGCGCCATTCTCTATTCTTATATAGGTATATACTTGAGTATGACGCTCATGCGTCGAAACTAGTCGTGTTTTTTGCTCTTGTGGTTTATGTAAAAGTTAATAAAAACTAGAAATTAGTTTCCTGTGGAAAAGTTTTTCCTGTTTCTGTTCTTTATCTAAAAAAATTATCAAAAGGTATATATTTTTTCAACTTAGACATGTCATAGAATAGTATTGCATAACACATTTAACAATGTCTATTTCAATAGTTATATTAATATAGGATATGTTATGTCTACTTTCTAGATTTAATATCGCTGGTGGTATTAGAGAAGAAGGTACTTTAGAGTAAAGTATTCCGACAGTCTGAATTCATCGAAGCGAAACTTGGATTTTGCATGCCACGATAACCCAACGACTCCAAGCCAAAAATTTATGGAATGCTTTATGCTTGGAGTAGCAAGAAAACACAGAAAACGCAACTTCTGTTTGAGGAGGATGGCAAGATACAATGGCTACAGATAAAATAACTGGAATGGATGAAAGAAGGCCATTAGTCGAGAAGAAACGATAACTGTTGAACAGAAGCAGTTTTCAAATGGGCACCAAGAGATTTGAAAGGCACAAAAACAAAACAGAAAAGATGGAAAAGAGCCATAGTAAAGTACCTAGGGATAGCATGGTAACAATAGTCTTAGAATAGAGAAGGGCGTAAAACACAGTGGAAACTGACATCCTACGTCAGATTGAAAACTGATAATAATGTCTCACATATATAAACATGTATCACTCCGCAGACACTCATCTGAAAAGTACGGAGATGGAATAAAAAGAAACGCAGTTATACTATAATGGTGGAATAACATTTTCTAGTGGAGTGTTCCTGAGTTGGACATCTAGGAAGAAATGACGGAAAAAAAGAAATTAAGGATTTAATTGGAGAACAACGGTTATCAGCTAAAACGGACAGTAAATGTAAATGATGAGACATTACATCTGAATTACATATTTTGCATCTTCGAACCTCTACATGCGGGAAATGATTTGAAAGGTTTTCTTGGCATACGGTGATTTATTTACTGAATGTAATGACTAATATGGACAAACTTACTATTTACTTTCAATTTGTAAACTTATCAACATTTTCCTTAAGAACAGGTAAATTGGTTAACATCAGACGTGTATATTAATGAGCATATATTCTTTTCTGACCCATAACTAGTATAATAGCATGTGCGATTCTTTCTCTAGAAAACAGACTACAGTTAACATACAGTTCAAAGTTATAAGAGTACGTTTCTTTCATTATCGATAGAATTTTCCAGCCTCGGTGATATAGGGATTAGTGTTTTAACACAAGAACGTCGACGTCCTAGGTTTGAAACCTGTTTATTGCATAATTATTAGTGTGGTGATTTTCAAGCATTAATTGTAGAAGTGTACTGTGAGTGGTCTTGTGAGACTAAAATTCACCCAAATAAAGTCGAAGTTATTCTTATTGTAAAATTAAAACCACATAGAACCAATCACAAATGACAAGCAATTATATCATAGATTAAATTTGTATAAATACTAAAAGAAACCTATTTGGAGATTTTATTCATCTTTCTACTTGAGCTAAAATGATTGAGAATTTACCTACATGAAAGGTTAGTTGAACAATACAAATATCAAGCAATGGAAATGTGAGAGGAATAATTAGTTGAAATATTTACCCAATCGGAATTCCAGGGATATTTCAATACATCGTGAAATTTCGGTAAATGTATGGAAATAAATAGATCGATACAATTCGAGCAAAGGTTCCCGGGCGGGAAGGTCTAATTTGCCGCAGTAGGATAAGGGTGCCGGGGAAGCTATTCGCCCGAAGTTGACCGCAAATTAGATTATGCTCTTAAGGGAGTGATAAGGAGCCTTGAATACTGAAATAGGAGGATGTTGATGAGCAGAAAGATGCATGGAAGGCAAGGGATATGGGTGAGAGGGCGGGATAAGGAATTAGTTGGTGTATGGGTTGGGAGGGATCATTAGTCAAAGTGAATGAAGCGGGTGTATAATGTAAGGGGAGCGGTAGATTAAGACGGAAACTCTTGGGAGGTGCGCTTTCCAGAAGAATGGTCGGGCAAACAAATCTACCTTCGAAGGGCTCTAATCCAGAGGTAACCGAGTACCTAACCGATAATTGCTTCGCCGTTTTCGAAGCCATTCGATTACTTTGGATCTTCTCTCAAGGCATACCGTGTGCATTGAGATGTGTGCATATGTCTACACCTATCCCTCGAGAAATAGAGATATCCAAGCTTTAAACTTCGGAAAATTATTATTTGTTTAAAAGGGATCTGCTGACAAGCCATTTTAGACTTACCAGGACCTATATTGTTTATTTCTTTCAAATTGTATAAGTTTTAAAACTCTACATGCAATCTGTTTATCATGTAACTTGTTGATTTTAAAGTGAAAGATATGCTTTTTGTCAGAAGGTTAATCATAATGTATGCATAGTATTGTAAAATTTATTCACTTAATAAATGTAAACTTTATGTCATTGCCAGATGTATAAACAGATCCCTTTTTCTCGCAATTAGCCAGTCTCGGTGGTGTAGCGGTTAGCGTATTAGCCATGCAAAGATGAGGTCCTGGATCCGAATCCCAGTTTGGACATTGCTGTGTGTGCGTGTGTAAAAAGAAAGAAATTGTTTTTATTGTGGTAACAGTAATATTTGACTAAAATACATTTATATCTTCTAATTATAATCAGACTTAGTTTTAATAGCTTTGAATCGGATGACAATATTTTTAATTTCTTCAATAGAAAAATCTCAAGTTATATCCGTTTTTATCATATGCCGTTTATTTATTTGGCGAAAATTAATTAAAAAAATGATCGAGATGGGTTCAATTTGAAATATTCCATTTATAAAAGCATATTTATAATAATTCATACGAAGTACTATTATATCAGCTAGTGCCTTTCACTTTTTAAACCTATAAGTATCATTACTCTATCAATGAATCTTACGACAGTTTGACTAAATTTTTTTCATAACATTATACTGAATTATCATTATTTTATTATATTCTGACTGTTTGTGCAGCTGATGTTCATTGCATTTTCATAACTTAGCAGCTGCAGTTGTCGCTAGAATTAATAAAAACATATGTTATGATGTAACGCTTCATTCATTTTCCAAAAGCTGAGAAACACATTCTCATTAAAGGCTTAGAGTTTGAATCATTGCCCAAGAATTAATGTATCTGGATATAGTTCATCAAATCAGAGAAAGCAGAGGATGAATTATCCCTTTAACATTAGTTATGGGAATCATTAAGAACAGCTTTCGCCGCGCCTGTATTCAGTCTAACAGAGCAATGCTAGTGGTCAACCGGTTGCCTGCTTATTAGGATACACCAATCCTTATCTCAAAGAACAATTTTCGCATCGAGTTTCACATTTCCATATCTTAATTATGAATATTGCCACATCAAATAACGCAAAAGAATATGCTCGTGGCAGCTTTTATCCTTATGAATAAAAAAACTTGTTTAAATTCAAAATGGAAAGAATTATTTTGCCTTTAAATATCTTCGCTGGGATAGGAATTGATTGCAGCTCCTGTAGTAGGAGTTATGTATTTATCCATATTTTTCAGAACTTTATCAAATTAAATACGATAACTTTTTCTAAAATAATAATAGCGCAAAACTTTTCATCCTCTACTTCTATCATCTCGAAATTGTTTTGATATCTATTAAGGTCCTCAAATGGCATAGAATTCGCTTTATCACGTTCAAATATCCAAGTGTTGGACACATAGTTCCTCAAGTAGCGCTCATGATCGCCAAAGCGTGTGCTTTGCCACAGAAAATAGTTGCAGTAATCTTCGAATTATTCACATATCCAAGGTCATAGCATTGACCTTTTAGGTGTAAATAATTCGAAGAGAATAGATCTGGTGGACTGCCACAGAACCATTATTCACTCAGCTGATGAGATAAATAGTCGCTGAGTCAGCAAACACATATCTCCATCAGGATGAATGGGGTTGTCGGGGCTTCAGCGTTATTTGGAAGATAATGATATGAAGGAGAAATACTTATAATAAAACGTAGAAAAATTATGCCAGGTAGATTCGAGTTCACAATTTCTTCTGTAAATTGCGAACTAAAGAGCAAAAAACAATAAAATTCCGAATGAAACAATTTAAATTTTTATAACTGAAAATTAAAATAATATTCGGAAATAAAAGGATCCAATGAAAAGATATGGAAGAATATAAGAATTTTTTTACACAAAACCTTGATTTGAATTGAGTAGAATATTGATTAATTGTATAGTATTGTATATATCAAGTAGTGATTCAATCTCGATTTTATATTGAATATAGTAAATGTATTTTTAATATTATAATATAAATCGATATAAGGTTGGTATGTCTTTCGATCTCTTTTTCTATAATAATAATAATAATAGTAATAATAATAATGTTTATTACGGGTTTTGACCCATTTACAGTTTAAAAATCATAAATATGTATATAAACATTGAATACAAAAAGTAAAAATCTGATGTGGCCAGCACATGACTTTCTCCATATATAAGATGTAAATATTTACCTACGACAGTAATTTCGAACTCTATATTCCATCTAAACTTGGAAGATGAGTGATTTATTTATATAATTATCTTTGACGTCACAAACATTATAAATTATGTTTTTTGGGACATGATCGATGAAAAACGATGAAATTTGCCCTTCGCCCATAGAGCCCAGAGCGCCCACAAAGTACATAATCAGCAACTTCCGGTTTATCAGTATTTCCTGAATAACTCCTAAACAATCAGTGATGCAAAAATATGTTTCAAACAAAATTTATAGTAAATTTCAGTTTCTAAAACGTTTTAAAAAAATATATACCTAAATATAATATTTATGGAGATATTTTGAAAACCGGAAATGAGCTTTGAAGAATGAAGCTCGACTTCCGGTAAACCGATTTACTCCAAAAACTAATCAACTCTAACGACACCAACCAAAGTACTATGTATGAAATTTGGTGTTGATAAAAAGAATAGTTTTCATGTTAGAGCGCCCACAAAGTACATATCAGCTACTTCCGGTTTATCGGTTTTTCACGAATAACTCCTAATCAACCGGTGATACAAAAATATTTTAAATACAAAAGTTATAGTAAAACACATTATCTAAAACTTTTAAAGGTAATACAATATACGTATATATCATATTTATGGAGATATTCTGAAAACCGGAAATGAGCTTTTATGGATGAAGCTCGACTTCAGGTAAACCGATTTACTCCAAAAACTAATCAACTCTGACAGCACACACCACAGTACTATATATGAAGTTTGGTATTAATACAACCACTAGTTTTCACGTTAGAGCGCCCACTACCACACACACACACACAGACACTCACACACACACACATACACACAGACATCATTCCGAAAATGGTCAAAACGTGTTCTAGGGACCCCAAAACATGTATTTCCGTTGAAATCTCGAAGTCGAATTTTTTCATGAAAACAATACTTTCTCTATACTTCGTATATGGAGAAAGTAAAAATACATATAAGTATAAGAAAGTAATATAAGTTGAAAAAAGCTAATGTCAAATATAAAATTATTACGAAGCAATATAGTATATGATACGCACAAAATTATTTTACAGAATGTAGAAATAAAGCATAAAAAGTAAGTGACATAAAAGAATGAGAAAAGAAATGTAATGAATTATAATAAGAAAAAATATAATAATAAATACAAGTTTAATTGACAGTCATCACCAAAAGAATAATTCTATATATATATATGTACCATATCTTTCAACTCGTATTCTGATTATTCAGTTCACTATTTTCCCCTAGCTTACGATTCCATTATATTCTTCACCCTTGCAGATAGCAGGCGGGCAATACATGAAAAAATCCGATTTTTAAGCTATTATGTATAAAATGTCAGTGATATTTCTTTTATCATAGTAATATCATACTATAAACTTTTATTGCAGTAACATCACACTATAAATCTACCTTTAGCCTGTAGAAGAAGTTTAAACCTTAAAACCAGCAAATATGCACTATGGTGCAATTATAAGTAGGCGTCGGTAGTTAGGGTCGGACCACATACTGGTACATAAGAGGTTGAATATAAGAAGGAACTATTGTATCTGAATTCGCCCGAAGCATGGAAGTAAGTACGCGTGCTTAAGAAGCCCTTTGTGTAAGCCAGTTCAGCCGTACTCAAAGAATAGAACCGAGTACACTCGCACCGCAGGTGACTAACGTTATATGGCCCACCGGCACTTCACGGGGATCGGCAAACAACTTGGCAAGACTCTATTCCTTATTGTTGCGCCACCTTATGGGTGCGATTCAATCCTCTCGAACGCCGCCAGGTCGGTGTCGCTTCCCGCGGCGAAAATCCCATATCGCACTTGGGCGCGCTCAGAGGGACTTCGAGAAAGGGGAGGAAGATAGAGGAAATCAGCGGGAGATTGGTTTCGGAGTTTGACGGGAAGGCAAAGGTCACGGACAATAGAAAGGGAGAGGTTAAAAGAAGTATGCGCGCCTGCGTAGTAAGACGAGCAAATCCTCTCTCTTTCGAAGGGTTTTTCGGGCGGGTTTATCGCGAGCCTGCACGCTCGTGGAGGGTTCAAAAGGGGGATGACGAAAGAGAAGGATAGGGTAGGAAGAGGGAAGAAATGGAATAACGGCAATAAAAGGCATAAAAAACATTCTACTTATTGATCCTGCAATTTTTATGCAATAATATTAGATATTAAACCTTTCTTTTTCACAAAGTCGTTTAAACTATATGTTTAAACATTAAAACTAGCAAATTTGCATAACGGTGCGAATTTTATGAGCGCGGTTGCGTTTGTATCCAGTAGAAAATGTAGTAAAAAAATAACGAAATAAAAAATATTCTACTTACTGATCCTGCAATTTTTATGCAATACTGTTAGAACCTGAACCTATAATTTTCACAAAGTCGTTTGAATTATATGTTTAATCATTAATACCAGCCAATTAGCATAATAGCGCGATTTTAATGTACGCGGTAGGCTCCGTACCAAGAAAAAATATGCATTGTCTAACTATAAAGACTAAATGAGGCAGTTTTTATAGCTACAATTTACAATCAAACGTGCTTACAGCAGCAACCACTCGCATGACATTTTCCAATCTCACTAACAGAGTTAATGCGAGATGAGGATGGGAACAAATATAAGCTATAGACGGACAAATCTTTGCGGCGAAGGCAAAATATCAAAACTGGAAACGTTGATATGTGTACATGCTATCGCGTGCGGGATGCTTCCCTATAATACAATTTTAAAAAGTAGCTAGGATAATTACTACAGTCTCGTCTCCACTGAGCAAATGTTTGTACTAATTCCATCCGCATTATACAACGATGGCACTAGTTCTTTTACCTGTCTTTCACTTTCACCTCTTGGTGAAGATATAAAATAAACTTCGGAATTTATTTCATATCATCATGGATACAGGTACTATAAGCTAAGAGAGTACGCAGTACAATAAAGTAAGGAGGTCCTGACATAGAGGATACGTAAAAATAAAACTCGAGATAGAGTACTGGTTTGGAAGGAAGGGAAATTATTGAAGTCTATGGAGTGAGGCGAAAATAGAAAAATCTTGAGATTGGAACAAGACATCCGTTTACTGATAGCGCGCAAACTAGAAAACAGAGAAATCTCATCAAGAGAAAAGACATAAAAATGACTTGGAAAGCTCTGGACACAGGTCGTTAAGTCCATTGCTAAAATGTTCTGCTGAGCTACTGTTCCCACTGTCTGGTGAAGTCCACTAAGCTCAACGGAGTTTGTTACGGGATGCTTCACCGAGGCAACAGCAACAACAAACACACAACCATTCCATGATCAGAAAAATCCGATCAGCGGGGATTCAAGTCGCGACCTTGGGGTTGGAGCGATAGCATGGCTAGAACTAATCAAATAATGATATAACCTTATATAACAATCACCGTTGTGTATATATTCATACATCCAATGTCAGTAACTCCCGTAAGAAATATATGGGGGATATTTTCGAATATTAATTTCATAGGATTCATTTCTCAACATAGGATAGAATCATAAATTTTGGGAATCGTTAAAGATTTAATGGTGAATTACATGTTCATATTTGCTTGTTCAAAGTATCCTTTGTTTGACTCTGGACGACTCGATTCGTCTCTCTTAAGAAATGGACACGAATTTCATTTTGATCGATTGCAGGCATTTTTTCTTTCGCGGAATAAAATCAGAAAGAAAATTGAATAAAGATTATTATTTTGGTCGTAGAATATCGTATTAGAGTCGAAAGAGATTGAGAGAATTCACACATAATGACGAAACAGTTGTGCGATTTTGTGGTCATAAACAATTCCTAACGACAGAGATGATTCTTGAAAATCCCATTTAATATTTATAATTTTGGTGACTAAATTTAATCTTGATTCCGTAATTTTTGACGGCATAATTCACTAGTAATGGATAGACTATTATTAACTGTTAGAATATTAAAATAAACATAAATGAAAACGTTTGTTTTAGGGTATTATGTTCTGAGAAATTTAGAGATGTGTTTTCAGAAATATATGGAAAATATATAGAAAATATGTAGGAAGGATAAAGGGAAATACAAAAGCGAGAAAAAAGAGAGGAATGTGGAAGATTTGGTGGAAAGCATTGTCAGAGAAAGGAGAACAAGATTGAGAATGAATGGATGAACTCAGGGATAAACGAGAGAAAGGAGAAGTGTGTTACATGAAGGGGAAACTTTGGTGAGGTTATAAAAAGGGAGAAAGAAATTAGGAAATGGAAGGGATAAGAGGGTGAAATAGATGAGAAAGATAGGGGATATGGAGTGAAAGGAAGTGAAGGTTGGAGAGGTAATGGATAAAGGAAACGGAAGGGGGAAAGCCGGAGAGAAGAAGAGGCACATGAGACGGTATCGACACCATAAAGCCATTTAACATGTAGTCGAAAGTTTGAGCAAAATAAACTACGTACATTTGAATAAACGGGAAGATTTTCTTGCGATAGATGCAGCGTCGAGCTGACGGATTTTAGCGGAATAAACGAAACCTGAATTTGACGTAAGAGTAGAAAATATCACCCAATATAGAAAAACATCACTAAGAAGATGGGAAGGGAAGAATTTTAGAGAGAGTAATGCAATTTCCTAGCAACTAGCAAAGCAAGATTTTCCAATAGAAGATCATGAGTTGAGAAAAATCATCTGGTTACTTTGCGCTTTAAATTTAATGTCTGAGAAATAAGCCAAATTTTCCGTTTCAAATGCAAATTTCTGATAGCATAGAGTAATAGCTTATATATGAATCCATGTAAAAATGGCTGGAAATATACAGCAGAAAATGTTCTTAGAGTACAGAACATGACATGTTGCTGTGAAATACGAAAAACCGTAACATTCCGGAAAGATAATATATATTTTTTATCGTTGCTTGTAAAAATATGTTGCCCATAATATGCATAAATTTGAAAGCGCATAAATCAATTTTTAAGTATCATTAAGGGCAAGTTACTGTTTTGGAATTTTATTAAAATCCTAAAAAAAATCTATTTAAGGAATTGAATACAGTTTTTCCTCTCACAATCAATCTTAAAATGTAAAGCACTTCTTGAATAATATCTCCTCATTCTTATAGACCGAACTATGAATATACTATTGAATTCTTTTAAATTACATCCTAAAGCATTATCAATTCTTTGGAGCAAAAGCTCTTCGAAATAAATGGATGAAATCATCCATTACTAAAATAAAAATAATAATAATGTTTATTCCTCGTATTTTCTATTAAATTTGTAGTAAGAACGATTTAGTAATATAGGTACCCCTTTGGTGATAGTCACCAGATCAGTTACCAGAATCTACCGTTAAAGTAATGGATCATTTACATATTGGATAATCCTCACTTAAAGAGAGTATCCAAACCTATAAACTTTGTGGATAACCCGTGCTTTTTTATAGAAATAGATCTTCCAGAAAAAGAGGTAGGAAGTCGTTGCAAGAAATATGAACAGCAGATATTTTCCAACCGGACCGCAGACATTTGTACATTTTTTAGATGATGAGAAGTATTTCTCGACAATGAGGGCACACTAAAACTCTATCGTACGGAACAGCGGTAGCCATCCCACATTTACGGCACATAATGACACTTAAAGAACAATATGCCAAGAACAATGCGCATCTGCTGAAATAAAAGAGAGCGGAAGTCTGGGGGCGAAGACATGGGAAGAACGTGAAGTTCCTTACTTTCGCCATCTCTGAACGAAACCAGATCCGTCTTCTCTTGTTTCGAATGTCCCTTCTCCTAGTTGCCATGCGAGGGATAAATAAAGCCGGGATGGAGAGTATTTCGAGAGTTGGTCGTTACTTTTAGGGCCGAATGGAAAGATGAGGGAATCCGTTTCATACGGAATGTGCGGAGAATCGAGCTGAGGTTCATCCGCAGTAAAAACTCTTTATGGACTAGCGATTTCCTTCCTTTTACTTTCGGTGACTGTTCCGACACGCGACAGCTTTCGCTCGAGGGACTCTTTACGGCTCCTCTGTGACGCAAAGCAAGTCGACCAATCGCTCCAACTCTTTCGGATTTCACGCCTGTCGTAAACGGAATTTAAATCTTTTTCTCGGAAAAAAAGAATGTGTATTGTTGGGGAAGATCGTTCGGATGAGGGACTCTCGTTTTTATCTTCGGGGAGGAAATCTCTATTTTTGATGCGAATTTAAGTGCCTTCGATCGCGAGGGCGGATCGAGTTTTGCGAGACGATCCGAGGCTGGGGAATCTTAAAGTTGACGGAATCACGCGAAACTTTATGCTGCAAAAATGAAAGTGCTATTTCGTGAGGCAGCAGCTGTTCGTAATCTGTTTGTTATTACAAGCCGTTGCCTATGCATTAGGAGAGCATTATATTGGAAATATGCTACGGGCAAAAATTGCCACACAATATTCAAATAGGTGATCCACATATAATACCTATGCATGGCACAAGATATTTATTTTTGGTCCAATTAATTAAGTTATTTAAATTCGGTCGAATTACAGTGGTACCTCGAGATACGAGTTTAATTTGTTCCAGAACCGAGATCGTAAGTCAATCTCAAACGAATTTCTCCCATTTAAAATAACTGAATTCGATTCAATCCGTTCCGGACCTATGAAAAATCCCCAAACCATTGTAAATTATGAATAAAGATGTTTTTAAATATCAAATAAACATGTATAATTAACAAATACATAACAAAATATGAAATAAAGAAATAAAAGAGTTATTTAGCATAATAGTCTTACTTTGGAGACAGACGAGTGCGGCTAACGAAGGTGAACGGCGAGGAGGAGGGAGGGGGGAAGGGATGCAGGCACTCTAGACACGTACGTAAACGGCGCTTTTTTAGAACTTAAAACTATTTTCGTAACTTTAAAACTAAAACTACACTTTCCTTATTTCAAATGAAAGGAAAAACTTAAAACATTGCACTTAACTTTAAACTTAAACTAAGCTTAACATTTACTTAAATTTAATTATCACTTGTTTTTGCCTTCTTGGCTGCACTTGGCTTGGAAACACGGCTCGTATCTCGGATTTGGGCTCGTATCTTGAACGAAAATATGGCCCGAGCTCCGGCTCGTATCTCAAAAAACTCGTATGTTAGGCTGCTCGTATCTCGAGGTACCACTGTAATGGTAACTTGTTTTGGAGGAAGCTATTTTATAATCACTGTAAAAGTGCTTAATCTACTGTTTTATGTCAATAATTAAGTCGCGATTATCTCACGACGGAAAATAAATATACACTTGCACGTTTACATTAAAAAATATATCTAATAGTGAATCTACCTAATATATAATTGTAACCAACCAATTTTTGTGTTCTATTCTATAGACTGAGAAAAATAGCTAACTACGGAGAACCAAAGGAAATTTTCCATCCGTTGCTCTTCAACAATAATCCATGAACGCAGCATAGCATGAAATTTCATTTCATTATTTGATCAACTATGCAGCTGTTAAATTTATTCTATTACACACGCAAGGATAACATTCTTCAAAGGCCACTAAATCATGCTGAAGAGGAACTTTCACAATGAAAGGAAATCGATGAAATGCGGGCGGAAGGATAGAAGATGGTATGTATGCATACTTTTCCACAAAACAGACTTTCTCATGATAGAGTTGGCTTACGGCCTGATATTACACAGTTAATGTAATAGCGTTTATTTAACGATCATTGATCACAATTATTATAACGGTGATATTTTATATTATGATAATATATACTGGGAAATTGTGATGAAATCATGCCATAAATTACTGTAAGTTCGTATTCAACACGTATACCTAATCATAAATGAGTTCGTTATAAGATACATACTTAAATTATAAAGTATATATAGGCATTCATAATAGAACAAAAATGACATATAGAAGTAGTGCATCCAGTATATGAATCTAGAAGAAGTTATTCTATTCCATAAAAATACTCATAAATATTTCATTAAAATTATGTGGCATATATATAATATAAACTACTATTTGTATATATATATATATATATATAAACTACTATTTGTGTTCTTAAATCAGTTTTGTCCTTTTAGAAATAAAAAATCTCTCAAATGAACAGGTCTCGGTAGATAAGACGTTGAATAAAAGAAAAGAGAGAACGAAATAAAATTCCTATAATATATACAACAGCGATGCATTTTACTTGTACTTTGGTCATTAAATTTGCTTTTTCATTAATTGCTGGTTTAAAATCATTAATAGAACTCACATAAATAATTACTAAAGATTTGCTTTAAGTCATTCCTTCATCTTCAGAAAATGCCGCCTCATAAAATCTCCAATTAAGTTATAAATATTTGAGATTCCACTGTTCCACCTAAATCGAGTCACCAAGTAAGTAGGGAAAGACTGTGACTTTTAAAATTTAAGCCATTGGAGGCAAGGAACACCTGGGACGGGTTTACGGAGAACGAGTCTAACAGGACGTAATTAGCTGTCAAGGCGTTCGGGTTGTTAAAAGGCTCAGAAAATTTCGGAAAGAAAATAGAAAAAGAAAAGTTAGCGTAGACCATACCACCCCACCCACTGACAAGAAATATTTCTTTAATGCACAATCATTTCCGGACAAATAATAATTTACGATTATTTGTAATGATGTACGATTAAGAGAATAGCAGAAATACATGTACTCACAGCGACATGGTACGGTCTATTCAAGGAGAAAGCTGGAAACTGCACTCACCTGAAAGGAAAATTGAGTTAAATTAATATTGTAAATAAAAAAAACTGTTAAAATCTAGTATTTAATATTTAAAGGATAAAATCTATAATTATGGATATAATAATTCCTCTGAAAGACTAAATTATTCCTGAGGAATTAAGGTACGCCATGTAAACCTATAGAGTTGGAAAGATGAAACATTACATAATAGCAAAGTTAAACAAGGAGTAAAAAACCGTGACATGACTGGGACTCGAACCCAGGTCTCCCACTTTCCGGGCAGGTGTTCTAACCACTAAATTACCATGCCACCCGGAAACATAGGAGACCTGGGTTTGAGTCCCAGTCATGTCACTGTTCTACACTCCTTGTTAAACTTGGGGTTTAAAGGGCACGCTTCCTCGTGCAAAGTAAAATTTCATCTTGAAGTTCTTATTACCTAATAGATTTCGATTATCCACATCTGCATCAATAAAATATTAAATAATTATTCTTCTTCATGCAATAAGTATCTTTTAATTTCCTGTTCCTTGGCAACCCACGCCACGTAAGAGTAATAAGAAGGAAATCAAGGATAATATACTTTATAATACGAATTTTGGAAATAAAAGGAATATTTATTCCAGGTGTATGATTTGTAAGAATTGAATATGATAAGTAAGACAACTTTTGATACTAAGATAAGCATATCCCAACCTTTGAATTGACTATAGTGATAAAATCTTAGCTATATTAAGTACTTCCAACTAATTTGATGATAACGTTAAAATCTAAGTTTAGAAAGTTATTTAGGCAGCTTATAATTACAATAAAAGGGAGATAAAAAGTAAATGGTCATAAAAATATCAGAGGATGAATGAAAACAGTTTCTAATAAAATTGGAACAATGGAATATGGCAGGGTGAAAATTTAGCTTGTTAATACGAGTAATCAATGGTGGAATTTTACTAATATTTCCCTCCGTCATAATACATGATAGTGATTTTAACCAAGTAAGACTTAAGCTGAAAAACCTCGTTTCACGAATCAAAGAACAAAAAATATATATATATATATATATATATATACAGACTGGCCATGCCAAGTAAACTGAAAAGTAAGCAGTGACTACTATTTTAGAACGTAGGCAGCTTTTATTGACGTTGGTATACTGACTAGATAGTGGTTTTTTTTCTTTCCAACAAGAAGAACAAGGAATAAAGATACGATAGAAAAAGAACATCTAACGGGAAAATGTAATCATCCGTTACATCTTTACCGCTTCAGAGGAAACATATGAAAGCCAAAATCAGAAAAATATAAAGAGACGGTAGTCAGAGGATGCCTTTGCGAGCAGTTAATCTTCTTTCTCGATTATTTGAAATTCAAATCACTCGCCAGGGAATAGCAGAAAACGGGCATTCCATTAAGAGAGACGTTTATTACTAACGTGCCGCAAGGTGGGAAATACTCGGGTTATTTTTTGTGGCGATTAAATATACATCAGAAAATCGTTACCGATTATGTGGTTTAGGATTTTCTTGCAGTGTGGGAAGATTAGGAATTTTTATCCATAAAAGAATATTCATGATTTTACCCTCAAGAAGAACCTTTCATAAGAATCGTATCAACGAACATCTGATGGCTTATAATAGAAATGAAATGACACTCTGAGGCCAGATAAAAGCTGCAAATGTTCAGAAATAGGCAAACGAATACCTAAAGAGAAAATTAAGGAACAAGAAAAAGATTTTTCAAACATAAAAATTGCAAGTTTGGAATATGATATATTTTAATTTTTAATAAGTCAGTCAGGAATGACTGGCATTGACGAGAATCATTGTTGCAAGTGGTTGTTTGAAGATGTACTACGAGGTAACACTAGAGCAGATCTTTCTTTGTGGGATACCAATATTGTTCTTCCTCTTTCTCTTCAATAATAATAAGTGTAAATTTCTGTAAAGTATTTAAAGGATCGAATATATATTATCAATGAAAAATTATAGTAACAAGGTCTCAAGTACTGAATGGTTACAGATAAGTTTAATCGAAAAATCTCATTTATTCGGTGTTCATGTTATAAATGGACGGATCGTTAACGATCTACCTAAGTTTTTGAGGAATCTACTATACATTATGCCGAGTAGTTCCGAAGGCACATAGTTTTTGCGAGAGCCTCTGACATCTGAACAAAAGAGGCCATACTTGAACTTGACAGTCTTCTCTTAAAAGCAACAAAGCTCTATCCGAAAACTTTTGAGTTTGGAGAACCACTATCGTCGTGCACAAAAGATGGCAGAAGAGATTCTATGCGTACACAAGAGTTCATTGTCTTTGCAATTCCCCCAAGGCTCCTCCTCTCTCCAATGAAGACAAAGGCCCGAGGGAAAAAAAGACTGACAAAAATGCGTCTACCGTATTAATGGTGTGGGTTAATGTCAACGCAATCAAGTTTCTTGAGGGTTTTACCTCTTTGAACATAAATATAAGTGCGATTTTCTCTTTGGTACATTTTTACCAATTATTTCTCATGCTCTTTTGCATGCAAAACGATGATAGGTGAATTATGATCTCCATAATATTCATGAAGTAAAAAGTGAGGAATGATAAAGGAAATCGTATTGCTAACAAACCTGTCGATTACGTGACGCTTCTTTTAAATCTGTTATATCCAAATAAGTAGTAGTTATAAGTATTATTAATATGTTAATACCTGATTTGTCAAATGCTACATATGGTCAATACTTTTGTGCGGCTCTTAAGGATAGACTTTAAAGAAGGCAATAACAAAAATGATCGAGGCATTTGAAATAAGGACTTACCGCAGGATGCTTAAAACATCATGGACGGAAAGAGTGAGTAATGAAGAGGAACTCAAAAGAATAGGAAAACAGCAAGAGCTGCTATTAACAATTAAGAAGAGAAAAACGGCATATCTAGGGCACATCCTGCGGAACGCAAAATATTATCTCCTACAGTTGATAATTGAAGTAAAAATCGAAGATAAAGAGAGAGAGGACGAAAAAGAACATCTTGGATGGGCAATATAAAACAATGGACTGGATTACCAACTGCTGAGAGACTATTACACACAGCAACCAGCAGGAACGAAATGCTAAATGTGATCGCCAACCTCCATTAATGGATAGGCAGAAGAAGAAGAAGAGAAGTTAATACCTGTATTGTAAATAGGTAATTATTAATATTTGTTGTAAGACTTATAAATGTAATTCTTGCTATGATCATAAAGGAAATATCTACCTTCAATACTTAAATTTTACACAAGAAACTTCGTCTTATTAACAAATTTGCTAATTGTTGCGCGACCAAAATGATACTTTCTACTAAAGTAAACTGTATTTTTTAACGAAAGGTAAGAATCAAAGAGAACTCCGACTCTGCTATGATACCGCTTCAGGAATAAAAAATTATTGCTCAAATTTTAACAAAAATATCAGCTTATAGGCTTATATTCAAGATATGAGCTACTAAACTAAACGTAGAAACGATAATTAAATAATTCTTATTTAGAATAGGTGGATCTCCAGATTATCTTCTTTCATTCTAGCCAATATTTTAAGAATGAGATTTCATGCAACAACGAAATCATACGTTTTATTAAAATTAACAGAATAAATTCAATCGTACCTATAATAATAATCGTCTTTATTTGGGAGAGATTAAGACTAAAAGTCTCTTCTTCAATCCAACCCGTAACCCTGATAGAATATCCCGCTTCAAAGAGATAGGTAACCACAATAGACGGAAATAACCAGTGTAGAGGAAGAACTTAAAGCAATAGCTTTACGAATTTAATTAAGAATTATGATAATTTGCTATGTTCCATTCTTGCTTGGAATTAGTGACAAAGTTAGAGAAACGAATGCAATCAGAAGCCTTCAAGTATTGTAAAAGGTAGTTTATAATTACACAAAAGGAATTTAAGTAGCGGAGGTTGACTGTATGAAACTTTTTCCAACGAAACATTAACATAGAATTTGAATTTAAAAATAATGTACGAAAACATCATACATTTCTGCATAAGGTCAAGCCTTATTCATATCCTTTATATTTTTTCGTATTTCTGGGAACATGGAGGCGGCGAGTACAAAAGACGTAAAGAACCCCTGGCAGTGGGGATTTGGAACTAATTTGCTTGGGGGAACTCCAAAATATCGGATACGGCGCTGGGTGGCTAATTAAGTTCATTCAATATAGAGGGACTCCCAACGGAAGGGCTGAAATGGAAAATGAATTTTTAAAGAAATTCCACATTCTGCAGAAGTATGGAATACTCACTGGGGATTGATGGTGTGCTTATTTTTAAATTCTTTGCGAAGAACTGAATTCGTCCCAATAGTAAACAAATAAACCCAAAACTTTTATGTTCCCATTACTTGTATGTAAAAAATTAAGTTACGAAAGGAAAAATAATTTAATTACCCTTGAGCACAAAAAGTAAAAAACGGAAGCTGTACTAACTTGGTATAAATCATGGATATCATATTCAGTTTTCTATTTTGTTTCTGTTGTCTTCCAATTGATGTGACCATAAAATAAACATATGGAAAAGTATAAATCCTCTCTTTATTCGGTAGAATGTGACTATGTTACCTCTGGAGTTATCGCCTTTCATCTCCATTTGATATTGGATAATTTGAGACACTCTCGTTACAGTATTGAATAGCCGGAAGGAACAAAGAAAACGTTTGCACGCGATGTCACTTTGCGCTAGTTAAACCTCACCTTGAATATGCGTGTAGTGCAGTGGGACCCTGCCGACAAGTGTTGCGTTCGGGAATTAAGAATATCACTACGAAAGGCAATACGTTACGTAAAGAATTACTACGAATCAGTGAGAGATGATAGACGGGATGGTAACCTTAAGAAGATAGATTTTATACAAAGGAAAACTTACTAAATAAATTAAGAGTAACATTACATCGTTATCTACGATGGATAAATGCAAACTCCTTGTTATATATGTCGCTTAGCCACTGAGAGGAAGTTCAGAGAAATTGATGCTTGAACTAATCGATTCAAGTATTCATTTTTTCTGCGAACGATACGCTGAAGATATTCATTAGGGAAGTAGAGTCATGGTTCTTACCCCCTGCCAAACGCAGAAGACTCTTGAAGGGTTATTAAATAGATATAGATACTTTGAGACTCAACCGTCACTATAATGTTTTTACGTATAAAATTCCTGAGTATTTATTTGATACATCTTGTATTAGGCCAAAGCGTTATACCAAAATCTTAAAAAAAATAATTCATGTAACAACAGATGCAGAATTTTACCTCATAGTGTATCAAAGATTAGGAAATTTACATTGTTTCAGACATTACCTGACTTAATTTATGACTAGACGGAGGAATAATGTGACCGAAACAGTGATGATACATTATGATGAGGCCATTTTAAGTTACCATGTAAACTTAGTTTTGATTATCAAAGAAGCGAAAAAAAGTATTCGTATTAAATAAAGTTCTCTTAGTTGAATCTAAATCAGGCAAATTAATGTTAAATGGGTATTCATTTGGTCTTTAAAAGGATCTGTTACGTTTACTTTTAACTATTCTGCTTGAAATTTTAAAGTCGAGTAGACGATTTTTCGAGATATTTCGTTGTATCATCGGCGGACATATTGGCAACTTTACAGCATTTCAGAATGTAAGACGTTGTGTCAAAATTCAATCTCGAGTTCTCTCGATTACAAAGAGAGGAACAGACAGCGGAAGAATGGAAGTATTCACTCATTTAAGAGCGGATACGATTCCAGGAAATTTAAAGACCTTCGTCAATCGTGCCTTCGATATCTTGTCAAAATTGGCTCCGAAAGCGAGTGACCTTCTTTCGCAGAGCGCTTTATTTCGACTTGGGTTTCACCGACAAATTGGCATTTTTAGAAGAGATTGAAGGGTAATTTTGCTTCTTCACCAGGAAACTTTCACATGTCAAGCTAATAAAAATCTTCCTCATCATCCATGTTGAATTCTAAATAGAGTTAAGGAGATGAACGAGTGAAAAGGCATCCCTACTTTTCATCCATTGGTGCAAAGACTTATCAATCATTATCGTAAAAAATAATACTCTATTTATAACAAGTAATAAATAGACTTCTAGATTCAATATTAAGTAATAAGATTAAATATTAAGTAATAGTTAGGCATCTAGATTCAATATTTTTGGTGAGTTAAATACTGAAGTTTGATTACATACTCAACTAGAAAAGCATTTTCAGGACATTGAGGGGATAAAGTTGACTAGTTTTCCCATATATTTAAACCATTCAAACAAATCTTTGAAGTTTACAGCACTTACATTTTTATGCTATCGTTTATACTGGGAATCCAATTGTAGTGAAAACCTATTAGGCGAGGGATCACCCGGCTCCTATTTATTGAGGATAAAAAAATGTGGTTAACAGGTGTCAGTTACAAGCGGGTTTTACGCCTAAGTAAGGCCTGCACAACATACGACAAAGGGACGGTCATATTACGAATAAATTATAAAGATTACAGATGAGGAATTATAATCAATATCTTAATTTGCAAAAAATATTAATGAAAAATCTTCTGGAGACATTGAAATGCAAAACTATCTTAACAAAAAATATAAATTACATTAATTTTTTAAATTATTTTACCTGAAAAAGTATATAAGTTTGATAAAGCAGAGAAGATATCATTAAGAAAAGGTCATGGAATTGGAATCCATTCTCTGGTAAAATTGCCCTTTCTACGTATTAAACGTAATACTCTAAATTCTTTCTTTTTATGGAATTTGGAATATGATGAAAGGTGTACAGTTTTAATGTTTCTTTTCGATACCAAATTTTTGATTGATATCTGTAATTAACAAATTTTAAATAACTACCGATTTTCGTGCATATGAATGATTTCCCAACTCACTGTGGGCCGCGGAACGAATCCTTGGGAGCCGCATTTTGTGTGGGTATAACCCTATCCATATTAGAAATGACGAAGGGATAGGAAAGAGCTATTAGTATATATAAACTAAATCATTTATCGGGAATTACAAGAAAGAGCGTGTATCTGGGGAATTTTGGTGCAAATAGACATACCGTACATAAGGTACATGAATTATAGTGCACAGTGACATACTGTGAGGTAGATACATGACTAATGAATTTAATCCATAAATTTATACTTCGTGGATTTGGATTCCACAAAACAGAGCTGACTCATATCTCAGATATTCAGATGCGCAACTAGTAATTCAAACTCAATGAAATTCAAATATTGAGGCAAGGAATGACTACTAAACAAAATTTCCTACATCCCAGGGATCAGGCAACGACTTTATCGAATTTTTTCCTCCGGGTTTCTAAATCATTTTATGAAACTCAGGCACGTGCACAAGGAAAGTGGGAAATTTTTTCTTCCTTTGCTCAGTATATCTCTTACTTTAAGACAAACCTGTGTGAGTTATTCTCAACCGAAGCATGTGAAGCTTAACCTCACTTTCTCGTATCCACTTTCCTCTTGAAAACGATTTCCTTTTGATATGGAAATATTTTAAGAGAAAATTTCTCCTAATACAAACAAATTCCAGATATGCGCCTAGACTCAGAAAGGAACGTAATCATGTTCCACGATATTTCTCTCATACGGAAAAAAATTCCCGATTGGGCATTTCCCTTAAGTCAAAAGCACTTTGCTGCAAAGAGGAAATGAAGACAAATTTTCTATCCATAAAGAGAGGAGAAAAATTTATCTCTCTTGCTTATCTGGTATTTGTAAGATGAAAAAGGGAACGCAACATATTTTTCCACGGATTTCCGTACAAGGAACTCCTTCCCTTCCCGTTGGATCCCTTCACATACCTCCGAGTGCCTGTGGCTTATTGACTCTGGCCGATAGGCTCCCGAGCTCAAGCATTAGCTGAATCCCAATCTGATATGAAAACAGACATTCCATCACTTCCAATCCGTACAATGATGAACCGGAATCCTGCCTCCATACTTTGAGGATATAAGAGTTCTAGAAGGAGTCAAGTGGAAAAATAATCGCCGATTAAAATTGGCATCCTAGTACTTCGATCTCTTGATTTCAAGGAGAACAATACTAATACACTAGAAAAAAGCCATACAGTTAGAGGTTATATATGATCGTAAACCTAAAAAATCTGATGTGGCCAGCACATGACTTTCTCCATATATATTATGTAAATATTTATCTACGATTGTATTTTCGAACTCTATATTCAATCTAAACTTGGAAGATAAGAGATTAATTTATATGATATTATCTTTTACATAACAAACATTAAAAATTATGTTTTTAGGGAAATGTTCGATGAAAAACGATGAAATTGGCCTTTCGCCCACAGCGCCCAGAGCGCCCACAAAGTACATAATCAGCAACTTCCGGTTTATCAGTATTTCATGAATAACTCTTAAACAATCAGTCAAACAAAAATATGTTTCATGCAAAAGTTATAGTAAATTACGTTTTGTAAAACTTTTACAAATTATAGAATATACCTAAATATCATATTTATGGAGATATTTTGCAAAAACGGAAATTTGCTTCGAAGAATAAAGCTCGACTTCCGGTTTACCGATTTACTTCAAACACTAATCAACTCTGACAGCACACACCACAATACTATATATGAAGTTTGGTATTGATACGACTAATAGTTTTCACGTTAGAGCGCCCACTATCACACACACACACATACACACACACATACACATACACACACACATACACACACATACACACAGACATCATTCCGAAAATGGTCAAAATGTGTTCTAGGGACCCCAAAACATGTATTTTCGTTGAAATCTCGAAGTCGAATTTTTTCATGAAAACAATACTTTGTCTTCATATATGGAGAATGTAAAAACAGCATCGGTGGTTCAGTGGTAGAATGCTCGCCTGCCACGCGGGCGGCCCGGGTTCGATTTCCGGCCGATGCAACTATTTTCAGGCTTCGATGTAACTTTTTCCTGCCGGTAACGTTGACTGCGCGCTACCTTCGCCCTCCGGGTCCTGGATTTGATTCCTGATTAGGGCATATTTGCTGTTCTAATGTTTAAGTACTCATTTACGACAGAAATTCCCCTAATAAGATTTTACTATTGTTATGAATCACGTTATGTTAAAGGAAAGATTGATGACTCGAATTGAATGCAGATGGCACTACTTTATTACATATAAGTAAACTTATGGGTTGAAAACTTGGTTGTGTTGTTGTTGAAAATAACATTTCGTAAAGAGTTCTAAATATTTATCATTCATACGTTATCACAAAATCGAGATCGAAGGTAAGTAAATGAGAACTAGGATAAGATTCGTTGAAGAAATAATTATAATTTTCGGAGTATTCAATCATGCCTGTATAGTATATAAACGTATCAATCACGCGGTTCCCTAAGGAGTGAATGACGCCAACGGCATCGTTCTTCAGTAATATTTCACCATGATCTCTAATTAACCAAAATTTACAACCCCAATATACCACATTTATGAATTATCCTGGCATCCTTGTCTTCGCCAAATGTTTGCTCATTATTTAACATTTTAAGCTATAATTAAGTCTAATAATTTTCTTCTCGTGATATTAGAAACTTTTTATACGAAAAATTTCAAGAATTCCAGAATCAAGATTCGATTTTAAACAAAAACATCTTCCGATTTCGGCTCCACGTAAACAGGACTGCTAAAACTTATTTGCAAATGATTCATTCATGATTCTTAACTCTGCCGCCTGGTTTATATTTAACTTCAGATTTAATGTTATCATAACAAAAATATGTTTCTTTCATTGAAATTGGTCATTTTTTTCAAATATCGCTGTGAGTCATTCATATCGCATACAGGATCTGCAGTTTGTGAAATATTGACAGTTAAATAACTAAAGAAAATTGAGAAATCGGTTTCATGATATCGTCAGCTGCCATTCCCATGCATCTAAATGCTTACTGACCCGATGACATATGACAAGTAGGTAAGACTAATAAATGCCACTTGGTGAGCATGTTGATGTTTCGCTTATTTTTTAGCAATTCATTCAATCTGCCTATAGCCACATCATATTGTTTCTGTTGATTTTGATAGTACTCGCATCAGGGTTCGTAAAACGGAAATTCTACTTCGCCCATATTCCATCTCCTAATTCCCTACGTTACGTGGTTTTGATCCCATCCTGGATCAGTCGATGAGGAAACGCCCCCTCGCTCACTTTCTCTGCTCCTTCAATAAGGTTCCCCTTTCCCTCATCTAAGTCATGATTCCAGATGACGCACCCCCTCTTGGAAATTGTCCAAACACCACGGTTCCGGATCCTATAAACCCTTTATCTCAGTCGAACAGTTCCGAATGGAATTGCCTCCCTTAATTTTAATTCGATGATCCTCGCGATAAATAACTGAATCAATGACTGTCGAGGGTTTATCACTTCATCCGCTGAGGAAGAAAGCGTCTAACGGCAATGCAACACGTCCCCTTTAAGACCATGCGAATGTGTAAGTAAGGAAGTGTAATGCAAAGTGTCCTTCGGAATTGTAAGACGGTCCAAAATGCTAGGAAAATAAACGGAACTGTTTCCAATGAAAGACATTTTTCTCCTTGCTATTTATCACGCAACGATTGCGGAACTGTCCTGCATCTTCTCATACACAAACGAAACATTTGGTTTTTCCATAAATCGATATCCATTCAAGAAGATACTGGAGTCAATGGAAAAATAATATTTTTCATTATTACGGAAAGCTATAAAGGAGAGATGAACGATTAAACATTTTGCTCATGCGTCGGTTAGAAGTAATTAACATTCCTGTAAGCTTTATAAAATTAAGCTGGTTTAAGCATGTCGTATGATTCATAATAAAAGTGGATTTTGCGGAGCTCTTAAAGTGAAATTCAAAATATGCTTTGTTATAGAATTAAAAATAATGAAATGTACTAATGAAAAGCAAGTTGTTCGCGTCAGGCGTAATATGCATTTATTTATTTACGTAAAGTAAATCAGAGTCAGATTCATTTAGACTCGGAAACGATTCATCAAATCCTCTATGTAGAATAACATACACATTTCGGTAATTACAATTTTTAAGTTAACTGCAAACTTGTATTTCATTTTTTAATAAACGATATCGAAGAAAAATTTACTCTGAGAATTGACAAAAAAATAGTGCGATATTGCCAAGAAAAAACCTGCCAAAGATACAAACTAAAATGAAATACTAATGTGATGCTCTGGAAGCAAAAATGAAAAAATCCTTTTAGTTCTTAATCACAATCTATTCGCTAAGCAAATTAATAGGTTTAAAGAAGCATGAACAAGACGAAATGTTGACCCCGAAACTCTTAAGAAAGTATGGACAAAGCAGTAAGCGCAACCAGTCATCTTAGGTGATAAAATATTATATGTACTCTAAATTAATCATTCATTCGCCAGATATCAAGATGGTTAATTAGATATATAGTTGTTACATAAAAATGTTTTTTCACCATTGCCATTCTATGCCAAAAGTAAGTGTAAGCATAACAAAATAACAAATAAGTCAGCCATATTCTTGACCTCTGGGCCCTTAGTGAGTTTATGCACATACGCTTATACTTTCTTTGCCAATCACACTTTCACCACAATATTTTGGTTCAATACTCTTCTGGCTCTACGACCCTCAATCACCCTGCCTCGAAGTTGCTTTACCGTAAATAAATAAGTAGGGGTCCGCTTTCTTCTACTCCTGGGACGAAGACCGATAAATTCCACTGGCTTTAAATAAGGCGCTGCGCCTATCAGAAATTTCTTTGAAGCCAGTAACTTTTCCGAGAGGCAAGAGAAATTTTGGACATAAGTTTCCACCCTTTTCTCTCCCGAGGTACCAGCTGTAACCGAGGAAGGTTCGGTGGCGTGGAAAAGTTGATTCCAGTGGCAAACAGGAGTTTCGTTAACTACCTCAAGGGGAAAATATATTTTATTACTTTGGAAATGGCGGGAGCGAAAAGTTTGGCTTTCGGGTAAACTTTAGAGTAAGGAGCGAGCTGAGAATTGTAATCATCGCGATTAAATTTCACGTTTTAAAGTTGATCGGAATACGAATGGAATTTTGCAGTTTAAGGACATACATAAGACACCTCATTCTGTTGAGGGTGTGACTCAATCAAATCGGAGAGCGAGCAAACATTTTTACGTTAATAGAAAATTTCTCTCAGATATTCCGACTGTTTTGCATGTCTTTGAAGTACTCTCTTTCACCTAACGACATCATTTAATGGTTTATAAATGTTTATTTTATTTCACTGTTTATTCACAGAAACAATAGCACTAGAAAACAATTTTGCTTCCTCTTTCTGGAAAAGTACTTCAAATTTCCACATAGAGTACTATTAACATTTCTTCATCCTAGATGATAGACAAAAGAAAATTTAATTCACATTTTGTAAGAAATTGTCGTCCATTGTACTACATGTAACCATGGAGTAATTCTAAGGTATGAAACTACGATTGAAAATTTCAAATAATTAGTTAGTAATGAAACATTTTGTAGTCTACCAAATATGGATAAATGCCTTCACTCGCATTTCTACTGTTATACGTGTATACCTTTCTGAAAATAAAATATAATATTTCTGTTACATACGAAACTTATCAAAAAATTAATTGCCATTATTGAGATATTGTAATATTTGTTTTAACTTGTTAGCATAAAAAATTAAGCACTATATTTGATTTGAAATGGTATGCACTTAAGAAAGTTAAGATCTGAAAAATAAGCTTGAAAGTAAACAAAAAGCAGAAACTAATCTCCCTCGATTGGTTTTATTAAATTTTATACTTACATGATCACCTAGATCTCTTTGTTTACTTTCAATAAATAATTAAACTCTTTTAATTATCTTTAGAATAATCTGATTCCTACTCATTATTTACTATTTCAGATAATCCTGTAAGAAAAAATTCCATTTCCACAGAATTCTGTAAGTAAAATGTTTTAATAAAAACTAAAAAAATAAAAATTATGACTAGGTGAACTACAGAGAACCAACGAAGAAGAATTTCTCTCTACGATAGAGCTTAAAACCAACATGTTTGTGTATTTTTTTATCTTTCAAGTTATCATCCATATGAAAGTTGTGTTGGTTATTCAGTAAAAAAGAAATTTAATAATATTAAACTCAGTTCAACTGACCGGTATACCAAGACCTATGGATATGGGGCGTACATTGTATATTTTCTTTTAGATGAGAAATCGTATAATACAACAGTTTATTTAAGAAATTCAACTAAGGCACCATTGCTATTCCATCCCAAGGTTAACGAAATGTCTATTCTATCAAATTAATGAGCTATAACTACCTCAGTAGAAAGATGGCTGACATTTTAAAATAGATGTGGTATTCAAGGGTGGAAGTACTCACAATCAATTCATATTTAAAGTGTTCCCCTTGGAGTTATTTTAGTTTATTTTGTCATAGTACATGTAGGCAACATAATTAACACCTGAGCTGCCGAAAATTGCGGACTTAGAGACGCACGAGCGATGAAACGGCCGTGATTTTGGAAATGCAATTTTCCGCTCCTCGTGTACCTAGCGCCACATCATTACTTTGCACGCATGGGTCATTACTAATTCAATTGTGTCAACTACCTGCACATCGCGGTGATGGTCGTGTCCTACTTTGAGCAGAAATGTGACGGAGTTTAAATACACGCTCAGCGGCGAAAACCCGCACCGACCTTTCAGCGGACTGCGCTTTTTTTCGCAGGCGAATATGCGGAATATCGAGGGACTTCATTTTTGCAAATGCAATCCTTCGTTCAAATTCATCCTCCCCATATTTGCGTGATCTTGTTTCCGATGTATATTAAAAAATCCAAATTACCATTCATTGGCTAATTCCGTTTATTTAAACGATGATTTTTATCTTCAGCTTGGAAAGTAAATCGTCATTCCAAATTTTCACGAGAATTTTTTTAACATGAATAATCATTCTGCCCTCGTTTCGAAGCATTGATTGTTTTTAGAGAAATATAACTGGAAGAATTTGACTGAGAGCATTGCTAGTGATGATGCATTCCTTAGAAGTAATATCGATGACTTAGCATCAGTCATTGGTTGGTAGTGAATTGCCATATTTACCCAAAGAATAGTAGAGTTTTAATAAGGTTTTTACGGTTGAATTTAGGACTAGCCACTACATTTCAGAAACGAAATTCATGTCTAAGCTGCGAACAATTCTAATGAGCAAAATCATATTTTGGGTAAACCCTTACAGAACAAAAAGATGATAATTAATTTACGTATGATACAATGCTTCAAAACAAACGTCTATATGCAAAAATGGCTGACGAATCATTTACATGGCTAGTTTGCTACTGTTAATATTAGCTTTGCTCTTTCAAAGCCTTAGTATGTATATCTTATTAGTAGCTCCGATTTATTTTTCCAAAATTCACTCTCAATGATACATTTAAAGCATATTCAATCGATCTAGTGACAACTGTCGTCGGAGGCAACCAAAAAGTATGAATTTCCTAGCTATAAATTATGACGATAAATTTTAACTAACAGCAAATATTAGTTGAGTATATGGTATTTTAAATTTTAATGCTTCTATGTTTATAATAAAGCCCATTTATATAGTCATAAGACATTTATTGATATGGGAACTATACATTATACTACATTTTACTATATTATATACATTAAACTATATTCATATACAAATAGAACTGATATTGAATGTGACGAAGGTAGTGTGAACATGGTATGCTTTACATACCACTTTTTCTGCTTACAGAATATTGTAATCATTCTAATCGCAGATTTCATATATAATAGCCTCACTGATATTTACAGAACTCCAAACTCTAGTAAATTTTGAATTGTACAAATTTTCTTCTAGCTGCCAATAAGAATAAAAATTTCCTTATATTACAACTTATGATAATTTAGCACGCCCTTGAAAAGTGAACGACATTAATATGACTATAGTTATTAATAGCTTCTATACATCACAAAGGCATCCAGAACTGCGAAAACACTAAAAGATAGTCACAATGATACGCAAGTTCCCTTTTCAAGTTTAATTTACCACCATAATGATTTTTAACAGAATCCTCATCAGCCAAAACCGCGAGCGACGACCGCACGAAACGTTAGCGAGAGACTTCAATTAGCCCAGCGTAAACATTTGGTCCCCTCAATTACACCGTCTATCAGAAATAAAATCTCTTTGCTCGCGAAGGAATGACGCAATTGCTGGGACGACGTTGTTTTATACGTAACAAATAGACGTCCGAGTGCTTTCCGAGGAAGCTTCGCGTAAAAACGTCCATCGAAAGCTTTCATGTGCTTGACGTTTTAGCAGAAACCGCCGCTCCTCCGAAGAGCGCATTCTGATTCCGTGACGAGAATGCCGAGGACATAAGAGGAGCCACGTCCCAATTTACCCAAGGGGAAAATCCACCTCCGCCCCTGAAACAATGGGGGACTTTTGAAAAGGAGAAAGGGAACTCGCGAGATAAAAATCGTGGTGAACAAGCCTCGGGAATATTCCTCGGCTCAAAAATATGATGATGATATCGAATATTTAATTTAAACTTCTTATGTACTACGATAAAAAAACTCTGTTAAGGTTTATTACAATTGATTAGGAAATTCATTGCTCGCTGGCCGTGAAAAGGGCAATCATTTATCGCCGTGAAAAATGTCGTGCCTCCACCATGGAAAAGGAGGATAAATAAATCCTGCGATGAATTTTTATCTGACAAAGAGGATCGAGTACTTTAAATTCATAAATTTGTTTTTTATTATTTCTGCATTATGATTTAATTTAAGTATCATAATTTATTGTGTTTTAGTATTTAGTTCATATTGTATATTAATATTAGCATTTAGACTTCATTTTAGTATTTAAATGATTTTTTTTCTGACAGCTTCCAATTGGGTGTTTTCTCAAAAGTGTTGGAAGGTAGTTTTATTTGATCTTTTGTTTTAAGTATGGCGTATTATTTATTTTAATTCGGTTCAGGTAATGCTTTTCTCCCTTATAATCAGACAACTGGACTACGTATAACTTGTTCAAATTATTATTTCATAACTTAAAAACGAAAGGCCAAATAAAACATTTTCAACTATAAAATTGATAAAAACTTGTATGTGTAGCGCTTTAATAAAAACATTTCTTCAATTGTTGCAGAAATTTAGATTCTTTGACCATATGAAGAGTGAATGAAAGAAATAAATCGGTGACTCCAATGACTGAGGGAAAACATTTTTGTGCTATCAGCTGCTCACAGCTTGGGCAGGTGCTGGATACAGTATCCTGTGCTAAAGAGTGCAATCAATGAATAGAGTAGGAGTCTTCAATTCCGAATTAAAATTCATCCGTAACCTAGCTCTATTTCTCATACGAGAATGAATATTTACAATGTCTATGATGCCATGAATGATGTTTTCCATACATTACGGAGTATCATCGGCAAGGATCTACAACATCTGAATTAAATGCAATGGACGTACTTACTTACGTTACTTATTACTAATTTTTGCCTTTAAAATTCAATCAATGTCAAAATTGAGGGCTCATAATGGAGCCTGGGGGAAATTATACGGTCTAAATTGAAGAAAAGGAACAATTAAAGAAGGGTGAACCTATTTTTGGTACTGGAGAACTAAAAAGTAACGCAGATTTTTGGATATTGCACTACTGACAAAGAATGAAATCCATGAACATCAACGTATATATTTTCTACCCAAAAGATTGTATAATACTACGTGTTTCAACTTTAACCTTTACGTTCGGCTGACCTTCCGAACTAATACATCGTATTTACACAGCAAAAACGTGCCTTTATTATCAAAAGGGACACTTAAAAGTACGTTCAAAGTAGCCAAAAAACGATCCTTCCAGGTGAGGTCAAGGTAATTTAAGAGTTAAAGAATTACTTCATTAACCCTTATATTTATAACAAGAGCCAAAATGTATTAAGTGCCACTCGACATCATTTTCAGAAGCCTCAAAAAAACACATATAACCATCCAATCCTGAGTATAAGCTATATTCATCGGAGGAATAAGGAATAAGTTATCAACTTCAGAGAGGAAGAAGTTCTAAAAATGTAATATTCATAAAAAATATAAAATTACGAGAATGAAATGAGTAACACTCGCCGTCATTCCATCATTTTAACTAAATCTACGAGGTAGAGACACCCTTTCCGATAATAAGGGAAAGATTAGACCAAAATAAATGTGAAAGAAAAACATGAACGAGATGGTGAGCGCATAAAAGGGATATATCACCGAATAGCATAACTACAGGCTTTGATAAAAATATTGAAAATAATCGAAAATCGAAAATCTAAGCGAATGAAAAGGCATGTAGCTGCGAATGGACTAAAGAAAAAGAACAACGAATGGAACTGCACACACCTAGGGCTTATTTTGCTTTCCGCTTTGCCTTTCTATAAATACTGAAATTGGAGACTACGTCGAGCGGCGCACCGCGAAAATGGTCTCTGAGAGCACAACGGGGTTCCGTAAAAGCTATCCTATCCCACGAAAGGAACAGGATCTAACTGGAAAATAAGGGAGAACGAAGGGACAGTAGTGAAGGTTTGGTAGAACGTGAACGAGGAAAATACAACCAGAGAACTACAATACTACGCTTGCTTTAATAAGAATATGTGAGATATATTAAACGAAACGTCATGAAACAATGTACTAATTGTAAGAATTTCATGTAAAACGTATGGGATTTTATTCTCCGGATAAGATCAAACAATGATAGTATCTTAAACATTTCCTCGGGGTTAACCAATAATTCTTAAGATAATAGTAACATAATAAAAAAGCTGTATCAGGTAAATGAATTGGAGTTCCAAATCAGAAATACAACTGATATTATATTCGAAACAACTAAAATAGAGGTCTTGAATGTGATGTATCATTACCACATTGTAAAACGAGAGTGTTATATCTATAAAAGGCATTCTCATCTAGTTATGGATCTATGGATAAAACTGACAATGAGTAATATCAGTCAGTCAAAGTAAAAAACGATTGAGTCATCTTCATTGACTGAACTGAAACATAATAAAACGAAATAATACACGTACTTATTACGTACACTATGAAAAGGACGAGGGTACTTACGAAAATAATGTTAACAGGTACGAGAGAAATTTAAATTCAAGAATATACGATATAGAACACGGTATATTCGATTATTTAGGTGTAATAAATAATTAAATCTTAAAATTTAAAAAGAATAAAAGAGGCAGAAAGATATTTATTCAGATATTAATGAAATTACAGTATTCACTATGGTAGTAAGTCAACGTACAGTAAAAAAATAATTTGCAAAATACAGTGAAGAAATTTTAAATAAGCAAACCATTTATTTGGTGTATCGTATTTAGTGAGGAGCGGGTTATTCGAAACATTTACGATAAATTTCGTCGTAAGTTGTGTGAGAATAGATGACCTTATCTAATCATATCCGAGCCATATGCAGCATTACGTTCTTAAGGTGAATTATATTAACCTCAGTTGGCCAGATTTAGCACATTTTGGCGCTGCCCTTTCCCATAATAACCCCGAAGGATAATCTCAACCATCACGCTAATCTATCCCATCTTGGATCTTCTGAATACAGATTAAATTGCAGCCCAGGTATGCTTTACTCGAATTTAGGGCACGAATAAAGATTTTGGTGTACAGGAGAAGTAAAATGAATAAATAAAACACGGAAAACAACGTACTAACTATGAAAAGGAAGAGCACTCCTGATATACGTAAAAGCAAGATACGATACAGGTGTGGTAAGACTTGGATGTCGTTCTTTCGAGTAAAACTTGGAACAACAAGGAAATTATGCAGCTACTCAAATTTACAAATAAAATTATTCGCGGAATCATCTTTTGGGTTTCCTCGTGAAATAAGTTTTTCTGTGAACTATTAGCCATAGTGAATTAGTGTAATTCTCATAAAGACTGAGCTATGCAGTGCAATTTACGTGCATCTAAAAATAAGTATAACTTCTAAAAATAGATATACAACCGAGCAAATAAATGAGAATCAACTTCGTTGAAGAACGAAAAGAAAATAGCTTGAATGGAAATATTCAACAATGATTGATAAATCAAGAGAAATTTGAAAGTACTCGAGATTTTATCCATCAGCAATTTGCACAATCTTCTGGCAACTAAATGCCACTTCAAGTTTTCCCCCTTTTCATCTTATTTCCTTTGTTTTTTTTACAGCAATTTATTTATTCCTCGCTTCCTGTGCAAATCCTAAAAATCAATGAACAACTTCACTTCTTTTCGCTTCCCGAAACTTCCACTCTTTACTTTCTTTTCCGATTTTTTTTCGACACCGTTTCCCTTTTAATTGGACCTGTGACAGGTTTAAGGGCTTTTCTTGCTAAGTGTGACATGCGAGTTTTCTCAGAACAAATCTCACGTTAGCCTTAACATTGATACAAAGTTTAAAATTCAACAAAAAGGTTTTGCATATTAATTACCATTCAATTTTCTTACGAGAAACAATTAATTGCGCCAAGAAATAACACTACACTGAAAGAAGATAAGATATTCCTCTTTCAAACGGTGTTTCATGTGTCTAGAATATTTTTGTAGTAAACACGCACAAAACCTACATTTACATTTAAATTTAAATTTTTTTACAAATTTCTACAAATTCGAAAACACTAATTGTAAAACCAAAGTATTCTATACACAAAATAATTTACTGCAGTATGTAATAGCTTGATTTAATTATCCTACTACTACGTATAACGTTTGTCTACCATGTTTCACCAATAAAAGAAAAATTCTACATTTTAGATGGGTAGAGGTAACATAATAAATAAAATCATTAGCCTTTTATCTAACATTGCATGTAACACAACCTTAAATTATCTGATACAATTTTTGCTCCAGCATTAATAATAATAATAATAAAAGGACTTTATTAGGGCGAGATTGAGACTAGGATATCTCTTCTTACATCTTATCCTTCGTCCTATGAGAAATGAAAGGAAATAGATAGCTTGCAAAAGTACAAAGAAGAAAACTACTATGCGGATTAAAAAACCTAAGTAAGAGCTTAGGAAAAATTTCCACTGCAGGAAAACACCCACTAGAAGGGGAGTGTGAAAAACCTGTGGAGGCTACAGATAGGTAGCTAAATTTGATAATGAAAGTAGGTTAAAAGAGTTATAAAAGACAAGAAGAAAAATTGATAGAGGTACACAAAAAAATTAACAAGTGTGACAAATCTCGAAAACTAGACGACGCACAATGTTCTAACTTTTAACATCATTAAATGTCTTCCCGGGGATGAACAAGTGGTACTTTAAATTTGCCTTAAGTCCACGGTTCGAACCCAGACGAGTAAAAAGGTTTTTGCATAAGAAATACACGCAAAGTTCGTTTTTTTCGTTCTAGGGTTCATTTCTTTTGCAAAACTAAATTAGAAAGAACAGTCGTAGGAAGTCAAAACTAGCATAAAAAGAAGGGAAATAGAATAAAGATTCTTATTTTGTCCGAGAAATATCGTTTGCGATTCGAAATTGCGAGAATTTCGATAAAATATACGAAAATTTTGTCTAAATTTCCATGTGTAAACAAACTCATTCCCTTGACGATATAAATTTTTAAAAATTCGAATTTTGTTGACGAGTCTGTAGCAACCAAGTTTTATTTATATCAATGTAATTGTTTACCGTCTTTTTCGTAAAATGAATGAGTTTTCTAACAGTGGTTTACTGAAAATGGATTTCTGTCGATAAATTCAACTGGTTGCGTATAAATATCCTGGTACGTTGCGTAATTTTTGAAGTATATTATTCTGAAATAAGTAAAATAAATCTACTCTATTTGCAATGATGTATATTAAGCGATTGACGGGAATGGAGTTAGCGAAGAACGTAAAGATTTCCCAGATTTGGTGTTTGTAATCTTTGAAGAGTTGAACGGCGAGTATTAAAGTTGTAGCAAACCTCCAGCATCGTATGATAGACCAAAAAGGTAAAGAAATTTCATTTTATTACATGCAGAATATAAAAATTGATTTAATCGTTGTTTTTAAGTGCTTCCAATCAATATATATTTACTATCCTTCTGTTAGTGGTGTTTAATTTTTGTTTGTATTTTGACTTTATGATAACTTCTGTGTTAATTGTGTTTATGTTACACATTTTAAGATTGAGATACGAGTCAGCTCCGTAATATACTTACTTTCCCCAAGAAAATTTCATCGGTGGTTATAAGGTTATATATAATTAATTTCAGCACCTAATTTATGTGTAATATTTTATTACTTTGCCTCCCTGTACCTGTATGTAAATTTCTCTTTAAAGGTGGTACTTATTGTCTTAATGTTATCTAAGAATATATTTTAGACAACTAAAACAGTTTGCATAAGAAATACACGTAAAGTAGTAAAGTAAAGAACAGTCGTAGGAAGTCGAAACTAGCATTAAAAGAAGGAAAATGTAATAAACATTTTTATTTTGGTCGAGAAATATCGATAGTGATTCAAAATTGCGAGAATTTAGATAAAATATACGAATATTTGGTCTAAATAACCATGTGTAAATAAACCCATTCCCTTGACGATCAAGGCGATTGTAGATTCCGAACTCATGTGTAATTCCATAAGAAAACATGGCGGATTAATGAACAGTTAAAACAAATTTTGAAAATAAGAGATGAAAATGGTAATTTTCCCGTTTCACGGTGTTTCGTAGAAATTCTATATCTCCTTTACTACTGAAGATACACATTCAATTCTTATACTATATTATAGAGGAAGGATTGCAGTTTATAAATATGATAAGCAATCTTTCCTAAATGCTGCAATTTCGGAGGAAATTTCATCCAAAAACGACCAATTTTCGACTTTTTTCGTCTGCTTTTCCGCCATTTTTGTTGGTTCCTCGGGAATCCGCTAGGGCGATAGTAACTTATTTCAACTCTAACAAACACCCATTTCCCTTTTCCTACTCACTTACGGGCTTCCTTGAGAAAACAGGGGTGTTGGGTGGGATGTAAATATTCACTTATTTACCTGTTTTTTTTTTCCTCTTTTCCTACTCGATTACGGGCCTCATTGAGCAAAAAGGGGTGTTGGGTGGGATGTAAATATTCACTGATTTACCTGTTTTTTCCTTTTCCAACTCGGTTACGGGCCTCATTGAGCAAAAAGGGGTGTTGGGTGGGATGTAAAACATGAATGATTTGCCGGTTTCTTGACATTTTCCAACTCGCTTCCGCTTAATGAGCGGGATTCCCCTACTTCAATTGTCTGAAAATACGAAAATATAAGACCAAATTATAGGTACGCACGCTATTTAAGGACCTTATTCTCATCGAAATAACGCTATTTCGGGTTATTCCGTTCTCCAATTTAATATTTCGAAGTAATAACGCTGTACACTTTTGTCGATATCCTCGTTCATTTATGGACATTCACTGCACAAAAACGACTTCTTTTCTTCTCAGATACGATTTTTATGTACTTTACTCCGCATTTTACGATAACTACGGCTACAAGACGATGAGTTGAGCTGGGTGTGGGGTTTCTTTACTCACATCGTGATTAAAAACGAACAGATTGAACAGAATTATGCGTATGGACGTAATTGCAAACATGAGAAAAGCATGCCCATTACAGTTCACTGAAGGACGCGGAAGGGGAAGGTTTGATAGTTGGGGAAGGGACTTAATTCGATTAAAATTTAAAGAGCGGTGATTAAAACTAAGTTATTGATGAAACAAGAAACACTTAAATTGGAGTGCCAATTATTTCGTTACAAAGCTCGTGGCGAATTGTCAAAGTAATTTATGTCGGATTGTAATCAATTGCTTCTTTGGAAAGAAAATGACGCTTCTCATCAATTACATTTCAATAAGAGTAATTGTATATTCAAGTCCAATTAATTTTCGTCAATAATCGGGCCATCAGGTCCTTAAATAGCGTGCGTACGTTGCATTACTCGTCGACTTCTTTTTTCGGCTTTGTCGAGATGCTTTGCATTTCATGCTCACATACCGTTTTCGGGGCGGCGCAGTCATTTGCGTCTCCTGATGACGCCCTGCAATTTTTGGAGGACCACGGCTGCTTGCTGCCCACAGATGGACATAAGTGTCCTCGCTGTGGTCATGCTCTGACTTTTAACAAAGATGTACATCTGTGGCGCTGTTACGGAAAATTCCGGCACCCCAACTCTGGGAAGAGAGTTCGGTGCCTTTTCTCATTTTCACGCCACAAGGGTTAGTACTGTTCTTTTTATTTCCACTGCATATATTTTATTTCGGAACTTACACGTTTATGGATTACTTTCTTCTATTACACCTTCTTCTGACTTCTCTTCCATAGGAACATGGCCTTCGGGAGCGCACATCTCCGCAGACAAGTCACTGCTGCTGGCCAACGCGTTCCTAAACGGCGTGCTGACTTGGACTTTTGCAAAAGATAACCTCGGTGTTGGTCGAAGCACATTTGTAGACTGGTGCATGTTCGTGCGAGAGGTCTGCCTTGAGGACATCCTAAACAAAAGTTCTAAGATTGGGGGAGAGGGTGTCGTAGTCGAGATCGACGAAACACTCCTCGGACGACGGAAATGTAACGTGGGGAGGATGTTAAGCAGGCAATGGGTTATCGGCGGGTTCGAGAGGGGATCGCGAAAAGTGTTCGCGTGTAAAATCCCCGATCGGTCCGCCGCGACCCTTCTCCGTTGCATTGAAGACAACGTCGCTCCGGGGTCAACGATTGTCACCGACTGTTGGAAGGGGTACGGAATCCTAAGGAGATCGAAGGACTTCGCCCACTTCACAGTTAATCACTCCATTAATTTCGTGGATCCGGCGACGGGGGCCCACACCCAGAACATCGAGAGGGAGTGGAGGGAGTTGAAGGCCTCCGTCCCTAGATATGGGCGAAGGGAGTCGCACTTGGATGGCTATATAGGCGCCTACTTGTGGAAGCGGTTATACCCGGTGCGGGCAGAACGTCTGCATCACTTTTTCCAAGCAGTTTCGAAGGTATTCCCTCCCAAACCCCCATCCCTTCCCTAACCACAACCAACCTTGCCCTTCCCTCAACCCTTCCACTTCCATCTTCCTCTGATCATTTCAACGTATCACTAAAAATCTGTTCTTTTCAGAACTACAAATTATTTCAATAAGAAAATGAGTGCTAATCTATGGATATTCTTGATTCCTGTGTTACTTTTTCCGAGTTCTGCTTATCCTTCTTTCCATTTATTATAATTTCTTCGATATATTATGCGTATGACCTACGGTTAAAATGAATATCTCCGTTAAAAGACCTTGGAAGCCTTTTTAGCTTGCAAACCAACTATAGCTTGCTAGCCGGACGTGAGGGTGACTATCTTTTTCTTAACATAAAGCAACCTTTGTGACCAAAACAGTGTTTAAGTGTTAAAAGACCTTGGAAACCAATTGAGCTTGCAAACCAACGATAGCTTGCGATCCGAACGTGAGGGTGACTATCTTTTTCTTAACACAAAGCAACATTTGCGCCGAAAACGCTGTTTACCTTATAATTTAAAATTTTTTCTATATTTAACTTTGGCCAAAAGCGGATGGGTTGAGTTGGGGGGCCGGGGTTCCTTCATTCTTACTTATTTCTTCGTCATTACATACGATGTATATAAACGAACACCGACCACCCAACTCAACCCATCCGCTTTTGGCCAAAGTTATCTTTAAGTACAAACTGTGAATTATTAACTCATTCTGTGGTTATTAACTCCTAATTATATATAATATACAGTTTTTTTTAGCTATATTTCATCATATCAGGTCATTCTTTGGACAATATCCGAGTTTTTTACCTTCCCACCCAGCACCCCTGTTCACTCCATGCGCCCGTATGATAGTAGCAATTTGGGAATTTTACGCTGTTTCCGAGAGGTGAAACTCATCGATCACCGCTACATCTGGCGTCAAAACGCCATAACTAACAATTCAAACATGGCCTCCGGACGCCATTCTTGTACCTCGGTCACTTTCATCGAGATATCTCAGCAACTGAGTCAGGTAGTCACTCGCTATAATTTTTGTCATAAACTGCAATGTTTGAAGTATCATCCCTAAAAATTTCATCGAAATCGGGGTATTCCTTGTGTGAAAAAAAAAATAAAACGTAAACACCGTGAAACGGGAAAATTACCATGAAAATTTATGAAGAATAAAAAATTTGAATGACATTTTAAATTTTTTTGTGACAAACAATATCCTGTAAAGTAACGCACGTTGAAAGGTACGAACATTTTTCCATTGCTTTTTTCAATTTTCGTTAAGCGTCTGTGACAACCGAGTTTTGTTTATGATAACGTGATTGTTAACTGAATATTCAGTGAATTAAAACGATTTTGAAATTCGTACGTTGAAAGAATTTGCATTCTCGCTGTCAATTCCACTGATTTAAAACAATAACCTGGTAAGTTGTGGACCTATCTCATATTACTTTTGACGGAAATTACTCACGTCTTTATTTCCCATCATGATAAAACACAGATATTGAAAGTAACTCACCCAATTGTCAATACTTAGCATACTGTAGGCTGACATTTATTATTTTGACCTCAGCCGAAGAATAGGTCATTTCATTAATTTTTACACATGTTGAACATTAGTTTGTTTTCGGGATAAGAAACTATACAGATAACCATAAAATGTAAATTTACTTAAGACACTATTCACCTTCTCAACGGAGGTAGGTGAATAAAATAATTGAAAATATTAAACATCGTTAGCATCACGATCTATTCACGTTTGTAATCAAATACTTTACAGCTCACTTAACCCAATGCACTTATCATATAATGAATTTCGACTTAAGAGCATAGCTCCACAGACTTGTATCAGTAAGGTTGTTGCTCCATTGTCATGACTTTTTTCGTTCCATCTAATATGGCGTTGTATCTTGCACTTAATCATTCCCAAGATCTACGATTACGTTCCTAAATATTAATTAACATACCACTTCGTTTTATACGAGTCACGAATTCTCACTAACAATCTCACGTTATAAGTATAACCGAGATAAAACAATTGGTCTAATTGCAGCGTAATTTGAAAAAAAAAATGAATTTGAAATAAATAAAACATACCTTCTGGTTCCATGATACACCATTTCTTATATAATGTCTATGGTTTTTTCTTCACGCAAGAAATATAATAATGACTTATTTGTCCATTCTCGGAATCACACTTATTCAGTTACTGGAGGTATCCTCTCGGTGATGACCATGGGGGGAATGTCAGAGGGGAAGAAGCTATTATGTATTCCTCACTTTCATACGTAGATACGTTTTGATACATTGTCACCGAAAAGCTATTTCGCTACATCAACCTGCCTTTAGGAGATATAAGCCAGAAAGGAAGAAGCTATATGTATGCCTCACTTTCGTACGTAGATACATTTTGATACATCGTCACGGAAAAGCTCATTCAGCTATAACAACCTGCCCGAATCTCATTCAAACTATATGAGATTAAATATTAAGTTGATACAGCTTTTTAGACTTAATTGTAACTTACATTTCGTGGTATATATGTTTGGAAAGTCTGGTATTCGCTATTTACCAACAATTACGAAGCATGTGTTTCGATCAAGGTTGTTACACTGGTATTTATAAAATTATATATCCCCGTTGAGAATCAACGGGTACTTCTGCTAGTATTTACATAAAAATCAGTATCTCGCAAATAAAAACTAATTGCGAGATGAGTTTCAAATGTAAAAACAGGAAATCAATAGTAAAAAAATTAAAACTAAATACATGAAAATAAGATAATAGAGAAACAGAATATTCACTAGATTGGATTAACTTTGTCAAATGATTACTACAACGTATCAGAAAACAATTGCACGATTAGTGATTTACTGAATGTCAAGGACTGAGGCAACTATGTTTGCATACCGCTCGGTCTCTTTAGATACTCTGCTTACATTCATATGAGCAACGTAATGGAAATTAGATTCTCGTATTAGTTAAGAGCCCAAAATGCCTGGTCATATTAGCAATTTCCATATTTAGTTCCAGCATAGAGTTTCTGGAAAGCTAGTTAGTGATGCGTCCAGTTTTGGCACAGGAGATTTGAAGGTAGATAGGAGCTAACTTCCGTAATAACGAACGGTGACGGGCTATGGAGGTAGAGTATCTCACGTTACGGCATCCAGCCATAGAAATTTAGCCCTTCGGAGGGTAAACGGTATTTGGAATGACGTTTGAGTTTCAGTTCAAAATATTCTACTAGACTTTCAATCATACATTTATACTCACTTTAATACATTTCCGAAGTAGAATTATGGTATTATTTTACCAATTTAACTAAAGAGAACCAATGATGATAATCAATCTTGCCCCGCTTTCTAGCAGGAAAATTAGCGTTAAATAGTACACGTATCTTTCCATTGCTTTTATTATTCAGAAAATGAGGAACAAATATACTAGCTTGTAATGCTTTACTTTATACCTATCAGTGCGTGCTCGAGTCTTTAATTGAAATATAATAGCTTTGGTGTATAGATTTAACAGAGAGTCTTTGTTGATTTCCCTCTCAACCCTCCCATTTCAACTTTGCTTATTTATAATATCATTTGGTACAAATATATAATGGTGAAGTTAAAGGCGAAAAGTATTGGATAGATTCAAATGAAATTATTGCGTAACTAAAGAAGTAAAAAGGTTTAAGGAATGCCATGTGAAAGATAATAAAATTAGAATACAACGAAAATTGTTCTTAATATTGGAAATTTAATCAGGTACAAATGAGATTTGAAGTGGATAGTAGAATATCTTCATAATCGGAAGCCGATGCTAGTAAAATTGTTTGGATCAATCGTAAGATAATGAGGCTCCTTTACCAATTGGAATTCACTAATAAAGATTAGGCACCTTAGGTATTAGAAGTCATAAACAATTAATTTGTTCCCCGGTTAGAAAAGAAAATAATTAAAATGAAATCTTTCCATTTATCTAGTAATATATGTTTAACTGCTTTGCATAACCGTAGATATACAATTTTCCTACTTCAAACACGATATTTTAAAAACATGTAGGACGTTAGATGCTGAGGGATTATCAGCATATTTATTTTGCGACGAACTAAAGGCTTGCGAGTTCGTTTTTGGGAATGTAATAGTTTTTAAAATGAATAATAAAAATAAAATGTCCTTTATAAGCGTGAGATTGAGACTTTTAATTATCTTATTGTATCTAACCCTTTGCCATATAAATTTAAAGAAACAAATCGCTTGAAAAAAGTACAAATTAAGAAAACTACATTTTGGGTCTAAAAACCAACTGCTTAGCCTAAAAAAATATACACGGTAGTAGGGGGTTGTGAAAAACCTACGAATAATAATAAACCACTACTACTCAACTAATAATTAAACATATTATTATGGAAATGAATGAGTAAAAGCGATACTTACATAGAGAAAAGGAAAAAGTTTACTGGTCATAAACACTCAGGAGATAATAAAATTAGGCGATAAAGCAGAAAAACTAATATAGATACGTCTTTAGTGCTTAAGTATAAAGGCAAATAATTCCACATCATATCATTGAAAAATCCATTACATCCCGGACCAAAATTGCCTTCCCATCGCTTAAATCCAAACTACAGCCAAAAAGGTGGGCATTTCTACATTTTTCAAAACGCCACTCCACACTTACGATAATTCCTATCGTCCTTTCCCCGATTCTCTCTCCCTTTTGCCTTCCATCCGTATCTCCCGATTCTGTTCCATTCCGCAGAGCACTCCTACTACCAGAGAGAGAGAGAGCGCACTTTCCTCACGGCCCATTTGCCTTGTATATTCTCCGTTCCCTCGCCAATACTGTGTCACGTTCCTTTTATTTACTCCCTTCTCTTTTAATCTTCCAAATAAGCGGACCTCGGGGGAGTTATATCAGCTGCAACGGCAGGGGAATTTTCCCGAAAGTAATTTTCTACATCAAAATTCCCGTGATATATTACCTGCGGGACGCATATTGAAACTTTGCGGGAACGATATATAAAAAGTGCGGGGAGTAATTTGGGTGAGAGCGAAATTGAATCTTATCCTTTTCAACGGCGTGCAATTTTTGTAATTATCGCTCCGCCACAGCAGTAACCACGAAAGAACTGTTGAATCGCAACGTGTAAAATACAATTTTGAACATAATACATACACTTACGAAGCTTTTATCGTTAAAAAATCCATTATATTTAGCTTTAAGCAAAGAACGACGCCTAGACCTTAGGGTAATTACAGCTATAATTATATACGGAGTCTTTTTGCAGTATTCTGCATCAAAATTACTCTTTGTTTCAGGGTTCTATAAAGCATACTTACATATTTAGAAGACATAAAATAAAATGCACTATTAAGGCACCACCGAGACTTCGCTGTCCCGTGAAGTGAAGTGCTTCCTCGTCATTAAAATACAATTAACCGAACAATTTATACTCTTATAATGGAAGACAATTACGTTACAAAAAGAGAATAAATCAATAAAGAGGTGAAATATACGCACGACTTATATTTAAGTTAGAACTGAGTAAATTAGTGAATCAAGAAGTAACATTAATGAATAAAGTAAGTTAAAATACCGATCTAATATGAATTGAGAAAATAAATTGCAATATGTCTAAAAATATGTATAAGAATCAAATATGAATACTTGAAACTAAACATACGCCTGTAATATATGATTATTCAACGCCCGATTTCACCCAAAAGATACTCAATTATCGATTTTTCCTCATTAAAAAATCTGAAAAGATATACCACAAATATTTTCTTCTTGGGTGAGTCACTTTAAAGGAAGAGATTTTTACTTAAACTATCGCTGAGGGTGATAATGCAATTCAAGCGAAAAATCTATTAAAGATAAAATAATTAATTATATTCCACGATATTACTAAGAAATATTATTTGCGTGCGTTATCTCTTGCTGTTGGGCATCTTCACCATCGGCCCTTTGAATGTATTAGACACAGATGAGTGCTCAACGTACGTTTATGCTTTATTTAATTTACGCATTAAGATAAAGCGCTGTGAATTTTATTTAAAAGATAAATGTTATTAAAATATGCTTCATAATTTTGTATCTCCCTTCATAAATTGATTGTATCGTTACATCATGTTTTACTTCTTTTTCTTCAATTAAATATATTAGATAAGTAATCTAGGAATATTTTTATAAATATCAAAATGTGAAAACTCCTCTTCATACTATGAATAAAAGAACATATGATAGATATGTCAAATCCATGCCACATGCCATCTTAATATAATGGTTTCTATTATATTTGATAAAATTCCATTTTAACTGCAATTTATAAATGAAATATCAACTTAAAAAATAAATAAAAAATGTTTGCTTGAAGATTTTAACTATTAATTCTGTTTCGTGTTATTTTGTCTTGCCCATGTTTGTTAAGTGATTTTCTATCATGCTACTATACTGGTACCTCCTAACGAGCCAAACCTGGATCCGTTTCAATAAATTGTATTTATATTGCACCTGTATTGTATTTTTAATGGACAAAATATCTGCAGCTGTTACATCAGATTTTCATCTGAAGTCATTTTATCATTCCATATAATAATTAACTTTTCATTTTTTGTAGTGTAACACATTAAAAAATATGAATCCTTATCCAGAAAAACTGGAAAAGGCTTTTTGAAATGTTCACCTTCGTTTAAAAGTTTGACCTTCGCCACTTTGATCCATGATGAATAGACTAAAGTCAGTAAAGCTTACAAAAGTTCGCGAAGATACAGTTTTTACAGCGTTCTTAATAAACTTTACTGCGGCGTATATAATGCGTAAGAAATTGCTCCGATACGTGTCATTGAGTAAGTAACGAAATTGAGAGCCTCTTTCCGTGGCCGGAGGAGCAGTTTGCCAACTCCAACTTTCAAGCTCTCCGAGATGATCGATCGGATTATTTGACCCTTCATAGATGAGTTTATGTTGAAACTGACGGCAGTTCAGTCTGCGCTCTGATGCCGATGAAACACGGGAAAACAAATAGTTGAAGTTTTCGCTGCGTAAAGACTTCGTAACTAAACTGTTAGAATCAACTGCTTGGGCCGTGACTTGGTGGTATGGATCCATCAGGAGCGAAAGTGAAAACAAACTTTTACTATACCACAGAATATTTTATTTGGAAACGACCATGGTTTCGACTCATGGAGTCATTTATAGTCACATATATTTAGTTACCTGAGGATGACTCCATGAGTCGAAACCATGGTAGTTTCCAAATAAAATATTCTGTGGTATAGTAAGAGTTTGTTATCACTTTCGCTCCAACTAAACTGTTTTAACGTACATTTAAAATAAACCGCGCTGGATGACTATAACTCACGAGTAAAATATACGGTTTGTCATAAACGACGCTATATACCACTGATCTATTATGCTGTTTGACTTTAGTTAGTTCCGCTCAACTTAATTATTATGTTAAGATAAAATGTTTACACAAATTAGGTCCAATTTTCAAGCTTGTCAACTTCGGCAAGTGATCAGCCACGTAACCAAAGTCAAGAACGATGACGTTAGAGAACAAGCGTTCGAATCCACATAGACATAGATTTTATTTATTTTTTCTATTGTGATTTTCATTAATTATTGTCGGAAGCGTACAATTTATAAAATTGTCGTATATATTTATTTTTAAATTTTGCATTCTTATGTTAGATTTTTTGAGGTTTTCATGTGTAACGAAATTTTCGGTACAGTAATTATTCCATTAAGTGCGATAATTTCAGCTAGGATATTTAAATGTTGATGAAATTTAAATCTATTCTGCCTATTTACTATCGGTTGTTTTCGTGCGCATCTAAATTTTGGAAGATGAGAGGGATGCACCAATAAATGCAGCTAAATAAAATTTACCACACAGCAACGTTTAACGCAAAGCTTATGTTTACTTTGTCAGTAGCAAGTCCTGGAATCCCGGAGATGAAACGAACTTCCCCGATTCTGCGGTGGTGAAAAAATATCCCGGAAAATAACTGTTCGTCGTAAATTGAGATTGGGTTCAATAAATTGCCTTGAAGATATAATATATGAGTAACTATTTAAACATCTTTTATACTTTAGCAGTTTAAAAATTCTCCCAAAGCCGACTTCGTCAGCGTTCCGTACCCATGTTGTCATCGATTCTGGAAACCGCGGAAAGTCTCGTATTACCGAATTTCTAGTAATCCAATGTAAACTCCTGGCCAAAATTAACGCAGCACCTCTCTAGCGATCCTTACGTCCGGTGCTGCGTTAATTTTGGCCAGGAGTGTACATTTGACAAAGACTGCTTTGGGAGAGTTTGCAGTCCACTATTTCATTTACAGTGTTGTTAAAACTTCTTTCGTTACAGGTCCTTTGGTCCGGACCAGAGGATGACTTTAACAGTTGATCCAGCGCTTTTCTTCCCCTGCGATATCACTTAGAGTAGACTATTTAATGTTTACCAGATGCAGATAACAACGTCAACTATCTTCTTTTATGAATTTCGACAAAAGATAGTTGATATAATAAAATAATTTTAGAAATGAAGTCTTTTATGGCTTCGTTACTTTTAGGATTAGAATGACATTGTATTATACTTATTTTCTTTACAGCATTACATTTCTTAGCTTTTTAATTTTTCCTCAATTAAGTACCAAGTTTTTTAAAGTCTAAAATTAAACGCCAGAAAAGAAACATTTTAACTGATATCAAAATAATGTACTCGTCTTTAACCTAATAAGGAAAAGTTATGGATACGTGTACAACACATTTAATCACTCGAAAGCTTTATCTTACCTAAAGTTTTACACACACAAAGTTTTATTACACACTTCCTTTCCCTAACAACCATTAAAATTTTTTCTAACATATTGTGAGCTTAAACCTAGTAAAATCTATAGAAGTAGGCATAACTTCTTGGAAAGATATTTTTCGTCAACACGATAGTATCTTCTTTTTGGAAATTGTTGCGATTTAATTCGCGAGCACTCATAGATTTTCAGGGGAAAACTGAAAACGATTGTCAATGAATATAAAAAGATTGATGAAATAGGAGGAGCTAAAGTTTAGCTAGTCTTAGAGGGAGAAATTCCCAGAAAGTTATGATGGCTCGTGGGTGTCCGGATGTACACTATCTGAACATAAAATTCTCTTGTGGCAACTATGATACACTCTTTTCCCTGACAACCATAAAATTTTTATTATAGCATAATTTAAATCAGGGGTGACCGACATAAAATTCCATCAAAAGATAATAAATAGAATGAAGTTAGTATTAAATTGTATCATAATAATAGACCTGAAAACTTATACTAATTCGTTATAATAATATTTAATAAGTCTTCGAAAGAGTTTAAGCTAACAGAAAAGTATAAAAAAATTTGAGACCGGTTCGCAAAAATTTTAAAGTAAAAGTATTAAATAATTTATTATTATCATAATCAAGCATTACATTGGTATAATTTTGGAATTAGTAGATGCATAGTGAAAGGATAGAATTGCATAGAAGATAAATTTGTACTAAGTTTCTATAAAAATTATTATAATTTTAATGGATCATAATATATTTATATAAAAATATCAAACAATGTAGGCATCGCGTGAAAAAGCGTAGGCTGCTGTAAAATTGCCACTTGCTTTCTTGCTTTACGAGAAACCTCTTGCGAAAATCTAATTTTGACATTACGTAATGTTCCCGCTTTGATTTCCTGTTGGGAGAATCGAGATTTGCATGAGAAAATTAGGATAAAAACTATCGCGGTCCTAAGTTTGGATGCAGATTGGACGATGGTCGTTTTGAGATCAAGTTTACAATTTCAGCCATAAAGCTTATGCCTCTAGAGTAAAAATTAACCTGCAATTGAGGATAGATCTTGATATGAACCGCAGCTCGCAGTTCCAAACGACAAAGTTTATGAGTAATAGGGCATAAATCAAGGCGATGAATTCTCCAGGAAAGAAAGGACTTCCCTTAATAAATCCCGCTCCAAATTGGCCAATAACTTCGCGGTATCTCCGACCTCGTAAACCGGGCATCGTAGGTATACCTCACTAGGATTTACTACAGTTACTCGTAATTTATAAATCGAGCGTATTGGAAATAGCACTACGTTACGTTAGAGACACGTCAGAGCACAGCATACGGAGCTTATCCTAAAGTCATAAAAGTCACAGTTGCACACGATTGGAGATGCTCCCGATCGTTTTTAACTTTTACATTTTTATGATATTTCTTCGAGAAAACTTCTTTTATGTGCCTGTGAAGCAATAAATGGGCCATACCGGCGTTTATACTAAACAGAAAAAATTCAACCTTCTCCGCCAAAAACAGCAGACTCCATGTTTTTTCGGAAATAAAAAGTGAATGGGATACCGAGAGGGAAAGGAAGGATTTACGTAGACTGCGCCAGTCGACTTTCATTGTCTCTTCGTCAGCGGACAGCGGATCGAGGCTTTGCCATGAAAAAAAGTTTATCTAAATTAGATATACGCGGATGGCGGTTCTGGAATGTCATAAGCCAATAGCATACTTTCGACGACGAGGCAAGGTTTTTCAGGTTCAAAATAACCAAGTTTTACCAATTTTTCAGATTTTACAATAAACCGGCCTCGAGACATCACCAATATTTACTATACAAAAAAATAACGTTTCTTTTTTAGACTAGTTATCTCCTTTGTCTAATCTCATCTTTTACTTTGATTGATTTTATGATCTAGGAAAGATGTATGTGAGCCGTGGACAGGGTCCATTGTATAGTATCGTACAAAAAAATGGTAAATCACAGTGACACTCTAATATCTGAAATTAATAATTAAATGCTTCTCTTACATACGAAGAATACTTGTAATATTGGTTAGACATGGGATAACTTGCATTTTTAATCTCAAACTTCTCAGTAACCTATCAAACGAGAGTTTCGTTTCCTATAACTATTTTTTAATATTTTTCCTTCATCAGGGAGAAAGTTTGTCGGCAAATAACATTATATATGAAGTATTTATTTAGAAATAAAGAAAGGATTTTATAAAGTAGTTGTCATGAATGTCATGATTTTGTTATGTGTAAGTAACTGATAGGGCCAACATATTTTCAGATAATTTGATTTTCTGTTCTTTCCATTATTTCTATTATTACACCATATTCTACCTATTTTACTATATCAATTGGTCCACTTTCTGCTTTCAAGAGGTTAAAATCTTTTTATCTCCTTCATACAAATAACCAACTATAAATACGCTTAAGTAATCCAACCTCTGAATTTGTTTCTGTAGATATCAATTCAAGGGCAATGACAGCATCATCGATCGGCATAATTTAGCATAAACACCAGCAGTCACTTACGCACTGCCTATAAACGACCGATTGCCGCGTGCGAGTTCTACCGGATCTAAAGCTATCTCAAGCATTTCTAACACTTGAGTTGCATCAGATGAACTCGAGTAATCTTTTGCTATAACAAATACATCTGAGCGCAACCACTCAAGCTATTAAGAGTCCCTCACATAACGAAATAATAATACTTAATAAAAGTATATAAATTTTAAAAAGAGTAGATCAGAATTGAAAGATAATGTTCACACGAAAATTTCGCTTCCGCTGATTTTACTTTCTGAATCCTGATCTCCTTACACGTAAATTAAAAATTAGATAAGTACAAATTATACCGACAGTATTAATAATTTTTTAAAGCCCTAACGAACATTTAGTCTTGAAGAAGTTACTCCTAAGTACCTAATATGGACGAGACACAGAAATCAACATTTCTTAACAGGAAAGTTACAGCTGGCGGAGGATCGAACCCGGACCCTGTATGACAACTACTCCGCAACCGAGTTCGTTAAAATATATTATTAATACAGCAATAAGAGAATATCTCCGTTACAATGAAGCAATATATAATACATTCATGACGTCATAAGAGATCGATATTATAGATTTATATGTAACTGCAACAATTCGAATGAGATGTCTGGAAATAAAAAGAAATCTTCATCGGACACCAACATTTTCTACAGAAGAAAACAGCCAATGTTGCTCTTTCTCCGAATGAAATATGATTAGCTATTTTAGCGTCAAAATGTTACGCAAACTTTTATTTCCTGGGGAACAAAAGTTTACGAGGAATCAAAACATATAAACTACAGAGTTAAATGCTATGAAACCCCTAATATGTGGAATGTATATTGATATTAATTATATTTATCATTTATTATGAATTTAATCAATATATTACTGCGTAACTTGAATCGAATTATACAGGTTTACGCCTAAGTACTAATATTCACTAATCTAGTATTACCATTACATTGACTATCTCAAATAATTACTAGTCGTTTTTGGTTAGTTATTTCCAGATTTATATTTATTTCTTAAAATGATCACTGAAATATAGACAGAAAATGTTTCGTTATATCTTTCTTAATGCGCCTCATATATAAATACGATACCCTCTCCACTCATCCTCTTTGCTTATCCCTTTCCCAGCATCCATGCTCTGCACATCGCTCGTCATATCTACTATCTCCCTCTCATGACATCACGCCTATATACCGCAGGCCCAGATGATCCACTGGCCCTTCAGATCCCATCCATTTGCCATTTTTTCCCTCGAATCTTCATGGAGAGCCGGAGCTGTTTCATCATGGCCTACTCCACACGGCATCAATAATTTTCTCTCTATGGCGATGGCACTCGAAGAAATTATGAGAGCAATTGATGAATATCAAATAGTTTCCGAGCTGGGAGTTTTGATTCCCCTGAGACAATAACTAGAGTGAGGAATAAAGGCAAGAATAAAGATACTGAGGTGGTTTATTCCAGGAAAATATATCTGATAGCGCGATAATATATTGATCTTCGCCTAAATACAAAAAAATTAGATTCCTATTTTCTACATAATGTGTTTCCAGCGAGAAAAATATCCTCTACAACACTGTTACAATATTTTATATTTGTTTCGTATAATATCTTCTGATATTTTATAAGTCTTGATTCAACTAGACTAGACAATGGTCCTATTTTTCTTCTCTATTATGAATAGCATGAATCTAACACCTAAATTGTAAAACAATCCTTAAAATTGTATCACAGTATATTGACATCAAATTAAAGAAAACAACTCATAGTGTTAAATGTTCGTAGTACTATAAAATACGGAGATAGGTCCGCTCCAACATGCTGTTTTACCCATAAAAAGTTTTGGAAACATTTTTTAAATCCGTTCAAAGATTTCATGATCCATTATAAAACTACTCACAAATAATCATAAGGATAGAAAAGTTTCAACACGGTTTTTAATGAATCAGAGGTTTAAAATATCTCCAATTGCCGTCTTTGTCGGCGCTGAGCACCTCGTTGCCACCGGTTTTCGGAAAAAACAGATAATTTCTTCTATATGCGCTACAACACTCTAAATAGAGCTAAATAGCTACGAAAAACCGAACAGTTATGCTCAACTTAAATTAAAATTACTGGATTATTTGCTGAGAAATGATAAGTAGTATGTTTACTACTTATCGTAATAAGTAAATTACGGAGATAGAAGTACGTATCGTACTTTTCAGGATTTTTTTATTTTGCTTAGATTCATGTCAGTAACAAGCATAGAAATAACCACATTAAACATTATTATTACACACATACGTTGCAATTGGAAAACGATCCGGTGGCAACGTCAATGCAATTCCATACGTAACTGTACCTCATTACATAAATTACACAAAGATGAACTGATTAATGAATATATAACCGAAAGAAAGGTATTGTATGTAGTAATTACTCGTGTACTTTAATTGTATGAATTTAATTGTAAATTATATGATGTACTGCCTTTGGGAGGTTTTTGGGGGTTTTCTTCTCAACTAGGGTGAATACCAGGCAGGGTAATGTATTTTCTTCTGCTAAGAAAAGATGACCACCCCCTGGCCTAGAGCCTTCTTGTATTCCTTATAATTAAATAAATAAATAAAAATATAACTCTTCCTAAATGTCATAAAAAATGTGTGTTTAATACTGTGGAATTCAACGTGTTAAGGTATCAATCAATTATATACTCACAAAACCACTCATACTATGTATATAGAAAACATAGTTCAAAATAGAATTACATCGTAACTCCTTCAATGGTGTAGGCTTTAATGTAAATATAATCTATAACAAGTAGGTAAAAAAAACAAATTTATTTAAATCACAGTAGATAAGTCTTAACCTCAACAAAAAATTTATTTAACGATCGGTTCCAGCCAATAGAGTCTATATTTGAGCATTGTAATAGTAGGAATTTTAAAACTACTTTCACTTCAAATTTTTCCATTGCTTTCCATGTGGAACGGACAACACGTATTCCTTACACATTAACTTATTTGCTACCATCCATCCACCATCGAATCTCCCAGCGAATATTATTGTAATTAATACGGAATTTCCTCATTCGCAGCATTTCTGGAACGATCTTAGGAAAAGTTTGAATAAGGGCATTTCCGAGAAAACGGGTTCTTGAACTTCCGTGTCTAAAATTAATTTGGAAGCTTTAAAACAAACCCAAAAGTTGGAGTTCCATTCTTCATGACCGCACGTTTAGAGTTTGAAAAGAGGGAAATTCCGAATCCACCATAAAATTAAAAGGCAAAATGAAAGCCATTTTAGGTTGATGATTGGATTCTTCGGATTCTTGAGATAGACTCGAGACATGGTATATTTGGATTAATTGATCATTAAAATGGGCGAGACAATTAATATATGTGTTACAACCCAAACGTGTGATTGCCCATTTCATGAAATGGGCAAATACACGTTTGGGGTGGAAAAAACCCTACCTACCCTACTCAACCCATCGGCGCCGCGCACATTTCACGATTTGTAGCGGAGATTCATTAATTAATTAAATATGCGCGGCGCCGATGGGTTGAGAGGGGTAGGTAGGCTTCCTTTCACCCCAAACGTGTAATTGCCCATTTCATGAAATGGGCAACTACACGTTTGGGGTGTAACATATGCACTAGTAACCTTAGAGAGTGAAATATGACCTTAAAAGGTCATTTTTCACTCTCCAAGTTCTTCTCTTTCTATTCCAAGCTTTGTCTTAAGAGGAAGATAGGCATATTATGAATGGTAGTAGAGGAGCATATAGTATATTTCCCGTAAGAAGCACTTTTTTCTACTCCAAAATGAGCTCAAAAACACTCACTTTTTCTACTCCAGTGAGCATCTCACAACTAACTCACTAACAAATTTAACTTTAATAACTAACAACTAGGAAAAACGCTTGCACAAATAAATATCTCCCAATTTGAGATTGCTCTTAATTGAACTATGAGAGACTTTCTAATCATTAGTATATACTACACGATTTAATGTATTATCTGTGAGGAATCCTGAAAAAAAATAAGAGGGATCTGTGAAATTAGCACGAATTTCACGTCGAAATATCCAGGGTTGATAACGTGAGGTAAAAACATTTTCAAACATCAGATTTTCCGGTTTACAGGTGACATATTCGGATGCGGAACACCGAAACCACAGTAGGAGGAGGGTCGTTCGTTACAAGAAATTTGCTCGCTTCGAGGAACACCTGAGGTGATTACATTTGCGGAATACTTCCTCATCCTCTTACCACCTGGGGTTAATCTTCCTTGAAGCCTTAGCCGTTGGTTATTCTGCCTTGAGCGGAACAATTTCAGCGAATATAACGCCCGCACGTCCATTCACATTTACATTCGAAATTCACAAACGATCAGTTACCTCAATGGCAAAGTAATCCTTTTTTTCATGATGAAATAACACGAATAAAAGGATACATTACTAAACCATTATATTTCCTCTGATTATATTCTCAAAAACCTTAAGCCAAGAACAAATAATAGACAGAGATTATTGTAATAGTAGTAGAAATCGATCCTGTGATAAATTAGCATCTGGTTTACTGATTTAGTTGAAATAACTATAACCAACAAAACAGTCATGATGGTTTTTCTGTTTAATTGACGATCTCATCATTCAAATAAAAATAAAAAACTTTTTAAAGAAATCAACTAGAGTGTTACTTGGTGGAACTTCATTTTTAAACAGTAAATATTTGTGTGTAAAACGTTATACGCATTATCGCATATATCCATAGCCTATCGCATTGTAATCCCCTGGTTGATTAATTTTAAATCAATTTCTTCTGGAGCATTATAACAGTAAAAATGAACTTAGGAAACAAAGGTTTTCAATGAAACACAGGGTATCTTTCAAATGTGCAAATAAATGCTTATTGCAACAGGCAAAGAAAATGCTAGAGTCACTCATTCCAACTTATTTTCACTGGTAATTATACGAAGAAATCATTGATTCGTTGTCATGCCATCAAATCGAAACATTTGATAAGAAATATTAAAAACAGCCGGTTTTCTTGTCACAATTTAATGTAAGATTATGTATCAACACGCCACACTTATGAGATTTCTAGTGAAAATATAGACATGGTAGAAGTAGTAGTATTGCTAAAAGTGCTTCAACAGCTTAGGTCATTTTTCACATTGGCACCCACTAGGATTCGAACCCGGGACCGCTTTCAGCAAAGGCAAACGCGCTGTCCAAATGACTATCCGGGAGAAATATAGACAATAAATTAAAAATAATAATCTGAAGTTTAATAGTTATAAATTACGTTTCTCTGGCTTAAGGTAGAATATTATCTTCAGATAGAATATTATCTATTTAGTAATTTTTATTATACAAATAGGAAATAAATTGAAAACAATATTCTATATCTTCATTATTTGTATAGTTTTTACGATGTAAAATAACTTGCTCATTAATACTTAAACACTGATATGACCTAGATTGGACCACTGGAACAACCGCAGTCTTCCACAAAACCCTTTCCATAAAACCTCTTCACTAATTCCCAAACCTTTTATTTCTTTCTCCACCACTCTGCGAGAGGCACGCGCTAGCGGCGGAAATGAATTCAGTCGCCTTTCATTTATATCCCAGCACGCAAAAGATGCGTGGACCATAAAGCTTAGGGGGGATTGTGGGGCGGATATACGCGGGAAGACGAAAATGGGTCACACGGCGGAACTTCCGCTACAAAAGATAAGTCCAGGGAAGAACAGAAATGAAATGCGAAAAGATGCGAAAGCTGAGTGACGCGATCTAGTGGGAATCTAAGTTCTATTAGTGGACTGCCAGCTGAAATTCAGTGGGTAAACAAAGGAAGATTTTGGAATTTGGAAAGAAAGAGGCAATTGAAGATTATGCTTTTAAGATTTTTTCATTTTATTCTCTGAAAGTACTAATGTTTGAAACACTCATACATTAATATTCAGTTGAATAAAACTGTTATTGGATAACAAACTTTAAAGATTCTTTTCGTTAGAAACTTAGTTAGGCCTTGGGCTTTTTAAGATTCAGCTAGTAAAACACTAACAGATAATTAATATACAAATTTTCCTAATACTCATCTACATCTAAATAAATACCCTGCGTGCCATATTTCAGTGTGAGGCAGGGGGTTTAAACAAAATTTGATCTAAACTAATTATTTACTTGGTTATTGTCGCGTATCATTAGTGGAAATAATGAATTTTTAAAACGACTTGTCCTAGCATTCTATTTCTCTTAACTTACGATTATTGTAGGATCGACCGAGGCAGGTTCATAACCATGGATCGTGGCAGGCAATGTCCATAAACAATGTGTCAGTTCATATCGATTTTAATGTATAAGAACTTAACTGAAATTAGAAACGGTGGTCTCCGACGTAGAAATCGTAAAGAAGACGAACCATAGTGTATTTTTAGAGATTGATTGGAAACTTAAAAAAGTAACTATGTCGAAAATAATGCAAAAATACGATATAGTTTCGTGCCGAATAAGTTTGCATGCAATTCATCTATTAAACATAACGATATATAAAAATTTAAAGGTATTTTTACGCTAAAAGTATCATTTCCCTAGAAATACTATAAGAAAAAAACTATAGGTAATTGTAAAGAATAGGTTTATGAATAAACCTGGAAAGTTTGCTTATCTAATGAGAAAAAAATACAAGCAAGAAGTTAGAAATAAAGAAACCTGAAGTATAGAGATGATGATAGGATTAATGTCACCATTTGTTAAACAAATTATTTTTCTGCGTATGCAAGGATAACGATCTTTTAATAATCACTATTCCCCGAAGCTTTGCGAAAGGAAAATAGGTAAAACACAACAAATGGTTAAAATGCAACATAGATAACACAGCATCATAGGAATTCTCATGGACATGTTGTTACTTCCAGAAAACAGTAACTGTGTCACAAAAAGAAGCAGGAAGAAAACAAACAGTAAAGAAATGAGAATCTCTTTCATCATCACTCATCAGTCCCTAAGTGGTGGTTTACTTCCAAGAATTTCTTCTTTGTTCAACAAATGACAACTCCCTTTTTCGGGCGTTGTCCTGCCTACGAGGTTTTCCCCTCGAGGCTAGATACAGACAAATACTCTTTGAGGAATAATTCCGACTCCCTTTGGTGCAGTATCAACACGGTCGTAGCGATAAAAAACAGGACGAGGAATGGAAGGACGAGAGGAAATATAAAATATCGAGAAAAGTTTAAGGGAGCGTAAAAGAAAGTTGCGGGAGAGGCGTGGGAAGGTCCAGGGGTAGTAAATGCTCCTCCATAGAGGGGAGAAAGCCTTGCAGCGAGAGTTCGTTCGGAGTGAGCTGTAGAGGTCGAAGGTCATGCGACGCTAGAGGAATTAGAGTGAGGTCAAAGTAGACCCCTTAGGAAGTGGCTCAACCAGAAAAAATAAGAGGAAACACACTTTGAAGGTGGATTCAGGCTGCCTTATTTTTGGAAAATGTTAGCAACGTTCAGACGTTTGCCTTAGCTCTTGTTTATAGATACATCGGCTTTAATTCCTTTAAGTCCTTCATTTCTAATTCATCAGAAAGAGAACGAGGTATAATAAAATCATTATTGTATTGTTTTTGACATCCTTTTAGAGAAACCAAAAAGAAATGCGATATTTACTTCCCGCAGAGATTTATCCGAGCGACCATGAATTCGATGCAAGTTTACATCATCATCATTACTCCCTTCCCCTCTACTCTACGACCTATTATACCTACCTACGGCAAATTACTCTCTTACTTTGTAACTCTTTTCCCTTTCCCCGCTACCTCTGTTTAGTATTTAAGCCGTTGTATCAAAGCCTCGATGCCTGATGATAATGTACACTTGCATCGAAGCCAATGTCGCTCGAATAAATCTTTGCGGAAAGTAAACATCGTATTTCTTTTTCGTTTTTAAAAATGAAATTCCACCAAATTTCACTTGATACTTTTAATACTTTTAGAGAAATATTAAATTCCGCTTTTTCATCAATTGTGAATTTCCACGATATAACATAGGTCATATAACAGTATGTCTTCCAATAGAATTTCAACGCATGACCTATGAGTACGATTTATGGTAGATTAATAAGGAACAGCATTGCTCTTGGTTTCCACATCTAAGTCTTTAGACTAAGTCTCAAACTAAATTCTACAGCGGCATACCCATACACGAACTTAGAAAATATAGGACTGGAAACTGTTGACATTTTTTGGCTCCCTTAATGTCCGCATCCGCGAGATTGCAGCACTGAAGTTTGCCCTTTGAAACCATAATCTTATATGGAGTAAACGATGAAAAAGCACGATTATGATACATATGTAATAAAGAGTAATATTTACCAAAGATGGAATTAAGAGTAATTGTTTTATCCATCAATAGGTACTTTTAAATTGATTACAAAACATTTGAATAAGGCGGACAAATTAGCAAATTCGAAGAATAGGTGCTTGCCTTATGTGCAAAACACAGGTAACTTTGTCGCCGTAAAAACATTCCTCGTAAATTTACTGAAATACGACGAACCTTACGGTAGAATGGCGTGACTTTGGCCGTTTTTTAGATTTTTTTTATATTTCTGTATTCAATTACATTCTCTATCCTCAGAAAATTTAAATTACATGAAGGTAACTCTTATTCATGCAAATAATATCTAAAACATTTTCTTGAACAACGGAATTTGTTTAAAAAATAAAGAATAAAGCAGAAGTCACCCCAACCTGATGGAGTGACTTAGGCCACTAAGTATGTTTCCTAATTATCGCCTATAAAATTAACTATATGACTAATATTACGACCATTAATATATTTTAAAATCTTTAAATTATTATTATATTCAATCTTTGTTTACTAGGTACTGAGATAAGAAGTTATTGACTCATTATAACGTTTTTCCACTTTATTTATAAATTTTCAAAAGAAAAATAATTTTTTTATATTTTTTAATTTTTTTCCTCCAAAAACAAAAAGAATAAAAAAATTCTTGTAGAAAACTTCTACTCACTGTCACTCGAACCCTTTTAATTTTTTTTCAAGCCTTAGAGTCAGTGTTTTGTTTCTACTAATGAATCTCGGAACCCAAACAATTTATGGAATTTTTATTCAAAGCACTGAACATTCACTTTTTACTGTTCAAATACGTTTGTACTAAAATTTGGATATCACGAATACTCATAAAAAATTCACAGCACTTCCACTAATTTAATCTCTTTTTCACGAAGAAGCACTGTTTGGCCTCCAATTGTCTTCAAATGTTTCCCATCTAGCTGAGTGTTACTGAGAGAAGTTAACAGACTGAGGTTTCGTAGACTTGTCTCGAGAATGCACGATTTTCAATTTAGTTCCAAATGACAATTGTACTGTCAATGTTGCAAGGAGCAAGACGGATTTTCTGACGATATGTGAAGACATTCTAAATTCTAAAGGGCAGGAAAAAATAGCTACTTCGTGAAATTTTAGTACTACATAATTTATTGTACTACAAATTTACAATTTGTGGACCAGTGCACGCGTGGCCGAAGTCTCCCTTACTACGGTAACGTTGATGTAAGTTGGAAAGTGCGACCACGTTGTGTGAGTTGGAGATCTTCATTGTCGTTACTGCGCTTGAAGACTTTTGATATAATTTAAGATATCCTTAATCTTAAAAAATGCCTGGTCATCGTTGTATTGCACCAGATAAAGAAACACAGCAAGTGTGCTGTTTGCCAGGCAGCTTTAATTCATCCGGGGGCATTCTCTTGCCATCCAGCAGCAAAGTTAACAAATATGAAAAGTATGGGGGGTTTGGTTCATCCTAATGTAAACCTTCATACTTTCATCCTCAAAGTGGAGGAACAATTTGTAAAGCACTGTGAGTGAAATGATGTGCTTGAGTGCATAATAAGAGAGTTACTTGAAGGTGATGAAGAGATAACTTTCCCATGCACAGAAGTGAAATCATAGCATATACAATAAAATATTATGTAACTATGAGGATTAGAGAGCATGAAAAGTTTATAAATGTAAAGAAAGTGCATTGAAAAGGAAAATTGCGAAACTGTCTAAAACTTGATGTTTGGACAATAAATTCTGTATACCACTCTATCCTTTATGTTTGTATATTGTATAACCTAACTTCAAATTTCAGCCCAAGATAAAATGAAGTCCACGCCAGTCATTAAAATTTAATACTATTGGATTTATGTATGTTTCAACAATATTTATCCGTTTACTCATTTCCTGGAGACTATTTATGGGAACTTCGATTTTTTTTTCAGGAAATACGAGGGTGGTCTGAAAAGTTTCCGATCCCAGATTTTTCAGACATCTTCAGAAAAGTTTCAGAAAACATGTCAAGAAATGTTGAAATGTCGGAAACTTTTCGGACCACCCATGTGCATCCTGCGATTCTAGTTTTAAAAGGCCTAGTTGAAAGTAGATGTAACGTTGGTGATTTATTAAGGATCAATTATTTTCTGTGTATCCTAGCAAAAAACATTGCACTTCGCTGATCTACCAATAACGTTTTCACAGCGACGAAGTTACTTGTGGTGTGCCCTGAAGGCAACCTGCACTTATTCTTCGGATTTACTAATTTGTCCATTTTATTCAATTGTTTTAAGTACTTATAAATGGATAAATCACTAACTCCGAATTCCATCTTTGGTATATACTACTCCCGCAAAGAAAAAGAGGGAAAAAGTATCATAATCGTGCTGTTTTTTTCCATTTACTCCATATGAGATTATGGTTTCAAAAGGCGAGCTTCAGTGCTGCCATCTCGCGGCTGTGGACAGTAAGGGCGTCAGCCGATTGTACAGTCAGCATAGGGGAGCTTCAGGGGCGTGTACCCATATTAACAGCTCATGCTGCAGCGACACACAGTGATACATACGCTTTTAGCTTCAATCTCTGCTGATAACCATAAATATGGAAGTATAAACTAGTAAATACTTAAGAAAGTTAAGAACTGTCTATTTAATACGTAATTACTGTAGATGAATACTGTATAACACATAAATTAAAAATTTCTACAGTGAAGGAAGGAAAAACTATACTCTTTTTTAAGTATAATTGTGCAGGCTCAGCGGCTGAATTAAATATTTTTCTCATCCTCAGTCTTTAATTTAAAGAGGTGACAGCTTAATCGAGGAAGAAAAATTCTTACGTAGTATGTTCGATATACATTTAAACATGGATAGAAAAAAAATTACACATGATTAAAATAATATACAACACAAAGATTAGTTAAGTAAATGTAGTAATTACAACATTAATAATTTATGCTGCTCAAACAAAATTTTCTAATGGTAATTAACCACTTTCAATACTGTATTTTAATAGAACCTGAGAGGAGATAATCGATGGTTATTTTATTTACCTTTAAACAGTTTGAAACTTAATTATGTTTAGTAATTATTAGGTAACTTTGATTTCAATATGGTAAAAAATATGACCGAATCAGAGTAATTTCATAATCCTAGTTTTTCATCCTAAAATCGAATTCATGAATTCACCAACACCAACAATCAAGACAAAAAAGGTAGGTGACACCAGACAATCAACGCTTAAACCTACAAACACGTTATCTGCTTAAATATAACACACGCAATTGACGACAACCACGGCTTTAAATTGGATTGCACCCGCAACACGCGAAAATTCCGAATTACTTCTGCCGAAAAAGTCAACAGGGCGGTTACCTGGGCTTAATACGTGGGAGCAGGATGCGTTAAACCACCGATCCTTTCATTCAATATAGGGTTGGGCTCCTGCAAGTGAAGTGTCGCTGTCGAAAAAAGCAGGATCTAGAGGCCGTAGAGTACGCTCTCAAACGCGGGAAATTGCATTCGCCTTCTTTCGCTATTACGGGGAAATTGAAAGAAGGCCACTGCTGGAGCACTCCTACCGATGAAGAGAGACAGAGATCCGCTTATCGCAGCAAAAGAAAGGAAATTAGTAGCTGCGCTATGATCTTTACTCAAATATCTGATCCTATATTTGAATATAATTTCCGTCTTTCATCTCCTAGTGAAGCCATATGTCAAAGCTTTGAGATACCTCAGTAAAGCAAAGGTAATTTAATTCTACGAAAGATATAAAGTAATATATAAATTGGGCGTGTTCAATCGCTAACCCATGATTATTTATCATTTTCATTCATCTCTAAGGCTAAATCATTCTTGAAAGTTTCATTAAAGATTCTGATAACTAAATTGAAAAGGAATACTGTTGCTTAGATCTATCCAAATAGGTTAAAAATTATAACCCACCATGATTAACTTTTACTATGACCTTCACGTTAAAGATTTTCGTAAGGTCTACAGTATTTAAAACTTTACCATAGACATCTGTCATCCACGAAGTCTTTTTAGAAAGTAATAAGGTTCTTTATCAATAAAATATAGTATAACCATGCTTTGACTATCGGGAGAACAATAAAACTGAGAAAATCGAACAAAAAAAATAAAGAAACAAGCACAAATGAGATTAGCGTTATTTTTCGAAATTATTTTCTATGACTATTTTATAGTTCTGTTTCACAGGAATTGGAAATGAATTAAATCAAGCACATACCAAATAATAATAAATGAATTCATTATGCTGTGCTTTACGTGTAAAGAGAACGGATGTAAAAATCTCGTTTATTCAGCTGTGGATCTCATAAGGAAGCCATATTTAGATGATTATGAAAACTTTGATAAGATTCGATCTCAAATCATAGAAAATAATGGGCAATATTTTCTGAAAATGCTTTTGATCAAAGAGGTTCTTAAAGGAATTTGATTGAATTGAAAATTTTCGCTGACTGAGCTGGAAAATAGTTCCATTACACTGAGGAATCAGAGCAAACTAGGCGAAAGATGAAGGAAATAGAGCACCAACAGTGAAGAAATTTCCAAAGAACGATGGGCTTCGGAAGGTTATGTTAGCTAGAGAGTACTCAGATATGTCATTTACATGTATTTACCAACAGAACTTTAAAAGCCATATTAACCTCTTATCGCAAGAAAATACTAAATTGTATTTCAATTGCTCAAATACTTCAAAATTTTAATTTTTTTCGACGGTGAAGACTTCAGAATTCAACAGCGAGATTCACTTTATATTATTATTATTTATAAATAATTACGATTAAATTCTCGTTTTTTGGGGAAAGCTTTTGATAATTTTCACGACTGAATTACTGACTCGCCGTACGTAGGATATCGTATGCCATTGGATATAAGTGATTAAAAGTTCAAAGAGCAAAGTTATATTTTTACATACTTCATTCAGATAGAAAGAAAAGTTACTTATTGGAGAAAAACACTTAAAAAAGCGTGATAATACACACCGTTTCGTAATGAACCAGTTTGGATATGCCACCAAACCACCACCACTTGCGAGATGCAAAGAAAATAACCAGCAAAATACCATAGAATTTTACAGAAAGTTGAGTAATCAAAAGAGGTAATCGAAAATTGTTTTCATAACCTTTTAGTCTTTACCCAAAAAGTACGAAATGAATTTATGTAAATTTTGCAAGGCCATAACCATTATATAAAATGCTATCTAATTAGCAATATTATTTTCTGTTATGTATCGATGAGAATTAAGATTGATTAATAAGTGTAAGAGAATATTTCTAAATGTACGAATGCTATATTAGCTCATATAATTAACAAAGCAAAAAACAATGTTACGAAAATTCTACCATGAAATTGGACTAATAATTCAAAATGAAGAATGAAAAGAAATTTTTAATCTAAGATGTGAAGCGATATCAACAAATAGTAAAATAATAAACGATTTCCATTCCTTCAAATTTGATATCATGATATTCATTTTACTACCAAATACTTAGAAATAGTAATTAGATGACGATAAATAGTTATAACCTTTTTATTGACCCAAAATAATTACTGAGTTGTGAGGAATGGTCGAAATATGAATAAAGCAATATTAATTATTGCAACGAATTGCGAATATTTTCGTAATCTATCACTGCATCGATTACTTGCATAAGGATATATGTAAATTTAATTAACCAGTCATTATTAACGGATAAAAATATAAATAAGAAATTATTTATATACACAACTGGGAAAATTATCAAAAAAGCAATTTGACTGGGAGGAGGTACCAAGAGGGACTGCAACGTTTTGGATACAAGGGCTTCCAAAAAAGTCGCGGTGAAAAACAAACAGAAGGCAATGGGAAGTAATGGAATGCGCTAAACTCCATTGCAGCAGCGAAGTGACTATCTCCATCTATTGTCCAGCGGAGTGAATGAGCTCGGCGGAATGGCCAGCGAAATAGAATGAAGCGAAACATATCAGCCTTGCGGTGGCGCTGCAGGCCAACGGCAGACGGATGATAAAAATTACAAAATAAACGAAACATCTCCAACAGAGCACGTGTAAATTACTCAGCTATATCCAACTAACTCCATTATTCCTCTCTACTCTAGCGTACAGTGTATATGTCATTTAATACTGAAGAGTAAACATGGTTATCGTTTACCTTCTGCATGGTGTAGTCTTTACAAAAACGCAAACTTAAGTATACAAGTGTAATGAACCGTAGGGGGAAAACTCTATATGTTGAATGATTAAAACCACAAGAAACCACACTTGGAGTGCTTGAATCCAAGAGCCCTGGGAACTTTCCACAGCCTTCCTCCGATGCAATAATGAAAATGTTACGAGTTCAGCAAAATATACTGTTACAACCTTGATTCGAAGGTAGCTTTCCACAATAGAGAAACAAAGGTTTTGCTTTCATTACTCTACTATCCGGAGCTCATCTCAACAGCTTTAGAATTGTAGGGAACGTTAAAAAAATTTGTTTTAAAACGATTTAATCAAAATGTTGAGCAATGAGTCTTATAGTTAGGTAACTAAAATAGAATATAATACATTTCAATAATTAAACATAACTTAAATAAGGAAATAATTATGATGTGTTACAATTGATGTAGGATTGTTGGCAAAGGCCGAAAAAGTTCTATGCTTGAATGCTACAATTCTTCCTTAGGCTGGAAGCCGTACGAGTAATTGAAAAATAACAATAAACTAAGTATGATTCTAGAATAAATTAAAAGTTAAATGGTAAATGAAAAAATCAAGGGGAAAATCTAGGTAAAGATCTTCTCGAGAAGGATCTACTTCTATCAACAATTCCATAATATTACTGAATATTATTGCGCAACGAAAAAAATTGACTTTAAATAATTCCCAACAGTGATACATTACTCTATACTGTTATAGGGATATCAAATACTAGCTTAACAGCATTTAATTGTGTACCGTTCATAACCTACAGCAGCAGTTACTCGAATGCCTTTCTCGGGTACCTCACAAAGGGTCTCGCCACATGCAGAAGTCAACGTTTATTTACCGAAACTCCAATTTCATTTACACGTTTCATCTCGTGGCTCTATTTGAGGTCGAACTCTGGGAATTACGAGTGTAATCCGCATCGAGGGATAATATATAAATCCGAGAGTGTTATTGGAGTCTCACCTGGGGAAACGATGGGATCGATGGATAAACATTTCCATTTATTTTGGATGACACACAATATTAAACATTCTGACGTTAGGTCTAAAATGGTATATAAATAATTGAGAATTATAATAAAAATATTGTAAATGATCTCACTTTTTGGGACGTGATTTACCAATATAATGAAGAGATTATTGGATTATCATGCAAGTTAAGGATGGATTTTTTCAGGTATAAAAGGACGTCGAATAGAAATACTCGGAATTACTGCTTCAATCAGAAAAGAACACAAGAACTTATCCAATATCCGAAATTTGTTGCAAAATGTTACGAATTCAATAGGGAAAATTTTCAGTTGATTGCAGAGTTTCGTAACCATATAAACGGATTTTCACATTATAAAAAAATAAAGGAATGAATAAATGTATATTTAATATAATATATATTTACAAAAAAGGGTTCTCTATATAAATACAAATATGGAAGATTGAATTCTTTACCAAACAGATAAATTCATTTCTAAATACTGCAGTCTAAAATAGAAAAGAAGGATTTGTTTTTTTTCTTCCAAGACATTCAACGCTTATGAATCGAGATAAATGATACAAATTCTCAAAAATAATATTCTTAAGTAAGGCTCTGATAGTACTTATAAATTAAATTATTCATTTTAGTATCGTCGAGCACTAACGAATTTATAGGAATATCTGGCGATTCGAAGGAGCCAGTCTTTCGGCTTCAAAATCTTTTTTTTTATACATTTATAATTCGGAATGGAAATTAAAAGGGGAAAAAATTCGCACGTGGACTTGTCCAAAATGTCAAAGCCGTGTGACACGAAACAAATATTACAGTCTGTCAAAATGGAAATTTCCTACGTAATTAAAAACAGACCTCTTGGAAGTTTAATGGAAAGACTCGCATTTAGCGTATAAGGGTAACCGCCTCCATGTTTTAAAAAATATGGAAAAATCCAAAAAATAGAGTAAATGTTTCTTTCAACCCTCATTCCCGATGAGAACGGTATAACCTCTCCCCGCATTGTTCAAATATATCAATTCCGGTGAATACTTATTCCATGTAGGTATTTCCTCCTTATGTGTGTGTGATTATGTGATTTCATGAATTCTACCCTCTCCTTCCACTAGACCTATTGGTTCCTTTGTCTCAAATAAGCCTTTCCCTCCTTTGGGTACAGGGTGAACTTCTTGTGAACTAGAAAATGACGCAAATTTGTCGAAATTGATAGCAAATGTATTTGCCATTCATATTTCCAAAGTTTTAAACACGATTAATCACTTATTATTAGAGGTTTAATATACCCAAAAGCCGTCTTTGTCGGCGTTCCTCCTCTTACTTCTCGGTAGTCGGATGGAGCAAGAAAGGTATGACGCACTCTATGCTTCATCCGACTACCGGGAAGTAAGAGGAGGAACGCCGACAAAGACAGCTTTTGGGAAAAATTTAAAAACCTCTAATTCATTAACAGCCGTGTCCCAATATCTTCATCTTCATTTTCAGGTTCATCTCACCCTCTTTCTGCTGAGATAAATTTGAAAAAGTAGACGGACGCCGCTGGCTGACCTTTATTTATTTATTAATGTTTTTCTTTGACGAATATTAAGTAGTAGGAAATTTCAATATATCTGTGATTTTTTTCCCAATTTTCTTTCTCACTATAGTAAATGTTATGTTTTTCTTTTGTAGTTAATGATATTTTTATTTTTCAGTAAATTTATTGATTTGTGTATATGTAGTATGTAATTTTATCACTGTCTATGCTTAATTGTTATTTTTTACTGTGTTTTCGTGATTTTTCACCTCCCTTCTCTGTGGGTGTTTTCCCGCAACGTGGGTTCAACCTTCAGTTGCAAAGATTTTTCCACACACTCCACTCTGTCTTTTTGTTTTAATTTAATTTTTACTTGTTCATATTCTGACGACATACGAGGTTAGGTGGAAGGCGAGGTTAGGTCCCACTTGGGCCTAACCTCGCCAATAAAGGGTCAAACTAACTGACTAAATAACTAACCAATATTTCTTTCTTTACGATTTATCATTGCGGAAAATGTTATTCTGCTTTTCTTCTTTATTTGGTTATAGAATCCAAATATGTATATACAGTAGTACAACCGTATATTCGGTTGAGTATAAGCAGTCACTTTTGAAATACATCAAAATTGGAGACATATACAATCACTTATACAATACGGGAAAATATCGCCTAAATAATTTCAGTCAGACATTCCATCAATTTGTCTAATTGAATTTCCGGTGATTACACATAACAGAGGTTACTTACAAAATCGATCCTTTGATGTTAACTTAAAAGGGACAATTACGCTTGCATTCTATTCAGTATCCTTTGAGTAATGGAAAGCAGCCTTACCTGTCTCTAGGGAGTAAAAAAATATTGAACACTAGGCACAGCTTCTGGTTTATTGTAGCATGTAGTTTATAGTTAGTCCATTTAATGTACTTTGAACTCGATAACATTTGGATTCACTTAATGGAAGTTAATATTTCATGAAAATTATTTATATTCTTCACAAGTAAGATAAAATAACTTAAATAGAAGTACACAAGTAATTTTTGGAAGTGTCTTTTCATGAAATTTGTTTTCTTTCTCAATACAGTATTGGAGTCTCAACAGAAAGGAGTGCTTGAAGTAGTAGAAGCAATTATATGACGTGAAATTAAAGTGATATCGTTAATTAGAACAAAAAAACACTAAAAAGTCACTAGCAATCTGTTCCTTTTTTGGCAAATTTTAATAAAATGGGATAGGAGAAAGTCGTCTAGTGTCATGCAACCATTGCCGCCTGGTATTAATACCAACTTGCAGCGTTTAAATTAAAAAATAAATAAACAAATAAATAATTAGTTACGATCCTTTGGTATCCTATAGGTATACGCTACTGGTAAACTTGATATATTTTTTCTGAAAGTTTTCATTGAATCAATTACCAAGCTATTTCTACGGCACCAGCTTCATTTACTTATCAATTCACATTAATTATAATAAATCCACTTCGAATTTCCAAGGAACTGGCAAAAATCCTCTTCCAAGGCGTTTCTTATGCATTTTTTTGCCTTCCCGTAAATTTCCAACCACTCTTTTCCACTCATAGTGGACGAGGCACATTACCCACCGGCGCCCGTCAACTTCGCCGCGACAAGATGGATGACCCGACCAAGAATGTCCGGATTCGGTAATAATGCAGCGCGAACGATCGATGCAGTTTTTTGTATCCTGAACGCTCAGGGAAGCGGACAAGGAGACTGCTTACGGTCCGTGGCCCTCGACAAAGGGTTCGCAGGGGCCTTATTAGCGGGCGACGGTCCGGACAATATCTCATGGGTCGAATGAAAACGCTCCACCTTTGAAACTCTGTACGAATTCAAAAGCCCCGTCCGTTAATGTCAACTCCGATTCCTAATTATTGAGGAGCTAACCCTTTCACGCTGCACGAAGTGAACTTACGTGAAAGGTGAATCAAACATCGTGACCCGTGTGGCCGGTAAAATGGCTTTTAAACGTCACAAGTGAACTACCGAATAACCGGGCAGGTCGAAAAATGAATGTTCCCATAAAATGGAATATAATAACATTATTATCGGTTATTACGTACCGCAAGACAACGTCCAGAAACTCATGTAGCGTTTTTAAGTAGAAAATCAATGAGATTTTACTAATCATATCGTCAAATCAGACACTATTAGCATTATAGAATGAACAGAAATTTAAATACATAATCGTCCCACACTTTGGAGTGTTCATCTGCCTTAATATTATCTGTAAAATGCCATGCATTTCATTTCTTGATAACTCATCACACCATTAATATCATCTAACACATTTTCCCTCAGTCTACTTCTATATCTTTTCCCTTGCATTCTACACTGTCACTTTTTTAACACTCCCTCTCCTATTGATATTTGACCAACCCAATATCTATATTAACGCCTAATTAGAGCTTTAAATTATTAAGGAGCGTCAATACCAAGTGAAAGGAGTAAAGGAAGGAGAAAACTAGTCCTCTTTTTCTTCTTCGCTGCCAACTAAAAGGGTGAGATATCTTACGATCATATATCTCCAGATGTCTATAAATTAAGTATAAGTATGGCTGTATCACAAAATAAATCAGACGTGAACCTTTTTTAGGGAATGGAAAGCCACTTCCTTGCGCCGATTTATTGATACTCCGTCCCTCACGTTAAACTGCCACACCCGACGAAGGGCAGTAAGACCTTCGAGGGTAAATTGCTCCTATCATTAACAGTTCTATTTTTAAGTGAATTCTTCTCATAGTTTGTTTTTGAAGCAGATATATTGCTTCGTACGTGATGCCTTTCCTGCTTTAAACCATCGGATCTTTTATTAGCAACATGATATCACTGCATCACTTCTTACCTAACGCGTTTTAACTACATCTAAATTACACTGCGGTATTTATTCTGATTAGTTTTGATATTCGAAAAACTAAGAAAAATTTAGAACATAACTGCAAAAAGGATTCCAAATGATTAACTGAGGTTGTAGTGCTTAGAGGTTATGCATTTTTTAAATAATACTTTTTTATACCTTGATATCCAACTAGAAAATGCGTTCACATAATTTTCCATGATTTTAAGAGCAGGATAACGGATGCGGTGAAAATGCTTTGCATGTTAATTTTAGCGCATATTTCCATCTTTTCCTAGCTAGTTTATATTTTACACAAAAAAGCGCACAGTCTAGCGTATGGAGAGTCCGGTTTATGTGCCACACAAGTAATCTATTTAAATATCACTACGCCAGAGGAGCCTAAATGAAAATAGATTATAAAAATAACTGTGACGAAGATACGAGGCCCTGAAACTGATAATGAAAGACTGAGATATTTATTATGAAGCATCTCAGTTGTTAAACAAAGGCTATTTGGAGCTTTTTTATTTCTAATCCCAGCCAATAAAAATGCATAATCACGCATTGTCTAGAAATTTCCACAACCACGGGTATGAAAATAAATTGGATGAATAATAATAAAAATGGCTAGCATCTGTTGATAGGAATCAACAGAAGAATTGCTAAAGAAATTATAAAAAACACTTTGTTATTTCCACAATAAAATTAAAATCAAAAATTGTTTTTTATCATTTCTAAATGTAGTTCCACGAAGTACGGCCAGAGAACTTAGATTTGTTTTAGAAGAATTGCTTTTTACTGAAACCGTTATTAACGATTAGATCGTTTCTATACCTAAAATGCTGTTTGCCTTAATTCACATCACAATTTTCACTGGGAGATTACAAAAAACATGTACGAATAATGGATATGTATGAGCGATTCTAACAACAAGTATTTAATTACTCACTTTTGTAGACACTCCAATGTAAATAGAGCTGATCTTACCTGTAAAAGAAAAAAATTACGATTACTTACACCTGAAGAAAATTACCTTCATATTAAATTGTAATTAGCTCACTAAAATATGAAAATTTTAACATTCAATCAAAGTAAATTTAGATTAGAATGAGTTGATAGTTTAGGCCCAAATGAAGCAAACTTGAACCTAACAATACGAGTATTAAAAAGACTAAGAAATTCAGCAATAGGAAAAAGTAGCTTTGGGGAATAAAATCTTCGTGCGACCAAACACGACAATTGCAGTTTGTAACGATTTCCCTGAAAGTAGCAGCAGACTTTAAATTGGTACACAATTAGGGAAAGAAAACTTGATTTTAAATATACTATTCCATATGTTTATATTTGTTCGATTAAATCGTTTTCCAAGACTCCGCGAATTTTATCATTATATTGTTTTTTTTTAATCTCCTGAAAAGTAATGGAGGAAATGTTTATTTCAATTAAGAATAATGTAATTCTAAATATATTATTTGAAAGGCACTGAAAGGCACTATGTTTTTTATTTTAAGCCAACAGAGAAAGGAATTTCAGCACCAGGCCAACAAAACCCTCACAAAAAGAAGTACACATAATTTTCACCTTTTGCTTCAATGACATGCAATTTCTTTAAGTTTCTTAGACCATTTTCATACGATATTAATACCTTCGATTTAAATACTCAACATTCATGGATACTTCTGAAAATAATATTGCGTAAAAAAGCATCTGTTTCTTCATTCTTTGCGGTGAACTCATCAATTTTTCCATTGACTAGCTCCATTTCAAGAAGTATACTAATTAGGTGCTCAGCGTAGCATCAAAAATATTTTCACGGTTTATCCATCAATATTTGTCTTAAATTTTATGAGAATTATTTCTTATGCATAGAATCCATCGCTTGCCGGAAAAGGATCATTTGATGGAAATCATTTTCCTAAAGCAGCGAAGCTAGATACGGAATCACCGCTTACATATGGACCGTATTTCCTCACACCGCGTTCGAAATACTCCATCCTTGATTGCGAGTCGTGATTCAGTCGTTGAAAGCAGTTTACACGGCCGTTGCGCCTGCGTCCGAATTCATCCTCCCACTCTTAAACCCATCGCCTGAAAATTCTCAGTCCTGCCGGTAATGAGGAAACTGGTCGGATACGGGGTCCCGGTTTTGTTTGCACATCCACCGTACACCTGACCCTTTCCTAACGCCACTTAACTCCGTGCGATGCTGATGCGGTAAAACCAAAGGAGAGAGAGGAGATGAAGATGGAGAATAGAATGTTCTCTTGAGAGAGAACATAATTTCCCGCTCTATAATCACTCCCTGAGACCGTTCTTTCGGCTTGTGCGATGACGATTAGTTTACTTTTGACAACGTTTCCGGTTGTTTTCGGAGGGCAAAATGAGGGACCACCACAATGGACTGCTGATGATCGGAAACGGAATCACACGTATGCGATTTTGGATGGCAGTGAAAGGACGGGATTGCAGGTGAGTTTCGCGAAGCATACAGCCTGGCAAAGAGATCACTTCCTATACGAAGAGAAAATGTAATCTATTTCCAAGTTTTACTTTCATAACTGGCTGGGTAATTTTACAAATGATGTAAATGGAGTTAGACTTAGCCTTTTTTAAAGCGTGCGACTTTCCCAAAGGTTGTACGAGACCTGGGTTCGAGTCCCAGCCAAGTCACTATTTTTTTCTTCTCGTACAACCTGGCTGGATAACTTCATCGGAGAAGAGTTTATATGACTTCCTGCACGAAAAGAGAACGTAATTTACATACTAGCTCTATTTTAATAACGGACTGGATCATTTCATTGTGGAAGAATATGCGTGGAAAATCGTTTCAAAAAATAATGGCGTAAAAAAAACACCAAAAATGAAACACAACACACTTGTACTAATTCCACAAATTTAATATAACTGTTAACCGGTTTCGGTGTCACAGCACCATCCTCAGAACAAGAAGTTAAATTAAAGAGCAAGAAAATTTATACAGAACCAAAAGAAGGGAAGGGGTAAGAGGAGGGGTAAAAAGAATACAAGGTTGGAATTGATTTCTTTAATAATGGCGTAAGTTTAGATTTTAACATGAAAACTGCTGGAGAAAAGGAGATTGAAAAATTTCTTCAATTTAGAATGACGTTTAACAGGATCTATGCTACGAAGTTTCAGAAAACAGACAATTTACCTCACGGCTGAATATTATCGTAATTTTAATCACTTCAATAATAATCTCAACTTTAATTTTTTTACTCTTATAAAATAATAGAATAAATGTTAGTAAGGAGGGAGTGTATTAATAAAAGGACTTCCAAAAAGTAAAATCCTAGGTAAAGGTAATTACATACATAGTAATACATGAAATCACACTTTCATACGGAAGGGAATTTCAAATAATGTACAAAGTAGTATAAAGGCACTTTTCAACTCTATGTGACAGACTCTCGATCCGAAATTTTATTTTAATTGATGTATAAGACTCATACATTAGGAAACGTATCTTCAGTCATTGTAACTTTGTGTATACATGACTTAACTTCAGTTTATTCGTGATTGATAATGTAGAAAATTTGACAAGATATCGCGTTATAATCCCAAGATTCATTTCATCTCTGACTTTTGACATATTTGTTTTATGTTTTTGCAGAAATTGCAGAAATTTTGACCTTTTAGTTAGAACTTAGAGTGTTGAAAAATCACTCTCCTCGGAGAAACGACGAACAAAGCGTGAGAGAAACTGAAACAGTTTTATGGGGACTATGCTTTGCTCTCATGGTATAGCTCACAACTGATTCACTGAATTTCGTTCTGGTCGTAAGGGCAAGAATGATATCAAGTGCCTTGGACGTTCCGTGGAAGTCACAAATTTGGTCAACTCAACGGGTATTTATTGTCCTCGGGTTGTACAGGGTGAGGCATAATGGGGTCCCTAGTTATCAACCTAGCTACCCACGAAATCAGGGAATTCATTATGCCCCACCCTGTACAACAACACGCTTTCCCGTGCTAAGTCATACTTCATTTCCATCATTTGTTTAATATACAAACAAATATTTAATATCCTGCACGAACATTTGTGTATGAGGAAACTGCGGTAAGATGGGTGACGCGATTTTTCACAGCTGAATGAATGCGGAATTGTGTGACCATTTCCCGGCAGTGTTTGGACATGTGCATGAGGAATGCAAGAGAATATTTGAAGCGCTATGTCTCGGTAAATGAAATTTTACTTCCTAAGGAGAATTTATTTCTTAATTTAAAATTCTCAGATTCAGCGAACCTCCCTCGCGGATGAATAGAATGAATAAATGATATGAATAAAATGAATCCGCCAATTATTTTAAGTAAAGTTCACCCTCGCAAGAGGGGGATAGGTAAAATAGTTAATTTTGCAGTTATCTAATTATTGACGCAATATTTTTAAATGCTTAAATATTAATGCAATTACTATTTTTGAAACCCGACAGTGTCATAAATATTATCATTCACATTCTCTTTACATATGACAAATAAAACATAAGACATAAAATAAATTACCATTAACTATTTATTCACATTAAAATTGACTTCATCATGATTTATAGATAAAAATGAAAATGAGTGCATTATTTAAAAATAATGTTCTCAGATTATTAAAATGTTACAAGTTAAATAGTGCCCAACAGCCCTAAGGTAAGTATTGCTTGACCATGTACAACCGTATCAATGTATACTTAAATAAAGATTTATTACAAAACTAGTACAATTCCACAATAAAATAAATACTAACGTTTGACCGGTTTCGGCAACTTTTTTTTAATTGTGGAATTGTACTAGTTTTGTAATAAATCTTTATTTATTATGAAGTCCCACCAGATCTCCTTGGAAACCATTAATTTCAATGTATACTTGTATAATATGCGATGTTTAACCACTGCCACCAGATTCTTAATCTACTTGTAGTGTTCATGTAATAATAATAATAGTTACTGTAACTGTAACAACCAATGTAATAGTAAAAATGTGAATTTAAAAAATACGTAAATGTACATACAAATGTAATTCATGAACAGAGTAACAAAGGATAGTAGTAATAATCTTGATGTATAGATGTCACAGGAAACTAAAACCTCGGAAAAGAGTTTACTCTGATGTAGCTGGGGGAAAGTTCAACGACACCGGAGTATTACAAGAATGCAAGCTCCACGAAAACAAGAGGAATTAGACCCGTAGAGGGAAGAATCGAGACAATCCAACATCTGCAATAAAGCTTAGACGGGTCCATATCTGCTGAGATACAATAGGGGATGCAGGACGGTGGAAGGATGGGGAGGAACTTCATGACTCTTCATGACAGGGAAGCAAGAATGCGGAAAAGTAATAGAAGACGAATCTCCAGTCAAACACGTGGGCAAATTACGGTGAGACGGAACATAATAAGCCATGAAGTTGTTTGGAAAGACGTCGACAGAGACGGAGAGGCGAGACTTCGGGATATGGGAGTTCGAAAGCGATTGTGGATGATCTATTGCCTTAACTTCAGCGCTGCGCACAAGAGAGAGGTGGTGCTGGCGATTTTTTGCACTCAAGGGCTAAAGAAGCCAACGGTTCTAACTCAGGATATCGATAAAAGCGGTGTCAAATTGCTTGAATATTATCGATATTGTCGCTGTCTCAATGAGCAATAAAATAAATAAATGATAAATAATGATTTTGTCCTTCATAGTGAAACAGAAATTCCTACCGTTTTTTACATCCTTGCAGTCAAATTTTAGACTGAAAAACATAGTGAATTTATGAATCGATCTCTTACTCGATATTGAAAACTCATATGAGAAATAAAAGGAAAGCTCCATCATTTGGCAAGACCTATCGACGATTTTTCTCCATCAAGGTTTGCAGAATAAAACTAGACACAATTTGCATTACTGAATGCCTACTGCTGAATGCTTTCTGAATTACTTATGCAATATGACTGCAGAAAGAAATGAGTGTATTATTATCACAACTCGTTCATAACTATTAACAAAATAAAAACCTATATTATTGAAAGTTTGGTTAATACATTGTCCATTATTATAAGGAAATCTATTTTATAAACTTTTTGCACAATTTTTCAGAAAATTCTATAGTATTTTTTTAACTGAGCAAGATAAAGATATTTATTAATTTTAGGGATATCTCGATAAGTGGTAAACTCGAACTCTTTATTAAATAATAGCATTAAGAGTTGACGAAACACATGACTGATTCTTATGAGAAAAAATGGAAAAAAAATCAATACCTGCTACCGTGGTAGAACTCGTCTGCACCTTCTCAGGCAGGACGAAATCATTCTTCTACGAATTGCAATCAAAATCCGATATCACTACAATAAACGGTAAACGGGAACACGGTAAAAGATGCAAAAGTCATATCTCTTTAAAATTTCTTCTACTCTTCGCGTATGAAGAGGGAAGGGTTATTACGGTTTTAACATCAATGGAACATTTTTCATAGTTAGGAGAAACTAGGAAAATCTGAGAAATCTGAACGTACCCCACTTATGGCAAAGATCGTCCGAAAGGAGTGCGACAGATCAATATGTCAAGCCGAAGGAACTAATGAGAGAGCGTTGGGTGCGTGATTAAGCAACGGCAATAATTCTCCCGCACGTTGGCAAGAAGGCGGACGTAAAAAGCAACAAGACACATGGGAAGGAAAAGATTACCAAAAGAACGGACGGAATGAAAACAGGAAAAAAATTATCGAAGGGTTTATCTTTCGCGATATTCCATCGAAAAGGAAAGCTCGTTAGCCTCAACTACCGAATTTAATTTTATTTTTTGTATTACGAAGTTGAAAGTAAACGAGGAGGTGATGTCACTTGTATGACGATATCGATCGAGTTATGGTGAGTTTATAAGTTGCTCCGCAGAAGAAACAAACTTAAGGTATTAGAGGTATACGAAATCTCAAAAAGCCATTTCTGGAATAGACGAAAAGGACAAGATTACTGACCTAAGAAGTCCCCGATACACAAATTCAACAGCTATGCTATTATTTTCAGGGGTAGGGAAAAAAACTTTCCCTTTATAACAAAGAACCACACCAGCAGTGACGCGGTATGGACCCTGGAAAAGACAGCATTTGAAGATTCCTTAAACCTCTAATTCGTCAATAGCCGCGCTCAGAATTTCTTTTCTCACACCACCTTAAAGTAGGTCAAATATTGAAAACACTCTTGAGTTCTAAAAATTTCATGAAAATTCAAAATGGACTGGATTAAAGGGTCTATTTTCTATCTTTAATATTTGAAAATTTTTTAATGTATTTTTTAATAATTATCAACTCCTTTTGTTCTTTACAGTGTTTATTTTACAAACTGGACTTTTGGAATCTTTCCTCGTATTTCTGACTTATTTTATCTTTAGGTCAATTCTCTCGTCTAACTCTCTTCTTTTCCAAGTAGATTATTTTGAGTACAATTTCCGTTGGTGAGTCTCAGAGGGATCCAGAAAAAAAAGAGGCGCGGGATCTGAAGCTACTTTCTCGTCCACCTTTTTACTGCTGTGATACTTCATCACATTCAAAAGAAGCCATCCAAATTTCAGTTAATTGCACATGTATCTTAATATAATGAAGGTTAATGTAAATTTCATTCGAATGATTTTTAATTCTTTTTGTATTCATTTTCCATTTCACATTCAATTTTGTTACAAAGGATTTGTAAGTAAAATATTTATAATTTAATTCAGATTTCGGTTATAAAAGGTTAAACTGTAAATTACATATACCGTATACCATACCATAGCACATAAGGCCGCTAATGAAATTTTTTATCGACACAAGAAGATGGTACTTCCTAGTCTCAATTTCATCCAATAAAGACTTGTTTATTAAATTATTGTAGGACTAAATAAGATAGAAAATGAATTCCTTTTAAATAATATTGATTAAGTAAATATTAAACAAAAAATAAGACTGGCCATTGAAATAAGATAGTATGAGCTCAATTTCCCTTAATATATATGGACCTTCAATCCCTTTCAATGTATTTTGCTCGTAGTGTATGTAAATCGTTATATCCCTCCAGAAATGTTCGCGTAAAGACAGAGGCAAAACAAAATTAACATATTTTAATTCACCCGACAGAAGAGTTAAATCCTTCCAGAGATTTATAAGAGATGGCGACTCATGTATAAGTCAACAAACCGTTGAATATTAATGATGAATAAATCGATTAATAGCGATCAAATGATGTCTAACCGGAGGACAATTTTGATTCATCATTCCATAGCTTATCGGTAGCGAAGATAAACTTAACCTACGATAAAACTGCTTACTATTTTAGAATTTTACGCTCCACTTCTAATTCGAGCGATTTGATGGGTGCTACGAGATTCTCGCTGCGACATTGTCTGTATGGTAATAATTGATGCAACGGAGAAAACATTGTGTGATGTAACTTTCCTTTATGAAACAGCTTCACGCTTCACAGAAATGGATAAAGCCAACCATATGTTGTGGAACAATTACCCTCAAAAGAATGGTTTCCGGATAATTGTTGGCGACAACGCGAATTGATAGAATTTTTCAAATTTGAAATGGTAAAACTCACTCAATCCAAAATGTTCATACATAATTTATAATGTAATATTTTCGGATTTTAGATGATGAAAAAATAGACCAAAGACTTTTTAGAGCTACTGAAATATATTTTTTGTCTTAAATTCTCCGAGGTGAAATCCTCGATAGTGATAAAAATATTTGATAGCTAAACGTTAACTCTAAAACATTGAAAAACCATTTTCCATTAAAATGGAAACATATGTATGTTTTGTAAGGATTTCAAGACCCGAGAGATCATAATAATCGTTCATATAAGCATTGCATCGTATATAAATGCTATTTATCATATGAATACATTTCGATACATAAGCATTAACTACTTTAAGAATTTTAAAATACTCTATTCACTGCTCCAAGCTAGGAAACAATAAGTGTAGTAGAGACGTATCTAATATGATATTAGAACAGGCCCTAACATTCGTCATGAACTAATTACGTGTAGGTCAAGGGAACACAGTGGGAATCGGGCAATGTACACCTCAGAACATGGTCAATGAAAGAAATCCAATCCAGAAATCAATGGTAAATTAACTCGAGAGAAGTGCCTTCATGGATTCCTCCATGTCGATGACCTAGTGTTTGGGAATACTGTTTCGTCATTCGTTAAAAAATAAAATTGAAATGGTGCGGATGTAAGCAGAGAAGCTTCTGAAGGTAAAGATAACAATCATGAAGATTTGAAAAGATTGGAGGAACAAAGATTCAACGGATTTTTTTGGGATTCGATTTCTTGGTGATTTGAGAGCTTACAGGGCAGTGACTGGTGATTTTGATTCTCATAGAGGATGTTTCGAACGAGTTCTACGTTTTCACATTCTCAGATATGTTCCTTTTGAAAGCAAGGGTGTGATTTTATGTTTAAACTTAACTTGTAAATTCATCCTACTCATTGTATTCTTCCCGTGTTCCACGACGTACACATTAATGGAACTTTTCTTGTTACTAAATCATTGTTATAATTCTTCCTCTACAGTTTGACATAGAAACAGGAGGTTTTAAATTCAATACATAAGATTCTTAAATATATATTATGTTAGAGCTTTGAAAATTTTAACGAAGCCGTCTTTGTCAGCCTACCTTAATTATTATACTAACCCTTAATGTTACAATTCACTATAATGTTATTTTTACTGTGCTTTCATGGGTATTTCCTATCCCTTCTTTCTGGGTGTTTTCCCTCAACGTGGATTGTTTTCTTTGTCAACACCTAAAGATTTTTTCCTACGCAGAACTCTTTTATTTTGTTTTAATTTATATTTGTACATATTATGCCTAAATACGAGGTTAGATAGAAAAGAGGCCTATACGGGCCTAAAATCGCGAATAAAGGGTCAAACTAACTAACTAATTGCGTTGCATCTTGTTCTTGAAACAACGGAAAGTCCCGAATTACTGAGCTTCTAGTAATCACTTGATAAAGACCTTTGGGAAAGTTGTTAAACCTCTGATTTATTAACAACCGTATTTCAGTTACTTCACTTACTGTATGGCAAATGATATTAGTATGTCACGTGTAGTATAGTATGGTATTTTTATGTGGAAATTACCAAGTCTTCACTTTATTTCATAGTATGTAAGTTCCTTGAATCATACATGTATGCATGTATGAAATTAGATCATACTTCAGTGAGTGGAGAGATCGTTCAATATAACACATTGTGCAGCGAATTTTTGGGCATTTAATAAATACCAAAACAAAAGGGTAAAGAACATAGTTATAACGAATTTCTATCTTTCAGAGATATTTTATAAAAGTAGAATATCCAAGTTATTGGTTATAGGTATATGTCGAATAATTTATGGGGTTTCAAATGTTTTAAAAACTTTGATGTATTACTTGGTACTCGATCAAGATTTTCTACTTTAAATTTCACCATAAGCATGAAATGTCGAGTATAACAGGCAAGAATATGATTATATCCAGTGCAATCCACATGGCATGTATTTGATGCACGGCAGACGCAGTTAAGCATTTGATTGATACATAAATACCGGAAAGAATTAATTCGTTCGAATGCCCGCAAATATGTCCAATCGCGATTCACAGTCATCATGCGTTATCTGCAGATGTCACTCGAGCGTAATCAAAATTCCGAGAATTTTTACAGAATAAGGAACGCGTCATTTACATTCCAATTTGGACACTGCACAGATTAGGGACATAGGATAGGATTAAAATCCAACGCCGGGAAATGAGCCCTTTATTTGAAAATATCATAATTTCGATCCGCTCTTCGTTCCATTCTTCAATCGTTGCACACGGTCAACTGTACAAAGGGCAGAGTTGTACACTTATCCGCATAACAGGGTTAATTGGTATCTGAAATAATCCTTGAAATGGATAAAAGAGTTTATTAAGTTATTTTATCAAACACAATGAAATGCGTTCCACATAATATGATGCCGTTACTCTAAAATGTTATTGCCTGAAATACTGCATCGAGACGTAATACTAAATTGTCTGTTTTGAAGTAAATTCTCAAGCATTTGGAAATGGTGATGAAAATATGGGAAATAATTGTATCATACAATAAAGATAGCACTTTAAAGGGTTCAAATTATATAATTAAATAAAAAGGCTTAAGCAGTTGATTCCACACACCTCGTGCACTTCGGGTTGTCTTTCATAAATTTTCCTTTTTTGCCATATTTTTTACTTTGGACTTATTTCAAATCCAAAAGAAATATAAACTATGATGCAGGTAAGTAATTAGGAAAAACTGGTAAACAATTAATTTCTTCCATAAAATTTGTTTAATTGCTCTACTAATTTAGTTATTTACTATTTTAGTATAGAAGCTGACAGAAAAGGGAAGATGCTTTAGTAAAAAAAACAAATCGCAGTAAGTTAAATAAATATGTAAATTGAAATTTAAATTGTAACCACATTTTCTCATTTGCAGTGGTCATGGCCGCCTTCCCAACTTGCTTGTATGAAAGTTAAAATTTGAAGTCATCTTGTCTTTTGGAGCTAGAGATGCTGCATTTCTTCAACGCTGCTAATTTAGGATTTAGGAAAATTTAACGTAAAAATAACATGCTCGAAATACCGACCTGAAAGCTGGTTCGAATACTAACTCATCCATCAATAGCAGACTTAAACTTAGGAGAGGAATTGAAGTTTACTAAGCAAGGTGGGAAGTAGAGTAGCTTTCCCTTGCTTTCCTAACAGAGATAGAATGCTACGAGTGGAGATTTCCATGTAATTTTAGCTCAATAATTCCATAAATAACATATAGTATCATTCAATAATGTTGGAGACCAGGAGGAAAGCTCAGAACTCGTTGTCTTTCACAGGATCAAGTATGAGACCGAGACCAAAAAAATTAAACAAAAGATATATTTTCCTTTATTCTATGCAAAATGAATAATATTGCATTCATCAAGATGTTGCGATAGAGACAATGAATATAAAAAATAATTTTAAAGTTAGCAGAATGAAAGGGAACAAATAAAAAGTTCTATATCTGTGCTTACAGCAAAGATTAGACACTGGGAATAAACTAGGTACATAATTTTCATATCGCAAACAATAATCTTGATTGACACGTATGTATCAACGCAACAATGCTTAACGTACGACTGTTGACATCAACGGTGCTTCACATTTTCGTTACGTTAAAATTAACAGAATTTAAATGAATCAATAACATGATATATAACTTTGATTACAAGAAACGTCCTCTAGGAATAAACTAGGAGAATAACTTTTACATTGCAAAAAAAAGAGTTAAATTGAAAGGCATGTGTTGATGTAAAATTGACAATCGCACTACTGCTGACATCAACGGTGCTTCATATTCTTTATTCAGCCGGTTTTTATGGACCTTGTTTCATCCTACAATTCGCTACCACTGCGTACTCGAATCGGATACGCGTACACCAGGGATATAACGGCATACCGCTGAATGTCATCGTGAAAACTGCTGAGACAACGACTTACCGAATCACATTCTTTCTCGTAACAGCGAAGAGATTTAGGGCAAAAGGAAGAGGCGTTAAGGCGTGGAGTATTAGCTTGGATTCTCGAGGTGGATGAACGCCTAGAGGGAGGAAGTGACGCGAGAAAGGGTTTTTATTATGGGAAACGCAGCTGAATCACAGTTTGAGGAAGAGAATGCATCTTTCCTGGAGAGGAAGGAATTAATAATTCAGCGGAGAGACTCCACCGAACGTTTTTGTGCGCTACTTCTTTCAGAGTTCACATTAAATACATCCAGAGCTTTTATGAAGTGACATAATTACGGGAAAAACTAATTATCCTTATCCAAGTGGCTTCCAAAGTTTTTTTATGCAGATTTTATGTCTAATTAAAATAAACAAGAGAATCAATCAATCTGTTTTCTTCTTACCATGTACTATAATTTATAGTACATGGTAAGAAGAAAACAGGAGCATTGTGGACAGAGCAAAGGAAGCAGGAGCACAGTCAAAGAATGAAGAGATTTTGGGAAGATAAGGGGAAGAAGGGAGAGAAGTGAGCATTGATTCATCATGTGCTGTTCAAGTTCTAACACTGTCCTGATGGGCAAAAATGATTGTAACAATAATAAGCAAGAGAATCATTTAAGTAAGAACTTAAAAATGATACATGTATTTAAATTTTGCACTCCTGTATGTATAATAAATATATAATCACTTACATATTGTATTCGATGATGTACCTCTTAATTAATTTTGTATCAGCCATGTTTGTGACAATATGGAAGCTATATAGTTTTTAGTGACGCTGGATACTAATGCATTGAATAAGGTCCCTACTTGTGAAAAGCTCCGAAAAGTATTCTATTAAAAGTGTACTTATATAGTCATTGTATGTCACTTATGTGGAATAGTTTTGTTATAGCATACTATCTCAGGGAGAAAATAAATATCAAATGACCTGACTCCTCATCTAGCCTGGTAAGCGTCATCCCCCTCTCCTTGTTCTTGATAGCTAATTGTGGAGGGAATGAGGTTCTAGCAAGCCTTCGAGTAACATTTTACTAACAGATTGTTGTACAACGTAAGTATTCATTTGTCTTATTCACAGAGACTAAAACTGCTATTCATCTATAAATTATATCGACATGGAGAGCACTCATTATTTTGAAAATATGTTTCGACGATGTTGAAGCAAAAATATGCATTCACGAAGGTCAGTACCGCATAGGTGGGTAAATGAGAAAATAAATTAGAATAAAAATATTTCTAGTTAATAATAATGATTACAATACCCCACCAAACGACAGAACAATAGTAATACTTCGATGCTCATCGATTACAGAAACACAAATATGAAATTTGAAATTCCGTTGCTAATGGCATTAAAATGCAATATCTGATTCCCAAGCAGTTGAGAGAGCTTTATATCTAATTCGAATAGAGGATTAGCATACATTAATGATATTCCAAAGGATTCCTGATTGATTCAGTGAACTGCATAGATATCGCCCCAGAATGAATGGAAATTTAAATTAAACTCCAATGGTACATATAAATTCAATTTAGTAATAGGGATTTGGAGGCAAACAATGCCTGATTTAATTAAAATTTGTTACACGTTGTAAATTAACTTTTTTGTTATTTAACTGTAAATAAAAAATCCATTCGTAAATGTTAGTGTTCTATTTATTTAATACCGCGCTCAATAAGTTTCGCAAAATTCCTAGTCAATCCGCATAAATATCAAACCTTGGTGTTTTATTACAAATTGGGTCGAAGATAGAACAAAATGACAAAGACGGATCTCATTTCTTGCACAGAAACATTTCTTAATATTCTTTGAAGTTTTGATCCTAAAATTCTGCACTCTCCTAAAATAGCTGAGCCGTCACGCAAGAATTGGAGCAGATAGAACGTTCGTATTTTGATTCCTATCAAAACGTCTTTCCTCAGTTAATTCAATAATGGACAGAATACGAAATGTAAAATGGAGTCACGAGAGGGATTTGTGAGACCTTATGTCTAGAGTTAAAATATTCCAAACTCTACCGCAGAGCCTTCTATATATTAAGAAGTTATACTTTATATCCATATTTGTGACAAATTATATTTAAATGAAAATTAAAACTGCGTAGAATGTATATTTCTGTGAGCATTACTCGGACACAGCAAATAAATAATGAAGTTAAATGAAACTACGCGTTAATTAAACTCTTGAAAAAATTAGAGATGAATTAATTTAAAGATTTTATATAACTCGTTAAAATAAATTAAGATTTGTATGTTGTAGGTAACGTGAAATAAGTAATGTAATTAAAATCATTAAATATGGATAAGTGAATGAGAAGGAGACGATGCAGGAAACTCCTATTCTCATATTTTTTAAAAATATGAAACTATTTATGAATTACAAGTTCATCGGTACTATAATTATTGCTTGATTAGAATTATTCTAATACAAAACCTATACTCCAAAGCTCAGTGGCGAAAGTTTCAATTTATTTTACAATTACACCCTAATGCGAGGGTTCCGGAAAGAAGGTTAATTAAATTATCTTATTTGACTTTTATAATGTAAACACATAAATATCTTTTGGAAACGGAGTATGAAGTGATATTTGACTCTAAACTTATCGTTTAAGAGGTTCAAGATAAGGTTTTAATGAGGCGTTATCAAAATTAGCTACATGACAATAAAATAGAATTACATAATACCTGAACTTGAACAAAAACCGATACATCCATTATGAGGTATTTTATGGGTTACTTATGAAAAATAAATTAACATTAGCAGTTGAGTAGATGACTAATTATAAACTGATTAACCAAGAATGAATTTTTAAAGTTTTATTCGAGCTTCATCGCTGTTATATGAACAATCCATGCACTGGAAGTAGTATCAAAAAAGTTGATGCTAGAACAAGTGGCTTCAAGAATTTAATTGTTTTCCTAGTACGATGGGCGAAATCAATCGAAAGTGGATGCATGTTGCTTGCACCCCTTGCCACGCACCAAAATATTGCTCACAAGGCAAGTGTGAGGACGTATATAGTAAGTTTATTTGACTTTCTCTGCAAGAATTGTTATCTTATAGTTTTTAGTTTTAAAACTTATGTAGACACAAACACGTGGATCAATCCACGCCAATTCGACAAGAAAATAGGCAAAATTGACCCTTGAGGTTGACCGATTCGACCAAATTTGGCAAGTCGCTTTAATTTGTTAAAAAAAATGAAACCCCCGAACCGTTTTGTAATTGACGTAATTGTTTACGAAATATTGCACTGTTTAAAAATTAAAATTTTACGAAAGTGCCTTCGCATTTGAAGTCATATCTCCGGTAATATAGAAGCTAAAAATACACAATATGACGTAATTTAAAGGCCTTGAGTTAGAAAAAATAAATGTAAAATATTTTTATAAAATGTTAACAATTTAATAAAGTTTAAATTTTCAAATCGATTTTTGACGATGTACCTACCCCTTTGAGTTTTCTCATTTTTTTATATGTTGTACATACAACCCTCCTCTACAAATAAAAAAATCTGATGTGGCCAGCACATGACTTTCTCCATACATAAGATGTAAATATTTATCTACGACAGTAATTTCGAACTCTATATTCCATCTAAACTTTGAATATGAGTGATTAGTTTAAATATTATTATCTTTTACGTCACAAACATTATAAATAATGTTTTTCAGGACATGTTCGATGAAAAACGATGAAGTGGCCTTTCGCCCCAGCGCCCAGAGCGCCCACAACGTACATAATCAGCAACTTCCGGTTTATTAGTATTTCACAAACAACTCCTACACAATCAGTGATACAAAAATATGTTTCATACAAAAGTCATAGTAAATTACATTTTCTAAAACTTTTATATTAATAGTATATACCTAAATATCATATTTATGGAGATATTTTGAAAACCGGAAATGGGCTTTGAAGAATGAAGCTCGACTTCCGGTTTACCGATTTTCTCCAAAATCTAATCAACTCTAAAAACACAAACCAAAATATTATACATGAAATTTGGTGTTGATCCGACAAATACTTTTCATGTTAGAGCGCCCACAAAGTACATAATCAGCTACTTCCGGTTTATCAGTATTTCACTAATAACTCCTTATCAACCGGTGATACAAAAATATGTTAAATACAAAAGTTATAGTAAATTACATTATCTAAAACTTTTATATGGTATACAATATACCTATATATCATATTTATGGAGATGTTTTGAAAACCGGAAATGAGCTTTGATGAAAGAAGCTCGACTTCCGGTCAACCGATTTCCTTCAAAAACAAATTATCTCTGACAGCACACACCAAAATACTATTAATGAATATTGGTATTGATACGACTAACAGTTTTCTCGATAGAGCGCCCACTACCACACACACACACACACACACACACACACACACACACACACACACACACACACACATACACACAGACATCATTCCGAAAATGGTCAAAACGTGTTCTAGGGACCCCAAAACATGTATTTCTGTTGAAATCTCGAAGTCGATTTTTTCATGAAAACAATACTTTCTCTATACTTCGTATATGGAGAAAGTAAAAATTTGGTGAGGGTAATAGTTCATTTAAGAAAGAAAAGAAATTTTAGGTATAGGCGTGACGCTCACCGCGGCGCCGCGCCGTCCTGCTCGTGCGCCGAAGGTTTGTGTATATTTCCGATTGTCTTTATTGAATTATAACTGTCATGGTTGAACTTCTGAAATTAACATGTGGAAATTACGATTTACTTTGGAATTCCAAAAAAAGGCTTATCACTAAGGATTTACTGTTTTTGCCTAAATTTTCAAGTATTGAGAAACTGTCGGAGCATGTATCCCCGACTGAACTCTCATACCAGCTAATGTGTGACGCATTTAATACGTAAATTTCCGTATCCCATAAGGGCAGAGCCGTCAAATAATCGACAGTCATCAACGCGGTACAAGTTGGGGTGAATTCTCGAGGATTGCATCCTGCGCCAAGGACTGCGTAGCCTGCATTACTGCACTTGCATTTAGGAGTAGCGTACGTATACAGGCGGATCACGTTATGCATATAAACGAAGCAACCATTGCGAGAGTTGGAAGGAAAGGATTTCAAGGAAATGGAATTGGGACGCCCTTATTTGAGTGCTTTTTTTACGCTCCTTTCTCCTCTGCATGCTTTATCCCGCACCATATCTGCAGTCTTTTAAAAATAAAAAAATACTAAGTATTTTTTCGAAAAGAAATTAACATATTTCTTGCATGTATGCATAATCATTGAGTTAAACAACAGAAAAATATAAAAATAAGAAGGACTTAGCAAATTCGAACCAAACGTCTACAAGCAGTCGCATTTCATAAATATTAAAGGTATTTTACGAACTTCAGAATTTAGATTTTATAGAAAACCTGTTTAAGATATACATTGAGGATTTCTCGATCAATTGACTAAATATATTTCAGTATATGCTTACGTTATGTATACAAAATTATCTTCTTTTTTATACAGGGAAATGAAGAAATTAATAAAATATTTTTCAGTAATGAAGTGTTTGTAACAATTCTATGCCTCTGCCAATTTATCTCATGATAGAATTGGTTTTTGAAATTCTTTGAAAGATAGAACTGAAAAGGTTTTGTTTGACCTAGATTACTTAGATCAACTCAATTACTTACGCGATTTTAGATCATGGAGAGGACAAATTGGATAATCTAACACGAAATCAAATGTGAAAGGAATATAAAAGGAAGCGGGTTCAATTATCTTTTGAATACCAGTAACAGCATAAATAATAAAATGCATGATAAATATGTAAAATATAAATGTAGAATGAATAAAAAATAGAATATAAGCAAAACATATTTCATGCAAAACAGAAAATAATGTTCAGGTAAATTCTGCGTATTGTGAGTTTCATTAAATGTAAACTCAACACCTAATATTAAAAAATGTTTATTCTAAAACTTAAAGTTATAAATGATTAAATACTTTTCACCATAAAAAACTAAGATTATAATTACGAGAGTAAGATTGAAAGAAGATCTACTGCAACACTATCATTTGGGAATCTTTTTGCCCAAATATGAGGAATTTAATTGGGAAATTCGTTTTTCTAAAATTGCGAACATGCGAATGCACATATATTATCTATATATAAATACATATTACTCCAAATAAAAGAGGTAAAACAGAAAATTAATTTTTTTCATTATTAAAGGTTACTGAATCGCGTAGATGATCTTCCGCCATTAAAAAGAAGCCCAGTTGAAGAGTTGAGGCAAACACAGAGGAAATCGCACAAAAAGCTGCAGACAAGCCTCTCTCTCTCCTTTGAGACTTAGAAGCGCAGAACAGCATTTTTCTCCTTAGAAATTCTCAGTCTCGTTCCGGCGGATGTCCCAGAGGAGATTCTCTCCTAGTCTTCACACCTTAACATCCCCTCCACTTCCTCTCCAGCGATAACATCGCCCGTCGTCGCGACACACCTTATACATTCTGCGGCGATAAAACTTCACTTAAAGGCTTTATCGACCTCGCCAAAATAAAGCCTAGGCGCTACCTCAGAAACGTTTTCCAAGGACAAATTCGTTAGGAAAAACACGCTGTTCTGTCCTGACGTAACACGGCCATTTTCCGATTAATTCCGCTAAAATTGTCGAATTTCAACGAAAATTAAATTTAATTCATCTAGAACTACAAGAAGAAAGGAACTGAAAATAATGCACTTTGCTAATTTTTCATTCGTAGGAAATAAAAAAGTATGAAGTAATGGAAGTTTTGGTGATGGTTGAATTATAAATATCCAATCCAAAATCTGAAGTTGGTTTACATCTAATTTCGTAAATAAAATTTTCGGAGCAAGGTTTCGGTAAGGAGATCATTATTAGAACAAGAAGTGCTGTGTAATACATACTGCACTTAAATGCATAAATATATATTTTTATGATCTATCATATTACATATGTTAACCTAAACAAGTGCAAAGTAAGGGCGGTTACTTTTAGCGATAGATTCTGATAAGAACTGAATAGCAGCATAAGACGATTGATATTAGAAAGTTATGCATACATACTGCCATTATTAGAAAATTTGAAGTAGTGCTATTTGAAATCAGATCATAGAAGATCATTTATTGTAAAAAGAATACATTTTACGGAATGTTAGGTAATTAAATAAAACAATAAAATAAAAATAAATATGATAACTTAGCAAATTCTCCAATATTTTAACATAAACGATTACTACACTGTTATTGCCGTGATATACCGATTATACGTATTCTTAAACAAATAATGTATTCGTAGTTACATTGAACCTCTATATTTGAAATAAACCTTTACCATAGAAGAGTTATAGCCCTAACCATTTTCTAATGCTAAAGCAGCTTAAAGGAGCTTGACAAGAAATGTTAGCAGCAAAGTAACTTGACAATAATTTATTTTTATGAATCATTAGATGTTATTTTGTTTAATGCGAAATTATGAAGAACCTATGACTATATCTGCTACCAAAATGTATGAAAGGAATTTATCTTAAATCATCGTTGTCAGCTCCGGTTGGAAGTTTATTCATTCGAACCTGATCCGTGACAAAATGCATTAATTTGCTATATTTCAAGTATTACGTAAGTTCCGAAATGAAAACTCCAATATTTTTTCTTTCGTGACACTTTCTGTGAGCATATATAGGAGCGATACGCTCTAATTCAGGTATCTGCCTTTCTTGACTCCATAAAGTACGATCTAGATATAAGCGACAAATCAATGCTTTAATAAAACCAAGGGAAAATTTCCCTCTGCGTTGGAAAAAAGTAAAATACTCGGAAAGGAGTATATTAGAAGACGTAGGCGAAAGAATTTTATGATTGAGAAATCGGATTTTAGAGCAGGAGTCATGCATATTCTGCGTGATGAATCCGCGAAACGTGCGTACTTCCGCCGTAGTCATTTGAATGAGTAATCGCTGGCCATCGCAGACAGATTCCTCGGACGGAGCCCAGAGAGTGGGGCACAAAAGGTCAGAGCTGCAGTCGGTCCGCGTCTCCCACTCAGAATTCTCTGGACCACCTGTCATCTCGAAAACACGTTCCTTTCGACTTAGAAGTTTCGCGTAGGAATAATAGATAGCAATTCGATACGCTCCAATTCCAAAGGAAATATTCTAAGGCGACAGGAGATCCATAAAATCCTTATTCTAGAATCTATACAATTTCGTACAAAATATTAAAATATGCTGACAAAACTACTATGCTGCTGGTGAAATTTTTAACAAATGAATATTTAATTGGGCTTTTTTTGTGATAAATGAATAATAATGAAAATATTTAGTACAGATGTTATATATATATATATATTTGTAATTGAATGTGCTGCACCAAAATTCTAATAATATAGCAATGTAATTGTAATAATAATGTACTGTAATCGCAGTAAAATGTAATTGCATTCCAGTGTATATTTTCAAATGTTAAGAAATATATAGTTGTAATAAAACGTGACATATTGTAACCGTAATAAATATTTAATGGAGATTGTTAATTACTTATCATAATATAATGGAAAATACTCATGAAAATGACTTGTCTCATACATGCTTTTATATGTTGTTGGGAAAATAAAGTCATCATTATTATCAAACCCATAGTGATAACTTTGAATCATGGAATATTTAATATTCTCTCACGATGAGAGCATTATCTATACCAGCTGATTCATAGAGCACAGTTAGTCCTACTAAGGAAATAAATATTTGTATGGTATTTCAGAGAAGGGGTGCAAATTTATTTTATAGCATCTTTTCGCCAATCTATAAATCAAAGAGTTATTTTTCTAATATAAATAATTTTCACAGGAAAGTTGATCGTAGGGTACATTGCTGAAGTTGGTTTATAATGGATTTTATCACAATAGACCTTCAAAAATTGTCAGGAATTCAGATCCGTAGGACGGTGTAACAACACGAGTAAATAAAGTTTCATGCGGTGTCGTTTTGTCATCATCGGGTGTATGAGGTCTGATCCCAAATACAGATTGTCACAGTGAGCTAAATTAAATTAGAAACGAAGGTGCAATATTAATCAAATGCTAATTACACACGCTCGAGGTCTGATAACAAGCTAATTGGGTGATCTGGTTACAAACTTACCTAACAAGTAAAATAATATTCACAAAATGAAGGAAATTTCTTAAACTCCGTAATTAACAATATATCTAACTAATTTAATTCGACAATTTAGCAGAGGTCAAAATCGTGAAATTACAGCTAATTTCATAAATATTATAATTGAAGAAGAAATTTATTCGCAATTTTAGCAGATGCCTCTGTGTAAACGACTCATTAGTGAAGTATTAAAAGCAAAGTTTGAATTAAAACTTTGATAGAGTTAATTTATTCCCAGAAGTATTTAATTTTAATCATTATGAATTGATAGCAACGAATTTTGTTTGTTAAATCTATCACAAGGTCTGAGCACACTACGAAGAAGGAGAACTACATTGCTCTTTAAAGAACTGAAATATAATAGATAATAATCATCTAAAAACTTGTCCACAAAAAAATAGGGCCAATGGTTATCGATAAATTTCCAGCGTTAAAGAAGTGTGAGATGCAATTAGCGAAGTCTTGGTGTTTGAGGATAGTACGGAAGATAAAGGGTTCACTCAAACTCTAGAGAGTGGCATGATAGACGGTTGATTATCACCTTCTGCCCCATTAATTCCCAGCACTTACTCTTCTTATTGCACGAGCTCGCATGTCCCTCAAATAGCTTCGACATTCAAAGCCCCTCAAAAAAAAAGCAAACTTTCATCCGATCGAAAACTTTTTTCCTATCCTCATTGGGAAAAGATACCTATCGCGCTTGGGTTCCAATGAAAGGCTTGCGAAAACAAAACGTACCCTTCCCCGAGTCTACCACGGATTTTCCGAGATCGTGGATAAAGGGCACCATTTTTTCCATCGCCTCTCTAACAAATGCAACGACTCCGATTCGTAATACACATCCGTTGGCGACTTTGATTGGCATCCGGAAAATCGTTCCTTCGCTCGGAGCGGAGTTTTGAAAACTTTTTTCCGGAAAATTTTATCGCGAGCGTCCGCGAAAGGTTAATTTACTGGGTCAAGTGGGCCGGGGCTGTATCCACCGGGGAAATGGGGTACTGTTGCGGTCAAATGGGAGATTCACCCCCTAATTGGATGGGAGGGTGACAAGTTACGGGGGTAAAGAAATGGTTTTTCGAGGCACGGAATCGCTCCGAAGTTTGCTGGATTTCTGCTTTTCGGAATCCCGTGCGGATGCCGACGGTTGATGAATGGAGAGACTCGGATCGATTTTCCATATTTGAAATATTCCTATTCGTTACACGATTGCAGCAACTGCTGTATAATTTTGACTTCGATAGATACGTTCGCATCACGTAAGGTTTAGGGAGGCATGGTATTTATTTGTCAGCTCGACTATATCATTAGTGGGTTCATCCATCTGGAGATGGATAGATTTAGCAGATTACGCTATAGAATCCAAGTAGCCGGAACGAGGTATATGGAAAGGTCATGAGCAAATTTTTGTTGAGCAAATTCGACGAAAATTTATGCTCCCGATGTACAGATATCGAATGATACTGTTCAACTGGAAACTGTTATTCAAGTAGACTATGAAAGAATACATACAAGATGTGGTGAACACATCTAGATATCTCGTTCATGTTCATTTGCTTGGTTAATTTCGGATATGATTTAGCACTGTGTAGTGCATCTGATCACTGAATAATAATTGCCTGCATAATTATTGGACGAATTATAATGCAATTAATTGTAAATCGATTTTGTTATCCACTATCGAATAGATATGATAGTCGAAGATAATAAATCCATGAAGCTTTTTTCGTTTTCATGCCTTAGATTTAACTAGTTTCTCCATCCACGAACTTGCAATTTTAAACGTTTACCAAAGATTGCCAACTCAAGTAGCTGGCAGAGAAATTTTTAAAATAAATTGAGAATGTCTAATCTTTAAAAGTAGGAGAAAATTGGCAGATATTTTCGATAAATACAGCAGAAAGTATCAAGGCTGTTTATTTTATGGCTTTACCTGAATAAGATATTATTTTCCACAAATCTATATGATAATTATTGCTGTAAGAATAATTCTGCTGTTTAATTTTACACCAAGTGACGCGTCATAAAATACATTTATAATTACCTGAATAGTCTTCACGGACCCGCGGAAATGCTCGTTAATTCAAGTACATATCGATGTAGAAGCCAGGTTTGTGCAGGGTGGATATAGCACTTCTCATATTATCTTAATTCAATACGAGAGGTTATAGAGGAAATTTTTAATCTACTATTTTTAAATAAATATTTTTTTGGAATCGAAATCTATAATTGAAGTTAAGAATATCAATCTTTATAGATTTTTTCTTAGAATACTCGTCTCATTCCAGAATTATTTTTATTTTTAACTTAATTTTTCAATTAAAGTATAACCTGAAAGTGAATTTAACGCGCATTTTTAATAGGAACGCATCGTCATGGATAGAGCCAGAGACCAATAAATAAAAGTAAAGAGGAAAATTATCTGCGGCGAGTCAGTTTTAATAAAGTTTGTGGGTTTTGGCATCCGGATTACTTAATTTATCAAAACAATAATAATACCGTAACATCCATTAATAAACATCAATATAATTAGAATAAATAACATTCTGAAATAAATAAAAAATATACATGGATGATATATATGTATAAATATTTATATCTACTCATAAAAAGTTACCCTTGAATACTTGATTAAACTAACAGACGTCGAATATAAATGCTGAAGGAAGCAACTGTGGGTAGTTTCTAACTTATGATGCATTCTTGCATGTATTGACGGGTACGGTTTTATTCCGTCAGGGCTCACTCTAGAAAGACTCAATAATGAATGCCCGTGACGTTAATTGGCACGCGATAATAGAATTCCCTTTCCCTCGGGAAAGAGTACTCTCTAAATGGAATACGAGAAAATAGTATCTCGAGCGAAACAGGGAAATGTCACGCCACGAAGGGGTTCGATGGGACAAACCCTTGAATAATGACGTGTGGGTGGTTCCATTTCCGGCTGGAAGAAGTGTTGCGATGCGTCTCCACTACAAATCGTCGCGGACCTCCAGGAGTAGAACACTCGGAGAAAAGTCCATCACGCAAACCAAAGTGACGTCATGGCTCAGCCGCGAACATAACGGTGCCGTTTCCGGTCGGTGAACGGAGAGGAATCGTAATATATGCTTCACATGTTTTTCTATCGTCTAAAGCAGATACGCAATACGGACTAATAGAAATAGACTTACTGGCCGCTCAGAATGACCCGTTAAAGAATTAGTTTCCTATCATATCAATTTCATTATTATCAATTGTATTTTATCTTATGTGGTTTATTATTTTCTTCATTTTTCATTTAAATTGTTTAGTCCATTTTAGATTGCTTATTTATTAATTTATTTATCAGTATATTTTCTACTTACATGCGAATGTATAAATGTTTGTTCTTCTTCTGTCTTTATTTTTGTACGATATTATTGGTTTGTCTTCTTGTCTTTTAAATCTCATTTTACCTGATTTCATCACTAAATTTAGTTTTCCTATCTGTAGGTTTGGAAGCAAAGAAGCATTTGGAAAGGTTAATAGAATTCACAAATTAGAAAGCAAATCGCTATGGGAATTCCCAGCAATATTCAAAGAGTCATATAATTTATTAACTTATTTTTCTTTTGAAATCTAAATTCTCTGGCCATACTTTGTGGAACGGCATTAGGAATGATAAACAAACTTGGTAATTTCCACAATAAATTTTACTGTGGAAATTAACAAGTTTGTTTATCATTTATTTTTCTCTACTAGAGCTGGACTCAAATACTGCTGCGCGATTTGGGATCCACATAATTTAGGCTTAATCTCAGAATCAGGTCTAAGTATAGCAGCTCGCTCCGTTAGTGATTTCAGGTTAGACAGTGCGGCTACAATAGAATCAATCTGGTGGAATCTGCTCCAGGTGTGAAGCTCCGATTACGAACGGAAGTTTTTTGAAAAGCTCAAAGGCTCAGAACTTTAAGAAGAAATAGATGACATCGTAGTTAAAGTAAAACAGAAGCGATCTTCGAGAGGCATCGACAGAATGTTACAAAGAAGTAAACGCTAAAACGCATATTTACTTCTGGTGTTTCTAGCCGTAGACTATTTGAGAAGCTAGCAAGCTATATTAGGTAAGGATGTATAACTAAATCTAAAACCTGAAGCCGTGCAGTTTCAGCAATTTAAAGTATAAAACAATAGCTTTCATATTTTAACTTTTTTAGAGTTCATTACCAGTCGTAGAGCTTCTGAAGATTGGAATGAATGCCTTAAAATATACCGCTGTCAGCGAATAAAATAATCAACCACCGTGAAAAGCATTGTTATAGAGCACGAAAAACAAATGGTAACCATAGAGCATTCAGAATGCCGTGACGCTCGAGATAGCAGGATTTTCTTCCTCTTTCCAAATATGATGAACGTTTAGCTGATAGAGCGAAATCCTGCCACAGATATTGGACTATTTCCTTTCACTTCCATAGTAACGATCCACAGGTTATAATGCCGAGAGAGGAGCGCCGCCGCCAACTTCACCGTTATTTTTCTATAACCAAGTCCAGCATCACGCTCAGAATCAGAAAAATGTGGTTGAATAATAAGAGTTATAAATATACGTAAAGAGATTGTGAAAATAAAAATAGATATATTTATTAAGGAAATCTCAAGAATCTTGTTTAATGAGAACATTTTTGCTGATGTTACTTGGAGAGTTCATATAAAAGGGAAGTCAAATAGCTATCTAATAGTAGGAAAACCGCTGAGAACACTTATCCTACGGAGGAGATCTAATACAAACAGAGAATATATGTTTTTATACGTAATAAATTAATTAATTTTCGACGAACGGTAGGGAATACATGCAACAGGACTCTTGCTTCCTAATCAATTACTTTTTGTTTTGCGGAAAAAATATTTTTTGCAGCGACTACTTCTAGATTTCTTGATTTTTAGAACGTTCTATATAACAGGGAAGTCGGATAATAATGGCTACATCCTGAGAGAACGAACCTCCTCTGAATTTATTACGTAAATTAAGCCTTTATTCAAATCTTCTGAAGGTTACTATCCTCCACCCTGTTACATGTGAGTTATGCTCACTGATATTTTGTAGCTATTATTTGAAAAACTTGTTGCCTATCGCTGTTCTTTATTTAATGTATGAATGCAACACATTTTGATCCTGTATGTGCCATAGACTCGAGGTGAGTCCTACAATATTACTATAAGGGAATCAATATTTCTGAAATCATGTCTTTCAAATATTTATTTCAATATTCAACCATATTGATTATGGTAATCATGATAGATTCCATACTGGCAACTAATATACTCTCTAATATACTCTCTAATATACTCTCTAATATACTCTCTAATATACTCTCTAATATACTCTCTAATATACTCTCTAATATACTCTATAATCGTTACGGTTATGTGAGCTGTTAGTTTTAAATAAGTATCGCCTTTATTTCTGGCAAAATTAGTCTTCCATCTAAGCCACCAATTTACGTAAAATTACATAAAATTCACCTTTTGCGTTAAAATAACTCGTAAAACTCGATATATTTATTTTGCGCGAAATTGAAACTCCAAATGAAACTTGGCTGAACTCCGCAATTCCAATATGTTGATAATATAAACAGTCCGGGTATAAATTCAACAAGATTTACGGTTGAAATAACATTCGCGGCCGACGTGGCAATATTATCCTCGGGCGACGATAAAGCCCTCACAAATACTTGTTTTAACTGCAGTTCCGATATATTGAAACCGCGGAAAAAATTAAATTTCCGCGGCGGATTCTTCGTCCTCCGTAATTTTTAGGATTTATCCACACGTAAACTCAAAACCCAAAAATCAGAAGGGGGAAACTCATTCAGCGCGGCAACACGAAAATTCTTCCGTCGAAGCAGCGTGTTGAAGCTTCTTTTGGCTTTAACCCGTAGCTGGGTCCCCAACGTATTTATTACTCCCGCCACGAATGTACGCGACACTGGGGTAACAAAGTATTTCCCAACTGTCGCTCAAACTTTCCTCGAACCGTAAAACACTTCTCCTTTAACACGAAACGAAAGTTATTCAGCTGCTCCGGTGCCAGGAGACTTTCCTTTTTTCCCTAACGTACCTGCTTACTCCCGTACCCGGTTTTGCAGCTAGATTAAATAAAAGCCGTCTGGTTTATTTCGCGAGGCTATTTGTTTTCGCCCGTGGAATCCACCGCACTCCGCTGCGCCCGCCTTTAAGAGTTAAAGATCTGCAAACTGCGCATTTATAACTGGGAGGATGATTAAAATTCACGGCTCCCGCCTGCGCTACGCGGATTTCGGATTTTTTTGAAAAGTCCGCGATCCACGGAGAGAAATTCCTGGACGAGAGGCATTAAAGAGGGAGCGTCGTTTAAACTTAGCTGATTGAATTAGGAATCCGCATAAATTCGTAATTAATTCTTACCGGTTCCGTTTCATTGGAGTGGGAATTAAAAGCGAGTACATTTTATATGTTTAGAAAGGGCGTTACCAGAAGATATTGGATGGTAATTACAGATAACGCGCGTATGTCTGCTATATTGGACCTGTGAACGGAAAATAAGTTAAGTAAATGAAATTTGGGAACTTATTTTCCGTGACCTATAAGCGATATCAAATATCTAAATGAATGATCAGGCCTATTGTTTGTGTAGCCTCTGATATGAAGCGATCGGTAGTAATAAGATTAGATAGCCTTAGATATACATCTGGACATATATATTAACTCTAGGGAACCATGCTGTACAAAATATCATGTACGTGAGCTATCTTGATCATGAGGTATCAGCTTGTAAAATTTTCAAAATAGCCAATAACATTAAAAATGTATACTTGAGAAAAACTGATCATTATGTTAATCCAACGCTAAAACGATATCCCTTAAGGACCACTTCTCATACACTGTAACTAGAAAAAGCGATAAGGTGATGACACTAAAAATTTAAACAAACTGGCAATCCATAAGTAAAGCATAACATTAATGCAGTTTGGCAAACTATTAGCTCCCAATCGTACCTTACGTAGACTGTTTACTTTAGAATTTTTCGGTCCATTAAGTATTCTGCGACTGAATTTTTACATTTAAAATGCATATAGATCTATCAACAGTATACTTATAGAATATTTCTTTCCACCATCATCATGCAGCGATATCAGATATTTAACACCTGACATCGATTTATTTGTCCCATGTGTATCTGGCCATACCATTGGATAAATAAAATTAATTTTGTCATAAATAATTCACCGGCGGTGTGCCAAATAAGGCTCTAACTGATCCATAAGGCAGCATTTCGAGCTGTAAAGGAAATCCCGTAAACGATTCCATAATATATTTTAACACACTTTCGTTGCTATTAATAATACACGAATTTTCGAAATACTTTATTGTTGAATTAAAATTTATGATAATTCTAATTCCTCGCCTTTCGTGCTATTCACGAAAACTGACTAGTGAGCAGACACGTATGATGCATAATTTGTTCTCTGTCACTTAAAAATAAGTTTAAAGACGTTCAAAATGAATAAATTCAGTCATAAAAGGCAATATTTTCCTCAAAAACTTCGATATTACATCAAAATTTAATCGCAAGCTAGCTTTCAGCTTATAGTAACAGGATTACTTCCACTAGATAAGTTATCTCGCTCTTTGATGTAAAGCATGAGTAGTAGCCAGGTTGTTGCGGGATTATTGAGAGAATTAGCGCAGATTATTTTGAAAAGTACTGGAGGAAGGGAGAGAGGATTAGAGATCGGGAGAATCCTTCACCAAGGTAACTCAAGGGAAACCATGAGTTTGAGGACTTCATTTGGAAAAAGAAGCTGAAAAAGATTGTATGACTTGTGCAGATATTGCGAATACTAATACGTATTTTTTGAAAGCATTTGATTAATTTTTCAGTGATTGGTGAGTTAAATTATGTTAGGGGAATAGTTTAATACAACAATATAAAATCCTGAATTCATCGAAGAACAAGAGGCCAATATAAGAATTTGACACTGTGAGTAAAACAATATTCCTTCTACGAGACTATAAAATCAAACGAAGAGACGCTAGAAAAGATTAATGACACATGCTGTTTCGACATAAAATCATTACAGGCTTCACTGTAAATTTTTTTCAATCGCTGCAAATATTCGGATGTAAACTGAACCACACACAAGCCGAGGTACTCAATTTTATTTAAAAAAAACTGAGAAAAATAACTGAAGAGAGAATAAGCCTACGGAGGGAAACGAAGCAACCACTGGTAAAAATATAAAAAATAAAAATAGATAATAATAAAATTCCAGCAGTTTAGTGGGAGAAAACTGACAAAGCATTTGAGAAAAGATCTCCCCTGCTGAAGGAATAGTTCTCGGGTCTCCATCCGGGTGCAGGCTTCGGATAAAAGCGACGTTTCGGCCACGAAGGATGTGGCCGAAACGTCGCTTTTATCCGAAGCCTGCACCCGGCTGGAGACCCGAGAACTATTCCTCTGACAAAGAATTGTTAATTGAGCGAGTGAGGGATTTACAAGCCGATTTCAACCGGAGAACAGGTAAGCAGGATCCTCACTCGAGTATTACCCGACGGGTGTTTTTTTTAATAATAAAAAAATAAAGAATAATAAAAAATAAAGAATAATAAAAAATAAAGAATAATAAAAAATAAAGAATAATAAAAAATAAAGAATAATAAAAACTCGACTCGCTTATACATGAGTATAAACGATATTCCTTTAGTAATATAAATCGAATTGTATAATTCATTAATATTTATTTTCATCAATAGTATATGTATACGTATTTGTATTGCATGATTCATAATTTAATAAAATTCCCCAAAATTACTCTCCTTCCTAGAAAAGTTCCTTGGTTTAACTTCAAAAACATTTACGTCCTGAAATCTGCATTCACTCAAATAGGAAGTAATTGGAGAAAGGCTGAGCGTCTTATCGATTGGAGAGATGAACCAGGTCACTGTCCCATGGAGCCTTTAGGAATCATTAACAAGTTCCCATACCCTACCTTTCTTCCGATAAACTACGGAAAAGGACTCCTCGAAAGATGGACTGAGGTTTTTACACAACAGCGAGAAATGGGAAAGCTTCGAAACACATACTCTCTCTCGGCAGGAGTCGAGAGGAGATCTCACCCATCGCCGAAGACCCAGGGAGCGAGGGGAGAACCACCGCTGGACAATGTGGTATCTTTTGCTCGGCGAAAAGAGCTCTGTCTATTTCCATTGTTACGTAACAGCCTGAGGGCGGCGGAGGGGATGCTTCCAAAAAACATTTCGCGCTGTCTTTCCCCTCGTTACGAAAAGGAGATGATATTGCATCCCAAGCGATGGGGAAAGTCGGCCTTGGGCACTCTCTCTCCCTCTCATTTTTAGAAATTTCGATCTTTCTAAACTCCATTCATATCTCGCATTCTTTATTCCATCTGCTTTAAATATAAATGTTTCTTTCTAAATATCGCCTTCTAGGAGTCAATTATCCGATCCCTAGTTATTGCTAACAAATGTTCTCTGTTAAGTTGTATATGTTTAATAAGTAAGTATAACTCTAAGGCCCGGTATTATAATGATTATTTAGCGTAGAATATAACTTTAATATTCAATTTAACTGTAACAAACAGAACCTTATCATATAGTTAAAACTTCCGTGGAATTTAAATGTCTAACGTAAGTATTTGTAAGTACCAGAATGAAGCTCGTTACATGTCGTCACATTTTTCTTTTCAAGTAATATGAAGATCAAACGTGATTTGCAAACGAGCATAAGTATACTCTAGCGGAATTGAATGCATCATGATCAAATATAATTTAAAGATTTAAAGCTCACTCAACCTGGTACTTACTTTAATACCAGTGAAGATTTAAGGACCGATTATGACACAGTTTGTTAGAGTTAACGTGAAGATTACAGTTAAACTCACTGTTATAACTGTGCATTTTAATATAGGATATAGGTAAGTAGTTTCTACATAAAATTATCACTTTAAATATCATTCAAATAATAATTTTCAAGGGTAATAAATTAATAATTAATGAATCCATAATAATTTACATGGATAAGCAATCAGCCTCCGGAAAAAAATGCTAAAATTTGATGGTAATCGATTCTCAGGGTTTCGGTAAACAAGTTTAGTGAAGATATATAAAAGGCATATAAGGCAAGAATGATGTTAATAGAGTTGGTCAAATACGTACTCGATATAAAATACCTCTGCTTAAAATAATACAAAACGGTTGATTGAATCCATCGATTCCGATTCATTTGCTTGGTTTCCCTAATGGATGTAATTAACTTTAAATGTTGCGCCCAGTTAAAAAAATTAAATGATATTATTGAAAGTACTATGAGGAGATTATGATACCTAATACTACAGAATCCATACCGTAATCCGCCGAAAATAGAAAACCTCGTTAATTAACGACAACTCCACAACGCTCTCCTTCTAAAATCAATATCTATCTGAAATGATGAAAATAACGAAATTTGTACTTTTTCCACAGTATTATTATTATCTGTATCAATCTGAAAAGTTATTAATCAATAACCCGTGAATCAATGGGAAATAAAATATATTACAAACCTCCTTTCTCAGCAATCGAAGAACTAGTTTAGGAATGAAACCGTTTAGAGATTGTGGGTACGTCATTGCTTCGGTAATGAGTAATAATTTCATCACCGCTTCCTCGTTTTCTCCCACGTTAAGACGCCATCTTCCTTAATTATTTTTTATATCTTCCCTTTCCGACCACATCTTGTTATTCTCACCAAAGTCTCGCATTCCCACGCGCCCCAAAGTTAGAAAACTGCGGCAGAATATATGTTTGAATGGGGAGTAAGGAGAAGAGGGAATCCGAGAGCCTTAACAAAATACTCTCTTCGACAATTTACTCGCGGAACCAAATGAAAAGTAGAAATCGAATGAATTGAGTAGAGTAAATTAGGAAGTTAACAGCAATAAACGTATTCTTGTTCAGAAATTATTCCCTTTTTCTCCATTTTACGACTGCTGAAGTTGAAAACAGTATAAATCTTCTTATGATAAGATTTTAATTACAATTTTAACGCTATATAATGATATTAGTTTGCGTAATTTTCATTAGCATGATGCATATGGAGTTATGATCATCTACCGTAAATATAAATTTTATTCTGAAGAAAGAACATCAAAACCTTAAATTTTAATTCTTTAAAATATGGACAAGATATTAATAATAAGAAAGGATTGAGAGGTAAGGCATCTTTGACAAAATACTGCTACGACAAACCGATGATCCTTACGTACATGGTTCAGGACTCTGGATGAGTATTTTTTTAAGATAAGAAACATAGGCTTACTTTGCTCAATACATTCAAAGAAAGCATTTACATACTTAGAAGAAGTAGCCGATATTACACGCCCTTCCTGTTACACAGATCTGTTTTGAAACAGCGAGAAAAATAAGAGAAAAGATGCTAGAAGAAGTAACTTCGAGAGTGCATTTTTTCCGGGAGTAACACAGGAAAGCAGTCGATTAGGGAAGTAGAATCATGGGGAATACATCCTCTACTTGGCATCATTCCTCCGCTGACTTGTATTTGCCGATTGAAGGAAAAACTTGAATCTATAAAGCTTCAAGTACTCCAACTATATTCCCTCATGAGATATTACGTGCAATTGCAGTAATCAATAATTACACTGCGAGCATCCACTCGGAGAATTTACTTCTACACGGTTTTTGATACACGGATAAACTAAAAAATCACACGCAAAATCTTAAAATACAGTTACCGTGTCAAGGGTGAAACGGGATGAGCGTGAACCAGTACAGTACAATTTTAGCTTCGAATTTTATAGGCAAAGGGACAGCGAGGTGAACTGTATTAAATCATGAATATTAAGTGCAGAAAACGCCGCCTCGTGCGCAGTTCTTCTGGAGAGGAAGCGGCAAAGCATAAACCGAAAGCACTCAGACCGTAACTCACAGGTGCACAACGCTTAAATGAAAACGATTGGACTCACGCAAGTACTCGGTGAAGCACGCATACGGAGATTTCATGTCGACAGTAATTTATAATGGTTCCCGTATCACGGGGAAGTGTGCGATAAACTCAACGTCTCAAGTGAAAAGTCAAACGAATAAATTTCCGAACGAAATTCAAGCGGACCGAAATGTTCTCAACTTACTTATTTTACACGAACAGGTAGAAGGTTCCAAACATTCTGCTTAGCATACCTGAAAGAAGACATATGATAAAAATTAGCAACACAAACAGGTCATGAATCTAAACATACCGTATTTAATAATGGTTCAATGAACTCGTGATTTTTTAGCAAATGATTGGATTTTGTGATGTACTCACAATTGTCAGATATACATAAATATACTATTATAATCAAAGTGCGACCCCCAGTTTTAATATTGTATAATTTGCAACTATAATTTATAAATAGCAGCTATACATATACAATGACAACTATTCCATTTATAATGCAAAGGCTTTTGAATTAAGTATCCGGCGGATGAAAAGTTCTGCAAAAATGCGCGATAAACAACATTCTGAAAATGCGTAACTCCGTAACTTTCACCCGATGAGTAACGATGTTTTCCAGGTCTGTAATACAGAGTTGTTCCTTCAGCTTCTTGATTCTGTGATAAAGTGCTTTATGTGGGACTATTTTTGAAACTATTATTAAAGTTGTCCTATTATAAAATTCAGTTTACCATTTAGTGTTCTCAGAGAATTGAGAAAAGGAAAGTTTGGAATTTCCTATTTTAAGAATTATGGGCCGAAAATTAGTTATAATTATTTACTTTTGGCATTATTAAAATTATTTTTGAGTTCAGCATTTAAACTTTGATGTTCCAGAAGAAACTAAAAAGTGTAAAACCTTCAAAAATGAACAAATGGCTCATTATTTTAAAATGGTAGCATATAAAACGTTATTGATTTTGGTATTAGAGAAATAACAAGATATAAAATATGATACTTCAACAGTCCTCACAACCTATGTAAATTGTAAACTATAATTATCATTTAATTATCCTTAAACTGATGCTTGCCTGTAATTGAATTTTCAGTAAATCTATTCCTTCGAAGAATCGAATGATTTTACGAGGGTATCACAACTTCATTGTCCTTCCGATGATGATAAACATTTCATTCAAATTCCATCCAATCACTATTTTTAATACTGAGCTTAGGGAACAAGTTTATAATTCAATAAGATAAACAAGGAAATTACAAAAAATCTGAAAGAGGTGACAGACAGGAATTCCTTAGTAAGACATGCAAGCAATCTCGTATGCAAGTTAAAAATGCATTTTATTTACCCTCTATAATTTTTAGTAAGACACGGATAAAATGGGATCTCTTAGAAAAGGTAAGCAAATGGTAGTAACGAAGGTAACAATCGAAGTGAGGAGAAACCGAGGGGTATAGCCAAAGGGGGAGAAGAAACAAAGGAAAGCGGAGGAGCGAATGTTTCATTCCATGTGTCGAATGAACACCTCCCAAACGCTCGAAGCGACGTGGCGAAAAAGATTGGTGGCTCCAAGTGAACGCAAACATTCCGTATTCTTGTCGAATACACAGCATCGGTCACATCTAGAAAAGTAAAGGAAGGTACTGTCTAGAGAAGTATAGGAACTGAGGGAAAGAATTAACTGTCTTGGCGTATCGAAGCTAGTAAACACCGTAAAGTTGCAGTTTTAAATTTACCGCTTGGTATTACTTGGATAGATCTTTCTCAATATGGTAGCGGGAATGAAATTCGGTGGTAGACAGCTGAGCTCTTCTCTTTATTTCACGGAATATTTTCAGGGATCGTTTTTATACTTATAAAACTTCCCTCAATGTTTTAGCACTTGTTGAACTGCCCCTGAGCAATGCTATTACAATGTTGCTAATTCTAAGTTCTTATAAATTGTGTTTCCTATAATGAAAGGAAAATTACATAAAGTGAAAATTGTGGACTAAGATTGGTCCATATAGTGGATGACTCATGTTTGGATAAATTCTTAAAACTCTTAATTTATTTTTTTCTCAATTCTCCATCGAGCCATTCCATAAACTTCTAACTTTTATTGATAAGATACTATTCATGATTTCTCGTAGTTATCTGTTGAAATCCCATGTTGCAATGCATGTATTTAGTATCAAAAACAAAAATATTTCAGGTTGAAAGAAAAAACTTCGTAATTTCCACAATAACTTATCGTGGAAATTAGGGAGTTTTTTCTTTCAACCTAAGATGTCGTTCCACGAAGTACAGTCAGGACATATCGATTATAAAAATATTTCGTTTTTCCGTATTTTATACAATAATATAGTAATCTACAGTCATTTACGATGTTTGGAGAAATCCGTGAATCAAGGGCAATTAGGCACACCAAAAATGTGCATTAGGAAGAATAATGACGACTAAATTAAAAAATTAACATATAATTTTTCTAAGTAATTTTCTCGCGTAAGCAATATTTAATTTTCTATGTTGTCTGTAAGTGAAATAATTATTCGGTGATATTTACATTAATACCCTGCAAGACTTGGTAAGTGTGAACACTGAACATACGAATTATTTCTTAAGTTTGTTATTATCGCGTATTGTTCACGGAAATAGTGTTAATCTTATCTTCTATTTCTCTCAGATTACACTCATTCGCCGATCGATCAACATATCTAAAGTAGTAGGCGTTATTATTTACGTTATTAAACATTATTATTTACTATATTATAAGTTGAAAAATTGCAGATAAATTAGAAAGCGAACCTTAAAATCACTAGTAGATCTACTGCCTTACTGTTTGGAAATTTCATGTATGTACAAAAGTCATCCACCTCAGTTATCTAGTACTGATTTAGTTTGTCTCGTGGCAAAATAAGAAGCGTAAGTCAAAACGCCTATCATGTGGATTACATCCTGAATTAAGTTAGAATAGTGAAATTTGCGATTTCCGACAAGAGCATCGTTCTAAATATAGAAGAGTTCGTTAAAAGCGAGAATTACGGAATACATTTTCGATATGAAATTCCTGCAACGACAGGGATTTTCCAGGAAACCCCAATATCCAATCCGCCCGAAACTTGGTGCGATGACGCGGAATTCCCTCAAAATCCGAAAAATATCCATCGAGGATAATCCCGCCGCGTCTCATACCCCCAAAGCGTTTTCCCCGAACTTAACTCACCTGTCAATCAATCCATCCCTCAGTTAATTACATTTGCTCAGTAACGGAGCTGCTCCGATTGACAAGAGACATCCCAAATAAGTTGAGCGGCAGTGTTTAATCTGCACTGCATTCGACTTCATTCTTTAATCAAATTATTTTCGTCCTTTCCCGCTCACCCGGATGCAAATAACTGTTCCATAAACTCGGAGCCCATTCCCCATCCATTCAAAGTACTCTATCTTCCACGGCGCGTTTATTATGCATTCGAGCCCTCGTTTGAGTCTATATACTCTTTTTTGTTTTCCTCCATATTTCAGGATTTCCAGTTTGCCTTTCACGGATTTTTCTCGGGTCTGGTAACTTTTTCAATCTCCTCCCTTCCTTAGCTTTGCTCTTTTATTTTCTTTCCAGTTCCTTTTCCGGCCTGTCTCTTTGTATTTCTCTCTTGCTTTTGGACAACTCCCCTTTGTCAATTATCTTGTTTCGTTCTTTCAGATATTTCAATACTCTCAATCATATACTATTATGGAGAACATTACAGAATCTGTTTGAAATGTAAAGATTTGCATTTCGGTAATTTCTTGTGAAGAGCATCTCTGATACACGTATTAAATACAATTTATTGCAATGGAATTATTAATTCAGATATATTGACATCCGTTTGTAATACAAAATGAACTATTCTGAGGGGGATTTAATTTTTAAAATTAATCCATCCATTGTTGTTACGGATTTCAATTTACTGAGTTCTCTCTCAAAAACCGTGTTCCAGTCCAGTCCTGTGGTTTATGCCAGTCATTACCCATAACGTTGTAGTATTTGATTTTAATAATTTCCTAACAGAACTCATACATACTATTTTCTTAAAACTCTTTCTATATGCTAAGACTATAATCTGGTATTTGTGAAAATGATCTGAAAAAAAACCGCTCGTGTTGATTAGATCTACGCGAATGCTTAAAACTTTTTCCTTCTGACAAGAGTATTCTACTTAGAGAATATTAGTTTATATTAATTTTTTATAATCAATATGGCGCAAATAGATTAAATGTTGTAGTTTCAAAACTTTTCAATTATCTGCCTGACTATATGCATGGGATTAAAAATATTACTGAGGTGAAAATGAATATGAAACAACTAGTTTACAATAAATAGGTGAACATATTTATACATATGGAGTACCCCCTGATGAGCTAGAATTAGCTCAGGGGGACTTTAATGTACCAATACTTTGTTTTATTTTATTTGGTTTTGTAACCCATTTATCGGCAGTTGCGGTATTGGATTATAATTTATCTACTTTGTAAATCTTGTTTTTCTTTTTGCATTTTTTCTTGAACTGTGACATTTTTTATTTGTTAATGTTCTTCTGCTTATTTTTTCAATACAATAAGCAACAATTATATTATTTATAAAAAAATATTGTGAGCCGATCTCAGGCAGCCATTTAACCATTTAATTTAATATACTTGTATGTTACTTTTATGTTACGTTTCAATGTATTTATGTCAATTTATGTCAATAAAATTTTGCTAAAACTTAAAATAATGCAATATTTTAACGATAACTAATTCAGTTTTTATCAAATAGGTAAAAGATGCTTTAGTATTCAGACCTGCGTTATTTCTTGTCAGTTACTAAAAATCTAGCTTTGCCAATGATATCTCTATTGCTTTACGTTAATATCACTTCGTAAATTTTATTCGTTTTCTAAAGGTTTTTAAGAAATCATAAGGAGAGCCCTTAATCGGTTGCATTATTCAGCATCACTCAAACGTAAATCGTTTTCGTTTCATCACAGGCATGAGCAAGACTGAGACAAGAGTGGGTGGAAGATACATTTTTATCGATTCCGTTCAAAAGACAAATGAAAAAATTCCACTCATCAACATGTGGTAAAAGGGCATACAAACTTCTTGACCTTTCAAGTCTATGAGAGTCGTCTTATTACAACCGAATATAAGAAGTTCTGCCCAGACAAGGGAAGCATTAGATATTCTTCTGCTCTCCAGACGAAGGCAGATTCCGCCTTCACTCTCCATGAGAACTCCCACAGAGTTATTTCAGATTCGGTATCGCCCACAGGAAGTGCGGAATACGTAATGAGCTGCTCTGAGGAAAAAATAAAAGATACACGTCGCCGGTGGCCGTTGCTATTTGAACTATTGCTCCTGCGAGGATAAGCGATTTCCTGGGGAAACAAGTTTTCCGTCGTCTTGCTACATTATGATAGGGAACATCTTACATGCACTTTTTGCAGCCCAATCTTTGAGGGCGACCGATGTCCAGCTGATGCAACCATTTTACGTCGCGAAACCAAACTTTTTCTAATAGTGAATGTCATATTATATGAAACCTGTTTATTTAGAAAAAAATCTGATGTGGCCAGCACATGACTTTATCCATATATAAGATGTAAATATGTATCTAAGACAGTATTTTCGAACTCTATATTCAATCTAAACTTGGAAGATAAGAGATTAATTTATATCATATTATCTTTTACGTCGCAAACATTATAAATAATGTTTATCGGGACATGTTCGATGAAAAACGATGAAATTTAGCTTTTCGTCCCAGCGCCCAGAGCGCCCATAACGTATATAATCAGCAACTTCCGGTTTATCAGTATTTCTAAAATAACTCCTACACAATCAGTGATACAAAAATATGTTTCATACTAAAGTTATAGTAAATTACATTTTCTAAAACGTTAATAAATAATAGTATAAACCTAAAAATCATATTTATGGAGATAATTTGAAAACCGGAAATGAGCTTTGATGAATGAAGCTCGACTTCCGGTCAACCAATTTACTCCAAAAACTAATCAACTCTGACAGTGAACACAACACTGTACTATATATGAATTTTGGTATTGATACCATTAATAGTTTTCACGTTAGAGCGTCCACTATCACAAACACACATACACACACACACACACACACATACACACACACACACACACACACACACACACACACACACACACACACACACACACACACACACACACACACACACACACACACAGTCACTCGTGGTGTTCGGACGTTCCTTTCGTGAGCTCCCGAAATAACGTGATTATTGTGTGTTTTCTTGTAGTGGTGGTTTTAGTGACTTTACTAAAGTGTTCTACAAAGTGACCTCTCTCTATTATATTCATAGGGAGAATATTTTTCCAGTCAGTTTGTTCTAATCTTATCATTTAGCATTCAAAACTTAAAATAGGTTAAGTGTGCCTCGTTCGAGCGATCGTCTGGCCGCTCGGGCGCTGCCCCGATCGGATGCGGCAGACTTCTTTTACGAAGATTCACCTGAAATGAGCACCGAATCCGACGTTACCAAACCATCTACATCGTCATCTACAACCGTACTGTCACCTGTTAATAAACCATCGTCACCAATCATGTCTGGACCAGCGGAAGAAGATACTTCGCAGCGTATACGTAGCCCGAGACGTCTGAATCTAACATCTGATGAGGAAATCCTTCACTCGCCTTCAACAATTTTGAGGAGGGAGAAAGGAGCAATCGTACTGACTACGAATGTCACTTCTACCTCAGCATCCGTGATACCATCAATAGATCATAGTAAGTCAAGCACAACGACTGAAGGGAGCATTATTCCTTCCATAAACCCCATCAGCTCCACTCCAACGCTCGTTGCCCCGCTATCTGTGAAGCCACCCCATACCACAACTACAGTGCTTTCTACCTCCTCCTCCTTGCCTTCGACCTCATTCTCTTCCACCCCTCAGGTGAATTTGTCATCCTCTAATAACTCAACCTCGCAAAGTTTTCCTAATCTTCAAAATACCATTTCAGACTCTCTTCCCCTAACCCCCCCAATTCAGAAAACAACTTACGCAAGAGTCACGGAAGGTATCTCACACCAATCCCGTGCGAATACCTCTGAGTTAGCCACTCAAAGAGGCACATTTCAGTCGAATATTCAAATCACCCCCTTATCAACAGGCCCTACAAGAAAACTTGGAATTCTGATGCAGGCTTTACCAGCAACTCCACTCGGAGAGTACGTGGTTGCGCTAGCAGATATAATTGGAGGCAAAAATATAACCCACGCTACTAGACTCTCCAATGGAAGAATATGCATTTACCTCAAAGACGAAGAAACAATAAACAACTTCATGTCCAATCACGGAGGAATCACAATCAAAGATAATTACGTTGTAGCAAACCGCATGTCTCAAAAAGTGGAGCGGCTAGTTATTTCCAACATTCCACCCGAATTTCCATCGGACGATTTGTCAGAAATTCTAAGTCGAATAGGACGAGTCGTCAGTCCTGTAACCTTCCTTTCACTCGGCCTGAAAAGACCAGATTTAACCCACATACAAGCGTGGAGAAGACAATGTTTTATCATCAAACGTGATGGAGCACACGTGCCGGAATCACTTTTGATTAATTTCGGCGGCCTCCATCATCGAATTTACTTCAACTTTGAAGAACCTAGATGTTTTAAATGCCACAAAGAGGGTCACTACGCGAAAGCATGCACGGCAGACGAGATCGACAGCACGAGGATTACGCCATCGGTAACAAACGAACAGAAGAATGCACCTTCGACTGAAGACTCAGCGCCCCATTCACTCAGGTCAACTCAAGAAAGCGATCTAATTGTCCTTAACGACCCCGAACCAATAAAGGAAACACAAAGCGCAGCTCCCGATACAGCGAAGACAACCCACACGGCTGCTTCTGACCTTATCTCTCTTTTAACATCTGATAAGATGGACGTAAACGAAGAACGACAAAAGGAAAGGATGGAAATAACAACAACAACAACAAATATGTACACAAACGAAATACTAACAGAAGACCCCATGACAAATAAGAAAAACCCGGAAAGTCAAGTACGAGATTTAATACCAGACACACCGAAAGAAGACGAAACGCGAAAAAGAAAGCAAGGAGATGATAACACCCAAACATCCCCCATAAACTCGCCACAAAGAAAAAGAGGAAACAAAATAAGAAAAGAAAAACCTGAACAAAACGATGAAGAAAGCTTTCAAAGGATCGAAACGAGATATTATTCAAAAGGAGGGCACATTCCAATCCCATACCCATCTTTAAGAAAATATTTAATAGAGGTAAAACGAAGTACCGAACCGCTAGAAAAAGCGTTTGACATGTTTTCTGACACTAAAGATTTAATCGAAGTTTTGGAAGACATCATAGACAAGAGAATAATTAAAGAGCAAGCCTTTAGAATTAGAATCCAAAGGCTTCTGAAAGCCCTCAGAAGGTGTGACGAATAAACCATCCCATCTCACAACGGAGGAAACTATTATGAAGAAGCACCCAGGAGACCTTATTTTCATAACACACAATGTGAGATCCTTACGTTCCGCGAATAAAAGAGAGCTATTTGAAATACTCTTGGAGAGATTAAATCCCGACGTTTGTCTGCTACAAGAGACAAACTTAGATGACGGCGCTTTGGATTTTGTTGGATACAACTGCATATACAATCCACCAACAAATGCATGTTCTGGAACAGCCATATTAGTCAGAAAAAACCAAGACATAACAGTTAAAAAGAAAGAAGTGTTAGAGGTAGGCTACGCACAAGCTGCACTACTGACCACTCGGGGAGGACAGTCAATTAACATAGTGAACGTTTACACGCCCAACAATGAAGCCCACGCCACAGTTGTGTTAAACAGAGTAGAAGAGTACGTTACTTTAAACAGCCCAGCAGACAGCAGTACAAGAAAGATCTTCGTCGGGGGCGACTTTAATTGCACCCTTAACCCGAAGAAAGATCGCTCCACAGGCATCGAAAGACATCCTAAAACAGCCAAAATTTTGAAATGCATTATGAAAAGATTGGATATGGTGGATGCGTGGGAGGAATTTCGGAAGGAGGAAGCAGGTTACACCTACGTATCCTGCAGACCTTACTACTCCAAGTCAAGGCTAGACCGATACTACGTCAACAAAAATGCCGTTGAGAACCTACAACAGATAGACGTAATGCCAACTTTCTCCGACCATTACCTCGTAAAACTAAAAATCAACATTGCGGAGGAACTGGACCATTGGAAAAGCCCTTACTGGCGACTAGACAATAGCTTTCTCGAAAATGAAAGATACAATATAATGATTAAAGCAATTATAGATAGATGTAACCACGAAGATAACCCCGATCCGATAGAGTGGTGGGAAAATTTCAAAGAAGAGGTTAGAGCCTCGACGATTTTATTCAAGAAAATAGAAAAAGACATTAGATACCAGACCATAAGAAAGTTAGAAGATACAGCGGCAACATTGCGAGTAGCGGATGAAGATACGATTGCAATTAATGAGAAGATAGCCGAGTGGTATGTGAGAGAAGGCGAGAGTAGAGTTACGAGCATGGGGCTGCAGAATGTCATCGCCAGCGATGCACCAACAGGAGCCCATTTAGCAAAGACAGCCAGGCGATGGTTTCCAAAGCCCATCAACTCAATTCGAACCGATAAGGGCATCACGACTTCCCCAGCTGACATCTGTAAGGTAATACGAGAGCACTTTGTGAACCTCCAAAAGGATACGCAACAAACGGCCCAAACAGAAGAAGGAAATGAAATTTACGGGCAGATGAAAAAATTGGATGAAGACAGGGCTAACCTTTGCGAAAAAAGTTTTGCGATAGACGAAATGGACGCAGCCGTTAAAGCCCTCAATAAAGGGAAAGCACCCGGTATAGACGGAATAACAGTAGAATTTTATCAAAAATTCTGGCCTCTTCTCAGGAAACCCTTTCTGAAAATGACTGAGGAGAGCTTCAGAAAAGGATGTCTTCCCAAATCAACCAGAAAGACGATAATATCTCTGATACACAAAGGAGGGGATAGAAACATTGTCGGAAATTGGAGACCTATAAGCTTGACGTGTATCGATTACAAAATAATCGCTAAATGCATCTCCCATAGGCTGAACCTCGTGATTGGAGACGTCATTTCGAAGGAGCAAGGATGCGGAGTTCCTGGAAGGACTATCCTTAACAACGTTAACCTCCTTAGAGATTCGATAGCTAAGGCCAATGACGAAAATTTACAGATAGCAGTGATCTCTCTCGACCAAAAAGGGGCCTTTGACAGAGTTCGTCACTCTCATCTTCTCTACGCCCTAAAGAAGATGGGTTTTAAGAGCAACTTCGTCAATCAAATACAAACTCTTTACGAAGACAGCCAATTCTTCATCAGGGTGTCATCATATCTGACGGCCCCCATCCAATTCCGAAGAGGCATTAGACAAGGCTGCCCATTGTCTGGACAGTTATACGCCATAAGCTTAGAACCCTTCCTTACCCAAATTAAATCTAAATTGACCGGCATGCCTATTCGGAGAGGGAGAAATCCCATACACCTAGTCGTATCCGCGTATGCAGATGACGTCAACGTCATAATTTCTGAAGACCTCGAAATACAGAAACTCTTAGACGTCTTTGAGGATTACGCAACTGTATCCGGGGCTGTCCTCAATGGAGAGAAATCCATGGGGATGGGGTGCGGTAAATGGAAAGGAAGAAACGATTGGCCAACTACCTTGCGATGGAAAGCAGACGGAGCCAAATTCTTGGGAGTGTGGATCGGGAACGAGAAACACGACGCGGCGGCAAAGATCGAGACCGAAATCAAAGAAAAAGTGCTGCAGGGAATCCAAAAATGGTCTGTGGTGGGACGACCCCTTTCCCTAATAGGAAGGGTAAGGGCAGCGAACCAATTCATCGCTCCGAAAGTTTGGCACGTCGCGCAGTGCCAATCCGTCCCCAAGACGCTGTGCAACCTCCTTCAGTCCAAGATCGTCAACTTCGTATGGGGAGATGGCAGACACTGGGTCGATGCGCGCACCCTCTGCAGCCCGGTCGAGCTGGGGGGATTGGGTCTCGTGAACGTGGAGAAGAGAATACTGGCCTTCAGATTCCAAGTCATGCAGAGACTTCTGCTGGCAAATGAAGACGAGCCGTGGAAGATACTCGCGGAGGAAAGGATATTAAAGAAAGGGAGGGGGAGAGACGTCTTTTACGAGGAAACTAGAAAAGCGTGGAATCTGATGAACGTGAAGACAACAACAAACGGGACGACCGCAGCGAAAGATTGGGGGGACCTAAGCACCGACTCTGAAATCCAATTCTACAGCGAACTCAAAAGAGCGACTCAACCGATACCAATGAACAAGAAAAACATCTACAGAGAGGTGGTTTACAAGACCCTCTCTGACGATCGGCCTCCCACGAGCGGGTGCGAAAAAATCCACTGGAAGACTTTCCACAGTCAACCCTCCTTTGGAAACGACGCAGAGGTGAGCTGGAGGCTGGCTCATGACAGGTGGGCCGACTGCATCTTCCTGCACAAATCAAAAATCACTAGCAATACGGACTGTATATTGTGCAAAGAGCAGACAGGAACCGCCAGACACATCGCGCTGGAATGCAAAGAATCGAAGAAACTGTGGACCCTGCTCGAAGGGACGCTAAAAACCCTGACTAAGAAGAGCGCGATCACAGCCGGCGATATATTGGGGGGTTTTTCCGTCCAGAAAACTAGAATCAAGGAAACAATCCTAGCGAACTACCTGATGACCCTTGCCAAAAGCGCAATATACCAATCCTTCGTGAAGAAGAGTAAAGGCGGAGGATCAAAGACGGATGCAGTCGGCCATTTCAAGAATAAAGTCAAAGAGAGGGTCCTGAGGGAGTACACCTACCACGTCTCCAACGGCACCGAAGAATTATTCCGCACGCGATGGTGCACGGAAAACGCTTTGTGCCTCGTGGAAAGCGGAGCAATGAGGATGGCCCCAGCATTTACTTAGATTTTAGGGCTGTGATAATAAACCGTGATACGGACTGCGATATTAAACTGTGATACAAGCTGTGATATAAGCTGTGATGTGGACTGAATTGTAAACTGTGAAATTAAACTGTGATTTGGACTGAACTGTTAACTGTGATATTAAACTGTGATATGGACTGAAATGTGAACTGTGATATCAAACTGTGATACAAAATGTGATATGGACTGAATTGTGAACTGTGATATGAAGCAGATATAATCACGAAACGACCTTATAAAAAAACGTGATAATGTGAACTGTAAAGGGTAAAATGTAAACCTCAATTTCTTTTAACGTCAAATAAAATAATAATAATAATAATAATAATAATAATAAAAAACACACACACACACACACACACACACACACACACACACACACACACACACACACATACACACAGACATCATTCCAAAAATGGTCAAAACGTGTTCTAGGGACCCCAAAACATGTATTTCCGTTGAAATCTCGAAGTCGATTTTTTTCACGAAAACAATACTTTCTCTATACTACGTATATGGAGAAAGTAAAAATAAGACGAACTTTTTGTTAGTCCGAATACAGTGATATTAGGCCAAAGTGTAACCTTTCTAACAAAATTTTCTGCTAAAGATTTTTTCGGTTTTCTGTACACGAATATAGATGTAGTTAACAATTATTTCAGGAGATAACATAAAGCAGCGTGAACGGTTGGGCCATTCAAAAATGTGATATTTTCTATCTATACGTGTGTCACAAAGAATTGAGCCGACCACATCAAATAAGAGGAGACCCACCAACCAAAGACACGCAATATTAACAATATTTCCCTTGTGAGCGTACAGCCTCTGGTGATTGTTTTCCATTTCATGGTGTGCCTTTTATTATTAAAAACAAATCCCTGAATAGTAATCAGCATATAGAACGAATAAAACTATCATATAATGATATTATTATTATTATTTTTACATTAAATTTGCAGATACACCAGTTGGCAGGGTATGGTATTATGCAAATAGATATATAGAGAAATCGCGTTTCAGCTAACAAAGAATTCGGCTAAGTGATATGATTCCAGAACAAATTATCTTCGCTTGCCAAGGTATCATTGAATTAACTTCATATTCTATAAATTTCTCCCAATTCATTGTAAGGAACTGGTTATCATAATTCATTGCTGACAGCTCTACTTCTAATAAAAGAATATCTTCAAGGAATGGTTATGAAAACTCCATATTTTGGTCTTCCTTTTCTATCATTGAATACAGAAAGCTAACATGGCTAAAACTAACATGGCGCCCGGTGAATTGGTCCGGGGGGAATTCGTATGCGGGGAATTGATCTACCGACAGATTGGTACGCGGGGAATTGATCCCCCGCGCTGATGTTATACTACCAACCCAACCCAACTCAACCCCCCAGGTTAATTTATTTATAACATTAACCAATAATCAGGGAGTGTAGATTAAAACAAGACTGAATAACAGTAGTACAACATCAGCGCGGACTCATTCATTTTCTCAGACTTGAAATTTGAACAATAGTTTTGCCTTTGTTTATCGTATTTTTATATAAAAAGGATCATAATTACCGCTAAGAATGTTGCATTCCATTTATTTTTAATATTAACCAATATTCAGGGCGTGTAGATTAACATAAGACTGAATAACAATAGTACAACATCAGCGCGGGGGATCAATTCCCCGCGTACCAATCTGTCGGGAGATCAATTTCCCGCGTACGAATTCCCCCCGGACCAATTCACCGGCCACGAACTATCGTATGAACCAAAATAGTAAGTTAGAATCAGGATGTTGGATCTTCAACACGGCTCACGACCAACACTTGAGGATATAATGATCTATGGGAATTACATCTTAATAACACGGCGAGCTACTTTTACAGTTCTTCAAAACGGCAATAAAGAATCACGCAACACTTTCAAAGGAGGTCATGTGGGTCAAAAATCCAAGTTTTCCAGTACATCTTATGTGAAAGCTAACAGCCATTAAAAAGAGCCATTTACGCTCCAAATCAGAAACTTGGGTACCTTGAAATTAAGGGTTATCGAGAGTCTTGAAGTTTGTTTCCGATCGTACTAAGGCTCCTGGCACGGATACATAAAGGCATAAACTTTCGAAAGGGTGAATAACGGCAGCTTGGAGAGGAAAGCTCTCAGGAATGCGAATAATTAAGTAAAGGACCGCTAGCGTAAAACTCTGAGCCAAAACCTATAAAAACGCTGAAATTCAGGCTGCTTTAATTTCCCTCCCCGGCATTATTGGACAAGAAAGGCTTGACTAAAGAAGGCTTGAATAAATAAGGCTCGAACCTTCATTGCAATAACTCTACTACGGGGTAGGTATATGACCGGCCAAGGGAAAGGCATCTGGAGGTATGGAAAAATACTATGAGCCACAGGGTCAAATTCATATTTCCACATGAAATTCGTTTATAGCCTGATATATAGTTGCATCCGATATGAAGCATTCCTGATCTTCCCAAAATTCCTGATCACTTCCATGAACACAACAATATACTTCATTGAGCTGAATATCTATTTAATATTATGAATGGATGCAGACCTCACGTTTAATTTCCGAGTAAAATAATAGTATCTACAAGAATGAGAATTATTTATTTTCACCTTTAATTTGAAGGGCATTCTGATTAATTATTTCAAATGAAATATTCACCGCTCTCAATCACTACTCTGATCCCTGATTCTATTGCAAAAACAGTAAATTTAAAACAATAAATGCTATGTAAATCTTGTAAAATCTGACTTCCCATTCATAAATTTCCATTAATTTTCACCAAATCAAATATTTCTTCATTTCAGTAACTTCAATAGTTATTAATATTATTATTATTATTAGGGTCTATACTACAGGCGAGATTGAGACTAAAAAGTCTCCTCTTCCATCTAACCTGTCGTTAAGTTGTTACATTATTATAAGTGTATCACATGTATCAATGAAACTTAGAGGAAAATAGAAGAAAATGTAAGAAGGGATTGAGGGTGTAAAAATACCTAAGAAAAGCTTAGGAAAAAATATCCGCTGCACGAAAACACCCACAAAGAAGAGGGGTATGAAAAATCCGCCCAAACCTGCCGATAGCAAAAACTAAAAGACATTAAAGAAAACAATGTACATATAACCTGGAAAATTACAAGAAATGTTAGAGACATATTATCAAGACAAATAATGAAAGTTGATAAAAAATGAAATACAGAGAATAAAGTAAGTAGATACGTACACTTGTGATCAAAAATAGTTATCAGCAAATGAAAAAAGGAGAGTACTTATAATACAGAAACAATACTCATACTCAACATATTTTTTTCCGTAGAAGTACTTCGCGTTTTTCACTTGCTGTTCATATGGACTTCTATAACATTCAGGCCTCATCTGTTGATTTTTATCAGTAGTTATCCTTCGTTATACATTAATGCTATTGTAAATTAATTCCTATAGATATATAAATACCAAATTGTAACTTTTTCAAAATTCTTTTTATCCCTACAACCAGTTTTCTTCATCTTCGTATGAAGTTCATTGCAATAATAATGTGTCCTCAGCTACCACTATTTCGTTACAGCAACTGCTCTGAAACATATAAAGATGTGAGTTGAAATGAAAGAGGAGATAAATCGCGAACCACCTCCTCCCAAACAAACCTAAAAGGATACATCAGAGAGAGTTGCGAAGAAGAGTCGGAGTGGTAATTAATAGACTCGGTCTTCCCGTCCCTCACCACGGTTACCGACTCTGGATACCGCATCGCTCTTTCCTCAACTTTCAAACACTCACCTTCAAAGCTCATTTCCTCGCTAATGTCACGCTAGAGCATCCAGGGAATTCCCCACCCTCTGACTACACACATTACGATTCGGAAAGGACCGAGAAATACCCATACCGTAAAATTTCCAGCTTTAATTATAGAGCGCTTGTGAAATTGTGTATTTTCACACACACGCAAGATTAGAGGAAATTGAATTTTTGTAAGTACAAAACTTCGTTATCTCTCGAATAAAAATCAGAAAATTAAGTATTTACAATTTACCTCTGATTTTGTTTAAGTTTTCTCAAATATTCTCAAGGTGAATCAATACTATAATGACGTTTTTACTATATTTTACGACTATGTATTATTATATTTTATATTATTGTATTTTATATATTATATTATTATATTGGATTATACGTGCTAAGAGGATCGATACTAATTTATCACATCAATTTTAATAAAATTTTTCTCTAATATACTCTTAGTGAAACAATTCCCTTCTATAATTATTGATCTACTGTATTTTACTACTAGTGCACTACATTTGCTACGAAAATCACTACTAAAATATCACATCAGTTACCAACCTATTGCAATACTTCGCAAATATGTTAATGGTGAAGCAATACTGACAGGTAATCTGACTTATTGCATTTCACCATTAATATGCACACTAATATTTGTTACAAGAATTTCTACAAAAATGTTACATCAGTTGCCAACAAATTTAATGAAGGATGTGTATTCCAGAGATATAAGTAAACTAAATGACATTTTCATTATGTATAATGAGAAATATAATTTTTGGAGCTACATTAAATTGATCCGAGGAAATATTACAAGCACAAAGTTAGCTTAAACAGTATAAAGTCTAACAATCTTACGCTCTTTGCGAAAAGGATTTAATTTTCATTATATCAAGATTATCTACTTATCTTCTTTACGTTTAATGTGATACGAGTATACCATCGAAAAGACGGAGTTTCCTCAAAGAATGCCAGATTCTAGATGAGTTTAGCTTTGAAAGGTCCTTGATTCTAATAGGTCCGCAAATGTCGTTCTTCCACATTATATTATGTTAAATATTTTACTGCACTAGAAATAAAATGAAACAGTATAGGAAAAATAGTCGTAATCTTGGGTTCCAAAAAGAAAAAAAAACAGTTTTCGCGGAATTATCTGAAGAAAAAATCATTAAAACAGGGGATAAAATAGAACAATAAATGCAAAATAAAAATTGATAATATTGAGATACTAACGCAGATGATAGAAACAAACAGAAATATTATAAGGAAAAAAGAAAAATGGTAAAGCAATAATCAATTAACACAAAAATAAGTAAGTTTCATATTTAAAAATTATAAAGTACACATTGTGATATACATAAATATTTCTTACAATTTTATTTTCTTGTAAAATATTAAATTTACTTCAGAAAATTATCTATAGCGTTTGATATTGAATAAATAAAATTTACAGAAGGTGAGGTCAATATGCTATAGCGAAAGAACAAGAAAACAAAGTGAGAGAACTTGTAAGTTTAACTTAAATTTATCAAAAGATAAGTTACTCATTCAAACTGAAGTAAATTTTGATTTTAATATTGGTCGTGTGGTTGACGAGATCCATACCTTATTCAGGTCATAAATCTGTGATGAATATACGTCCTTGACCTCCGGAAATAGGTATCATCGATGATAAATAAACAATAAGTGAAATTTTGTTTCTATGGTTGAAGGAAATACCGCAACGTAGGTATGATGAATAGGTAATAGAGCCAGATTCGAGGCTATACTTTGAGTGAATTAGTCTCAGGTCGTGAATCGTCCAATTCAATACCTTTACGAGAGTCCACATTCTATTATTGCTCCCATTCTCACATTCCTTTCATTCTATCGTTCATTTCCGTAGCTATTCAGCCAATGTTTGCTTTGGCTTCCACTGAAAACATCAGATTCCCAATTCGGAGGATTCGGATAATTTAACTTCCTACATTTTTTTGAGTTCCGATCGTGGTGGAAATACTCTATCCCATTTCTGATAGTGGCCTCCAATTCTCAACAACACAAAAGGCATTCAAAGGGGACGCAAAACAGAACTATCATTCAAAGGAAAATGCTTTGGGCACTCCAAACTGTGGCTCAATAGGAATGTTTCCCTCTTGACTCGGATTTTTATAGTGATGTATCGAGGGAATTCCGAATGGGATTATACCATTCGTATCGGACGTGGTATATTACTTCAATTTTGCCAACAAGGAGAGATCGTGAGAGCTGTTCCGCAGATTTGAATAAAATATATTTTTACGTATATGAAATGCAACCAAAGAGAAACGAAGTTCGAATAAATTGATCTTAATTTGTAATAATAATTATCTTCGGTATTTTCAGTCATTTAAACCTAAACAGGAATGGGTTTTTTTATGACTACTACGAGAGATTTCCACTCTCTAAGGAAGACTTATTGACGGCATAAAGATTTATGTTTAATGGCATTAGAATTCTAGGTAGGATTCGGATGATTTAAATGCTACCGATAGGAGTTTTCTTTTAATTGTATGTTCCTATCATTTTGAAGTGTGTTGTAAGAGAATATAGAATAAACATTGATAACTTGATAAAAGCTGAGTAAATAAACAACGGATTAAATAGGTAGGTAGTCTGAAATCATGCATAGCGCATGACCTATTTAATTAATGTTTATAAGTATAAGTAAGTTGGATCTATAATCAGCCAAATGTTTCCAGCAGAATAATCATAAACACAATACATAGTATTCTATACCTTACAATTTAGGCAAGGCAACATCCATTTCGGTAACGTGAGAAAAATCATGGAGATCCGACTCAGATCTAGTGATTCAAAAGAAATCCATGATTTACATCTACATTAATACCCTAAAAACCGCCTTTCGGCGTGTAGCACGGGGATTTACGCGAAGGATAAGCAGTATTTAAGTCAGAGAAGACTTTCTTAAGGCGATATTGAGATCAAACCATCTCTTCTTTCATCTCGCTTTCCTTCAGTGCCTTAAAACATAAATTATGTGTACCTGAATAGACATAGGAAAACTTTAGAAGGAATTGATATAAAAAATACTAAGGAAAAAAGATCTTTCTACTGCAGGAAAATTCCCACAAATAGGGGAGTGTGAAAACTCTGTGTAGGCTAGTATATGTAGTAGAAGCTGAAAGATATAAGAGATAGCTGTGTGGAACATGGAAGTCATAAAAGTAGTACATAAAAACCTAGTACTCGAAATAAGTCAGTAAAATAATCATAAAGGAGAAAATGTAAGGCTTAAATGAATGCGTAAATTTTAACATATGAAAAACTATGGCTATGCGTGTATCCTTCAGGAATTGTTATTTTCTGGGGCCTTTCCCAATTTCTTTCGCAAGAAAATGAGGGCCGAATTCAATTTCCGGGACAACGGCGACAAAGAGCGAAGCTTCGTTACAAACGGGGACCCCCCTCCGCAGATATCTACTTGGAGGTATCTTGGATCCGATGGGTTTGCCAACAACAAAAGATGCGGAAGGAATGGCGAAAGATCCCCTTCCTTCCATTCCCAACTTCTCACTCTTTCGCGTTTGCCAGAGATGTGTCATCTAAAGTTTGCATACACATCTGAGGTTCGTTGACCGCTACAAGGCGAAGAGATTCCCCGCAGTTGCGAAAGCTTTGAAAAGGAAACTTCAGTTTGTGGTTTACTTTCAGAACTTGAAAACAGTTCTGAATGGAAAACCATGTCCTATCATAAAACTGAGGAACGAGTGGAAATTGTTTAGAAATGTTTTCAGATTCTGAGGTGTTTTTTGCCTGCCAAGGTTAATTTTAAAATTACAATTTGTCTTACGAATTCTCATTTATAAGACACATGCGTCATGCTCAAAAATATTATATTAAATAAAGCTGTACCCCAAAAAGAAAAATACGATAAGCACGAAAATCAGAATGATGAGTAAAATTTTGCGTTTCGTTCACTCTTGCAGTCTCTTATTATACAAGGATTATTATCTTTCACAAAAGTAAAAAATATCATTTTAAAATATTATTATGAAGAACACAGTAGATGAAGCATAAGTATTCATGAGGAATAGTACGAAAGATGATTAAAAATATCGATTTTTCTAGAGCCAGTTTTGGTTGGAATTAAGATATCTAGCAGGAAGGTGACCTTAACTAAAAAAAACGATAAAATGGTAAGATATGTCAAGCATGTAATAATACTTCAATGGATCATCTACCGTTTTGTGCTAAACCGTTAGAAAATGACTCAAAAATAGAGAAAAAGTTATAGTACTAAGGTATTGATATTTACGAAGAAAGTTCGTAACATTTCGATGAAAGATACGGTAAAATGTAAGAAGTGGAAAAGCAAGAACGAGAGTTACAAGTACTACAACTAATATTATCTATCTATTAATACGTGAAGAGAAAGCTTTGGATCCCTTTTTAAGGACACTGCGCGAACGGAGGAGTTTGAAATCTGGCATAGTTAAAGTTTATATGAAGAAGGAGTGCATAAAGCTAAAATCTTTGTCCAAATCTCCTTGGTTCGACTCTGGACCGGTATAATCGTCTCTCATAAGAAATGCACGCAAAGTTCATTTTGATCGATTGCAGACATTTTTTTATTTTGCTGAATTAAATCAGAAATAATGGTACTACGAAATCGAGATTAATACCAAAAGAAAGGAAATTGAATAAAAATTCTTATTTTGGTCGTAGAATATCGCATTCTAGTCGAAATTACGAGAACTCGGGCAAAATGAACGAAAATGTTGTGAAATTTCTTCGTAGTAAACAAAGCAGTCCCCCTGGCGACCAAGGCGATTGTTGAATCCGAGCTTATGCGTTTTCACATTAGAATACACGGAGATTTTATCTCCAAAGCAAATTAACGGTAGGGACTCAAGTCAGAAATTATGAAAAGAGGGCAATCAACCGAGATGCCAACAGTCGCTAACTGATTAATAAATAACAGGGATATAATTACGGCGATTTTATGGCATTTTTTTGGAAATCAATCTTTAAAATTAAAAATGACAGTGAATTGTATCAAAAAATAAATAAATCTACAAGCTGTAATTGTATTTTATTTGTTTTTATAACATTAAAATTTTACATTTATTGAAAGGAATTAAGGCAACAACACACTCTAATGACGTATTTGTACACGCTCACAGCTGACGTAATAGAAAAATAATGAAATAAATTATAAGCAATGATTATATAGGCATACTCTATGACAAAAGAACCTCAATAACGTTCAGACATAAAAAATCAATGAATTATGGTCGGATTTCGACCACTGGGCGATCACTAGTTTAAGTAAATCGTCAAATACGTATTTTTAAATCTCTCATATCTCTATATGTGTACTAAAATTCAGGTTAGTAATGATATTAATTTAAGTGATAAATAAGATCCGCTGTTTTCGAAGCAGGAAAGCTCCATATACTAGGGGTCATACGTATAAAGGATCGAAGTAGGTAGGCGTCTTATAGATAGCCTTTCGTAGGACGACAAGAGGGTATAAGGAAGATTGAGCAAGATCCTTAAGGGTAACTCCTTGAGACTTACGTCCGTATCCGTGAATGATAGATCGCAGGATGTGATTTGGACACACACGAGAGCTCGTAAAGATAAAGGACAGAGAGATCGGCAATGGCTCGGATCGCTAGCAACAACTAAAGCCCTTCTTGATGCGGATATTTTTCTTGAACTACCGAAAGCTAGCAAATCAATGCTAAGATCTATCACATCCATACGGAAATTTTTATAAAGGTGTAATAAAAACCTACTAGTAACAGCTGCCCTTAAATATAGGGTCTCAGAGGCACTTTCAACAGCAGTAAAGATTTCTAAGCGGAGAAACCAATACGATAGTGGGATTCTAAAATATTTTACAGCCACCAAAATCATGACGATTTCCTTTTGCAGGGAAATAGAAAAATTAATATCTGTAATTTAAGGTTAACAGAGCTCTAGCAAATTTAATGATAACGAAGAGGAAAATGATCTTGTAACAAATAAACATACTTTTCTTCATTTTTGTGTCAGTATCGCATCCAATTAAGATAAAAATATAATTAGACTTTCATAAAATGATTTTATAAACACATAAATAACTAAAAACTCCAGAGAACTAATATAATAACATTTCCTACAATCTAACTGCAAAATTACCACCGTATGTCTAGAACTCTTCGTAAAATAGCTCTTTGAAAATTGTTGTCCAAGCAGTGAAGAATTTTCGTATTGGGCGTGTATTTAAGCAAAAATTGTGAAAAGGACTAATACCGAGAGGAAAATTGTATTTTCTAATCGATATATTTATTAAGCTTTAATTTTGACCCAAAGGGACGACCGTACGCCGACAGCAATGCTTCATAAGATGGTATACCCATTCCTCCACGCATTATCGGGATTACTTATATTTTAGGTAACTGAATTGGATTTTAATTACATATTTTTTGACGGGAGAATTCACTTCCAATATGTAAATAAGGAAACCAGAAAGAACTATTTATTGCAACGACCAACTGAAATATAAAAAATCCCGTGGGGTCTTCCGATTACCTCTGCTTGCTTAACAAGGTCAACCACCTAGGCTTTGTATGTTTAGCGTTATAAGATGTTATAAATCCCTAAAAAACATCGATTTGGTGGAATCTTTTCGCAAACAACTCTGAATTAAGAATATATTTACTTTCTCTATATAGTACTCTATACGTAGTATAGAGAAAGTATTGTATTCACAAAAAATTCGACCTCCAGATTTCAACGGAAATAGATGTTTTGGGGCCCAAAGAGTTCGTTTTCGCTATTTTCCCGAGCATGTCTGTCTGTGAGTGTTTGTGTGTCTGTCTGTCCGTGGTTAAAAAGTTTGAGGGCGCTTTATCATAAAAATTAATTATCCGATCATTTCCAAAGTTCGTATTTAGTATTTTCCTAACAATGCCAAAAGTTGATTAGTTTTTGATGAAAATCGCTTAACCGGAAGTTGCGGTTTATCCGGAACAAACTTTTGTTTCTTAAATATCTCTGTCAGAATGCAATATAGGTATATACAATTATATACAAAACTTATAGATAATGTAATTTACTACAACTTTTGTTTGAAACATTTTTTTCGTAACACTGATTTTTTAGGAGTTATTCTTGAATAATGGTTAACCGGAAGTTGTTGTTTATCCAGAAATGGAAGTTTTTCATACATATCTCTGTCAGAATACAATGTAGATATATACAATTACATACAAAAGTTATAAATAGTGTAAATTACTACAACTTTTGTTTGAAACATATTTTCGTAACACTGATTGTTTAGGAGTTATTAGCGAATACTCGCTAACCGTAAGTTGCTTTTTATCCAAACATTGTAGTTTTTCTTAAATATCTCTGACAGAATGTGATGTATTTGTATATAATTTGTACTACAGTTATAGATAATGTATTTTACTACAACTTTTGTTTGAAACATTTTTCTATAACACTCATTATTTTGGAGTTATTGATATATTACCGGCATAGGCTTTTGTTTTCCATAAATATGGAGAACGTTTTGGCCACATCAAATTTTTTTTCTTAAAAACACAAAACTATAAGTTTCTTTGGGAAAAATAGAAAGTACTACTTCGCATGTACGGAAGCGATTTGAAGAAGCGCTATTAAATAGTAAATTTTTAATGAAAAGATCTCCTTGATAACTCCTTAAAAGGAAATGAAGCTTCCAATTGATCTTGACTCAGACTAAACATTTTCTTTTGCGCTAATGCGCTTGTTGCACGAACGACTCGAAAAACATAATAAACGAGCAATGCCTTACCTTTCACAGGTTCTGTGCGGTTGAAGTTTGCGTAAAATGCACTACTTATTTAAGAGTTTCTAAGACGATTGCGAAGCCACTGTTTGCCTTCTCTTTCAGACGATCGTATCTTTAAGTTTTATCATGACATTTAGAGTTTGAGCATTTCTGGTGAAATGAAGCTGTAAAAGTGGCATTTTGAGGATATAATACAGTTCCTGGTTCAACGCCGTTAAGCTAATTGTAAGAAGATACAGATTGTAACATATTTCAAAATTATAAACAATAAGCTTATGGGGGAAAGAGAACATTTTTTTATACAAATCCTAATAAAAAATATTCATGGGCGTATATTTCATAAAAACATAAGACTTAGCAAGAAAATTATAAATTTCATATTCTATTTTAATTACATCCTGTTAGCAGTAATTATTTATCAAACGTGTATCCTTAAACTAAATCAATTCTTGTGCAGCAAGATGCTCGACATCGCCAACAAGGATAACTGTGAATCACTTACTATGGGGATGTATGCATTATTTAGAAGAATATATCTTCTGAATAATTTATACTCACACACACAGGGAATTCTATATTCTTAAAACTTGAACCTTCTTTTAAATCATCAAACATTATAGAAATGAAACAGGTTTAGAACTGCTCCTATGATAATCTTTACTCTCTCCTAGAAATAAACAATTTCCGTGTATTTATCAAAGTATTCCATGTTATGTTCAATTTGGAAATGTATTATTCAAACAAATAATTACTCTTATCCATCTTCAATAGCTCGGTAATTTATGGGCTTGTGTGCCAGCGAGTTTCAAAATTGATTAATCTCCATTAACAAATTATTTAGTCCTTGTAATGATAACAAGAGTAATCTATGACGAGCACAATTACCAGCATTTACCTCTCCTTGTACTTACTTAATTTAATTTATTAATTATGTTTCCGGAAAATCATTCGAATTTCGATGAAAATAGTAGAGTGATAACTTTGTACAAATTGTTTCACTTCACAACTTGGATCCCGAATTCTCAGTGAAAATCGTTAAGTCTCTCATTTCGTCGACCCTCACTCCAAGTGAGTCAAAGAACACCCTCTACGCGTCGCGACGCCTTGATCCACTATTCCCCATTTTCTCCCCTATACGTGCCTAAAAATAGCCGCACGCAATATTCTTCTTCAAAAACCTTTAACCTTTTCTTCCTCCCATCACTTTCGATAAAAATGATGAAGCATTTTCTCTGTTTTCCCGCCACTCAAAATCGCTTATTCGATAAATATCCCGACTACAGTCTCCTCCTTTTTACCCTATGCCCTTAACCTGAGAATATTTCTCGCTAATGCTTTGATCTATTGAAATGATACACGAAGGAGAAATCGAAAATTTCCACTGCTAATATCGGGTAGGATAATTATTACCAGTAAGAAAGATAAGCATTGTAATCGGTGATGTGAATACATGCAGTTAACATAATTGCAAACATTAATTTAATCGAATACGTATCTCCTCTCAGTAATCCGTAATTAATAATTATTATTTATATAAGGGTTGATTTTCGTTGACAAATCAGAAAAAATTAAAGCTAAAGCATATAAACTACATTTACTGTACCATATATGTGGCTTTATGACTAAGGCTTTACCGTACTATTTTGAAATGGCTTTGTTTTTTTCTACAGCACAAATATAACTTTTATGATTCATCTAAGTGTTATAATTACCACAAGTAAATCAATTTTATCTGGTAGAATGACTGCAGAAGAATTATAATAACGATTATATATAAGATCTAATGTTGTCTCACGATATTTGGTAGAATTACACTTTAGAAGTAACAGTATAGTATTATCTTGAAAGACTTAACCGAATGTTTTTTTAATCAATAGAGACATCCTCTACATATGATCCAAGCTTACTTCAGATAAAAATGAAAGGTAAACTTTCATCACATAAAAATATTCTGTTTATATTCTCTAAATAACTGAATAGCAACGATTACTCCAACATAGTAGCTCCTCATAAAACACCATGATTTACACATATTTTCAACGAGAATCTTTTCTATATCGATGCTTCAGCTCAATAAAGAAAGACATACTATTTATACAAAAGTACAAATTTATAATTGTATTGATTTCATCTTGTATGCTGATGAACAGAGTAAATATAAATATAGATGGAATGTTACTAAGAGAACAGGCTTACTAAATATCTGGGTGAAAGAGTGGATTTATCTGAATCACAAAAAGTCGATAAATTCATAGATTTAAAGATACGTATGACCGGAGAAATGATGTATTTCAGAGCGATTCATCCTCTCGACTTTGCATGTCCTTTCATCAAATAATTATTCATTCACTGTCGAACGCGACATTGACTCCCTTGATCCACCATTCTTCGTGGGATACTCCTCTCTCTACCCTTTGCAACCCATCCCTATCTAATCGCTTTTCCGCCCACTCCGAGAGCAGACTCCCACTACCGTCTCCTTCCTCCCTGATTCTTCAACCACCCGCGTTTTTCTCCCTTCCCTTCTTACCTGCTCAATCTACCGCAACCAGACACACCTCTGCGTGTCTAACCTCAATCCACCGCCGCTCCCCCGACCTGCTAATGCCTCGCCACCCCGCCCCTCGAGGCAATATATCTTCCAGGCTTATCCCTCTCTCTTTCCTACCTCCCTTCTCTGTCCCTCTCATTCCCTTTCTATCCAGTCCTCCCGTACTGTCTTCGAAGATAGCATATGGTACGGTGCTATGCTTCTATTAAGTGAATAGCGTGTTTGTGATCGGCTGAGTTATATTAGGTACTACTTCTTGAATCGATACCATGATCTGAAAATCTAGAATAGTGGCAAATTCTTTCTTCCTGAAAACGTTCTCAAGAAAAGAGTCAACTGAAAAATTCAATACTTCTAAAGTATTAAAAAGTTTTGATGAAGAGGCTAAACATAGAGAGTCTATGAAATAATGATGAAGAAGAACAATTTGTACTTTTTCCACAGTATTTTACTAAAAACAATAAAAGGAAACAAAACACGACTAGTTTCAGATATTGATCTCCATCATCAAGTTGATGATGCAGATCAATCTCTGAAACTAGTAGTGTGTTTTGTTTCCTTTTATGGTTGTTAATAAAATACTGTGGAAAAAGTACAAATAGTTCTTCTTCATCATGATGTATTTCCACAAGACATCGCCTGAGACTGTGAATTTTATGTATGAAATACTATGAAATAATGCTTAACATCAGATGATGGAATCGAAATCCCTGTATATATTTCCTACTAATATATTTTCAAAAAATTTAAAAAAATGCTACACATTTCCATATCATTTGTCAAAGCTACTTTTTATACTAAATATTCTCATGAGGATTTAAACATAGTTAGCCTATGAAGGAAATTTTTGCACCCGACGATTGAATCAAAATCCCTCTATATATACTACAGTGGTACCTTGGTTAACGACGCTAATCCGTTCCAGGATAATCGTCGTTAACCAAAACCGTCGTTATCCAAGGCACGATTTTCCACAGGTATAATAATGGTAATGGATTACCGTATTTCCCGGCGTCGAGGACGCACCCTAGTTATTGGAAGCAAAACTTATAATATTTACCGATTTAACTCCGGTGAGACAACATGTGCCTATGTGAATTAGCTACAATTTAGCATTGAACTATTTTTAATATTCTCCGCTAGCTGCTATTCAGTATGTTTTTATGATGTAACGTACACCAGATATTAGTTTATAATATAGTGATTAGAAATAGACGTGCTGAAACACGTGAAACTCCGGAAAGACCAATCGACGAGGCGTCGTAAGCCAAATCCTACATCGTTACCCAAGATATATTTTGGTTACAGCAACTCGTCGTTAACCAAGTCCGTCGTTAACTAAGACCGTCGTTAACCAAGGTACTACTAAATTTCGACCAAAAATTTTTAAACAAATGCTACACATTTCCATTTTATTTGTCAAAGATACGTTATATTCTAATTATTTTCAGGAGGAGCTAAACAAACTAAGTCTGTGAAGGAAATTTTTAGCACCAGACGATTGAATCAAAATCCCTGTGCGTACCAAAACGAATAAAAATACTCTATTTTGTCAGAAAATATCATTTAAACATATACCACACATATCCGTTTTATTTCTCAATCATTATTTCTTAAAGAAACACTTACAGGGCGTGCACACAAAAAAAATCCCAAGAAAAAACGTCATTGTTTCTTAATATCTTTATAAATGTACTGAAAAATAATACAGATATATGTAGCATGTGTTTAAATAATTTTTAACTGAATATAGATAATAACTTAAAAATATAACATTTGCCACAATGTGAATGTTTCGTCAACGACTAGTTTCTGCTAGTGATGTTTTCTGCCTTGTTCCCGGCTCAAGGAAGGCTATTAGTAGCTGAAACCAGCAGCCAACGAAATATTTACACAGTAAAAGTTATTATTCTTTGTTGCTATAAAACTGATTTTACAGATAGTCAAATGTCAAAATTCCACAAAGTTACGGCCTCCTACGTGAACTTCAAATTTGATACCTCTTTTACTCAACAGAAATTTATCAAAGGTAAGAGAAATGAGCTGAAACACATCTTAGATCAGCTTATATCTCCATACATCATGCATATATAATATAGACATATCATCAGATATTTTTTCACCGACCAGAAAAATCCCTTCTCTTTTTTCCTTCGCTCCCCCCTCTCATATCCTCTCCCTCTCCTTTATCCTTCTCCTCCTTCCTCATTCTCCATCGACTTCGGCAACATTTCCCGCAGCGCTTCCCTTCATCAACTTGTGCCCACATACCTCCAAGATAAGGGATTCATCCCTTTCGCGTCACAAACTTATGCGTGGAGACCCCAAGCAAAGGGCGCATACTCGAATTTGCATTAGGATTCGCTCTACAAAAGAAAGTGTGAGAGATGCTTTTTGGAGCTACTTGAGAACACTTTCCCCATGATCGCCCAGTGAGAAATGGTTAGATTATTCCTATCTTCACGTCAAAAAAGTCTGCGTTTATACCATATTTCAAACCTTATTTGTCGCTGTTTCTGTTTGCCACGCGATTGTGGTGGAATAACATTAGATAACTCCGCTTCACTTGGAAATTGATCATTTAATTTTAAGACAGGTTTCACTTCCATCCGGATTTTATAGTATGAATGTTCTCCAAGTTTATAATTCGAGGTCTTTGTCCCGTGGTACGGTTTTTCTTATCTCGAAAATGGAGATAAAATATGGCTGAGCAGATTTTATTTTTTTCCGGAACATGGTCTAATTATGGGAAGGTCTTCCTATTCTTTCAAGAATAAATCAACAGCTACAATCTTTCCCTTATCTGTTTTCGGATCGGATTTCATTCTTATAAATACGGTCGCAAATTAAAAACCATATAAATACGACATTTTCTCGTCGCGTCGCAAAAATAGAATTAAATTAAAAAGTAGAACTTTAGATTAAATGCTTCTAACTTTAATTCAAAATGAAAAATTTGACATTTTATTTTATTAAGAAACCAAAAACTATAAATTTGCGGGGTATTCGTAATTTTTTTAATTTTAAAACGCTCTTTCAGTTAAACGAATGTATCACTGTAGGAACTACGAAGTAGGAACACGGTATAATTCACTGCAGGAACTACTTCATGGAGGAGATATTCTCATTTAAAGTAAAGCATCTTTTTCAGAGTACATCAATTATGATAAGCTTCATTGTAAGGAAAGAAACCCAAATCAATGTTGTTATTAAACTTGTAGTTAGTCACATAAGCAAAGTATCAAATACTAGACCTCATTAGCTAGAAATCAATTACGTACAGTTATATAAAAACGCACTAATTCATTAATTACCAAACCAATTGCTTTGATTCGGCAAACATCCATTTTACTTCCAATTAATTAAATAACTTTACGAGCTATGCAAATTAAATCATAGATGTACTATTCTCTACGAGAACCAAATGGAATTTTAATACCAAAATAATTAACGTTGTATATGTGAAAGTGGTAACCATTACGTGAAATTTTAACTCCTAAATTCAATAGGAAGACACATGACAGCGATTCATTATGATACTTAATGAGACAAATCTACAACCTTTAATTGAATAGGCTTTGTCATTAAAATTATTAGAGATGAAAATTTATATTAATGTAATATGAAAAAGATTTAGCATTTTTTAACCGTTTCCTCAACGACTAAAAATTAAAATCGTCTCAATAACAAGTTGAGAACGAGGATTCATTATTTATTTCACAGAGCGCTCAATAAAACTCTGAACTGGTGTTATGAACATCATGGATCCCTTATCAAATGGAGGTATTGAAAACCTTCGAGATTCCACCGTTAACTAATGAAGACCGGCAATACCTATAGCAAATGTTCGGAGATAAAAGTGCGGCAAAGATAATGCCCCTTATCACCAATAAGACAAAATATATTTACTGAGTGCCACCGCGGTAGGAAAAGCAATGACAGCAGCGGAGGTCGGAGAGGGAGAAAAGATATTAAGAGACACTTCAAAATCTCATATGTTCCTTTCCCTTATATGTTGCCTCTTATTCATTCTTTCTGTTCCTCTCTATGTTTCCAGTCCTTCTTCTTATACAGAAGAAACTTTATCGGTTTATTAGGGTTTGACTTGTCCTGATTTTGCCAGTCCTACATCTGCAGAAAGAAAAAATTCACATTGAATTTGATTTCCCACTTCACTTGATGAAATCCGATGTGTGGCTAACCTCATATGCCTCGAACGGTAAATTTAATAGCTGAGTTTTCTCAATTCAACAATTGCCTAATATTTGATGCGATAAATGCACTAATTATAAATTATAGCAGACCAAAAATCTCTCCTGATCAGACTAAAACGTGAATTGTTAATACACGGAATAAAAAAAGTTTGCCTCATATTTAGATTTTTTTGGATAGATATAACGGCGAACCGCGATTAAATTTATTGCATGAAGCCTAATTTATGCGGAGTAATTCAGGTATGGATTTATATATCTGTAATATGTATTGTATGTAAAGGTAGTAGAGATAGAGGTTTCCTCTGTTACAGAAAATCCCTTCGCTGACTGTAAAGAAGGTCGAGTATTATGTTAATTCGAATGGAATTTTAAAAAACTGATCATTTTCTGTTAAATAGAGATTTTCCTTCGATACTGGTAGAAACACATCATATCTTTCTTTGCTGTTTTCGTTACCAACTTGGTATTAAAAGAAGAAAACAAGATGGTCGGAATTAAGCGAGAACACAAATATGTAAGAAATTGCGATATATGCACAATTCAATAAAAGGTATTATTTAAAAGATTATTGATTGAAGTCAAACAATATTCGGTAGGAATATAAGCACGATAAAAGGGGTCATGGATAAATCGCTACGAGAAAAAGCCGAGGAGGGCATCAAAACGGCGATATTACGTAATTTTCCGACAGCCAATCTCCGAGGTTAATAAAGAACTGTTTCCGTTTCATGGGATTCAATCTGCACGTCATTTCGATTCTAATAAATAATGATGCATTTCCTGCTCTACTTGGCTCTGCCCTTGCAAAGAATATCCAATAGTTAAGTCAATATGTACCCTAAGAGTTCATAACCGGCTCTCTTTGTCAATATGACCGCTCATTGTGTTACGTTGCGTGACGCACTAGCAAAGAAAATGGCGATAAAAACTATCGTTGCCAGTGGCAACCGATTTCATTAAAAGCTTTACCTTTTGAAGTCTCGCGAAGCTATAGGCTGCGGGATTTCCCATATTGCGTGTTCAAATAACAAAGACAATGCGACTTTTTCTCGGTTCCATGCTCAAATGTAGTTTATCGCTGACATATTTCCATCGACAATTTTTTTCATTCGATCCACAGATAGCTCTTAATTATTACATGACGTTATCTTACCTGCACGATAGAGAAAATATTTTACTTCTATTTAGTTTCGTGAGGAAATGAAATATTTTTACGTTCGTGAGAGTACGCAAATATTTTGCCGGCTACTTAGGGAATATTTGAATATATTTTTAAATGGGAGTGGTACAGGCTTAGTATTCCAGATAATGAATTTAATATGATACCAATCTCGTTTTCATGATGTTATCTCAAAAGAGACCGAGGCATTTTAGCTTTTCCGCTGTAGTGAAGCGGATGAAACTTTTTATTCACTCCTTTTACATTCGTTAAAATTTTATAATTTGACGGGGTATAGTGAAATTTCCACGAACTGTGGATTTTTAGGCTTTAATATTTTTGTTAACGTGAACTTCATGATTATAAATCAAACAGTTAATTTGCGTAAAGTTAAAGTAAAATCTTGCTGATTATACTCGTTATTTTTAACAATTCCAATATATTTTTATATGCATCTATATTTACCACGATTCGAACCAAGAAATACTAAAATAAACTTCATAAATCATGCAAGCTCTGGTTATCGACCTATAGAAGATATAACTTGCATTACGTACACACGGAACCTTTAGTGGTAATTGACCTTGAAAATCATAGATATTCAATGATTTATTTCTTTTGTCCTAAATAACGATTGAATGGACATCATTCAGATGAAAACAAACCATATTAATATAATGAGGTTCTTCTTTGTAAGGCATATAATCATCCTTTAATCCTGCTATAACCATATGTATGCCTTTTGGTGCCTGGAATGGGTGCAAACAGCATGACTCCACTTCCCTTATTGTTTATCCAGCTGCTCTCATATTTCTACTACAAACCTTTTCTGTAACCATGAATGGGAGAATAGACGGACGATTTTTAAATTATGAGTGAAGATGATGGTTACATACCTCCAACTAAATATTATCTTCCATTAAAACTGATATAATTTTAAAAGATATACGCCTAACTTTGTTTTTGTACTCTTCAATGAGCTACTTAGGCTATGGGCTTATCCTGTCAATATCTACCGTATTTTTCGCCGTATAAGACGCACTTTTTCTTCCCCAAAACTGGGGGGAAAAGTTGGTGCGTCTTATACGACGAATAGACAGTTTGCCTCAGCGATCCGCGAACCGAACAGATCGACCGGAAACAGAACGAGAATTAGGAAAGGCCGCGGTCTTAGGAAAGGCCGCGGCGGCGTTGAAAATTGTTCTTAAACTGCTGTTAACTTTACACAGTTGATATAAAATATTTTACTACAGTATTTGGTTCAGAATTTTTTTTCTAGATTTTCCTCCTTTAAAATCGGGTGCTTCTCATATTCCGGAGCGTCTTATACGGCGAAAAATACGGTAATTTTAACCATATAAAACCAAATGATGGTTTAGTTACCAAAATTATTATCGATCCATCAATGTAAATTAAATTTTGAAAATCTGTTGCAGTGCTTTATAATGAAGCATGTATAAACAAAGCGGAATAGATCTGAATGTTGTTTCGGCTATGATAGAATCCCTCGGATGGAACTCTCTTAGTGATAGAAGACTTGAGTATCGACGGAGGGTTTTTGATAAATTTATCACTACCGATTTCGGGTAAGAGATAGCTAATATTGTTATCCAGTTTAAATGCTTTCGCGATCTTCGGGAGAAAACAAAAAAGCGATACAGGGAAGTAGTTGCCAAGACAGATAGTTACTTTTGGTCGTTTTTCCCGCGAAGTATTAGAGAAGCTAATAGCTCTCCAGGTTAGGGATTTCGGTGTTTATCACCCTCTGCCACGCACCAATGGCAGATTGCAGGGTTTAAATGTAAATGTAAATAAAAAGTAGTAAGTAGGTAATGATAGCGTTTTGTAAATCTTAAATCAGAAAGAGAAAAGAACTAAAACATCTTTTTCGCTACACATTGATGGAAGTGAGGTTAAAATAAGATATGCAAATAGTAGGCGACGGAGAGCGGAGACTGTATCTCTTTGGGGTAGAATACATATTGAGAATTGGAAATGAGAAGAAAAAATTTGAGATTTCAAGATAGAGCGATATATTTACATAACATTCAAAATATGAATGCGTAAACATGAATGAGGGATTAAAAAATGAGGTTCTAGCTCAGGGGAATTTCTCATGTGAAAATAGAAAATTTCGTTAACCAATTTGGCAGATTATGCGGATACAAATTTCTGTTCATGTATGTAAGATACATCTTTATATCTAATGCAACGCTTTTGACTGTTATCTTAAATAAACTCATCTGCTCACTAAGCTGGTAACATAAGTAGGTAGGTAGGTAAGCTCATCTGAAACTAAGAGGCCCTACACTTTGAAAATACTTTTTGTAAAGAGTAAAAAAATAACATGAAACGATAGTATAGTATTTACTTAGTCGTTCATAATAATAATACATATAATGAAAAAATCATAACCATTATGTCCAACGACATTTACAAGAAGAATGTCTAAGGGAAGATATCCCCTGATTCTTAGACAATAATAATGGTTGCTCGTGTTGCGGGTTGCAGCACATTAGGATTAAGTGGGTCTTTTTCTGCTGCTACTCAAGGAGAATTACAAATTTTGGGAAAAAAATATTTTAAGCGTATTGTCCATGGTAGAAGAAAAATAATATTGATAGTATAATAAATAATATATTGTTAATGACAATCTAATCCATAGAGTTTAGGATCACATAAGAGCGTAAAATTTTGATTTACATGGATGCATGCACATCATAAGTAATTGAATAAATTACGACATAAATGACGTATTTTGCACAAACGTCATATGCATATATACGCGTGATAACCAACTTAACACTTTTTCATAATCATCCACCAAGAGAATACATTTATAAAATAAAGAAAGAAAAATTTACATAAATGTCTTGGTATATTTTATCTCGTCATTGCTAACCTATGAATAACCGAAATCAAGGGGATGTAATAAAATTCAACAACGGCGAGCCAAACATAAGCAAGCTGAGGATGGTCAATCGAAGCCTTACTTTGAGTATATTTGCGCAACCTCTAATTCGCGAGAAGACAAGCGATTGGTGCTACATTCACCTGAACGGACGGAAATATCAAACAGCGATTCAAATGATGCTGTTAGATCCTCGGGATTGGCTCGACGCGTTTGATGTTGGTAGGCGGAACTCCGCAGAGATTTCAGATGATTTTCGTCTGAAAAACGAGATGAAAATGTTCTTCGTTTCCGAGAAGGATTTTAGAAGGCGAAAAATGATTGACGAATGAGATTAAAGAAAAGTCATTAAATATTTGAGAGGAAGTGAAAGCACAATCGACGAGTTTATGATTGAAGAGGAATTGGTGGAAAGGAAATGATTACTGCCAGAAAATGGAGATTATTGGACCCGGAGATGTACAACAGTAATTAGGTGTGATTAAAACTTATAAAAGTAGACAGGAATGAAGATATCGATAATTGTACAATATATGTATATGACCATGAAGCTGAAATTAAATACGTTAACTCCTACACATTTATGATGATATCACGCAAAGATATTCGTAGTCGTTGAGTATTTCAGATGCAGAACGATTGAGAAAAACACATGAGAATAAAATACGTTCGAAAAATGCAAGGATAACATATTTTCATATATTTTTAAAAAATTTTGTTGCTACCAATGACATTTTAAGTAGGTCGGTTCAATAATTTTGAAATTAATAATGAGTAAAAGGTTTTGTAGAAATATAAGTTAATGTAAGAATATTCATCTAGATGGAGTATTCCTATATATAAACATATTTTAATTATAAAAACTACCTAAAACTAACCTAACTACCACCCGGTGAATTGATCCGGGGAGAATTCGTACACGGGGAATTCATACGCGGGGAATTCATACGCGGGGAATTTGTACGCGGCGAATTGATCTCTCGACATATTGGTACGCGGGAAATTGATCCCCCGCACTGATGTTGCATTGCCAACCCAACCCCCCGATTAATTTATTTATAACATCAACTAATAATCAGAGCGTGAAGATTAACATAAGAATGAATACCAGTATTCCAAAATAGCGCAGGGGATCAATTCCCTGCGTACCAATCTAATGGGAGATCAATTCCCCGCGTATGAATTCCCCGCGAACGAATTCCCCCCGGACCAATTTACCGGCGCCCGGTGAATTGATCCGGGGAGAATTCGGACCAATTTACCGGCCACGCTAAAATACGAATGATTAAAAGATTTATGATACAAAATTTGAGAGTTTGAATAGATCTAACAGAAGATCAGACTCTTGTGTCACATATTCAGTTACAGAACTCTATCCAAGCGGAAATAAATATTTAAAATTTAGCGATACTTTAGTGCAACCCAAGCATTCCAAATTTAAACTTGTCCCTTCCTTGATCATAATTGAGTCGAACAGCTGATGGGGATAACAGCGATCGACGATAATTATACGTTAAAAAGATACGGTTTACTCGCAAAACGAACAAGGGGATTCAATAAGGAATTATTAACTACAGAAAATTATAGATGAAATAATAAGAAGGAAGGGATGGAAAGGAGGGAGATAATCAGGAAGAGATGAAAGACCTATTGGCAAAGAAAGAAAGATTGAAGAGAGCAACGATGAGGAAGAAGCAAGATGAGGAACGTGTGTATAGGAAGGCTCTCTTCTTTCATATTTCCAACAGCATTTCATTCGGTCCTTTTGATACTCCCTCCGCATTGTTCTTCCACGTGCTGACGCTCGTTCCCCTTGAAATCAAAGGTCATACGTATACGCACTTTCCAATACGTCAATCGAGGCCTGTGCTTTATCTCTGTTTCATTGTACGAGGGTAATCGCTTTCTTGCGTTTTCCAGCGAAATGCATCACAAATATTGGTCATGATTTGATAAACGCAAAGGGAAAAGTATCGGCTTATAGCTGCAGGCGGATTTGAGTACACGTCATCTCGGTGATTACGTGATGGACAAGCTGACATATTAACGTCTAATAAAGGCAATGATGTGTGGTTTGATAATAGTATGTGAGTCAATAATTTTCCCATACAAGCTGGAGAACAACTTCAAAAAGAAGTCTATTTTAAACCTGGAGATTATCAAAATTATTGTTTGACCAGATTTTGTTTCCCTTCCACATCAAACGTAAGATTGCATTTTATCTATCTATTTTAATAATCCTGGTTTTATTTTCGATCCTTGAAGTCCTTGAAAAAATTATAATCAATTATGATCCATAGATTTTGTTCTATTGCCCGGAGGAGCTTTCTTAAGCCCAGAGATCTCGAATTAAGCCCGGAATGTTGATAACCCTACTTTCGACTTTATTTTAATTTATTTAACATCTATCTTATGTGTATCATTTCAAAGTCTTCTGATTGGCCTCTCAATCCAATTGAAACTGATAAAAAGTGATGGCATATGTATGAGCTACTATACATGTCGCGAGTTTTAAGCGTTTCTTGGTGATAGCCATTGACCAAGAGTAGAGCTTTAAACATATCTTATTCTTTAGATTGAATTTTTCATATTGATAGTTATTGAACACTAATTTTTATTCTTTAAATACACATATAAATTAAAGATACCACACGGTGAGGCTTTTATTCCCTTAAAGATGACTAATATTTATTGAAAGTAACCGGTAACACTAATCATATCCTTTTTAATGATTCAGACTGATGATTAATTACCATGCTCTAGCAAAGAAAATCAGGATTCAAATCCAGGACCTCAGTATTGGAAAGTTAGAAACTACTGCACAGCTGAAGTGAGCTAATAATCAATTCTACTTATCTATTTTACTTGTCTACTTATCCTGAGCTAGTTTTTTCGAGTATCTACAATTGATATAGAGAACTAAAACCAATGTGTAACAGACTGAATGGTAAAAGTAACCTTTCCCTATTTTCTCCTGAGAAATGTTACAATGAGTCTTTTAACTATCTAACATCGAAAGAACCCAAGTCATTTCTTTACTCATGAATCTTAAGACTCCATCCATTAATCAACATCGTTAATTAGATTTTGATGTAACTTAACTACGGAGTAATTAAATTGAGGGCACAGAGGGAACTGTAATTTACTTTCAATTATCTAATCAGTTTCGAAAGATAAGTAATAGAGGCATCCTCATGAATGAAGCCCGAGCTTCTTTAACCAAATCAACTCCTTGATCTTAATTTCAAAGGTAGGAAAAATGAATCCGGGAAAAGTCAAAGTGACGGAAATATGGTGCTAATTCGCTTTCACATCCGGCGCGAGACGCGGGCACACTCAGCCAAACTCTTTCAATGAATCCCGCGTGAACCCCTCAATTATTCTCTCTTCAAAATGGAAAAAACACTGCCTCGAACGGAATAAAAAATGAGAACCAAAAAGAGAGACAGCTTCACTCTGATTTTCGGAAATGTAACAAAGCCAAACCCATCTCTCCTCCGATCTGAGGCATTCCTTTCCGAATCGACCCACATTCCGCCTCGTATGTGTGTGTGTGTTTCATTTGGGAAGGTCTAATTGAGCCATCCCATATGACTGTTCTCTCACGAAGAAAGAAGCGACGATGAAAAAGCGAGCGTACCTGACGTGGCCCACTCTCAACAGCCAATTCGGGCATTCGCTGACTTTCCATTGAGAATTGGGAGTGTGAACGAGCATCCACCCGTGCTGCTTTCAAATTCCAATGCATGCAAACAATACCTTGCCGACGAAAGAATTAATTTTTTTCTGAAGGGATGAAGGTAGGTAACTAGGTAGGCTAAACTAGGTTGTTTTAGACTAATACGAACAGTTTGTAGTAAATCCACCTTTTACATTGAAGAGATTAGAGAGAAGGGGTACAAAAGCTTTAACTTTTTCCGGTCTTAACATATCACGCTACTGAAAAGACTAACTAGAACACACATGGAATTGCAACATCATTCCATTACAGATTACCTCTAGAAGGAAATTGATAATCGTTTTATGTTAAAATGCCATATGCTGTATGTATGTGTAATCATAACGAACATCCTTCTTCCTATATTTTCAATTATTCTGAATGAATACCTGTGATCCTTTTACCTAAGGAAAGGCCATTTTCGAAAACAAAATAAATGAACATAGTAGTTACGGCACAACATAGACAATGCTCTAGCTTGATTTGTAAATTTTAAAACAACACTGTATTCTAATAAGATGGTGGACTAACATTGCAATCCAAAAGTATTAGTATACTGTTAGTTGTCTTAATCATTAGAATTCCTGATGCAAAATTTATTTTTTCCTAATTTAATAATTCCCTGTATCTAGTTTTATGACAAATATTTCAAATAGGCTTACATTAATCATAATCAGAAGTTCTTAGCAGTATAAAACTGCTGAAAAAACTGAAAATAAACTACTCTTCCTACGTCTATGGTTGTGCTGGTTAGTAAACGCTAATTTAACCAGAGATTTTTAACCAAAAACTTAGGAAATACTAGGCTATAAATACTAGAAACACCAAAAAATGGCGTATTTCCCAAAAGAATAACTAAAATCCTCCTAAGGTTTAACAAATATGAAAAATTTCCAATAATTGTATTTTATTATTTCCTGTGTATATTAAAAACAGACTATAAGAAATTCTCATTACAAAAAATAAACTGACGCGTGTGATCACAAATTAGGATTATAAATTGAGGAGTTTTTCTTCCCTTGATTAAAATAAATTATTTTGAGAAACATACCTCGCCATAATAAATAAAAAAACTAGATTAACTATTCTAGTTGACTATTGTAAATTATTGGCATGTCACCTATTCAGGGCAGAATTATTTTCTGTCTCTTTAATGAATGTATTTGTGACGTAATAAATTATTATTATTATTATTATTATTATTATTCTTATTATTATTATTATTATTATTTAAGAGAAAAAATAATTACGGAAAATAAAAAGTTATACCATGGAAAACTTAAGGAGAGCAAGTGTAGCAATCTACGGTATAGAGGAAATCAATTTCATTTCCATTAATCATTATCGAATTACGTTTAGTTTATCCAACTGTAATGTCAAATAGGAGATAGAGGGAATACATCATACCCTGATGTGCATCGCAATCAATCTGAATACTTGAATACAAGCTCATTCCGGGAAAATACTCAACCTTTCTGTTAGAGGACGCATTTATCTGCTGTGTCAAAATTTCGCGAAATGCTGTCACAAATAAAACAGCGTTTTATAATTTGAGAGCGGTTTTGCGGGAGAAATTCCTTCAAGATTGATGAGTTTGTGAGTCGAAGGAGCTACTTCAGCCGTTCGGACGAGCATTTTATAAAAGAAAATCTATAACCATTTGAGCATTTTCCGCAAAATGCTTTTTGAAATTGATAAGCTCTTCCCAATCGTAAGGGGTAGTTACATAGAACACGTTTCAAACGATTGATCAATGTCATTCAAAGGAAAATTTAAAAAAAACATTTTTAAAAGGAGGAAAATGTTTATGTTCTGTCTTGCATAAGACTTTAACTCTTTCATAAGTATAAAAGTTTTGATAGCTCGCCGTGGTTATTTTCAGATATCAAAAATGATACATATTAAAGCCGAACTTAATGAATTGCATTCAATCGCTTTTCTTTTACAATAATTGAATCAGATAGCTGTCAGATATCAAAACAATCAGATATCAAAACTTATATCAAAAGAGTAAATTAAGTATTATATTAAAATTAATGTGTTCTATCCTCACTTCGTGGAATTCAGTATAAACCATCGTAAATAAAACACTAAGTAACTTCCACAAATATATTTTCCAACGACCGGTTTCGTCAACGAATTGAAATCTTACAGAAAATTTTCTGTACCTGAACTTTTTGAAATTTACTGTACTTGCACCTGAAGATGTCAATTCGTTGACGAAACAGGTCGTTGGAAAACATATATTTGTGGAAGTTACTTAGTGTTTTATTTACGATGGTTTATACTGAATTCCACGAAGTGAGGATAGAACACATTAATTTTAATATAATACTTAATTTACTCTTTTGATATAAGTTTTGATATCTGATTGTTTTGATATCTGACAGCTATCTGATTCAATTATTGTAAAAGAAAAGCGATTGAATGCAATTCATTAAGTTCGGCTTTAATATGTATCATTTTTGATATCTGAAAATAACCACGGCGAGCTATCAAAACTTTTATACTTATATATACAGTATAGGAATACTACAATAATATTATATGATGGTTTATTAAGTAGGAGTTAAAAATATTATTAATGAGATTTTGGATATATTGGTTAAACTAAAGTTAAGATACGTTTTTTTGTTTTCGAAATTCGCCGCTAGGTAGCAGCACTTTTGTCAACAACCAACAATGTATTTCTACAGAACTCGCGCACTCAACCTCCGCTACTATTCGCGAAATATGCGCGGTGCCAATGGGTTGTGGTAGGACAAGTAGGGTTGTTTTCGTTCCTTTCGAATCTCCGCTTTTAATCGCGAAATATGCGTAAAATATAAGTAATACAGGTGCTGCCACCTAGCGGCGAATTTTGAAAAAAACTGGTATCTAAACTTTAGTTTTACCGGATATATTTATGTTGGAATTTTTTAATGATTTTTTTTCAATTAGCTCTGAAAATTTGAATAACGTAATAATATTAATTACTTAAGCTCTAAGTTTATTTATAGAATACAAAAATAGCAGAGAAATTATTTGAGGAGTAAACATTACATTGATATTGAGTGCCTAGTCTCAGATTTGTAATAGCTTATCTTTTAATTAGAATATCACTAACAGAATTATCAGTTTGTAATTGTGTAACTCGAGTTACATAAACGAGTCTTTGGAAGGAATTGTGAGTAAATGCGAGTAAGACAGACTAAATGAGATTACATAAATAGGGTAATGAAATATAATATGAAAATTCGCATTAATAGATGAATTTCGCTTCGAGTTATATTTCAAGTTTAGATGTCAAAACTAATTACCCACTTAAATTAATTAATATTCCAGAAAATAGAATTAGAATGTTAAACACAATAAATAACTAGATTCCTTATTTACACAGAAATTATTCATAGAGTAATCAAATACACTACGCCAATCTCCGTTATTATTTATAACTTTGGCTACAATTACCAACATGTACATACAAGAGACGATTTTTATCATTTTTAAAAGATATTTAGCTTAGTTGTCTCAAATGTGGGCCACAGGATCTTGAGGGATAATTAGATATTAAAAATCATCGCATACCCACTCGAAATTCAAAAGAAAAGCAACCTAACATTTCTTTGGGATAATTGAATGAATGAACTCCTTTCGAATCATAAAGAAGAGAGCGAGGAGGCAAAGCTGAATTAAAAGTCCCTTTTTGAAAACGAAGGGAAATTCAAAAGTAACTGATCAGCAGAAAATAATTAGACTCGTAATATAATAAAAATAATCGTATCACTCGAGAAAGGAGTAACCTTGAGTGAAGAAAATGCAAGTTCGTTTATTTCGGATTGAATTTTCGTAATTGAATCTTACCTTGATTTGGAAAATAATTTTCCTTCCGAGTGCGACCTTTTTTATAATTAATAATTACATTAATGGCATAGATATCATGCTCGTATAAATTACACTTTAACAGATGTATATATGAACTACGTAATTTGTGATGACGTTGACGCAATTTTAAAGAAGCATGACACCGAAAATTTTCTACCAATACAAACTATCGTTACATGAGCATTGGGTGGCGTAAAATCTACCTTCAAGTGGAATAAACTAGCATATTTGGGTACGGCGCAGAATGACTAGATACATTACATATATAGATGGTAATACATAGATCAATATGAGAATATTCAATTAGTAGCTGACGTATATAGTAGATGTTCTTTTTGTAAAGAATTGTAAGCTTCCCTAATTTTCCGCAGTGCGGATTCTATTTGGTTCTAGGCTGCAATGAAGATGCTGCGCAGCATTTCCATATTATTTGCCCTAAAAAAGTATTGGATATCAAAATATCGATTCGAACAAATTAATATTTGTTCATTTGAATACCAAGTGAAGCTGGTCCAAAGGGTCTATTAATACACCTGAAGATTACATTCATTATGATGGGCGAAAATAAAATATTGTATCTACCAATATATTTTTTTGAGTTCCAATATTAAAAAAACATCACTGTAACTTCACAATAAATATTAAATGTCCGGTTTCGCCAACATTTTGGGTGATTCGCTGACTCAATGTAAGTAGGGGTTAGGGACAAAATATTTCCAACACCTCACCCCTCCCCGTAATAGCTACGTTGTTCAGTATTCCCCCACACTCCGTAAAGCTTCCATTCTCCATTGCTCCTAGCATCTCATTTTTAAACCCTTCACTCTCGTTTATATTTATATGAAAAAGTCAACAAGTTAACGAAACCGGTCATTGAAAAACTGTTGGAGCATGGGAGCATTTTCTTAAATAAGTGTTTTTGATTGGTCATATCAATTATAGTTCAACCATATTTAAAGGGTTTCTCTATAAAGATGAGCTCAAGCTCGGCGATTCTCATGCAGTATAATAAGATATACCTATACTGTAGCCTATCAAGCAATGGGTGACTTTATGAAAATTTTTAGGAATTTTGATAAATAATGCATTTAATATGCATAGAAGCGTTCAAATTCCTGATTTCTCTGCAATTACATATTCATTTTAATAAAGTGGGAAAGTTGTACTTAATAGCAATACGTTTTGTTTTATAACTTTCATGAAATTTAAAAGTAGAATTCAAACTAAATACATCTGCTATTTATAATCTTATTTGATTTAATAGCGGAATCAAACTTTCAGTGAAAAACAGTAAGTGATTTAAGATTTAGTCAAATCATTTTCACGGGGCAGACATTCTATTTCACATACGGGGAATTAGTTAGGCAACTGTGCAAATTATATAAAGAAAGAGACAAACTCTTTCAAGCAAAAATAATGTACAGATTTAACTCGAGTTCATCCAATGCAACTCTTTCAGCAGCAACAAGGAGGCAAGGTTAAGCTAAACTGGCACGATTTTGCCATGCAAGTACTTATGCATAATAGAGAAACGCAAAAACCGTGGGATTAACCTTTTAAAGCTCTTCGTCGACATCCAATGAGATTTTAAAGCGAGTAAGAGGAAATGGGATGACCTGATCCAGGGGAATACTTAAATCCTCACTGGACAACGACTTGTGTAATTTGTAAGTTGCAGAATTTTCAGCGGGAATTCCTCATTCAAAGCTCTAAAGGTTTTGATAGAATATATTCTGCTTATAATGTAAATATGAGGTGTAAATAAATACGATGATAAACTTTGTCCCTAGGACGCAATGGAAATAAAAAAATTAGCTCTTTTTGAAAATAATACGATACCTATCTTTTCTTTACCCAAGTTGGAATTGAAAAACTGTTTTACTCACATTAATTCCCAAACGGGTCATCCAACGACTTTGCAAAGAGTAACTCACCTGCAAAAAAAGAAAACAAGATTAAGTAAATTAATCAAGTTACTTTAAATATATAATTCCAAAAAAAAATACATTGATATGTTACACTAACAACTAATAATTTATTCTTACCAATTTTAAATTAGTTATTCAATAGTTAATCAATATACTCATAAATTAATTGCATTTTATATTGTTAAATAAATTATACCTAAATTATTCTAATATCTTGTACATATGAAATAATTTCTTATGATTATTATTATTATCAAATCAAATAGAGCAAACGCTTCCACCGGACATTGTCAAACTATGGTGGGAAATAATTAGATTAATATTGTACAGGTAAATCTAGTAATTGTTAACTTAACACTACAAAAAATCACTAGAGAGGCTTCTCCTTGAAAAATTGAGAAATTTAATTACTCCATTTACATTAGTTTATGTAAATTCATCATGGCCAACAATCTGTAGTTATTTCTTTCCAATTTAATAGATTTAAATTTATTTTAATTCACGGTATTTTTAAAGTGTGCATGTTCCAATACAAAATAGTATTACTTCTACATTACTATAAAAAGTAAACATTACTGTTTGATACTTTTGGAGCCTTCATTCATAAATTTGATACTGATAGGAGTTCTGAGGAGCCTCCAAGTCATATTCGAGCAACGGAGGATAAAAAAATCTTGATGTTAAACGTAAAAAACTAAATTTTCGAAAGGATACAGAAAATAACTATACGCAACTAGTTCTATAAAAAGGTGGCTAATTGGTACCTTTAGCAAAACATTCCTAGTTGAACTGGTTTCCGTTACTTAGTATGGCCAGCCCTTACAATAGTATACAGAAATAGTTTTTATTAAGTAGAGTCTACGAAGCATATTTCTCACATTTCATTGAAGGAGAATTCTATTGAGTTACGCATCCATCTATTTCTTTCATTAGCGAATAGTTTAAATTGAACGAACCTTCCAATTTCGAACCGATTCCCCTTTTCCATCTGATACAGTCAATGCGAGGTTTGAATAACGTGAACAATCCCAAATAAATCAATTCGACTTATTTACCGGATTTTCCGGGAGTAGCTGTCGACTTTCTCCTTTTCAAGGATTTTAATTCTCTCCCATTTCAGCTCGAAAAATCATTAATTTAGGTTTATCTGCGACCGCCGGAAAACATCTAAAAACTTGAGCGAGAGCAGGTCTCGCTTTCCAGCGGCTACTTCAACTCTGACGTAACGATAAACTGCAGTTAAAAAAATGAAAGCGGAATTGAAAAAAGACTGGGTCCGTATCTTGAGCGCAAACGATTTCGCCAAAACAATTCGCGTATCTGAACTGATGAAAAAGCGGGCGTTCGACCGTTCGGCGGAGTCGTTTAAACCGAATGAAACGTTCGCTGCGGTTCGATAATAATCAGCTTCGCTAGCAGAAAAGCATCGCTGTTTCAGATCCTCGTTTGTTTTTCGCTCACCCGCGAGAGGGGATGAGGGGCGCACCTTTAATAATTCATGCCGGCGCTCGACCATTGAAATTCCAACCCGAAATGTATTCTAGATAGCGTTTTATTTCCCGTCTGCCCGCGCCCACGCGGAGGAAATGACGTGGATTCGAGACTTCGACGCCTTCCAATTTCAATTTCATACGCAATGTTTTCCTCGCTCGAAAGCTGAAACTTTATCCATCAAACCGACCGTCGCTGCAGAGGCAAATTTAGCGTGAGACGCCCATTATGGCTGAAATATAGGTTTTTATTTACGAAACAGAGAAATGAATCCTGTTTCTATGTAGGAAAAGCTATCAAATTAAAGAATGGCTGAATTAGAAAGACCTTCGAAAGATATTATGTTGGTAAAGAACATGGAGCTAATGGACCGTTCTATGATATGCCATAAGTTTACATACTCACGAATGCATTATTAGATGAGCCATTGCGGTTATAATGTTGATGCATCTTCCTTTACTTCCATCTTATATTCGCGAGCTTTTAGGTAATCTAATTTTTTATCTATACTGTACGAATCCTCGTCACCCCAAATTATTATATTTTCCTTGTGCTACAAGAAATCACCTATTTCATAGCCCTTTTTAGTAGGCAGACAGAGGCAAATGAATTTTTATACAAGTTTGACTTAATTTCCTCTATTTATTCAATTAACTAGAGTCTAGAATGTGTAAATGTGTAAAGCCAAACTACGATTATAGGATTTTATACCGAATATAATAATTATAATTAAGTCTTCTTAAATGTTCTTAATCATATGCAAAGTGCCCACGTTTTCCGGACATATGTGCGTAAGTAAATAGGTACTATTAGACTGCAACCGACGATAATTGATAATAAATTTGGTCACAAAAGCTAAAATATTTATATTTCAATTTTTTCATTTTCTTTAGTCATCTTTGAACTTTCTGTTGCATGTATGGAGTATTGCATGTACAGTCCTGGCCAAAATTAACGCACCACCTCCCTAGCGATCCTAACGACCGGTGGTGCGTTAATTTTGGCCAGGTGTGTACATTTAAGTTAAGCAATAGATATAATAAAAAATACGCCATAACGTTGAAGCATTTCCATTACTATTCGTTCGATAGATAGTCAATCGATAAAGATTCGATGAGTAGATTATCAAAATAAAAAGTTGGTCAGGTTTTCATTAGTTTATTTATGATAATTTAGAAATTTATTCATTTTTAGATTGATGCCTGCTCTCAACGAGGCTATAAAACTGAAACATTAAATGCAATACAACGGAATTGTGACCATTTTAGCTGTCTAAAACACAGAAATGAAGAAGACAATAATTTGAAGGTGTTGGGATGTGTCATATTTGGTTCACTCGTTTTTATTGCCATTCAAACTTCTTTTGACACGCAATTTGATCTTTATTTCTCTCAGTTATTTACTGTTGTAAGGAAACACCAGACGGAAGCCCTCACACTTTTTCTGTTCTTTATCCCTCAGTTACATTGTATTTTTAAAACTTTACCCCATCGGTAGTCTCTACTGCTTTTTTTGTTTTTCTTTGTTTTCCTTTGTTGTCACCTGTATTTCCTTCCACATCAATGTTCCCTATTATAACCTTGTTGAAACATAAACTACTCACTCAACATACAACACCTCAGGACTTCATACGGTTAAAAAACATCCCTCTCACACGCAACTAAAACTTTGACCGTACATTCAACGGATCCTACGTACTTATACGTTAATAATAAGGATAAAAGTCATATCACATTGTTGATATTTTTTCTTTCCGAAGACATAGAAGACAACTGTTGGGGGGAAAGATGGTTTCTAATTTAGAACTTGTTTTTCTAAACGTTAAAACCTACGTCACTTAAGATTACTCGTCCATAACCAAAAAAGCTTTGTTGCAAATGCCTAATCATACTCCATATAAATTAATCTTGAAATAAATTAATTTTGAAAGAGAGAATTGGTTAATTTATTACAAAAATCCACGCTTATTTAAAAGCAATTCTTAATATTTTCAGGAAATTAAATCCAAATTTAAGGAACTATAGCTAGACAGCAATATATGACGAGTTCGAATTGCATGGTACATTATATAATTACGGGAATATTCTTAGGAACCTAATTAAGTATAAAAAAATGAATATTAACCTCCGTAGTTTCTATTTCTAGAGAATTCCCCAAATTAACCAAAATGAAACTGTGGAGAAAGCAGCGGCGAGACACAAATATATCCCCTGAGGGAAATAAAGATGGAATCCGATCATACTATATTACAGTGGATCACTAGCGATTGAGAGGAGAGATTGGGAGAGTGTTCAAACATGTGCATGATTTCGGGTTTATGTCACTATTGGCAGTTCGGGGATGACCTGGAGAGTGGAGAACACAGCGCCCATGTACGAGACTGGGAGGAGTAAGAGAACAAGGGTTTGGCATTTTAGGGAGAGAGCTCGGGACAGAGCTAGTGTTTCTTGTCTTGGAACAGGTGGTGTGACAAACGCCATGTTAGCCACGGAATGTAGAGTGTCCCATATGACATTCCTGTGGAAAACGACCCTTTCCACCGTTTCCCATCCAAAATCATTCCCCGTTCCCCCATTTACGTGGATAACAGATGAAGTTGTATTCCTCCTGTTCCTTGATGTTAACTAGTAGGAATCAAGCATCATGAATAGATTTGTGAAATTAATTAACGGTACTTACATCAAGATTTACATCGTTTGTTGTTTCTTTCTTTGATACTACTTTAAAAGGAATTAATTTAGCACTGAGTCCATTTGTGAAATGAATTATCAATTCTTACATCAAACTTGGCATCGACTATAAATTATGAATTGAGTAGTTAAATTACTACTTATACAATAACATAATATCATCGATGCTGATATTTAAATATAAACTTTGTAGAAAAAATAATTAATAAAACAACAAGAATCATTACGAGTGATTATTAATAAAATATTTCGATTTTTATTCTACGATAATAATAAACCAAGTTCGTGATAACTGATAGTTCGTGGTTGCTACAATTATGCTGATTTCAGAGGAGGAATTTGGACGCAAAATATTTTACTTTGTTTTTTAGTTAGAAGAAATGAAGAAAAGTGGCATTTGAATTTTTAATGAACATCAAAAATACTGAAAGCGTGCAAAAATAGTTATTTTGTCGTTGGTTATATTATTGAAAAAAATGGTTTTATTATTGAAAAAGTGCATCTAAGATGGATTTAGATATGTGATATACATAATAACAGTATCTAAGCAATCTTTTCTAAATAAATAACCATGTTTCATATAAAACAATAACGTCTACACGTGATTTATAAATAAAATTATCGTGAAACCATTTTAACGGCAATGTCATGTAACTATCACAATCGTGCTAGATTTGTGAAAATTATGCCATTTGGCTAGAACTACTGTACTCGTTTCCAAGTCGCTAAGAGCAATATTGTGAATATAAATTAATTGCAAAGAGAATACAATACTAATGATATTTTCTGCCATTAAACATTGAAGAAAACTAATGTTGAGCAGCATAAATGCATATCTTATTTAATTTACTGTCTAAAAAAGTTTATTTTTAATGCCTAAGACTGCAACCATAAAAGCATTATTTTCCGTTTGTATGGCATTTTCTAACGCCATTCAAAGTTCTACTTTACGAGTGTTTCTTAAAAAATAGTAGTCCCTGTATCCTTTATTTCTGTAGATATTCAAAACTTATTGATATTACTTATCCACTACGCTTAAAGGTTCCCTAAAATTGACAGGGATTCTTTGTCTGTTATCGAAACCGAAGCCACAATTTCTCCATCCAAAATTACACAATCGATCTTCAGCATGCGGAGGCACTGGAATCGTTCGTGGTCTTTTCCGATGTATCCATCCAAAGTATGAAAGACATTTCCCAAAATCTTATTTTTCTACTCGCTCGCCTTCTCACTCGGCCCCCAATTTCTTTCTTTAAAGCTCCCTTTTTCCATTCTTCCTTTTTCCTCACGATCTCTCCCTCATTTTCGCGCATTCTCCTCGAGATATCCCCTCAAAAACCGCTCTTACATTTGAGAGCGAACGGAAAAAATTCATTTCGTTTTCCGCTCGAAGAGTGAGAATGCTTTTCCTTTAAATAAGAGCCGGTCCTTGAAACGTTCCCCGCACTCAAGACATCAGCTTTCAAGTACTTATCTTACTGTATACCTCAATTGAGTACTTTGCAAAGAAACGGCTGATTTTTTTCATGGGTATGTAAGAGAATAATCGATGCATAACAATGGAACGTGCGGCGAAGAGTATCTCTTAAACCATTTGTGTATTTTACAGCCGCGTGAGGCAGGTAATACGCAAAGTGTTGCATCTTCTTCAAAATTGTCAAAAATGATTCTTATCCACTGGATAAACAAGATATAAGCTCTAAAAACGTTTTGAAATGTTCTTTAGAATGTCTTTTATTTTTAGCAGCTTTCTTCTTACAAAGTACAGTCAGATAAACCTTAGAAAACTGCAGTTTTGAAGACACTTACAAAGGATCACGAAATTTCGCTAGAGAAGAGTATATGGTTTGATTGGACAGTGGAAGTTTAAGTGTTCTTAAGTGATTAAAGCTAAAGATATTTCTCGACTTCCCTCTATTTATGGATGGAACAAATTTGATTTTGAAATTTAGCTAGAGGTATTTTATGTGAGAATTATAGTGGCCAGTGTTTTATTCTATATAATCCATTATTTATTTATTTGTAGGATATTTATCAATTACAAATTGATTGATTTATCAATTACAAATTGATATTTACAAATAAAGTCTACATTCAAAAATTTGTAATATTATGCTATTATTTAATTCCTGTTTTTGTTTGTTCATGTAAGATGTAATTACAGTTTATTCTTGTTTTCTGTGTTCAAATTTTTGCTTTTTTTTTCTTTCAATTATGTTTTGTATTAAAATGATTTAATATTTGTTTGCAATATTCTGATTTCCTCATGTTTGTATAAAGTCTATTAATTTCTTTATATCTTTATATAAATATATGTTGTAATGTTCATATTTTAATTTATATATCTTCTATTAGACAAAATATATGTATTTTGATGTATAATCATGTTTAAATGAAAAAGGGCAATCTTATGCCCGTTAATAAAATCAATTCAATTCAATTCAATTCAAATGTGCAAGATATGTATATAAAATACTTTGAGGAAATATTACAAGCACAAATATGCATAAGATGTAAAAAATGAATAAAACAGACAAACTGTTATAATAATACATTAATTGAATATCCAAAAAGTAATATAATCAAATAATATATAAAGCTATCTGCCATATCCGTTTTCATTCTAAGTTCAACGTTACCATACTTCCAATACTTTCTTTTTAACTCAGGGTTTTCTGCGGCCCGAAAATCTTTCCAGAGACAGGTATGTAAATAGATTAAAACCCCATATTTTTATTTCAAAAGATAAAACAATAAAAACGAATCTACTCAGTCACCAAAATTCATGTTTTGTCTAAAATTTGTTTTCGGTGCGAAAGACGAAATAACCGTTTTGCTGCAAGGAAAAAAACCAAAACACGACTGTTAATGAATTAGAGAATTCCAACAAAACTATTTTCGTTAAGTAAGCCGTGTTATGACCCGTTTCAGAAAACAGAACGCCCGAGATTACAGAGCTTTAGGAATCACCCATAGCGCGATTCTATGAAAACACAACAAGAATATATTTTTTATTAAATTCCATCCCAGGTTAAACAATAGCAGTTGATCATAATCCGACAGTTAGATTGCGGAAAAAAATATTTGACATTATTAGTAAGAAGGAGATCATCCAACGAAAGTACGAATAATTTTATTTTTTTAATGAAAAAATCGCGATAGTAAGGAGTTTTCTAACGCTGCAGATAAAACGTAAAAGGAAAGACTTTCTTTCAAAATTAAACTTCGGGAATAACAGGATAATATCGAAGATCAAACAAAGTAAAACAGCTGGAAATAGAACCACGTGATAATCTTGTTGCACAATCACGGACGCTTCTGCACGCAGATAACTGATGACGATATATTAATTCGTTCACCACTGCCAGAACAGATTTAGCGAGAACAATGGCGCAGCAAACACTTATCCAAGTTTTGTATCTCACCAGCTCAGAGATAGCTCAAAATCATACCCAAGTAATCATGGTTTTCAAGGACAGCAGTGCTATTAGCCTTATTGCTGAAGATTCATTCATTCATTAAGATGCTTCCTGAAAATCATGCTATTTTGCATGATTTTTCTGAAGTAAAAAAATGAACGATTTTCATCCATAACCCAAAATAAATCGATTTTCATTTTTCATCTTGCAATGGATGTATTTCTACAAGATAGTAAGCTTTAATTAGCATTTTTCTGAGATTCATGTTCAACTTTAATTGTACAACCTCCTTCAACTAATTAAAATAGATAATCTACCATCTGCACCTCTCGCATAATTCATACAAAGATGCATAATGTTCTTTTCAAAGATTCCCATTAAATTTATTTTCATGTTCTCATTCATCCGATTTAAAGTTCTGCAATCTAATATCTCCTCAGCTAATTCATATAAAGCCTGAAAGCACCTCCATTCCATTCCCGATCTGTCCTTCGAAAAATATCCATGATAACGACATTTAGTAATTTATTTTTGCCCTCAAAGACGAGAAAGAACACCGAAATTTCCATCGCAAGGGATCCACTCGAAGAGGTATGTTTTCATCAATTAGATCTGTCTTTCGTAATAACATTAGAATATTTTTCCGTCCCTTTGACTTAATATATCATCAACTGTCTAAACGACTTCAAAGACCCTAAAAGAAAATATTTTACATTTCAGTCAATAAATTAATTTGACAACATCCAGTGAAAGCAGCTCTTCACTTCCTTTCCGTCGGAGTATCGTGATACATCTCGTTGGAGAGTTGAGGGAAATATGTATTACAAAATTTTTCTATCTTATATCTCAATGAACTCATTCCATAATTTTAGTATTGGCTACTGAAAATTAATGCTAGATTATAATATACGTCACAAATGAGGTTACTTTCAGCGAGTTATATTTAAAGCATAAAGGAATCTGAAACAATAATTATCAGGAATATCCTTTATCTAGTAAAATTACCATAGAAGGGAAAATATGATATATTCTAAGATAATATTTTTAGTTCTGAGTGAATTGATAAGAAGCCATTAAATTCAATTTTCAGTAAATATAATTATTTCTAATACAACCAGGTACAAATTGGTATATAGTGAATTAGGAATGCTCCTATTATTTAATATATAACTAATTACTTAAAAATAAGCACTTGATATTTCCGATAGCTTTAAGATTCATAGTATTCAATGTTTAGGATGTATGTATTTATATTTTATCGACTTCAATTTACTTATATTAAAGCAGATATAGCGATGAAATAGAGGGAGAAAGTATTATGAACAATAGAATGTACGATTTATTTCGTCAATTGATTTTAAATTGATTTTAATACGATTTATTGTTTTCTATTTACATAAATATATACATACCTCATAAAAATACTAAAAAGCACCACTTATATTTTAAGTACTGTACACATTACACAATAGGAGCATATACTCGTCGAACAACCTGATACCTATAATCTGATAATATAACCTGATGCTCGTATAAAGCATCAAATAATTCTCTTGATTCCTCAATCTCAATAGATGAAATTAATAGACGTATATAATTATTTCTACAATTAAATACGAAAATTAGGATTGGAATTCCATTAAAAGGATTTATTCGTCCAGTAATCGATGTCATATATTCATAAAATTAAATTTAATCAAAGCCTGCCCTCATTAATAGACAAAATATCATACAAAAATGAATACCTGGACTCCGAGAATGTCCATGATTCACTGTTTATAGGAAACTTCCAAAATTCATCCCATGAACGGCCCGGAATACTACTATGTACGTTTTATCTGATACTTGAGCAGTTCACAAAATTTCAGATGCCTTAATGACGCAACATCAAATCAATCATCATTCATCAAACTCAAATTCCTTTCGCATTTAAACGCATACTTTAACCGCTTTATGGCTCCAAACGAATTTCTCATCTTATTATCAGTTCAACACCTCTTTTATCCCCATGTATGTCGTCCGAATTTCCCACCGCGTCTCCGTCGACAAAGCTCTTTCGCACCTGTGTAGTCCTTTGTATTAACCGTCCTCCCAGAAAGGTCCTTGATAGCCTCTCCTTCCTACAGATATCCTCCGCTAATGGACTCCCTCAAAAATCCACTCATGCGCGTTCCTTCTTCCCCATGGGAGACCCTCTAATAACACGTGTCTTGATGAAGTGAGAACGGACAGAATACCAAACGGCACATGCAAAAACACCACGCCACTCTTTCAGCAGAAAGCAAAAGCATCTTGCTCGCATGTTTACTAGTAATTCTTTATGCATACTTTCTCCAGACGTTTATAACTCATTAAATAAATCGAGTTTCAATATCCAATGACAATTTTTCATTCAATGGCCTTCAATTAACTTTTAACTCGTATATCCACCATGTCCATGTAACCTGTTGTCACACACTCTCTCCCTTTTAAGTCAGTCGCTTTTGTAATAAATATCTTTCATCTAGAATTACCGAAACCAGGAACGGATCCAAAACCTTATCAGAGGGAGGTTTTGTGAACTTATTCCCAATTGACTTTAAAGTCGATATTGTGTAGTGAAAAGTGTGGTAAATGAAAAAGTCACTGTTAGCTTTTAATTCGTGCATTTCCTGTTATATTCTAGACGAATTGCTACCTAAAAAAATTACCAGCCATTTTACTCCACTTTGCCCCATTAGAATCCGTTAATAGTACAAACGAAATTAGGTTTTCTTGCTACGCAATTCTCGCATAACTATGAACTTTTTATGAGTATTTTCTTGTGATAAACTCGTTTCGGGTTTATCTTGAAGACGGATTCCCTCCTTCCCTCAGAATTAACGACTCCCACTTTGTCTTTCTAAAACAACCCTCCAATTTCTCCTTCCAGCAACACTCAATGACTCACTGGCTTCTATGTCATACTCTAATTCCACTACCAATCAACAAGGCAAACTTACACCTTAACAATTCAACCAAAGTTCATGATCTGAGTGAGTTAAGGAGGCTAGACTCACAATTCAAAGACTTTTAGATTGATAATGGATGCCAGACATGGGACTTCTGAGACGAAATTACTCTTGCTGCGTCGAAATTAAGTTTATTTAACTTGCCATCCATATATTAATATGTCACTTCATTTTTCTTATATTTATATTATTCTACCGTAATATTAATACACACGTCACCATTCTAGTATAAATGAGAGCTTTAATGTATTTCTATGTATTCAGAACACAAAACGTATTGTATATTATCGGTTTCAACAGTACAGGATAACCTTAGTTCACACTTAATATTTGACGAAATTATGTAAATTATATTATTTTACTTTTATATGTAATATTTAGAACAAATGAATACATTCATTCATTCACATACTTCATTGAAGAGGCTTTGCATTTCATATCTACCAATAAAAAATGTCATTAACTTCCGTCACCTATAATTATATTTTTCCATCCAGGAAGTGGCTTTGCACTTCATGTATATCAATAACTATGTTATTATGAAGATTCATACGATATAATTGGAGAGGAAAATAAAAAAAGCTACCACATGAGCATCATCATCTTTCCTAACAAGAGTTAACGAAAGTTTAAGATAGTCTGAACACTATAACTCAATCGTAAATTAGCTATACATTATTACTTATAGGTTAATACTTTTGTGTCAGAATTTTATGTTAATATGTTATAACTTGCTCTTTTTTGTACATTCTAATGACTTCTTTTTCTCTCGTCTATGTAGCTCTTTTATCTACTACCATATTTAAATTAAGTTTTCTGTAAGAAGGTTTCGCAGGTTTTTCACACCCTCTTCTTTTGAGGGTGTTTTCCTGCAGTGGAAATGTTTTCCTATGCTCTTAGCTTAGGTTTTTAAACCCACATAGTAGTTTTCTTCTCTGTACTTTTGCAATCTATCTATTTCTTTCTGTTCCAACATGACAAAGGGTTAGGTGTAAGAAGAGACTTGATAGTCTCAATCTCGCCCTGAATAAAGTCCTTTATTATTATTATTATTATTATTATTATTGTTTAGGCACCGTATATTATCATTTTTATAAATCAGGTAATTGTAATTTATCGATGTAGCATCTTTGGATCAATACATAGAAGGACGCAAAAAGTGAAAAGGAAAGTAATTTAAGGGAGAGCTGAGTTATATACGAGAGGAAGGAAAAGTAGAGGCTATCGCAAAATAGAGATTTATTCCACCGAAATGCGTTTGAGGATGTTTTACGATCACGTACGCTGATAACGATGTTGGAGGAAAAATCATTTTTCATTCGAAACCACACAAAAACGTCATTCTGTCAATTAGTTCCACCATTTTAGAAAGAAAAAGTGACGTCATATATTGAAACCTTTCTCGCACTAAACGCAAGATATATTCCAATTATATTGCTGATATCTTAGAGTTGGTAAGCTAATCGATGTTAAACCTATCGCTGATAATAGCTATAATATTTCTTAATCGTATATATTTCGTATAAAAAGAGAAGCCTTCCCTCGCAAAATATTCACGAATATTTTATATTCTTGTATTGATTAATTAGAAGGAGAATTAGATGATAAAAGCTTAGAAATAAAATTTTAAAGACAGAGAAGATAAAATTCAGCTGAAATATAGCTATAAAATATATTTTATAGAATAAATAACATAACTTACCGAGTTAAATTTAATTTGTATTGCTATACCAATTATTGTTTTACTTTACATTTTTCCTTAAATAATATGTATTTTCGTTGTTATATGTATAGTTAAATTGCATTCTTTTGTTTCTTTGATACCTCAATCAATAGCTATGCTATATGATTCGTTTTTAAGTAAAATTTAAATAAAATATTGGCAAAGAAGATAAAACGTATTTACATTAACTTTATTATTGAAAAAAAGTAGTTACTCCAAGGAAACGTTCCTAGAATCAGATATGCTTACATTAATTGAATATATCCATTCAACTGTTCTTCCATTAGCATTAATTGTATTAGGGTCAAGTTCACTCAAGATAAAGGTTTACGTAAATATAATTGTGTACATACATACTGCCACATATCTCAATTACTTCGTATCATGCCTGGTATATATGAAAATCAATCCATTTTGTAGTTGGAAGACACGACTGTATATAGTGTGACCTGTATTTTTGAAATGTTTCATGTTCAGTTAATGTATATACAGGATATCGTAGAGTGGCCATGCAAAACTTGCCCCACATTAAGTTTTAATTTCTTTGAGTGAGGGAATCCGACACCTCTTTGATCAGCCTCTCTTCAAAGTCATCTCCACCGGCGATTCATCAAAACAAGCGACAATACGGATCACGTAAGCCGCCCGCCATTCATTCCCATTTTTACGAATTGACCCAAAAAGTTCTTAAGCCTGAAAGGTTGCATCCAGCCAACTTTTCTAATTAATCTCAGCTTCATTAGCACTCCTATTTTCGGAAATGCCACTCTTCCATTCCCATCTCCTCTATGCTTTTCCCCAACTCATTACCGATAACTAATAGCTTCCAAACACCTGCCAACGCCAAACTCCATTAAAGGAAATGATAAAAAAGGAAACGGAATAGAAACGTATTGCCCAACTTCCATCTCGTCCGAGTCTTTGTATTACAGTCGCCCCATTTCTTGCCAACTTCTTCCGATGCCCCTAATCTCCCGCTATCATTGCGGGGGAGCCTAGTGGACTCAGCAAAATCTTCGCTTTTTCCCTCCTTTCCGGTTTAATGACCGAAAGACCTTTCCGATTCACGAGGGGCCCGAATTACTAGGTCGGAACAGCCGTCTTCTTTTTCCCCTTGTTTGCATCCGCCTCCATTACAGCGGCGTATTCGTGCCAGAGGGGAAATAGGCTGGGAAAAACAGCGATCACATTCTCACAGCTTGGATAAAAGTATGCGAGAGACAGGGAGTTTCTTTCGCTCGATCGAAGCAGAATGTGATAGAACTGACCCTTGGAGAAGGACGCAGAAGTTTCTGGGGAAGATGGACTAATTAGGAATTATAACCATGGCGCGCATGCCGGTGTCTGGTCTTTCCAAGCCAACTAATTACCTCAATATTTTTAATATTGTTACATTTTTTGTTTATTTTTCTCTTGTTGTCTTCAAACAATTTCCTATAAATGATGTTTTTGATTATTTTCAGTGTACTAGACCTTTTAATCTTTCATTTGTATGTATTTCTTAACGTAATTTCATTTTCTTCATTCCTTTGAGTTTTATCTCCCATTGTTCAACGTTTAATTGAATTCATCTATAATTAATGTCAGTTTAGTGAAGTTGATTTATTTTATATGATTGTTTGTAGTGTCAGTTATATTCTTTCCCCTTTCTTTTTGTATAATTTTTATCTATTCTCTACTTGTCTATCATTACTCTTTTCTTTCTCCTTCATCAAAAATATAGTTTTCTATCTGTAGGTTTCGCAGGTTTTTCACACTCCCCCTTTTGTGAGTGTTTTGCTGGAGTTGAATGTTTTTTCCTGAGACCTCACTTTAGGTATTTTCAATCCACATATTACTTTTCTTCGTGTACTTTTGCTAACTATCTCTTCCTTTCTGCTTCGCATATAACAATGGGTTAGGTGTAAGAAGAGACTTTTTTAATCTCAATCTCGCCCGAATAAAGGCAATTTTTATTATTATATGCTCTAGATAAATGACTTAAAATGACAAAGGACCTATGCAATCTGATTTCCGAGACTTTTTATAGGAAAACCTTTTCAAATATTGTGGACATATTCAGTTAACTAAGAAAAAGATTAAAAAATTATTTCGTCAGAGAATAGAGCCAATCGGCACATAGTCCGCTGGATTATTCATCGTCTATCAATAATGAAACAATCATTCTTACTAAAACACATTCAATTTAAAACTCTCCATCTTCTAATAAAAACATGGACCCTTTTCATCACCATATTAAATAAATCCTGAATTTTGTTACAATAGATTAATCCATTTAATTTATCTGGCAGTGTAATTGGTAGTATATATAGTCTCGTGCAATACCTTGATGCTTTTGAATAAATAATTAAATAAATAAACTTTCCTAAAGTCTTACCTATATCACTACCTGTATCCTACATGTCCAAATTGTATCCTCTTTAGTCTAAAACTTCAGAATTGTTGTACGCTTTGTAACAAATTAACCCGTTTGACTGCTACGTCTTACAGAGGTGCGGAGGAAATTGGTCCTTGGTGGGTTAAAAGACTTGCAGAAAACGTAGAATTGCAAATAAGTCTACATTAGGAGAATTTCTGCCCGAGTAGGTAAATATCTGACAAAAATCTGAAAACCTAACACTGATGGTCGTTCCCGGTTCCAGTTTATATACAGTTGAATACCATTAAATCTCAAATAGAATCGGAATGAATAAAGAATCGCGAGTCTATTGCGACACTATTTCTCCTTGAAGGGCACGATAACCATCCCTTGCTTTGTCCCTGAAGTTTTAGATCTGCGACCTTGAGTTACGGCCATGAGTTCGAGGCGGAAAATTCTTATTAAATTAAATAACTCCAATATCTCGCATACATTATTAATATTGCCACTTAATTTCAGAATTGCTTCCCGTCATCAGTACACATATACATTCAGGCATTTTTGTATGCACTGTGTATGCTGGAGAAGACAAAAATCCTGAAAATACCAACGAAGAGATACGAAATACAAGAATATTCATTCGATATAGGCGTTTTCTATATTTAAGGAGTATTTAATAGTCCGCATAGCATTAATAGATAACATTCCTCACGTAAGGACTGCGTAGTAAAGTTAGAGGACCCTTTCTGTAAGAATTTTATCCAATTTATTCTTTATTTACACTGGTAAAGGAAAGGATATAAAGACCTAATAAGCAGTTTCGTCCACAATTGACAATGTTTGTGGTTTTAAAGATATTTCTATGAATTTGACTGACTCCTTTTACCGGGAGAGGGTGCTCTTTTAGAATGAAAGACATTTTGAATGGCAACACACGCTTGACGAAGAAGAAATGAGCATTACCAAGAATAGGAAACGTGAAATTCCATTGAAGAATCAATTTGAAAGGAAAAAACATGAATGATGACAGCATAAAGGATGAAAAAAACGAAGAAATGTGAAAGAGCGCCAGAGTTACGAGAGAAGGATCGTTAAAGGACAGATCCGAAGGCTGGATCTAGGAAGAAGAAATCCAGGGAACTTAATTGGTTAACAGATTATATAATATGCGAGAAAACATGGGAATACATGATGATATATTGAGAATTATACAAACTGAGAAAAAATCAGCCCACGCCTCTCTTCTGTATAATATAATCATTTTGTAATTATGGATTTTACTCTGAGTAGCAATCAATCAGTTTGCCCATTATATATAAAGAGAGTAAAAGAAGGCTTACACCTTTACCACAGTAATTTAGCAGATTCTATATAAAGAGTGGTTTAGGATGTACCTGTAAATTTTACCTCTTATATTGTTTTATCTCGCAATTATTATCTACAGGTTTTGTCAAATTTACATATTTATAACTATAATAGCAATAGAAGACTTTATTTAAGGGCGAGATCCATACTTACAAGTATCATTTAAAATCTTATCCTATATATCACGTAGGGGAGAGTTCCCTATATCGTACCTTTCTTTGAAATTTCTGTAATATAGCTCAAATTGTTAGTTACACAGTTATTGAAACTATTTTATTTTGTTCAGTGATAGAAGTATTGCATAGAATCTGATAATAAAATGTTCAAAAGCACACTGTTTCCAGCAAAAAACTTCTTAATTAATAATTATCTACAAGGTACCAATTAGGAAACCGGTTTCCTAATTTGAACAAGTGGTTTTCAAATTTTTCTGTACTTGTACACCTTTTTTTTTTTTTTTCCATGCCTAGCTACTGTTGCCCTTTACCGGTGAAGTCCTCCTAAGCTCTGATGAACTTTTCAGGAGGTGCTTCACCGAGGCAACAGCAACAACGAACACACACAACCATTCCCTGAATCGGAAAAATCCGATCAGCCGGGATTCGAACCCGGGACCTTGGGGTAGGAGCGATAGCTTAGATGGCATGCTATCCACTCGGCCACCAAGGCCGGTTTTGTTTTTTTGTTTATTGAATCCTTTATTATTATCTTTATGAAACCCCAGCCATGGATGAAGCTGTCTGCATGACAATTTAGGATGCAAACCATAGCATACCATCTTTTGCCATCAATACCTTATTCGACGTTAAAGTTATGAGCTATTCCGTTCCTTTCTGCAATGTCAAATGCAAGATTTCTAACATCGGATAAGATTACACTAAACATCATCCCTTCATATTTTAGGATATGTTGTTCTAATTTCGCTTCAATTTCTTCCGAGAACACTTTACTGAGACCAAAAATGTTTATATCCCATTTGAGCTTTGTTCTTATTTTCAAATCTAGTCGACGAGATTGTTCACTTTGATCTTTCCAGTTAGCGTTCGCGATCTTTCAGATAAATCTAGAAAGCAATATAAGTTGATAATCTTGAGGACGTATGGTAACTTCCGGTCATTTTCCCACGGATCAATAGAAAAGTTAGCCATTCGTCATACTTAAGTCATATACCACTCACGGCTTTCTTATGTAAATGTAGAAAAGGAGGCAATTGAAATTTTCCATGCAGATAAGTACCATCAGGATTAAGTAGGAATCGAAGCTACTAAATCGAATCGACTTACATAGATTTAACTCAACTGACTTCCACAAACGTCGAATATTCAACCGAACTCTAACCGAAAGTTTCAACTTAAATTCAATTAGGTTTCAGAAAAGCCAACCCTGCGATTAAGATTAGCAGCTAAGCGGCGGCACCTTCCATGCAAATCCGGGTACTGTGTGTAACGACCGCAATTGCTATCCTAGACCAAAGGGGCGAACGAACCCTTGGTCGAATGAAGGGATTTCTTGAGAACCGTAATATATTTGCCTTTGGAGAGATTTCTTTTGCAGACCGCAGAAGCCAAGTTTGCAGCAAAAGAGCCGCTTAATCTCGTCCTAACCAGTTCGATCGTAAAATCCAATTGGGCGGATCGAAAAGAAAACAATGTTAATCCTCCTTTCTTTTACAGGAACGAGGAATTCATTGTTGACTTGCTGAAGAAAGAATTATCGCTCTTTGAGGTAGAATATAGGCAAGGAGTACAGCTGAACTCGACTTAATAATGCATCAGAATCTTTCGAAAAACCACAAGATTTGTAATTTAGATAAGAGATTGCGTTCCTCCTTTGCTTAAACTGCCTGGGACTTTTTCTTTTCTGAAAGCAGAGAGTATATTCAGTGAACACCAATTTGCGTTACCCGGATGGATAGTCACTAATTAAATAAGTTCTAATCTCAATTATACCTGTGAAAACGAAATTTATACACAGATTTGAAGACAAACTTCAACGAAATATGAAAAGTCAATTATCACTTGAAAAAATGAAACAGAAAAATAATTTTTTTAAGTTTTAATTTTTACTGGCTCCCAAAAGAGTATTGGTTTAGCTCTAAGCATTCAATTTAATTCCAATGTTTGACTTCGGTACCTAAACGAAGACAGAAGCTTCAGAAAGAAGGATTTTTAACTCATTAAGGCTTAAAAGGTTCATTGATGCTTCAGATCCTATAAAACTGCTCATCCCTAATTCCACACCGTGAGGGAACGTACTTCTATTCATTGTTTTAACTGGTGAGCGAAAATAAAATTATCCTTGAAGCTATGGTTAGATGTGGAGTAGGGTAAAGATACTGCGATTAATAAATATGAAATTACATAAAATTAAATAATATAAATTGAAAACTAATTACTTTAATTTTGTGAACAACGAAATTACGTACACACCTACCACAGAGTTCAAATTAGCAATTTCTGAGAGGAATAAATTAAAACAGGAAGTGAATCCGGTATATTCTTAAATATTGGTAGTTTAAATTCAGTTTTGCAACATCTGTATTTTTTAGCGGCCGCTCAGGAAAACAGAAGAAGGGGGACACTGACAGGTTTATGTAAATACATAGCAATAAAATTATCATATAATGGTGACGTAGATAGTTCTAAAGATAGTTTTAATAAAAATAGAATTAAACTACCTATTCTTTCTCTTGTAGATATCTAAGGCTCTTAAGAAATAGAAATTTTATCGAAAATAATGTTGCCAAGTTCTTTCTTTTTATAAATAAAATCCTAAAATAGTACCCCGCTCAGAAAAAAGTCTACGAGTGAACTTGATAAAGACATCCGCTTGTGTTTATAATATGTTTTAAGTTTTTCTAATCTCAGTAACAGCGCCGAAGTTGTTTTTATATGCAGAAATACTATTTAAAAACTTTATACTACAAATAAATTACGCTTGACTCTGTATGGAAGCGTAGTTATTTGTCATATAAATTAGTTCAATTATTTATACTAGTATTTGAGGAAAAGGTGAATACCATGGTTAATTAAAATTAATTAATTCCGTATTATAAATACATACATACGTTATAACATCCAGCTGTCTTCTCTTTGTTACCTATAGAAATTGAATGAATAGAAATTAAGCCTTTCAGGAAAATTAGGCATAAAATGAGTCATTTAAATAAGAAATCCTACACTTGCAAAGGAACTAACAATTTAATGATCGACATTATTCTAAGATCGGAATCGTGATCACATTACTCTATTAAAAGAATGAGAAAACTTTCAGAAGCTTTGCGTTCTGTGAAGGAAAGAAGTTATCTCGTTATCTTCATCCAATTGAACGATTAAAAAAAAGAAAATAGCTCGCTATCTTGAGTTGCTCTCCGGATATCGTGACTGCAGGTATAAAAGTCAAGTAAAAGAGGTTAAGTTGCAGGATTTTCTGAAAATGCTCCAAAATGTCAAAGAAAAAAGCAGGGGAAATATTCAAAGACCTGCAGTATCATTTTAGGAATTTGACCGTGTTATTGCGGTTGTGAGACATATGTTGATTTCGTGTACAACACCATATAAAAACATAAAAGATTACTTGTACAAGCACATTCCAAGTTTATTCAAGTTATATTACATTGCCCATAAGTTTCCTTTTGCTAATGTTAAATTACAAGCAAAAATTGGCTAGGACAATATGAATATTTTCAGGACAAATCCTCCAAAGCATTAATCTTAGCTTATCTTCCTTTCTTCATTATCACCCATTATGTAAACATATTCCAATGAATCATTGAGATATTTATTCAAAGATCTGAGAGACATCCAACCTTGGTAAAGAGATACATCGACAAGAAAAGAGAATTTAATTCTAAATTGGTATTTATTCATCCAAAACGGAGAACTCAATATGCAACGTGAATTCATCCACATTAAAGTTTGTATTTATTTCTTTTTGTGATAACAAACACAGAAATAGAAGTGTAATAAAAACAGTGTAATTATATTTTAATTTTAAGCGTTTAATAACGCAAGAAGACGGATTAAATTAAAATAGACACTTCAGTTCACGTAACACTGCATAAGGAAGAAAAGACATTAAAGAAGTCTGACTCAGCCGGGTTGATTACCTAACAATGCAAACTTAAATCTTTGCAAAATAGATGGCCAACAATGAAAGATATAAGACAAATACATCCATCCCTGTGAACAACCAAGTGAAAGTATCCGCTGATATAAAATTACCCTAGGTTCTTTAAAATTTAAATAAAGTAGTAGTAGTATGGATTATAAGGTGCCTGGACAGCAAAAGTTATGTTGCACCGTTTACAGAGGAGATATATGTATCATCATATTATTTTATTTTTAACGTAAGTTGAAATTAAAATACAATCAAATTTATTCTTTAAATCTTACAATTTTAATCTTTTAATAATAAAATTTTATATTTTTAAATCTGTTTAATTAATTTTACTTCTCTTAAGAATTTAAGAACAGAGTCTAATTTGTCACGTCATCACCCAGAATTCCTTAAGATGACCTTGGAAATACCTATCTCTGATGCAATTTAAATAAAGTTCGGTCGTAAATACACCAATTATTATCTTTACTATCAACACGTATCGCTGAATTATATTCATTACAATTATAGTTAATAAATATTACCACATAAAAACGTTAAAAAAAGAATAAATTTTATACAAGCTAAGACGATAAACACCCTCAGGGCAAACATTCCCCTGACTTTAGGTGGGAACGCAATGAAATATGTGTTTTCGCTGTGGATTTGATACTTGCGCTATGAGTGTTCGTTAATCAGAATTCCGTGCCATCCCGAGTGCCTAATTCTCTGTGATTTCGGACGGCATCCGCTGAATACACGGACTATGGAAGAGTGAAATCGTGATGAGAATTCTCACCATCAATAGGGAAAGAGGTCCCTTTCTAATGCTTTGTCTGTCACGTCCCACATATCCGCCCTTTCTCCCTTTATTTCCATTCCCTTCGATCTCATTTTCGCTCCTCTCCGGATTCACTTATTTCGCCACCGTTTCCCATTCGTTCGTTTTTTATTTCCGCACTCTTTCTCGGGTTTCCATTTTATGTTTCTCTCGCATAGAATAGACCCTCAGAGGGTGACCGAGAGGCGACAATAAAACGAAATATAAAACATTCGATCAAAGCTCAGATTCCTTTTCTATGGCGGGAAACCATATTCTTTTAGCCATTTCGTCTATTCATTTTCAAAAGTATATCACTTGCAACACAATTTACTACGGTTTTTTGTCTGTTTTATTCATATAAAACCATGATTTACATTTCAGAAACCTACTGATTCGTCGAATATACAGCTCCAATTTAATCTGATCTAACTTTCACCAATCCTCATACAATATGTTTTCTTTATAGATTACTATACCGTGTTATCACAAAGATTCAAACCTAAAAAATAATAATATCCTATGCATCAGATAAAAATTTATTCTATAGCATCTCAAGAATTCGCAAATCTGAAGAATCGGTCGCGAATATTTTAAAGTTATATAATTCTATACAATGATATCTCGATATTGAATCGAATTCATAACTGTTAAATTTTTCGACATCCAATTAAAATGGATTGATATTGCTTCCCTTAAAATACAACGATGACGAAAAATGACAGTTAGTATAATGTTAGTATAATGTTATTTCGTAATTTTGACGGAGTTCGCATGATGAAAAAATAAAACGTGTACCCAATTTGGGTAAATTTATAAACTAACAAATCCTTCAACTAAATTATAATACATACACCTTGATTCTAAACTAGCCAATCTTGACGATTTACAACTTGAACAAAATTATTCAAAGATATTGTTTCTTAATGAAATTATAGATAGCCAAGATTACTTTAATTGGGCCTAATACAATTGTAATTACGATTTATTATAAAGATATAGCGGAGGCAACAAGGAAATAATTCTTCTCGAAAATTTTTTTTGTTTAAGTAAAGTTATGCATATCGCAAGCAGTTCACATAAATAACTTTGTAACACACTAAAGTGCCAAAACGTAGAAGGTAAAATTAGTTGAATTGAAATATTTTTAGTAATCTGCGAAGGATATTTCATGCAACCATATCAATTCAGTCATTTGATTAGACATAAATAATAGAGAAACAACTCAATACACAGGATCACTCCTTACCATGAAAACAGAAAATGCCCTCCGTGATAATTCACTTTCACCAACGTACTTTTTACTCCCCGAATAGACTATTCATGTGTCATTCTCTATTCATTACTCAGGCCCTTTGTATCTCTCGATCGCCATTCTCCCTTAGGTCCCTCCTTATCTAAAACCTTATCTTCTCACTCCAACGCATCCTAAGCCCTCTTCAATGACCCTCTTAGCCCACTCTCTCCCTCGCCACAAGCGCATAACCTTGCTTTCTCACGCCCATCTAAGCCATTATCCCGTTGGCCCAGGCAACACCAAGTCCTTCCATTATCTCCACCAATTCATGTATCTTCCATCCTCTGTCCTTTTCACTGTTCTTAGAAAGTCTAGCTTAGGATATTGGCGGTGCTCCATTTTCGCCCATAAGTTGGGTAGAAAATTTCACCCTCAGCTTCACTCGAAATGAACGTCATAGGTGATCGACCTCAATATATGTAGTTTATCGTACAACGGACAAAGTTTTCCTTAGGTGGCCACCGAAGACTGGATAAGGTAAACCAAACAATTAACAACTACCATCACTCGCACATAGAAAAACCTACAATTTATATTTTTCTTTCAATAACACTCGGTTTTGTATCTTTTCAGATTTAATTCATAAAATGCATTATATAATGAATGATGACAGTAATAATTTTAATTGATAAATTTATAATAAATATTATTGTCACAAAGAGAAAATAAAACGAATTTCTGACGAAGATAAATATAAGCATTCCAGATGAAAGTACCTATATTAGGAAGACTATCACTTGAATAAAGAATTGACCAAGAAAAACGCTGGCAAAAGTCAGTAATACATAATACATATTAGGAGAACCACACCACGACCGCTTATTATAAGCAGCATTAGTGATTTATCTTGCATCCATATGGCACTCATGAATAACTTAGGATGAACCCACTTCCGAAACAAACGTGGACGAGCACTTAGAAAACTTGGCTTCGATTCAAGAAAGAGCGAAGAAAATGTGCGATATCAATCTGCGTTAGTAAGACCTCGCATAGATTATGCATGTAAAATATGGAACCCTACTTAAAATTGTTGTATTTGCCAAGAAAAAAGTGTAACGGAAGGAGATGCGTTTTGTAAGTGATTGCTACGAAAAATCAGTAAGTGTTACTCAAATATTTAAGGACGTGAAATGAAAATATATACAAAATAAAAAAGAGTTAATTTACTTTCTTAATTATAAGGAAGTATTTTTTCAGAGGATGCTACCATTGTTATGCGATCTTCCTGTTATAAAGGCCGCTCTGATACTGCAAGGAATAATAAAGAGGTAGATGCTAGGACAAATAGCTTAAAAATCATTTTTTAGCGAACTATATGCAAAGGTAGTCAATTACAGAAGTGGAATTATGGTACATACATGCACCCTTAGCATCATATTAAGAAAGCGTTTACACGGCAAATATGAAATTTTAAATTCCGTGAGTGATTCAAACGATAATTCATTTTGCATACCTCTTGCCGTACATTTCGAGTAATATCACTTCTCATATTATAGTAATTCGAAACGTCAAGACTTTAACTGCGCTTACACTGACTTCGTGGCTACAAAAACTGTTTCGAGGAAACGTTTTACCGTTGCTGATCGCCATGGATTTCATTGTCTGATTCGTCAGTTTGCTTAGCTGTTTCACGGAGTCGTCATAGCAATCATGCCTTTACTTCACCTTCAATTTCTACCATACCTTTCATATCACTCCTTCACATTATGATATTATAATCATTACTAATTCAGAAATATTTACAATTAAAAGCAATCAAAGACTTATTGAAACTCCATCCTAGTATTAGGAAAGGAAATAACTTATAATTAGCAAGAGTTACACTGTTAGGATTTATTTACATCCTAACAGTGGAATTTTTGCTTAGTTATTTCCTTCCCTATTACAATAATTGCAAGTATTAGATATATTCGTTGTTCCGTACCTTTTGAGTTCGCGGTATTGCTTGCCACTGACGCAAAAGCACTTGCGCGGTGGCATGTATTTCCCGTCAGTCACCTTGCTACCCTCTCCCCTCTCTACTAATGATTTGAGTTTCGGGCTTCGCTAGCCGAACCTCTCTCTCTTTCTCTAGCGTCTCACCAGCAGAGACATCGCTCCCGCCTTTCGCAAATCTAAGGTCCTCGTCCGGCGTCGCATCGCAAGTTGCAATAAAATACTGTTAAGTTTGAGACATTCTTTCTCTTCGCAAAAATCACGAACATTCCTAAGTATTTTGCAGTTCCTGAATCATCTCAATAGAAAAAAATATCCTACATTTAAATAATTTAGACGAATGCAAAATGAAAATGTGCATTTCCAAACCAAATTCTAAAATGAATGCTTTGAGAGCCGCAAAGGATCCCACAAATATTGACAGTAACTCCTGTAGATAAAAAGTTAACAGGTTTATAAACTAATGCGTCCCATGGAGAGCAGAAACCGGGTATAACTTGGATTCCACCCACCAAATTATATCAAAGAAGCACAATAGATTTTAGATTTAGATATAAATCCTGCGAGCCACCAGAGGCGTATGGCAGGTGGTGTAATACACAACCATTATTCATTCCTCCCTATCAGCATCTCTAATAGCCAGGGGAGAAAACGACCAAAACAATAAAACAGAGCTGTGTGCCTCAGAGATCAAATTACGCCCACCGGAGTATTAAAGAGATTATTTAAAATATAAATGTCTATATAAAACATAAAAGTAATGGTAGCGACTTGCGTAGGAAACTTTTACACTAAGACAGCGTTGACTTCGGAACGAGTTTCTCGGCGAGTCATTAAAAAATTCTGCATCACGGCTCGACCATAAAATCGCTCATATCTCTGCAACTTCGAGACCTTCCGTCTGAACCACACCGATCTCCAACGATGCGTAGAGCGTTTAAGGTTCCAATCACCGCCCCATAAACGTGAAGGAAATGGGCGTTAATCCGCTTTTAAGAGTCGAAAACGTGACCGAAATAACCGGCGCCGCCTACTAACTCTGCTTGTGTTACCCTTCCAGTCCTCGTTTTCGCCTTCAGACTAAAGTACGGAAATCCTTTGATCGCCCTTCCGTGGGTTTATGCACCTCAGAGTCGGAGACCTTGGTTTCCGAGCTTCCCGTCAGATAGCAGCAGCAATGCTCGTTATTCCACCGTCATCAAAGTCAAATGACACGACCGGCTGTAAGGAAAAAGACTTCACCAGGATGAGAGACCTCTTCTTCGTAATGCCACGCCTTTATGTTTTTTCTTCTGCGCGGGTGCAAGGCGTATGTGTGTTCTATGCTCAACTAATTACGGAAGTGTAAAAAGAGTTTTAACCCTCTCCACTGCCTTTTGTAAACACGATGGCATTTGGATCAACCGCGCAGCTTTCCCAGCGCAGGTATCTTTCTTGGAGCAACTCCGGGTGATTAATATCATTTGGACGCCATTCATCACGGGGCGTGACATTTTAAATTTTCCGTCATTATCTTTATTTGCTCGCCCTGAATAAGTTGAATGCGAGGGTGGCACTTCACATATGGTTAAATGTGCTAAAGACCAGGATTATTATTAAAATTGTAATTTTTCAGGCATTGATAGCCCTAGTGTGAACGTTTTATAAATTTCAGACACTATAACGCAAAATAGATGTGTCCATTTAAAGTTATTAAGTAATTGTATACCTTAAACATGGCACTTCACATACAGTTAAATGTGCTAAAGACCAAGATTATAATTCAAAATGTATTTTTTCAGGCATTGATAGCCCTGATATTAACGATTTATAAATTCCAGACACTATAACGCAAAATAAATGCGTCCATTTAAAGTTATTATAAAACTTATAAAACTAAAAGTTACGATACTGCCTATAATATTACAAACAGTTATAGCTAGACAAGAGATAATATATGTAAGCAGTAAACATAATATAGGTAAAAACATTGCTGAATATATACAAAGGAAAGGAAAAGCTATTTCTACGGATTTTCTTTTTAAATTATTTGAAAATTTCGGCATTGGAATGAGAACTTCTCTAGCTAAAGCATTCCAATCTCTTATACCTCTATTAAGGAAGGAGTACTTTGCCAAATTGGACTTCTGTTCACGTTCTTTTATTTTTAGTATACGATCGCCTTGTCCGATATAATTTGGTTTATGAAATGTTGATTGTAGCTCTTTCCAACCGTCTTTACAGTTCCACGCGTTAAACATACCCATTAATCTAAATGTCTTTCTTCTAGAAGATAACGGTTTCCATCTTAGCTGATCTAGCATTTTACTAACACTCTCCTCCCTCTTGTGATTCCCGGTAATATATCTAGCCGCATTCCTCTGTACGCCGTCGAGCTTCTTCCTTAAGCCTGTTTCATGCGGGTCCCAAACACTAGTCGCATATTCCACAATCGGCCTTACTAAGGATGTATACGCCCTTTCCCTGACTCCCCCATTTAAGATTTTTGGATAGTTTAACACCAACATATTTGCAGTCGGGAACAGAAAGAATTGTCTATTAGGTAACTTAATACCATAAACTACTAGAATAAGTCACTGTCTAGAACTCTCTTAGCACCTGAAGATGCCAAGAACCATCTTTGTTAACTTGCTATCGAAATACTTACTGAACTGTTACAGAGAAAGCGTTACGTCTGTAATGACTACGTGGCTATCTGGGAGCACTCCGAGAATATGTCGACTCGTAATAAGAAAATATAAGGGTTCATCCTGTTGTACATGCAACCCGTTTTCCGTGAATGCGTTGCCGTTGCCTAAAATGCAGGCGAATATTCCTGTCCTTGCATACTACGAAGAGAGATGAAATTTCACGAAAATCGACAATTAGAGGTTCGTTCATTTACTGTAGAAAATGTTTATATAATAGATAAGCTACAAAGGACTATCATAATTATTTATCAGTACCCTGATAGAGAGAGGTGGAACCTACGAAAAGTTTTGGAACAAATTTGCTATTAATTATCCAATATTTTGTTTAAGTAGAACCGATGTATTGCAAATATACACTTTCAGAGACGAACTTTCATATAAATTAAATTTTCTTATGGAAATTGGTACCGAATATTAAAAAAAATAGTACCGTAACTAGAGGTTATTTAAATATCGATAGCTTCATAAAATATAACAAATTCGTCCAACAGCAGAGCATATTCTTATTTCACGTGAATTTCTATGTAGCAAAAGCTAATATTTTTGTTCCTTGCTTTGCACCTAACACAAATTTAACACCTAAAAGAGCTTCCATCAATCTTTCTCTTGACATAAGCTGTTCTGAAACAAGGCCTGAAATGTCGTTTGTAAAATTTTGCTGACGCATTTTGATAGCTCCTGACTTTGTGAATCCAACACCTCGTTGACATCATCACTTCCGACTTCCGAATTAAATTGCCTGGAAAGACTCACATCTTCTTCTATCACATGAGTCACGTGATCTGTTTCTGGCTATTTCTCTACTTACTTGTTAGTTTTCGAAAGAAAATGGACTCAAGAACTGCGCAACTTTAAGTTCGCGCTGTTTGGGGTACCATAAGTAGGGGCATTACTGTATTTACTAACACTACTGCATATATTACAGTCTATAAAATATTGCTACGAGTATACTAATTAACAAAATGAAAATAAGTCAGAAGTGTACTATTTCACATAAGTAATAACAGTAAGAACACTCCTGTCTTCCTTTCATTTTATGAGTTCCACAAAACTAAGCCTTTCTCCGTGGAATTTGCCATGCTAATCGTTCCAGGTGGGTGGTGAAATTAAATAGATCTGATACAATTAAAACATTTAGTAAAATATTCATGGTAACAACTTTTACTAGACCACTAATTTAATATCTGAAAAAACACGACCTAGGCGTGACCTAGACCTGATGATGTAGTGACGCTACGAAACCTAGGTCGTGTTTTTTCAGATATTAAATTAGTGGTCCAGTAAAAGTTGTTACCATGAATTTTTTACAAATTAAGAAATATCACAATGTGAACCCTGAGATGGTTTCGTTTAAAAAATTGAGTATTTACATGCTTATATAATTATTCCAAACATACCGTTCTTTCTCACCATCGTATCATTATTGAAAGTAATAATTATATAATAACAGGAAAACAATTCCATTGTCAATTCAATAAACCGATTTCTTATTTTTATTATTTTCTCAGTCAAAATTGAATTGGGAAAGTTGAGTGAAATCTTCCATAACGAAAATTCAGTAAATAACATGAAATTAAAATTCAATTACTAATCCTGGTGCTAATAAACATTAGAAGATAACACAGATTTTGGAAATAAAGGTATTCTCAAGCAACATCCCGAAAACAATTTGACCTCTCGACCATTTCTATCGAATGAATTCTAATTTGGCGCATTCTTGATTTCCTGCAATTAGAAGCCTGCTTGAAAGACGTAGAATTGAAAATTAGTCGAAAACATTACGCGCACCTAGAACGTTCTCCAAATCGAGGATGTGCCTGTCTGTAGATCAACTCCCATTTAATTAGCTTTCTAACGTGAGGCCACTTTAAGGGTTTCTTTGCTATGCGGAAGAAGCGGAGAGAAATTTGAATTACCGAAATGACATCCGCGCATTTGGGATTTAGACCGGAAAACCGCTGCTTCTTTCGGGCTCAGAAAATTGAAGTAACGGGAATTTGATTCCGAGAGAGGATTTATTCATGGAAAATTTGCTTTCCTACTTTGGAGTCCATTTCCATTATAATATGTTGAGAGGTACCGCCGGAGTACCTCACGTAGCCGGACTTCGCATGCTATCTAGAGGAACGTATTGATCCATTTTATAGTTGTACACGCATACATTAGACAGATTACTTCAGAAAGGTGAATCTTACGTCATTACGATAAGGTAGCCAATAAATAGTGAATTAACCCTAGTTAGTAGCTACGTCAATTTTTAATAGGAAAAATATCAATTCTATAAATTGCTTCAATTTTGGTACAAGTTTAAACATTTTATTTGATTAATAATCAATGGGAAAATACATTACCTTAAGAAAGCTTCATTTCTTTTTTTACAAAGAATCATTTATGGACTATAGTAAATTGAATTAATTGATTTACCATTAAAGGAGGTCTTAAAAATTCAGAGAATGTTGTGGTCTTATTGATCCCACGAGACTAATTACGTAACTATTATTGACGAGACTAATTAAAGGTTAATTACCAAGATGCATCTAATCAGCTCGTATCTAAACTCTAATGCGATCCTTTTACCTGAACCATACAGTTATCGTAAGTTCATCTTATTCGAAAAATAGTAATTCATTAAATTTTTTCAACCAAATTCAAGACAGTCATATATTAGCCAAGTACGTGAATATAATAGTTTGTAAATAGTGAAATCTCTATCTAGCATAACTAGAGCCACAGTTTCCAATAAAATATATCAGGTACTACATATAAAAATATTCAGAGATTTATTTGTATTGTTATAAATATATTTCAAAAACATTACAGACGCAGTTAATTTTCGTTTTCTTCGATAGTGATGTATATCAGACATAGTTTTTAGGAAATTCGAACAAACAATATGAAAAAAAACTTATATAAGTCTACAAATATTAACCAAATCCTTACTCCTAGTACTTTTTAAAGTAGCGAAAATATCATAGAATAACTTCACAAAGAAAGCATTAGCCAGCTTGGATAGTAATTTGTAGCTGACATGTGGCTGTGTAGAAAAAATAAATTCATCATACTAGAGTACTTCAGTTGTGAGCTTAGTAAACCGCAATATCGCGAAACGAGTAGACACTTCTCGCAAGGAACGTTTCGTATGCAATACCATTCTGAACCGTCTTATTCCAGTCACATACGACATCAGACGACGCGGGTAAATAGCGAAAATGGACACACACCGTAGCCACGCTATCTCCAGAGAAATTTCCTCACCTCTCGCCTGCATGGAAATTGTCAGATTGTGCTATGAAAATGCCTTACTCCCTGCCGTGTTTCCATCTTCGCAGTTTGCGAGAAACCCGTCGCCTGGAGTCATACGCGCATATCAAAAGACCGAAAGGAGAAGGGAGGTGCTGTATGGAGTATGTCTTCTTGAAACCTGGCGGATTGATTCCTATATGTAAAGTCAGACAGAGTGGATTTATCCCGAGAATGAAATAAGGTTAAGAGCGTTTCTTTTTCAATTAATAATGCAGTTTCGAACCCACTTTACAGAATTTTGCATAATAAGGATACATCGACAGTATGTTTTCATAATAAAGTAAACGGTTCAAACACTAAGCATTAGTTCAATAAATACAAACAAAAAGTATCACTTCTATCGACACGTTAATACTTTAAAGGATATATGCCTTAATATAATTCATTACTTCGAAAGATATCCTCAAAGAGAAGACTGTATCAGAGGCAAGTTTAGGCTGGCTAAATAAAAAAATTGTGGGAAGACATTGTTGGAACCTGAAACTGTGCTGAAGGAAATTTCAGCGTTTTTATCATTATTACTTAATGAAATTAACAGTAGAGGCAGTTCATACACCAATAACATTTTTAATTATACATGAATTTAGTAATGAACAGCTTTGAAAAAAATATGTAGACTTTAATACAACTCAACCTATTCAAATCCTACTATATTTAACCGAGTAAGAGGTAAAATTCAAAGCCACACTGGATTCCAGGCAACTCTTATCAGTAATGTAAGTCGGTAATTCAATATATATCGTACTTAGGACAAGAAGAGTGAGATTTTATTAAGCTAGCAAAGATAAAATGGTTTGACACTCTCCATCCGTATCTGTATTTTTCATCGTGCACCACTGTCATCGCCAAGTTGTGAGATTTAAGTTTACATACTTCAATCCCCGTAAAATAACAGATCGATCTTCATAAGAAATTACTTCTGTAAACGGCCAAGCTTGCTGAAATTCTCAGTAAGTAAGTAGAGTAACTTCTGAGAACATATTCCAAAATCGTAAAAAGATAGATAATTTCGGTATAAAAATTTCTGAATTATTCCAATAGAAACTTATAAAATTCTTCTCGACAAAGTAAAACAGATTCCACAGTAAAAAAATAACGAAAACCGAGGAGAAAAATTCACCTCGCATAGCTTCTTTGTACTGCGCTTTCAAAGTAAATATGCGAAGATTTTCGTTCGAACACAAAAAGAATTCCGCCGGCTCACGCGAAGAATTTTCGGATCTCAGAATATTCCGCTGTCCATTAAATTTAGAATATCATCAAAACGATTAAATCGCGTGACGGACAAATAGAAAGGAAATTTTGAGGCAGGATTTTTCCGCCCTTTAATTTCTTTCAATAGGCAGTAGAGCGGGCAACATTAATCACAGGACACGCTATATCGTAACCGAAGTCCAACATGTTACTAAAGCTGATTTAAAAAAAACACGCGATGTAAATTCTGATTAACTAAACCTGCAAACATGGATTTAAAGTCATATACTTGTAAGAACAGTGAGAAACAATTAATGATCTAAATATATATCGCCTTTTTCACTTTCTCCATACACGTAGTATAGAGAAAGTATTGTTTTCATGAACAATCGACTTCGAGATTACAACGGAAATACATGTTTTGGGGTCTCTAGAACACGTTTTGACCATTTTCGGAATGATGTCTGTGTGTATGTGTGTGTATGTGTGTGTGCTTGTGGGCGCTCTAACGTAAAAACTATTAGTTGTATAAATACCAAACTTCATATACAGCAATATGGTAGGTGCTGTCAGAGTTGATTAGTAAATCGGTTAACAGGAAGTCGAGTATTATTATTCGAAGCTAGTTTCCGTTTTTGCAAAATTCCTCCATTAATCTGATATTCAGGTATATACAGTTATCTACAAAAATTACAAAAAATGTATATGTATATATCTTCCAAGTTTAGATTGAATCTAGAGTTCGAAAATACTGTCGTAGATAAATATTTAGATCTTATATGTGGAGAAAGTCATGTGCTGGCCACATCAGATTTTTATATTTCTTATCAGGTATATCACAGCAAAAAACACATCCAATAACTAAGGGTATATTATTAATCTGTCTTTATTTACTGGACATATTTTAGCCTAATATGGCAATTCCTACAATAAAACTTTCATATACGTACAAAAAACCATTCCCTTACCAAGATTCGGATCTAGAACCTCGGCTTTGTAAGGCTAGCAAACTACCCACTCTGACAGCAAGGATGTGGGTTGGTGATTAATTTCCATCGTCAAATAAAATTTTTTTATATTACTTTCGTAGGTCATATAGAAGTTTGTTTTTAGTAACAATCTTTATTTAAATAATGCTGTTAACTTAGATTAACAACTGTATTGTAATCGAATACTAAGAAAACAACGAAAGCGTCCAAGGACAATGTAAAACACAACAAGCAATTATTACAGAAATATTTATAAATAACGTTTCCTAATTATTTAAATATGCTGGTCTGAAACATTTCTTCAGACGGATTACTTTAAATAGCCATAAATTTCAAAATAATGCAATAATTATAGAATAAATTAATCTAGTGTGTAAATATAACGTTTCGTACATAATAAATCTACATTCCACACAAATAGTACCCAACTTGAAATGCATCCGGTACCAAAATTTTAAACAAGTTCAAATATTATATGGACGCATTGATTTTTTGCAGATTATAATTTAAGAAGCGATGATATCATCATACCATCATAGTAAAATATTGATTTAAATAAAGCTTTTAACTTAGATGAACAACTGTATTATAAGCGAATACTGTGGAGACGATACGAAAGGGTGGGAAGGCGCCCGGTGAATTGGTCCGGGGGTACTACTGTTGGGGGTACTGATGTTGTACTACCAACCAAACACAACCCAACCCCCCACCCGGTTAATTTATTTATAACATTAACTAAAAATCAAGGCGTGTAGATTAACATAAGACTGAATGACAGTAGTACAACATCAGCGCGGGGTAACAATTCCCCGCTTATAAATTCCCCGCGTCCGAATTCCCCGCCTACAAATTCCCCCGGATCAATTCACCGGCCACGTGGGGGAACATATAATAAAACGCAAGCAATTATAAGGGAGCGACTAGGATGTTGAACGAAATCAGAACTGATGGATTGCTACAAGATTCAGCACTTGGGTCTCTCCTGTACACATGGATCCTATTTCCTCACTTCACCATCCACTTTTATCTGTATTCTGTCTCTTCATCTCCGTCTGACCATTTTCCTTGTTTTCTCTACTATCACAACCGTATTTCCCATCGGCACTCAGCAACTTTTCCCAAACCCGTAAACCCCTTCCTATTCATCTACTTTCCCGTTGCAGGTGGCGAAGATCAAATAGACGCGGGACCAATAGGAAAACAAATGAATCTATGGAGAGTGAACAGCCAATTTAAGGCCGCAGACAAGAGCGGAAACACCACCTATGGTTCTTCTGGGTTACCGAGATGCCCATTTATGAAAACGACAACGATGTTAGCAAACCTTTTGCAAGACCAGATGCAGAAGCAAATGTAATTCATTCTTACCTACTTGTTCTGATATATAAACCACACGGGTTTGAAAGAAAATGTCATTTAACTTCATCCTCTGATTTCTACTCTATTTTCTCAGAATGTTTTACAAAAGTGTAGTGGGACGAGATGATTCAGAGAGAATACAGATCAAAACGTCACAGAATTTGATAGAAATTATTTCGGCACGTAAAGATGAAATAATTTATCTGACGTAGCCATAGCATTTTCCAATAAGGGCAAGTTAGCGCTTAATGTAAGTTTTAGCTTATGTTAGATGACATATTTCGTAAAAGTATTAAATTCGTAGGGAATTCGTAAAAGTATTAAAAGCTTTAAAATATGCGCGGCTAAAAATAATTGTTAAGGAAAATGCGAATTATTAAATTGTAAATATTTAACGACCAACACAATTTGATTACTAATTCATACATAAATGTATAAAATCAGCATATCAAATTAACCTATCGAACTCAATCTTATCGAACATAACAGGTAGATTTTAAATGTTAAACCTTTCCAAGGAAAAATTCTTCCTGTACGAGCACTAATAGAAGTTTCGATTTTACTCGTATGATGAGTATTTCTATAAGATATTTAAGATTCTGACCATTGCTGTTAGTCAGATTGCTGAATCATTCACATATGAAGGTATCAATTAACTACAATATGTGTGTTAATCGACTAGCACAAAAGGAAACATGGACATTTGGGAAAAACTAATCTATATTCTTAAAGACTATTAATGCAATAACCTTAAAACTCTTAGGAATGTATTCTGTTAATCTAATCCCAATAGAAATAGACCTCAAATTCAAGCGGAGATGGCCTCAGTTAACAAAATCACACGACTGATTGCATTTTTACTTTCTCCCTATACGTAGTATAGAGAAATTATTTTATTCGCAAAAAAATTCTACCTCCAGATTTCGACGGAAATAGATGTTTTGGGGCCCATAGAGCTCGTTTTCGCTATTTTCCCGAGCATGTCTGTCTGTGTGTCTGCCTGTCTGTGGTAAAAAGGTTTTTGGGCGCTCTATCTTAAAAAGTAATTATCTGATCATTTTCAAAATTCATATTTAGTATTTCCCTAACAATGCAAAAATTTGATTAGTTTTTGGCGAATATCGCTTAACCGGAAGTTGCGGTTCATCCGGAACAAAATTTCGTTTCTTAAATATCTCTGTCAGAATGCAATGTAGGTATATACATTTACACACAAAAGTCATAGAAATTGAATTTTACTACAATTTTTGTACGGAAAATTTTTCCGCAACACTGATTGTTTAGGAGATGTTCTTCAATAATGGTTAACCGGAAGTTGTTGTTTACCCAGAAATGGAATATTTTCATACATATCTCTGTCAGAATGCAATTTAGGTATATACAATTTTGTACCAAAATTATAGATAATGTATTTTTCTACAAATGTTGTATGAAACATTTTCCTGTAACACTCATTGTTTAGGAATTATTTATATATTACCGGCGTAGGCTTCTGTTTTCAATAAATACGGAGAAAGTCATGTTTTGGCCACATCAGATTTTTTTATATAGATGTATAAATCCTCAATGATCTTCATAATTTTCATAAATACTTCAAATTACTCAAATGGATGGTAAGAGGACTACAAAAGTTTCATCTAGACAGGAGACTTTAGCAGTGCATTATCACTAAAAATAAAGTTATCAGTTAAGTTTTAAATACTTTGAACTCTCCTCCCTTTAACACAAACTCATGCAACTTAGGTAATCGCGCTGCCAAGAATCTCCCCAGATTGAGGGGGATATCACAAGGAAAACCACTCGCCAAACAGCGAAGTTAGGGCACCAAAACCGCCCCCTGCTGGATTTGAAAGCCGTTCGGGGGATTTTAGCGGCCTTTACGCAAAATACTTCGCCACAGGACTAGACGTTGCCACGGCATCCCTCCTCTTTGTCGCGGATTGCTTTCACTCCGGCTGCTCCTTATGACAAACCGTCCCATCGCCTTTAATATCCACCCCGGTATCTCTACCTTATGCCTCGCGAAGTCGTCATTCCCTTTACCGTTTCTTCCCCTGCAGAGGCTTCCTCCGCCTCAATTACCATATGCCTTCGTCCGTCGTAGATTCTCTCAAACGCTCACTCCCTCAGCATCGTCCCCTCACCTCATCTCACCACGCTTTGCCTCCTCTAAACTTTGCGTTGTTCTTCAAACTCCCCATCTCTGGAAATTCTGCCTTCCCCTTATGACTCATTAACTTCTCCCCCCCCCCCCTGCCCGTACTTCACCTCTTTCTGCTCCCTATCCGATTACCTCCCATTCGCTGCACCATCCCTCCCGCTTCTCCTTTTAATTTCTCGCGTGCATTAAGAGCCGAAGGAGTTTTCCTAGGCTGCTCCTTTACTAATGTAGTATCCGGCAGCACGAATGGGTAGACTGGATAAGAAATGGTACAAGTGTCGTCGCTCAAAGGCAAATGATTTCCTTGCGCTTTGAGGGAAAAGGAGTGGGCTCATTTCCCGTAGGATATGGATTGGTCTTTTGCGAATGATAAATGTGTCACTCGCGATATGTGCCTCGTCAAGGGATTTGTGGCATTATTAAAGGGAATATCTCTCACTCAAAAGACGCACGTATCCAGTAGAATGAAAACCACCAAGTTCTGGATAAGGTAAAAGAGGAGGTAATTTGGTTATTTATGAGACCAAGATATAGTTATTTTCGTGAGAGAAAACGAGAAAAATAGAAAGCATTGACACAAAAAGATATAAATATGTAAGCCATATCAAATCATAGCTTTCATTCATATAGATACTATTGAAAATTACTAATCAAAATAAAAAACGATGATGTTACATTGGGTAAAAGCGTTTTGTTATTAAAATTAGATTTAAAGAGAAATTAAAAACATAAAAGAATTTTCTCGAAAATGTAAAAGAAAATTACCTTATGAAGATAATATTACATTTTAAATTGTATAATATAAAAACTGGACGTGTTTACCGATAGTAAGTGGCGCTCAACGAAGTCAGGCCAACTCACATTGATTTCAAAAGAAATCGATAAATAAATAAATAAATGTTTTCGTTTAGCATTAGTATATGTTTATCTCTTTTCTTAATTGAATTTTCTTGATTGAAAGCATGCTTTTATTCGTAAACTTAGCGTAATAACGTAACTAACGTAATAGCATTAATTCGTAGCATTTGCTAGCGATCAACGTTTAGAAAGCAATGGCGCAACATACCACTGCATAAGTGCTAGTTTATGTTTTGGAGTTAAGTTCTATTCATCTAAATCACTGAATGCTTTTAGAAATTCTTCTCCTCGAAAAGCCATTCGTTATTTCCACGATTTTATAATGATATCTAAAATATATCCTTGATATTTATGCTATAGATATAACCGATAGCTTCTAGTACCACCCGAACCTTTTGACTAAAAAAATACTACTGATATTCACAGAAGTAAAGAAAGAGTTTCGGAGAACATGTATTCGTTTAATACGCTACATTGATCACCAAACTTGAGATATAAATATGGCACCCAGAAAATCCTTTTGAATAGCAATGCACCTATTGAGTTGAAAATACTACAGAAGTTTGAAAATGTCTGCAAGGATGGAAATCCATAGACATCTCCCTTAGAATATTTTCTCTCATGAAAACGCATTTAGTTTTCCTTAATGTCATAGTAAATAATACCAAAGCTATTCGGTAACTTCAATTTAATATTTTTATTATTGGCGGTAACATCCTAAATTTCTTGAAATGGTACACAGATATCCCCGTAAACTTGCAACGGAATCATTTATTTCCGTAGATACATATCTGTTTTTAGCATGTACCAAGAGGTTGAATGACATATAAGAGGGCGGATATTAAAACGAATGAACTGAATAAAAATTAATCATGTTAAACCATTCTTTACATTTTTATCTTCCTGAGCTATTCGTTTTGGCTGAAGAATTCATCTCAAAATTTCTGTTCATTCGATTCTCTTTGTAGAAATATTACACACAATTTGTTAATTATGATAGCACAATGGTCAGGTCAAAAGGCCCATCCATAAAGACTAAATTAATATTATTGCCGTATAACTTTTTTATGTAAACTATGGTTAAGTTGCCGATTTTTCTTTTTATAACAAAATTTGCTCTATAATATATAAACATATGTCCCGTCGACAGGCTTTCCCAGAAGAAACATTAATTTCACAAGTTAAAATAATAAATTAATAATAATTATTATTATTTTTGAATCGAAGTGAAGAATTAAATGCAGTATCGACGAAAAATAAAAGATTACTCAAAGAATTGTGATGCTTACGCTCCGCAGAAATGTAAATTGAGTTAATCAAACAAGTTATAAAACAAAATGTAACGTCAGCAGAGGAAATAAGGGATGACTGGAGAATTTCGAAGACGTAAAGGGCAAATAGCTGAATCCGTGAAGTGAGACGATCTTATGTTTTCGTAAATTTTGTGTGTAAGCATGTCTGAGACACGTCTCAATGGAGCGAGAACACGTTAAAGCGAGACTTCCATAGGAGACAGTGTTGACTTACAACAAAAATACATAGTAAATTATTAAAGAGGCCTTTTATGGCGCGTAAAATCTAATACATGTAAAAAATATAATTTTATGTTTTATCGGTATCCTCATTCCACTTTTCTATATATTATATAAATTCTATTATATAAATATAATTTTAAATAAATAAATATTATTAGTATGAAATTTCACGTCAGAAACGCATCCAGATTTATTTAATGGAAATGTAATTAATTTTGTATTTTTTTTAATTTCAGTTTTATATTTTCATTTAAAAATTAGTTTTTTAATTTATATGATTTTTATAAAAAAATATAATTCAAAATTCAAGCTTTAAAGTTAGTTATAGTTATGAATTTGTCTAAACAGCGCACACAGAATAGCTTATATGACAAAACCCTATACTAGACGCCGAATGGCGGCTTGCAGGATATTAACGTAGATGTAGATGAATTTTATAAATATAATTTAAATAAAATTTAGAAGATTATCACAATCAAGAATGTCTAAATAACACACGTACTGCCACCTTTAAAGCTCGTCAAGATGAACTTCTACTAGAGAAAGGACGATACAGCTGTCTTCTCCGGGGTTATTGTCTGGCGAAAAGACCTGCCAAAAGAATGGGAAAATCGGAAAAAGTAACGCGTTCGCTGTATCAGATTGTTCGTGCTGTCCCATGTTTACTTTTTCCTTTTCGTCTCCTTTTCCAATTTTTCACGAGGCTTTCTCTCCCGAAATTGCCTTCACGCCCACCGTAAAAAGTCAGCTCACGGTCTCTCTGCGTGAGTCACGGAATCCTCGCCGGCGATTCTCACCATCGTCGCTTCTCTTTGGACTTAAAATTTCGCACGGGCTACGAATCTCAGAGGATGAGTTTTCTCCCTAAAAGCCACGCAATATAAGGAGAGTTGGCACGTCACTTTATTTTCTCATCGTCATTCGGTCTTTCACTCCCACTGGAATTCTTTTCGTCATGTTCAATTTTAGAGTTTAGCGGACTTCGGAATAATTTTCCATATTATTTCTATATACCACCTTACGTGTAATACCTCCATCCTTATTTGTAACATGGAAAGAGTTCTATTAATTATTATTAAGAAACCAATATAACGGTTAAAAGACCCCAAAACATTTTGCCATTTGCATAAATCTTGCCCACATAAAGTCTATATTTATATTATTTCTAAATACATTTTTCAGAATTTCTCTTAATTTATAAACGAGCTTAACTTTTAATTTTATAAAAAGATCGTCCACATATTGACGAAACTATTCAAAACTACATTCGAAAATAGGTATAATAGCATTATAGTAAATGCGTTAACTTTGTTTAAATAAAGTTTTGACTACATATGCTGAGGTTTCATTAAATAGACTTATGAATCATATTTATCATTGAATAATCACTGCTTCCATCCATTAATATTGATAAAAGAATATTCGAAGACTTGGACCAAAAAATTATGAAGTTTTCACTATATAAAGACATCTTCTTTGCTTTCCTCTACATTCTATCGCTCTGACAACTAAGCTACCGAAAGATGTGAAAAGAAAACGAATTCATATGCACCATAATTTGCCTGGAATGTGATCGAGATGAAATGACATAAAAATATTCCTTCGGGCCGGATTTGAACCAGCGACCTATGGATATCTGCTTTGCTTTCCTCTACAGTCCACCGCTCTACCAACTGAGCTACCGAAGAATGTAAAGACATAACGAATTCAGACCCACGAATAATAAGTAAGTCTTTAATTGCAAAGAAATCTTTATGAAACAGTTTGAATTTCATCGAGAAGAATCTTGACAGATTAATGTTTTAGAGACGGTGATGAAGGTGATCATTTCAACAGAAATTGTTCCGTAGAATTATTTTCAAATCGGATTCTTTAGTCCACAAAAATTCGGTAACGATAAAATAACAACCGGAAAATTACGTTAACACCTACAGATATCCACCTATCTATAAACAGCAATACCTCCTCAGATTAATCTCAAAAGTCAGCATTTATTTATTATTATTATTATTTGTATTTTGTCATTAGTAAATATATAACATATTCCATTTTTAACTGTAAACATATAACGTAACTCACTTAAGTTAGTAGGATTCATATTTTATCCGCTTGAAACATTCAACAAGTCATACATATTTTTCGTTTTGGATTGGACTTTCACCGATAGAAATATAAGAAGATTTAAATATGTGAACCCTTTAAGCTTTCACCAAACTCATGAGATGAAAACAGGGCTCGTAGGCGTAATCAGCAAAGTGTGTTAGAGAAGTGAATGGACGATCCCAATTCAGAAAGGGATGCATTAGGCGTTGCGCCTGCGTGATAGCGTACGATGCTGCGGGCGTGTTTTCGTGAAAATTAGTGGCTCTCAGCAGAAGTGAAGGCGCCCTACGGAATGGATTATGGCCCTGTTCGAAATAGCCGCGTGTTCCCGCACATAATGGAGGCCTATTTATGCTCCATTTCCTTTATCACTACATCGAACGTGTTATATAAGCGCTCTCTTTATTCGGCCGGCCAAATTGGGAAGAAAGGCCCATTTGTTTTATTGGCTGTTCAAAGTCAACACGTGTATAATTCCACTATTTTCCTACCTTAAAGGAGTAATTATGAAATGAATCAAGTGGAAAAAAAATTTACTTAAGTGGTTGATTGGAAAGAAAAACTACGAGAATATTTTCTTACGGTTCCTCATTCTGATTGATTACTATTTTATTGTTCACTTACAGTTTATGCATAGTCCGTTCATATTTTAAAATGTATGCAAACAAGAGATATCTACCAATACGATATTTCGACGGACAGCTTAAATTAATGAAAACAGATAAAGTAATGTCATCAAAATTGTACACAAAAATGTAACTCATTGGCTAATCTGAAGTATGATATTTTAGTAAGAGAAAGAAAGAATTCCTTGTTATTTTACCAATCATTTAGTACTAGAATCACGGATAATACAAAATGTGGCTTCACTTCTTTCTCGACTACGTTAGGATAGAATGGGCATAAAAGAAACAGTATTGTTGCATTCATGGGAACAGTAAGCAAATTTTCTAGATGGAACAAACCATGATTTAGCTTATCATGCCTTTTATTAAATATATTGTCAGTTTGGCGTAAGGAATTAAATTACCCTTTATATAATCCCCAGATTCCTCCATTCCAATAATAATGATTCAGGTTAATCATTATTAGACCCAGGATACACAGAAAGCAAATGCCAATAATGCCATTAATGCCAAAACACGCAAATGGTGCATCGGTGAGAGAGGAAAGAGTACATCCCTGGAATAAAGCGAAAATCAGAGCTGTTCTAAATGTAAGTCCCGTTTATTCAACATTTAATAGACCTAAAACTGATTTTGTAACTTTGAGCCTTTATTCACACCCTAAAGGATACGATACCCTTTCCAAAAATTCCATACGCCCCTCGTTCTTCACTTTAATGAGTACCTTTTTTAAGATAACTCTTCCAAATGGTTAACTTCCCTTCGTATCGTCGTCTCTCCTCCCTCAAAATCTCGACTTGAACCCATCCTTCCAACACAAATACAAGTTGTTTCTCTTCCTTTGTATTCTGTTTGTCTTTCTTTCCTTCTCAATTTTCCATGCTTGTGTGTTTGAGCTGTTGATTCTAAGGTTCCTTAAATTGATACTGTAAATCAACGATGGAGCCATAGTTCTTCCTTAATAATTTTATTTCAAAACACACTGATTAGGGTTAAACATTTACAAATTGATAATAATCGGTGTGCTATTAATTAGTAAAAGACAGAGCAGTTCAAATCATTATGATAAATGTTTAATTTAAAGAAAATAATCCTGAATTTGAGCTGATATGATATTCATTAATCGTGCATCATCATCAGTGACGAGTCATACAGTATAATAGCTCCGTGATGTTCTCCAAGGATTAAATTGTCGGCTATAATTTGGATATTCGATACCATCATGATGCCTCATGAAATATTATCAGTGTCATGAATACGCGAGGTAGGTTCAAGACAGGGGTATCAAGACGCAATTAGGTTTAACACATTGGATGCCACCATAAGGTTTCGCAAACCATTCTCAGGGGCCAAAAATATAGTTTCTTATTCTTATCATACATACACTGCACCATAGCTGAAACAATAAGCCACAGAAAAATAGAAAGACTAAAATTGAATTAGTCTAAGTATCACATGTAATCCACGCGGCCCCACAGTAAAATAAAAGTGAGGATCACCGGTGATACTCATAGCAGCCAACGTGTTTAATTTTAAGATTCGTAGCAGCGTAATGTGTAAACCAGTAAAAAGATGGGGACAAGGCGAAGAAATTTGAGAGTAACAATAATAATAAAGAAGCGTATTTTATTAGGGCAAGATTGTTACTAATGAGACTCTTCTTACATCTAACCCTTCGTTATATAAATTTAAAAAAGAGATAGCTTGAAGAAGATTACACAGAAGAAAACAACGTTGAAGGGCTAAAAAACCTAAGGTATCGTTTAGTAAAAGATATTCACCGCACAAAGAAAATACACGCAAGAAAGAGGTGTGAAAAACCTGGAGAACCTACAGATAGATAAGTTAATTTTTAACAAACTAAGTAAAAATTTATAACAATAATGATACGAAAACTGAATCGAACGCTACAAACGAATCAAAAGGTTCAAGATGCCTGGACGAAGTGGAACAAATATACAAGGCTTGTATGCCAAGATGTTTGGTGCAAAACATCCAACCAACAGGAACAGAAACATCAGTAAAGAAGAAAATTAGAATCAATATAGGGACGAAAATAAACGAATTACGAAAAAAGATAGTGCTAGCATATTTGAAACGAGAAGCTTTATAGTATAATGGTATGTCTGAGATAAGGGTTGAACAAATTGTAAGTTTCGTACTTCATTTCTGCCTGATCGCAATTTAGCATGAATTTTACGACTTCTCAGAAATTCTAAACCACCCGGTAATTTGAAAGTCAAATAAATTACGATCTCTGCTCGAAAGTATTTTTTTTTACAGGTTGGTTTCGAGCATGGATGAGCAAAAAGGCTTCTTTTTCAAAAAAATTGAATCATTAAAGATGAGTGAATCTGAGAATCTTTAAAAATGAGCGGGAATCAAATTTAAGAGAGAAAACTATTAATTCCATTTGAAGAACTTTCTGAAACTCAAACAGCACAGCGATGTCCAGATTTGGAAGTTTTAACAGCAATTTATAACCTATATTCTCAAAGAATTATTAGTCAAGCTAAGTATTGGAAGCTGGCTCATAGGGAGGGGTATAGACTTTATTATTATTATAGGACTTCATTTGGCTAAATTGAGACTTATGAGTCCCATCTTTCATTTAACTAATGCATTTACATACAAATGATAAAAATACAATGGATATAATGAAATTAGGATTTTAAGAATTTATTTAGACCTTTCAAGAATTTATTTCTATCAATTATTATAATTCATTATAAGCCCGGATAGAACAAACAAAGGGAATCGGAGACTTAGCCAGGACACTCGGCAAATTTAAGATTAATTTTTGCAGTATATATTTTTAATCATATTAATTTTTTAAACCTACATTTGGCTCCGTACACTTTAACTGAACCTGAATCATAACCGAGGGAAGATACATTCAAACGTTTAAAAAGAAATTTTTGCTTCCTCCTCTGCCGAAGAAGCACTTCTGAACAACTAGATACGTCTTTTACGAGCAATGGATATTTCCTCGAGCAAAATCTACTTATGGATACGTAAAACCTGTGGAACATTTTCCCAGAAACTTCGAGCTGGGAGAAAACACCTACCGAGAAAATTCGTAAGACATTACAAAACTTGGCGTTCCATTATAATATTTTTGCACGAACACGCAGTAAAATACGCCTCATGGAAACGATAAGAGAGAAAAGTTACGACATGGATCTGAGACTTAACGACGTGTTAACATGTCTCCAAAAACAGTGGCTCAAAGTGTGAAATTTCATAAAAGGCAGGAAAAAAAAACTTAATAAAAAATCTTATGGTAAAAAGTACTATAAGAGATTCAAGAAAAAATCACCAATACACAGTGCCTTCTTGAGGGTTAAAACTGTTCCATTTCTGATATTAAATGTGCAATATTACGAATTGTTTGTTATTCCATCTCAAACGATAGTAAATTAAATTAAATAAGTTAATAATATTTTTCGTTGTTATTGATTCAATAGGACCGGATCGGAGCTTACCAACGAATTGCAAAGGATGAGAAAGACGTGAAGAAACTGGTAAGGAAAACTCCTTTCGTAGCAACTATTTGTAATATAAATCATAAAAGCATTCATTGATACATGAACGTGTACTACAAAAGGAAAATTAATGGAAAGAAGACTTGATGGGCTGATTCGAGGGAAAGAAGCAGAATTGGAACGTGAAGGAAATCCCAAAATAAAACGAAGGTCTGTTAGTAGAGAGAGGAAACAAATTATCTTAAGTTGCAAATGTTGGAGGGAAATCTGAGCATATGGCGAAACAGAATATAAACGATGTTATTTCCTCCTTTTATGGCGCGGGAGACAGGAACCGAATGATCCTAGTTTGGAATAACGCTCCGCCATATGGGGCAAGCTGCGGAAGGTGAAAATATATCAAATTATAATAAGGTGTTGAAGTCGACTATTCGTAAAAGTCCGTCTAGGAAAAACAAAATAACTTTGCAAATTATTTCAAGGTGGTGTTTTTTATGAAAATTTACAACGTTGTTTTATTAATATTATTTATAAAAAACTTATTTTGAGAATATTTACGAAAGAAGACAAGAAAATGTAAAACCTTTACAAATATCATGTCACCTAATGATAACTCTGTGAGCTGGAATCATGGTCGTTCTCTAATAAATATATGATGAATAATGTTTTTCTTCTATTGGTTCTTTATGAATTCGTAACAGGAAGTATCGCCCCAAGCAGTGGGTTATAAAATTTACACAGTTATTTTGTTAACTTTCTATGCAAACAACATTGTTTTTAGCAAATTTACAGTTACTTATTTAGATATTAAAATTTTTGATACAAAGGCCGAGTGCTAAATCTACAATTGCCGATTTATGAATAGCATTTTACCATATTAATGGCTGGGTATATGATGATGCAGTTACTACATTTAGATATAATTTCGTTTCGATACATAAGTTAAAAACTATAAATTCGGATAAAAACTAAGGCTTTGAACATTAATAACTAACTTAAAAGGTCATAAGATAGATGCTAAAATTGAATTATTTGAAAAAGTAAGCTTGCATCACGAAAGATTACAAAAAGATAGTACTTCACGATGTAAATACTTAATAAACGGAATTGATTTTCGGCGAAAAAGTAGATCGATATAGGAAACGCGGAAGCGCTAATAGTAAAATATTATAATATCAAATTTTGAATAAGGACTCACAAGCATAATAGTAACAAATACAATGATGCAGTAACTACATGAAGGTATATTTTCGTGAAGAAGCTAAAATTTAAAGATGCAATCAGGAAACCCTTATCTCTTGAAAAATAGATAACCTTAATGTACGAAGATTTGCAAAAAAATTCGTTCTTTATCATTGAAAAACTAACAAAAATTAATTTTTCGGTCAAAATGTAGCTCAGTAAATGAGAAAAAATATGTGATGAACGAATTCAAGGGGCTGTTACAAGAGGCAGAGTCACAGATCTTAACAAAATGACCAGGGTGCAAAAAATGAGTACATAAAATGTGTTTTGAAGAGATGGGAATAAGGAGGAGGGGGATGCTTGGGTAGAATGAGGGCAAAACGAAGGAGCAAACACGTTTGAAATAAGCACCGCTTCCAGTTTCCCTAATGAGGGTCTCCTCTATCCACCTGCCCTTGCTCTCGTGTTCCTCTCCTCTTCTCGTTCATCTCCCTTCTTCCATCCCTTCATCTATCTCTGCAACGTCAGCATTCATCCTCCTGTCCATCTTGGTTATTCTATTCATATCTCAAATCGCACCAGCCTTTACTCTCCACTCGTCTGAATTATTTTCAAAATTCCTCCCTAGATATCGTTCTATGCGCATTTAGTTTGTTCGTTGATAAAAAGATAGTACAAAGCGTGTGACTCAAAATAATCACAAAGGTGGCTAATAAATTATTCGCGAAACGGAATTTAAATTAATAAGAAAAATTATTAAATGAATTTCATAGACGAGCCACTTTACCAAAGAAATTGTGGAAATTTCAATTATTTAACTTTCCTTGGTTAGTGAACATCATACTCCTAAATCACAAAGCATAAGCTGTCGTAAAGATAAGTGAGCACTTAATAATTTTTAATCGATATTTAACGCCAATTTTTAACCAACCTTTATATTTTTAGAGCTAATAAAAATGTCATCGACGTTATAAGCTAACGTGGTCGATTTTAACGTGCTTTGCAAGCCTAGCAAGGTCCTCCTACATTATTAAAAGATTCCTGAATTCGCCGCTGAAAATTCTGACAGGAAAAATCTAGGATTTTTTATTTAATCATTTGAGTATACTAAACGTGATTATTAAACATAATTGAATAATAATTGATTATTAATATATAAAACATCTATTTTGCAAGGGCTAGAATTTATCAAAAATATAGAGGTTTTTATAGGAAATAAATTAAGGATTATCCGAATTGTCCAGAGAAACAGAATGAAAATAAGAAAATTAGATTCTTCGAAATTGCATCGTAAGATTAAAACAGCTGCTTAAGAAATTTCATAAACAGTTAATAAACGTTAATATTGTAAAATACGAGTAAAGATCGAAATTAAGAAAAATAAATAAACTCAAATAACCAAGCAGGGTTATACAAAAAGAGAAAAATGGTGACTTATGTGGGACTCGAGCCCAGGTCTCCCACTTTCCGGGCAGTTGTTCTAACCACTAAACTACCGAGCCACGCCTTTTTCCATTCTGTAAATGGAGGAACGTAGTAGACCTGGGTTCAAGTCCCAGCCAAGTCACTATTTTCCTCTTCTTGTATAACCTTGGGTTAAGTTGCACGCTTTCCTGTGCTAAGTCAAACTTCATTTCGATCATTTGTAACCAAGCAGGTTAATTTAATCACTGAAATACTAAATAAAACCTACTGTAAAATGGAAAGATAATCATCCGTAAGCCGTAATTATGTCAGTTAGTGCAGAAATACCTTTTTTACCGCGAAGAAATGTTATGAACTATTGATTAAACTTAATTATTAATTAACTAACACCATTTATTAGGAATTTAAGGCTCTTCTAGTTACCTAGTGAGAAGCCGCAACAGCGTTTATGAATCACGATGGAGTCACGCAGTTTCACGGTGACTTCAACTTGAAGGGTGTTTAGCAAGGAAAATTAATGGACATTTCAGAACACAGAAAATTCTAAAACTTCCTCTACGGCCTTTTTACTTCATACAGAAAAGTCAAACAGAAAAAAAAGTTGGCGGAACGAGGGTACTACGGAAACAAATAGTAGCGTCAAACAAAGATTCATATAACTTTATACGAGCAAGTTTTTTCTCCAATGAGTATTTTAAATTACGAGATTGAATTACAAAGGACTACCCTTTTAAATCAGATATATTTTTGCAGCTGAGAATAACTGGTAAAGGTTTATAAAACAATTTTTGTTTATTATAATTTAATTACATACAGACTCTTTGTAAAGCAAGGCCTACAGATTAATTTTTAATTAACTACATACATTTTCATTAATATTCTATGAGGAAGTTAGAGTGTTTGAAAAACTTAATTTAATATCATTTCCCCAGGAAAAATTTATTCTGTTTAGACCTATATCGCGGCAGAGTTATATCGGTTAACATTGAAATTATGCTAACAATCGCTAAAACTTCTTTTGTAGAAATGTCGACTATCCTTAAACATTCATCATTGTTCCCAAATTAAGAAAATGCTGGTTTCATCTATATAGCCAAAGGATGTTATTTGGATTTACTATATCGTTATAAAAGGTTTTTGGAAAGACGAAATTGGAATTGGAGTATATTATAAATCACTAAGAAAGGCTTGAAATCATTAGAAAGGATAAGGAAAAAGAAGATAGCTGGATAATATATCATAATAACGATATTTAATTATAGAAAATGCAATCAAGCAAACGTGATAGAGAAGATCGACGGAAAATGATTCGGGAGATAAATGAGAAATGATAAAGTGGTTGTTCCAAGGTTTTACAAAATTTCAACGCAGCTTAAATATGTTTTTAAGGTAGAATTGCAACGGAAGAAAAATAGAGAATACTCGGTCTAAATACTCTAAATCTCGCATTTTATTCGGAGCACTATCAATTTAAATTCATAACAAGGGTATCAATGGTTAATGTAGAAGTTATACAAAGGTATTACCTGTTTAAAGGGTAATAAAAGCAGCAAAGCTGCACTAATGGAAGGTAAAAAAAGAAGATAAGGTCAAGAAAACAACCTAATCAGTGCCAATGGGTTATATCAATATGAAATATCACTTAAATTTGAAGTAGTGTTTCTTTCATACATGCTATTATACGTTCCTTGTCATGAAACAAAAATTCTGTTTTTACGCAATCCGTAATTTCAACGCAAGTTCTCAGTTTTGCTTATTCTACTAATAAAACGCCTTTTATTTTATTCAATGCCTCTTCATTACCACTTTCTCTCGATATTCTCCTTTCCCCTACCTTCTCCTATTCCGCTTTACTCACACGGTCCCAATAAAACCTTCCCCTACACCGGGCAGAAACCTCTACCCCATCCTCAACGCGGTTTCCTGCGACCCTGCAGTTCCCCCATTTTCGGCACCCTTCCCTGAACACATTGCCGCACCGCAGAAGCTTCCTTTACCGCACCTCTCGCCCACCGCTCCCTTTCCTCAGCAATTAGTCAAATGCCTTTCCCCTTTTATTTCGGTCCCGTAAAAAAAGAATCATCTTTCCCTTGGATCTGTTGTTGGTAACGGGATCTTGAGACGCGCGTTTATCTCAAAATGCGACAGAGTTGTTTTCACGACGTGATACGCGGTGGTATTTTAAGGGAAGAATCTTCGCGGATCACCGAGCACGGTTACGTGGGGTCGTTTGAAGGGAGACGAGTCACGCCGCGGGTTTGCGATCGTTTCGTTCGCTAGCGGAGACGTTGCTCACACACCGTTTTTATCTTCAGAGCTACCTTTTGTTTTTAGTTTTATCATTTGTGGAATTTCAAATGAAATTTTAGTGTACACTCCTGGCCAAAATTAACGCAGCACCGGCCATAAGGATCGCTTAGGAGGTGCTGCGTTAATTTTGGCCAGGAGTGTACAATGAGCTCCGTGTATCTTTATCAAGGTACACATTATTTTCATAAATTTTAAAAAGCTAGCTTAAATACATCCAGATATTCATTATACACAACAAAGTAAAGTAATTGAGGATCGCCTAAAATTCAGGGAATAAATGTGATAAAAGAAATTATAAATTAACTAATTCGTTAATAATGTGGTGGCATCAATAGCTTACCTTATTTGAAACATAATATTTAGCTAAGGATCTGATGCTTTCTCGGTGAATGCTGCTGAGGAAGTTTTCTTGGGTTAACAACCGGGTAGTGATGGATAGCTCCCACGTTACGGCAACAACGTCTGCTACAATTTTCAAGGACGATTGATTGATTCCTTGGAAATGGCAGCAGAGCTTGTCGCCGAAACTTCGGAGCCATCCAACATTACCCGGTTGTTAACCCAAGAAAAATTCCAGAGCATAATATTTACTTTTCGCACTTAATCGTTCCATACGATTTAGATTAACACGCTCTATTAATTTATTGAATTGATAACAGCCTTATTTTGATTGATAACCATCAGAGCAATTATCATAACCTATTGTCAATATTACTGAATTGCAGCAGAGGAAAAAGTACGTTCATATACCTATTCCCTTTGAAAATATGGCTGAAAGTTAAGAAATGGACTAGTCTCTAATGATATATAGCCTTATGTCGAAAAACTTTACACCTTCTAAAGGAATATATATGTTACACCCCAAACGTGTAATTGCCCAATTCATGAAATGGGCAACTTTTTTGCCCAATTCATGAAATGCGCAAAATTTGCCCATTTCATGGAATGGGCAATTAGACGTTTGGGGTGTAACCACGCCCCTGAAGCTCCCCTATGCTGACTTTACAATTGGCTGACACCCTTAATGTCCGCAGCCGCGAGATGGCAGCACTGACGCTCGCCCTTAGAAACCATAATCTCATATGGAGTAAATGGAAAAAACAGAACGATTATGATACTTTTTCCCTCTTTTTCTCTGCGGGAGTAGTATATACCAAAGATGGAATTCAGATTTAGTGATTTATCCATTTATAAGTACTTAAAACAATTGAATAAAATGGGCAAAATAGTAAATCCGAAGAATAAGTGCAGGTTGCCTTCAGGGCGCACCACAAGTAACTTCGTCGCTGTGAAAACATTATTCGTAGATAAGCGAAGTGCAATGTATTCTGCTTGGATACACAGAAAATAATTGATCCTTAATAAATTACCAACGTTACATCTACTTTCAAATAGGCCTTTTCAAAATAGAATCGCAGGATGTACATGGGTGGTCCTAAAAGTTTCCGACATTTCAACATTTATTGACATGTTTTCTGAAAATTTTCTGAAGATGTCTGAAAAATCTGGGGTCGGAAACTTTTCAGACCACCCTCGTATATACATTTCTTGAAAAAAAAATCGAGGTTCCCAGAAATAGTCTCCGGGAAATGGGTAAACGGTCAAATATTGTTGAAACATACATAAATCCAAAAGTATTAAATTTTAATGACTGGCGTGGACTTCATTTTATCTTGGGGAGGCTGAAATGTGAAGTTCGGTTATACAATATACAAACATAAAGGATAGAGTGGTATAAAAAATTTATTGAATAAACATTAATTTCTTGGCAGTTTCGCAGTTTTCCTTTTCGATACACTTTCTTTAAATTTATAAACTTTGCATGCTGTCTAATCCTCATAGTTAGATAATATTTTATTATATATGCTATGATTTCACTTCCGTGTTCAAAGCATGGGAAAGTTATCTGTTCATCACCTTCAAGTGACTCAGTAATTATGCACTGAAGCACATCATTTGACTCACAGTGTTTTACAAATTGTTCCTCCTCTTTGAGGATGAAAGTATGAAGGTTTACATTAGGATGAACCAAAACCCCCATACTTTTCAGATTTGTTAACTTTGCTACTGGATGGCAAGAGGATGAGGACCCGGATGAATCAATGCTGCCTGGCAAACAGCACACTTGCTGTGTTTCTTTATCTGGTGCAATACAACGATGACCAGGCATTTTTAAGATTAAGGATACCTTAAGGATATCTTAAAATATATCAAAAGTCTTCAAGCGCAGTAACGACAATGAAGATCTCCAACTCACACAATGCGGTCGCACTTTCCAACTTACATCAACGTTACTGTAGAAAGGGGTGACTTCGGCCACGCGTGCTTTGCTCCACAAATAGTGAATTTGTAGTACAATAAATTATGTAGTACTAAAATTTCACCAAGTAGCTATTTTTTCCTGCCCTTTAGAATTTAGATTGTCTTGACATATCGTCAGCCAATCTGTCTTGCTCCTTGCAACATTGACAGTACAATTGTCATTGGGAACTAAATTGAAAATCGTGCATTCTCGAGACAAGTCTACGATACCTCAGTCTGTTAACTTCTCTCAGTAACACTCAGCAAGATGGGAAACATTTGAAGACAATTGGAGGCCAAACAGTGATTCTAAGTGAAAAAGAGATTAAATTAGTGGAAGTGCTGTTAAATTTTAGTACAAACGTATTTGAACAGTAAAAAATAAATGTTCAGTGCTTTGACAAAAATTCCAGAAATTGTTTGGGTTCGGAGATTCATTAGTAGAAACAAAACACTGACTCTAAGGCTTAAAAAAAATTAAAAGGGTTCGAATGACAGTGAGTAGAAGTTTTCTACAAGAATTTTTCATTCTTTTTGTTTTTGGAGGAAAAAAATTATTTTTCTTTTGAAAATTTATAAATAAAGTGGAAAAACGTTATAATGAGTCAATAACTTCTTATCTCAGTACCTATTGAACAAAGATTAAATATAATAATAATTTAAAGATTTTAAAATATATTAATGGTCGTAATATTAGTCATATAGTTAATTTTATAGGCGATATTTAGGAAACATATTTAGTGGCCGAAGTCACCCCATCGGTTGGGGTGCCTAAGGCAGCTATTCTTTATTTTTTAAACAAATTCCGTTGCTTGAGAAAATTTTTTAGATACTATTTGCATGAATAAGAATTACCTTCATGTAACTTAAATTTTCTGAGCATAGAGAATGTAATTGAATACAGAAATATTAAAAAAATGTAATAAACGGTCAAAGTCACCCCATTCTACGGTACGGTTCATCGCATTTCAGTGATTTACGAAGAATGTTTTTACGGCGACAAAGTTACCTGTGTTTTGATCATAAGGCAAGCACCTATTCTTCGGATTTGCTAATTAGTCCGTCTTATTCAAATGTTTTATATTCAATTTAAAAGTACCTATTGATGGATAAAACAATTACTCTTAATTCCATCTTTGGTAAATATTACTCTTTATTACATATGTATCATAATCGTGCTTTTTCACCGTTTACTCCATATAAGATTATGGTTTCAAATGGCGAACTTCAGTGCTGCCATCTCGCGGCTACCATCTCGCGGTTGCGGACATTAAGGGAGCCAAAAAATTTCAGCAGTTTCCAGTCCTATACTTTCTAAGTTCGTGGGTGTAACATATACACAGATAATGCCATATAATATATTTATGCACCACGTAAGTCGTTACCAGAAATTTCTATATAAAGGCCTTTTCATTCCAGATTTAAATATCTATCAATCTGAAAATAATCAATCATTTATTTTGCAATGAAAAGAGCTATCAGATGTATTGCGAATTTTAAAACACCTAAAATTATTGTAAAGATAATATCAGATAGGCTAAGCTAAACTTGCATGACTTTTAATACGGAGGAACGAAACAGATACGGAAAATTACGTCATCTAAAACAATTGTTTCCCTTGTGCAAATCTCGTGTTTCATTTCTTGTGTGTGCGCGTTGAAACAATGCAACCTAAGAAAGAGTCACATCAGGTTAAACTTATTTATCCCTTTGCTCTGTGGTCTAGTATAGAGCGTTAAAGGAACATTTCCGTGCCCTTTTGAATTTTCGTCGAAATAAAGGACGCCTATATCTGTTCATGTAACTGTCATACCCAACGAGATGAGTAACTGCGTTAAGTCACTCTTCCGATTTGAATGCGAAATTCGGAATTTTCAATCGACACTAACGCGATTCTTTTCATTAGCACGTGCAGACATCGCAAAATTGTATTCTCATCGCCCGAAATGGATCTATGACACGGTTATAGAAAAGGCTGCCATGATTGCAAAAATCACCAGAGAATATTCACTTTATAGCAAATTCTATGAATTTTTGCTTTTCTATTTTTTCAAAATTTTCATAGAATTCAATGCTTGAATTTTAATTCGTCCTATTAAAAGAAACATACTTTTGAATAGGTAGGATTTCAGAACATATACCTATATATAAAGAACTAGTTGCTCCTTTTCAAAATGCATTTTTTCCCTCTAACTATTCAGAATACTTATTGCAAAATTACATTGAAGAAAGAAAGATATGGAGTAAAAGGTCGTACATAAAAATAATAGTTTATGGATGTGATAAAAATGTTTAATTTCTCGCAGAAATATTTAATATTTGATGAAATGCACCGAGATATTGGAAGTTCCCCATTATTTATAATACCCTCAAACTTGAAAATAACATTTTATTTTCTTCGGGAAAGTTATACAAATTATACTCGCAAAACTTCGATTCCCACGGTATAAATAGTACATGTATGATTAATAAAAAGTGCATATTTCCCTGTGCTTTCCACTTCCGTTATAAATAACTAAATATCCATAAATTCTAATAATTAAATAACTGTGGTAATTCGACTACATCTTCTGTTTTGGAATTTCTCTAAAAACGTGCATCCCAGTTCTTCCATAAAATATTCAAAACGAAAAAAACGCATGCTATCTACTAATGTGTTCTAATTACCTCGAATGCATAACTTATACCCTAAAATAGCAGGTGATATAATTTAAAATTTTTCTGGCATTCACATATATTAATTATAAATTACGAGTAATGCATAAGATGAAGTCATAACATTAAGCTTTAATGTAAAATTACTTACAGACCTGGATTGATAACTCTAAGTAGGGAACGCAATAATTACTGAAACGTATGCTTCTTAATATTATTACTGCACTGTTTTGAAAGAAGAAATTTTCATCTGTAATTCATTTTTTATATCTCGAACAAACTGATATTCACCAATAAATTCAAGAATGCTCTGAAGATAGATTAAATATAATATAAAACTGTTATTTAACTAAAAATGGATTGAATGAAAAGTACTTTTTGCTCGTTCATTTTGGTCTATGAAGGACGAATAAGATGGATTTAATTGCTGATGATTTTTATCTATATTCCGATTTTAAATCAGGGACTGATTGTGCAGGTATGATATCCTTAATCACAGCATATCTTATCCAATTTAACTATCTTTTTATTACCCAGAGGTTCTCAAAAGCATTACTATCGCAAATCTCAAGTAATATCTATTGAACCGAACACAAATTCCTTTTCCTAAAGGTTATTGTACAACCACTAGAATTATTGTTCATCCATCCCTCGATTCCACTCATTCTTGCGAACTTTCTCATTTTCGATTATAACCTCCGCAAAAACAAACTGCTTACGATATCATTACTTCGTATAATAATATGAAAATTTTCAAACAATAATAACAACATAAGATTCTTCTCATATCCTAAGAAAGCTGTAAAGTTGAAAAGTGAGATGAATGAAGATGTATAATAATTAATGGCGTACTTGGATTTTCTCTTTTAGTTTCTGTACAACAACAAAGTTAAATTTATTTTGAAGTGATATTTGATACATCTTTACTTATACTTACGAACGTCATTAATACATAGAAATGAAAATAAATCTTCGTAATATCTTGTTAAATCATGAAGGATTAAAGCTATTTTAAATTTTCAAAACATTTCCGATGTACATCTGCTTCGCTATATACGCCAGACGAGCTAAAAAAACTTTCCTATAATCCCTTGTAAATCTAAATCTATATAATGTTTTGTCCATCGTAGAAATTACTGTCGTGCCCGGGAATTTGCACGAAATCCACCGATACGAAATTAATTGATTGATCTCGGTACGACGTAAATATGCGCAGGACTGCAGATAAGACTCGTCACGGGATATTGATCGAAACACTTTCACACGAGGGAGCGTGATTATTTCGATTCCACAGCGATATACAGACCGTAATCTCATTTTCCAATACCATTATATCATACAAAACTAGATCCATTAACTATACTTATTCATCGAGTCAAACACCCCTTATTGAAATTCTATTTAGGAATGAAATCTTTCAAGAATGTATGTAAGTGTGATTTAAACATTTCTAGTTCAGAGTCATTTACCCCGAATAAGAACTCACAATTTTACGTATATTATTTTCTCTGTCTTCAAAAACGACGGCAGAATTTCTCGAAATAATTGACTACGATAATATATAATTGGTTTTATTTCTTAAATGGTTAGGTTTAGTAATTAATTACAAGCTGAGAGATATCGAAAGATATTAAGTAGCAGCTTAACGAATATGTGATAAAATGAAATTGACAATAGTAAAATGCAACTGCCACCATCTTCTTTAAAAAGCTGTCATTGCCTATGGTTTCATAATTTTCGGTATTGTTTATTGATAGTTAATTTAAATATATTTTTCAGTAATTTCTTTATGTAAGATTCAGTAAAGACACTATTTCTTGAAGTTAATATTATTGTATTACGAAATAATAAATTCAATAATTAAAATTGATTGTAGTGGAAACGATTTATAAAAACATCAAAATTTAATTAAAAATCGGCATATTTTATCAATGTAATTGCGAATTCGTAATGAAAGTTATATTCGATAGTAAAATTTAGAATCGAATTTGATTCACTATAAGAGGAGCTATAAAAATAGCTCCTCTTATAATTTCTTTAAACCTTTCTAAACGTCAAATTGCTCCCCACTAACGTCTACTTACAAACAATCTTCAACGAGACGACAAATAAAATTTACGGCTTTTCTTAATGTTATTGGCATCGGATACATACACGGATACACGACACTATTTATATCCTCAATTTCTTACATTAAGACCGATAAATAGTGTTAATAGCTTAACAATATAATGGATTATTTGCTCACATATAAGGGAGGAATAAGTTACACTCCTCAAGGTTTTCGGTCGTTCTACTTTAAGAAGCTCCCGTTTGGGAGATGGGTCCGAAGCCGCAAACAAACCATCCAGCTGACCCATATATTACACGCCGATCTGACCCGTGGCCACCTTATCGCCACAAGAATATTGGATCCTCGCTCGTAACTCTCCCTTCCCTAAAAGATCCCCCCGTGTAAAAGTTATTCAAGCCCATTTCCTTGACGTTCAAAAGCGTCCTTTTTATACGGCCTTCCGCTATTCGGTCCCACGGTAAAAAAAAGCAAACTTTCCCTTTCCCTACGAAAATATATCCCGTCTCTTCGGCTTTACTCCTAGAATAAAGGACGGATCAAGTTCATGGAGAAAAGTCCCTCCGATACTTCAACTTTCACTTTCCTACGCAGCCATCCGAATCGCTCCTCAAATACCCACGGTCGAAACGTTTTTCGAGCAAACATTTCAGCAGTGGCAATATTAACATGCATTTCGAATGACTGTTTCCGACTAATTTGAGGGATGTGAAAGGACGACGGCTGGGCTCGATACGTCACGGGCAGATATTGATCTATAGGATTGCCCGCTCACGTTCCTTGTTTTCTTGAAAAATCTCGGGGCCCATCTTTTACGTTCGGTGATCGGACCGGTTGGATTTGGGGAACCCATTTTCGCCCTCACCCTCGGATTTCTTCGGATAGCGAAAGTGAGAAATGGAGATAACACCGGAGGGTCAACAAAAATAGAGACGAATGGTTTGGAAGGAGCGTGCGGTGGGGGATTAAAATAACAGAGCAAGAAGACGAAGCCTCAATATTGATAAATAGAACCGCGTTAGTGTGAATTCTATTATGAATCCTTTCTCCTAAACTACAATGAAAGCCAGCGTGAGATAAAGCACGAAAAATAAGCTTCCACATGAGAAAATCCCTTTGACGAATCGGTTCCGTGAATTGCACGGAAAGGCTGCGTTAGATCTTATTTAACCTCAACCACAGGAATCCCCAACCATAATATCTAAAAATGGAAACTCATGAGGATCTGCTAAAAGAAGAATCTGCTGTGGTAGGTTCTTCGTGAATACCTCTTTCGGCACATCTCTGAGCGGATATCTATAGATCCTGAAGAAAGTACTGAAATAAACAGATTTTCAGAAACCAGGAGACGGCATTCAATATTATTGCAAAGTCACAGTATTCCTATACGTAATTCTTAATATTATTTTTAACGCCAATGCTTCCGTAAATTAAACTATGAATAAAGGTGATTCTTAAGCCAATATTTTCTATTGACACACTGAAGATAATACCATGCGCAACGATATAATATAGATTAGTAGAAACCGATTACATAAGTATTATCTACGATCTTTAACGAACGTTTCTCCAAGAGTACAACTAGGTAATAAAAATGTTGGGATTACCTACGGCCAGCAATATGAGGGATTTTGGTGGAGATGACCAGTAATTTTTCTTACCTGAAACAAAAAATATTTATTATCAATTCATCAATTCATTTAAAACAGCAGAACGTAATCCAAAAGTATTTTTGACCATAAAGTAAATCCTGAGTCAACAATTTCAGAAAAGTAGAATCCTAATAAAAGCATTTCACAACTTTGACTATTTTATTATACACTAGCAGAAGTGTCCGTTGGTTCTCAATATTAACTTCCATAAATACCAGTGTAACAACCTTGATCGTAACATATGCTTCATAATTGTTGATAGACAGCAAAAACCAGACTTTCCAATCCAACAAACCAAGAATTTTAAGTTACAATGAAGTCTACAAAGCCAAAGCAACTCAACACTTAAGCTCATATACTTTAAATGAAAATTGTCTTCAACTAAGATAATATAAAAAATATATTCTAAGATCACATTAGGATAAGCAGTACCACATTCAAAGTTATATTTTCAGTCAGTTACAAGAGGAAAAAGGAATCAAATATTAAACATAATTGACAGAAATAAATTATATATCACTCTAATCAACACCGATGAATAGCTTAAGCGGGATACTTTGGAGAAAAGAAGAAAATTAAACAGATTAGCGTGTTTTTACCGCGCATACACTGGTAAATCAGGATACATAGTCTCCCGAAAGGCATGTTGGAATGATATGTCCGATTAGCTCAATTATATAAATCAACTGATCTATCAGACTTTTTTCGAGTCCATTTTTCATTGGGATTTATCCTAGGTACTCGTATTTAGGTGCAAAATCCACTTCACCCTGTAAATTATAAACTATTTTCACAACGCGATCAAACAAATAAAGTTTTCTCAAGCTTTCTGCGTGACAGCGAACAGAAATCTTGGGATGGTTTTAGGATGACTTATAGTCCATTTCACATACTTTTACTCCTGCGTTGTTTACACATAAACGAAAAATATGTTTCCTGGGACTGCAAATGGCAAAAGCGTCCTTCAAATGCAAAAATACAGAAAACGTGAGCGGAGTATTTCTAGCCCACGAAACTACACACGTGCCATAGTTAGCTAAAATTGGCGAGGAACGAGAAGCTGATGACGGAACGCCGTGATAAACAAAGTGGCCTTGTTGAAACGGGAAAACAACGGCCCGCAACATTCCGGACGCTCGGCGAAACACGTCTAACGAACGGCGAACGGAGTGTTATGCTCGCTTTTGATGACGCCATCGCCCGTTGCATAACAAACAACGAGCCTATTCTTGGCTTTGTTTTCTCCGCGTGTCGCGACCTTTGAAAGAGTAAATGCTAACCATCCGAGAGTGGGAAGGAGCGGAGTTTTCCGCCGAGGGTATGACGGAATGCCCTTAACAAGTGTTTAGCCGCCGTGGGATTCCCCACCGAGCATTAATCTCGCATAACGACCCAATTACAGCAGTAAGTGCGCGGATTTAACGTGATTCGGCGCCTCGGCGCTTCATTCCGTTAATCCTCGCTCCGGTAAGGAGTTTTTCTTCGCGTCTGCATCTCCGGACGGAATCCGTTTATTGTGATTACGTGTCTCGTGAGGGATTTTCCCAATGCTTTTTCTTTACTTCCTTCCCGAAGTGTGCAGCTCCTGCGGCGGATAATTCCGCCTCAAGTTGGTGGCCTCGATAAATTATGGAGGTTCTCAACACTCCGCAATATCCTTTATTTTTTCGTTTATATCACTTCAATACTCATGTCTTTATGGTCCACTTCTTCTTAAAATAGGTAAGAAATATATCCAATTAATTTATAACATTCATTCAGTTAATAGTTATGAATAATTTATTTCAGTCAATACTTCCCATCAGAAAATATGACCATTTTGTTAAATTGTGTTTGTTTATTTTTTTCAAAATTTATAGAAATCGAAAACTTTCTTAGCCGAGAAAGGTTAGTATATAGGGAAGGATAGATTAATAAATATTCACACGGATTCCAAAACGTTTTAAATTAAATATATGAAGGATTATATAAACGGTCATTATAACGATTAAAATAATTGACTTCACCGATTAATAATAATGATCGGTTACAATAATTAACAATATCGGTGTTAATAACTATAATATAAGTATATACTTATAATATTTGCACATCACAACCTCTTTCTTAACCAATGTAGAGAAAAATCTATCAATACTTAACATTTTAAATACACAGTTTACTTATATATTTCTGAATTTCATCAGAGATGCAGGATACAATAATCATGGAATTAAACTACGGTGCAAAAGAGCACGGTAGTTTAATAGCACTTTATCTATGATTAACATAATAGATATTTAAGTTATATTGTTAAAATACAATAGTTAATAAAAACAAAATTAATTCGTCTACACCTTTGAGATAATTTTTATTATTTTTCCTGTACTTATATAAAAATTCTTACAAATAATATTTATCATTAATCCTTCTTCGTTCGCGAATTTATTGCCATACTTTCTTCATTTTGGAGGGGGATTTGGAGGGTCGATCTAATATCAAAATAAATTTATACTGTTTATAAATATAGAACAATAGGAAATACTTTTATCGTTTTCTGGAGGAAACATTATAGCAACTAAAGCTTTACATAGTTGATGTACGCCAAAATATAGCAACTTGGCGAATCATAGTAGAAAATAGAAATAGATTACTCTAGAAATTGAAATAGCGGTAGCTTCGTTGTGTTATTTCAAAGCCGCTCTATTCCTCTCTATTTCCTTTGCCTCGATTCATCCGTTAAGTAGTTCCCTTTCCTCTTAAAGACACTGTAGGCCCAAATAGAGCCACACGATAAATTCCGAGGGATTTTGGGGCTTTTAAAAAGCATTGCATCGCACCTCGACCTCATCCCTGCTTCGAACCATTACTTTTTCTCACCTGTCCCTTCCTCTACTCCCCCCGCTCTCCCCTTCTACCACCTACAACTACCGCCCCCGCCCGAATCCCCTCGAAACTTCCCACTCTTTTTCTGCTTTCGAACGGTGCCGCTGGTATCGCGTGCGAAGAAGCAGTCTGCCAAAGTCGACCATGACATTGCGGCCGACTCAACGGAGGTTAAATGGGATGGAGAGGGTCATTCAACCCCTTTTCATTAAAATATTGGGCATCCGTAATGAGAGGGAATGTCGGAAAAAATGTAAGGCCCTTTTACGCAAGGATGGAAAATCGCGGAGGCGGGAAAAATGGGAAAAATTTTTAATTCGTCCATCAGGAAAATTGTGAATTGATCTTGTTCAAGCGAGAAAGGAATCCAGATAAGATATATCTCATAGGAGATTTCGATGAATTTATGGCGATTAATATATATTAAAAACATTCATAATGGAGAGATTTGAATATATATTCACGATACAAAAATTCAATCGAATACATGTTTTTTCCTTAACCGAATGAAGATGCCACCAAGTTTACCAGTTTTGTGAGTTACGTAGCAGAGGAAGTAGATAAAGGTGATAGAAAACAAGCAGTTTTTCGAGATTTCAGACGTTTGACACAGTGTCTTATATATTTCAAGATGAAATTTTTCACCCCTTGTTCAACTTTGTGTCTTATATAAAACTAATTCAAATTCCCACGCAATCGATAAAATATGTGCGAATGGATAAAATCTTTCCTCGAAAATACATCAGCGAGTTCCATTGGATGGAAATTATCCGATTGAAAACGCATCACATCAGGTGTTCCGCACGGACGTGTCCTAGGGCAATATTGTTTCTTATCCACTTTAACGACCTTGAAGATAATGTAAAGAGCAAAGTTAGATTATTTGTCGAGAATATGCTCATATACAGAGAAATTATTTCAGAAGATGATATCTTACAGAACGAAATATGCGTTAGATCATATTGGTACAAATTAACATTATGATTGTAATATAATTTTTTTATCCCATAAATGCTGCAATTCCGTGGACAGAAAAATCAGATTCGTATACCCCCCGATTTTAGTATAAGATTTACCCACATTGTATTTAGTAAGAGATGAAAAATTATAACTCGATTTATTAAATGGGCTTCTGGATGGCCAAGTGTGTAACGCTTTCGGCTTCGGCGAAAGCGGACATGGGTTCAATTCCCGGAGGAGGCCCATTTGCGAAACTGACTTGAAACAGCGATTGCTGTCGAAGTAATTTGAAGAAACAGCAACTAAAATATGGTAAATTTCTAGGAATTTCTATTACGAAGTGCAACCAAATTATTTTAATTACATCATCCACATTTGAGAAACACTAAAATATTATTAATTCTTATAACACGTGACTTTCTTTAAAAAAACAATAGTTGGACGCCCTTCTAATACCGAAACGTTTCCGGAATTCTTACCTTGTATTTTGCTACGATAGTACTTCTATGAAATACTCTTCTCACTCAATACTCTCAATAACTTATACACAGTTTCCGATGTAACACAAGATTTTATGATCAGTCTATGATAGCTAAATAGTACAAACCTAAATAAGTTGGATAGTTTGTTTTCATATTTCCTTGACTTTTATTGACGTTCAGATACATTAGTATAAACAACATGCCTACTTCGTAATTTTTATATATTTCTCAATTAAAGCGTCCAATGAAGAAACGAGCGGGTATAATATTGAGGAAAGTTGAACTACTAAAGAAAGTAATCGAGGAACGTAAGGTAAAGGAGAGAGGAAAGAAAAAATAAAAATATGCCAGATGATAAAGGGTAGTTAAATTACCAGGAAAGGAGAGAAATGGCATTGAATAGGGAATGTTGAGGCACGTGAACCAATCATATAATAGAACACTTCTGTATGATTGTCACCATTTATTTCGGCATAAATTTGTGGTGAAAGATACATTTAAACATATTTTAATAGATAGCTGATTTGACGACTTGATAATTCTTATACAGCTATCTCACTAAAACAGCTCACAAAAAGAGAAATATTGGAGAGCATGCCGAGAACACACCCACTCAACATAGATGAAAATTCTATGAATACAACTTTAATTACATTACAGGTTTTGCACTGATACCATTGACATTGCATCTGTTCCATTCCTTGCATTTGTAGTTCAGCTCAAAGAAAATAATCTCAATAGACCTTTTTCTCGTTCTGAGGTTCCTTTTAAAAGAAATAATAGCTTTCCCGCAATAGAAAGCTTTTCCGCCGTCTTTTAATGGCTACTAATGTACTCATATTTCTTGAGTTCACCACTAAAGGACATTCTCAAACGATTTGAACAGTCCTCTTTTCCTTGCGCACCACTTCACAAATTGTGTCACCTCTGCGATAACCTTGACCTCCTTCTCCTTTCCCCCTCAAGAATTCCATCGTTCGATTACATCAAAAGCTGTAACAGATTGGAAAGTATTCTCATACCTTCATTTCAAGAGTTACTTCACAAAAATTTGAACGTTTACGGAAATCAATCCTTGGGAATCGTTTATTTTTTTAGATAAATTATTTCGTATTTACTATTACTTGGCCATGAAGTAGTTCAAATCAGAATATTCTCTACCGATACCTGCTGATTTTGCAGAAACTAAAGCTTTATAGGTAACTTGATTTCTATTCCTCTTCTTTACAGATTTTTCTGCTTCAAATTCTACCGCTGTATCTACCAAGGCAAAATCTTCAGAGGGTTTACATTTACAAAATTAAAAATCGACTTAATCTTCGCTTTTTCGTTCACAACAAGCTTCAATTAGCTAAAATATACTTCTGGCTGCTTCTATCCATATATTCCGACTTAGATGCATACTATTATAATCAGCGTATTTAATATGAATTAAATATGTAAGTTCTTGTGAGACAACTTCCCTACAAACAAATGATATTTAATTATATTTATTATTATTTTTAAACAATAGTGAGGCTTAAATCCTGAAGTACATTGTACATATATACCTAATACATGTCACATAACATATAAACACCTATAATACACATACGTAATGTATTCCACACTTTTTATCAATATATGAGAGATCCCACCGTGAATCATGCAGTCAAAGAATTCACTGTTTTCTACAAAACGGGTATCATTACATTAACATATTAATCGATACAATCCTAGCCCAAACACAATATGTAATTTCTTTTGATAAAACTAAGTATCGCGATGAGTGTGGCAAAGATATAATTAAAAAACAAATTCTACTCGAAACAACAATTAGAATACTCTAATACAGGAGAAACGTTTTCACAAAAGATGATAATTTTATGCAAATTCATTAATCATTGAAATTTGATCTGTATCTTCCCCTACCTATTATACCATTTAAAATCGTTACAAGGTTGTACGATAAATCTTAAAGATGCACAGGCAGCTTAGGTTATTTCGTGAATATAGGCTCCCACCGGGAATCGAGCCCTGGACCGCTTTCACCACAGAATTAAGAAGAAAAATCTAATCAACAACAACAAGAATACTCGCATACACGAAAAATATTTTCGCAAAAGATGATAAATGATCGACATTTTCCATCGAATGATATCTTCCGCTCTCGATTATACCATTAAAAATTGTTAAATTATTCTTAAAGATGCACAGACAGTTTAGGTCACTTCTTGGTTACGGACTTTTACCAGGAACCTAATCCTGGACCACTTTCACCCAACACACTTTGCTATCAGGGAGCATATACAATTTATATTTATTCCCGATCTATGGTTAAACGGTTTTATATATTCACTAAACGAGCTCTGAAATTAAGTACTCAAGAAAGTGCCGCATCGGCGAATCGCATCTAAAGGAAAGGAGATATTTTTTTCCACTTCGATTACCTTGTTTTATCCCCAAAGGATCCGCCTAATTTCCGACCCTTCCTTCTCGGAATCCTTAGTAAAGAGAAGGGTTAAGAAGGCCGACTCTTTCAAAGGCTCTTCTCTCCCTTCTCGAACGATTTCAAAGAGGCCAGCGGCTGAGAGTTTGAAAATAATTTCCCCATGAACGAGATGGAATGAGCTCGTGAGCGATCACTAATTCATCGATAACACGCCGACGTGACTCCATTGTTCGAAGCGATTCGCGGGCAATGAAAGTTCGAATCCATGAAGAGAGTTTAAAAATAAATTCCCAGCCTTAAAATCTCGATGGGTCGCTTTTGATCTATAATCTTCAATATGTATACGACGAAACCGAGAATGTGCGGTTGGTGCCACAAAGGTCGAAAAAGGAGCAAAATTTAAGGGAGAAAGTTCAATAACTACAAGAGATGAAATAGAAACCCCTATTTCATTTGTGAATGAAGTATTAACATGGGTTATTTGAATTTTCAGACTAAAAAGATCCTCTTCTCTACTGCAATAGATAATTTTCCATCTAGATGCGAATTTGATTAAATTAATCCATGATAGTCTAAAGCATATCACACACGTCGATTAAATCACGTTTAACCTTCATTTAATTAACACAGAGAATTAAAGTATAAATATATATTTATAACAAACCTAATTGGGATCTCTAAACCAAAACAGCGTTAACAATTCGGTCGTGGATTAGTATGAATACTTATTTTAAGAACGGTAGAAAAAAAAAAACAAAGTTAAAATTTCACCAAATTTCTTTATTCCGACCGGTCTCAAATACATACAGTTATCGGCATGCCACGACTGATATAGGTGCTTATTACCATTAATGTCTGTTTAAAATAACTCTTTATGCCAGCTGTTACCTGAGGTTGGCTGTAAGTAGTTGAAACCGGTCCTAACAAAGAAATTTTGTGAAATTTCAACTCTGCTATTTCGGCCATATTTATAATAATGGATTTTTAGCAAGTGACGGCTTCCATAATCAAATATTTACTACCTTATTCTCTGTGTTTGCCATGGAATACCACCAAGTTTTATGTAATCTACATCAAGTCATTAATTCCTCAACACTTATTAATAATAAATCGACTGAATAGCGATGGAAATACCTCCCAGCAGGGAACGGAACCTAACAACCTGTTACTCTCTCCGCGATTCAGTCATCCTTTGCAACGTCCCCGGCTTTGTGAAGTTCCGTTGTTGACAATTCAGTATCGCGGACAAAATCTATTCTCAGAGGAAAGCCGAGATGAAAGTCCTTCATCCGGCTTTGGGGTTAAGCCAACCCTTCACCCCAGGTCTCTATCCTGCTATGCATCATTCTTCCCCTTTTCACCGCGTTTCCTACACCCTTTCCGCCCTGAGAGAAACTTTGCCGTGAATGTCTCCTTAATATCATTCTCGAAGAACTTCCTGCGAAGGGAATTATGAACTCTTACAGGTAATTTGGCGGGAATCGATCGATCGTTACGGTACAATCGCTTTCATCTCGACCCTCTTGTTTCCCGCTATCGCAATAATAGATGAATTTTATCCAGAGATGATTGACACATTAATTTACTGCACAAAAACCCGGACTCGAGATAAAGCCGGGTGCCGTATGCCTTTGTAGCATACACTACATTACCGATAAGGCATTGTACGCGCCCATTAGGTACAGCGGACTCCCTCAGGTACGATATACTGCTCAACCTTTATTAAAATTTTAAAACTCAAATCATTGACTTGTACATCGAAAAAATGCTAGCCAAATAATAATGAAATCAATATATAGTCTTTGTTAGAGAATATTAGAGAATCGCTAGAGTATAAACACATAAAAACCTCTTACCAAAATACGAACAAAAGACCAAGAGTCAGGTATGATATTCCTATACACTCGTACTACAATAGCCATGGTAAGCAACATTTAGAAGTAACTGTTCCCAACCTAATGACATACCACACGACTTACAATCATCAGAAAAAAATTCAATAGTAAAACGAGAAGTGTTTATCTATTTTCTAAATCAGGCACCTGCTGACAAGTCCTAGGTATAGACTGTCTGTATGTATATATTACAACGTTTATAGCACTTAATGTAATTTTGTGCTGTAAAATATTTAAATATTGATATTATGTAAATATAGATGATAAACATGTCATTCAAAGATTAAAAAATTCTTTTTAATTAATATTTAATTATGTTGACACGTATTATTTAAACAATTTTGTTAATTGTTAATTCCTTGTTAAAAAGGCACCTTCTGACAAGCCATTTTAGGCTTAGAAGGACCTGTAATTTTTATTTTTTTTAATCGTATTTAATTATTGTGTATTTTTTAAAATTCTATATGCAATCCGTTTATCACATAACTTGTTGATTATAAAATGAAAGATATAATTTTTGTCTGAAGGATAATTATAATGTAGATACAGTATTGTAAAATTCATTCACTTAATAAATGTAAACTTTGAATATATTATAGGATAGAGATAATGCCTACTAATAATAGTTTATTCAATGGAGATCATATTGACTAGTGAGAAAATATCTACATAATTAATCGCAATGGATTTTTCCGTTTTGATGGCATTTACAACTAGAAAGTTTCCGGGAACATCAATCACTGAGAATAACGATACATATCAAGCAATATCTAGTGGAATACCTCCATTATTTAATGAAAATTATACAGCAAAATTTGATGATTACGACAAAATTAAAAATGTAACACCCAGATGCTTTTCATTAAATTAACTAAGGATATATTTTATTTGCATGAATCCAAATCCCTTATGTTTAATAAAACGTACATAATAATTAATGTTAAGAAGGTAAGGTAGATTTAGTTGCGTTAAATTACGAACGTATTTTTTCTGAATCGCTCTACCTATCCCCTACGGTGGCATTTGTTTGATTAAGATCTTTTATGGAACATCCCTTTAAATTTAACAGGAATGCATAGCGGAAGCTCACATCTCTGTTCCCTGAGGGTGGTAGTTACTGCCTGGGGTGAGATATTGGTATCTTAGGCAAACGACACTCCCCTCGTAAGAAGAGCCCTACTCCCTACACTAGCACAAATTATTCAAACAGTTCCGTAAGCAGAATAAGACACTACCCAGAATTTGCTTCTTTGACCAAGTTTTACTTAGTGAAACATATCAAAGTTTTAACTGAAGATAGAGGCAATAGAATCCCCCAAAATCATGATTTTGTTCCGCAATCAGGGTACTGCTAATAGTAAGGTAAGCGAAATATTAAGCATGTGCCGAATTTCACATTAATGTTAATTGATGGCAGCATTATGTTATGCAATAGCTATATTATTTCTGAATTATCAATTTCAATCAGTCACATGCTCATTTCATAATTTTAATCAAACGTAATTAATTTTGAAGATGTTTTAATATAAATAGCTATCATTAATCGTAATTCAGGTGCTAATTTTAAGTACAAAATGCCACTGATGCATGTAACTACTAAATGATCAATTAAAACAGTCGTTGGATTTAAATATTACAAAGATTTCGCGGCCCCAATGAGTGAATATAAGGCTACCAAAATGGCTACAGCCGTGCCAAGTTGCAACTTATGGGAGCGATATTACCTAAATGTGAAATTTAAGACATTTGGAGGCAAGTAAAGTAAGGGAGAGAAGAGATAAACCCAAGAAATATATTTTTGATAATGAGTGTCTGGATGCTGAAAGGTAATCTAAGTGATCAGTATGGCATTAACCATGTTACGGTTTTTCGAGCAAAAGATGAGTTTGGGTGAGCGTAGAATGTCACCCATGGTATATTTACAGTATTTGAGTAGTTCGAAATAGTAGTAATAGTGGTCTGGTAGGAGAAAACCCTATAACTGATAAGAGGAGCGTAAGCAGTCTACATACGCAATAATGTAGATAAATACATTAAACAAGAAGATCAACATGATCATGTTACAAGAGGAAGAAGCAATTTCAGGATTCCATCTCATAGACTTAGTTTAACTGGGAGAGGTTTTGAGGTGAAAAAATATATAAAAATATATAAAAAAATATATAACAAACTACCTGTTTCTATAAAGATAATGTGAATGTAAAATTTGTAAAGTTTTACGGGAATTCCTCATCATAAAAGCTTATTATAAGGTAAATGATTTCTTGAGTGAGAAAAATGTATAATTTGTATTTATACATATTAATGTACTTATACATATTCACATATTTTTGTACTTTAACGTATATTGTAAATAATATGCCTATGTTACTGTGGATATTTTAATTATGTAATATTTTTGCTGAAGATTTTGATACTTGACGTGTCTTATATAAACCTATGTATGTCCTTGAACTAATAAAGTTATTATTATTATGTTCATATAAAAATTTTAATGTAAAAAATCAATCTAAATGAGGAATATTTAGATATCAATTATCAGATTGCCTATTATCATAACGTAACGGAAAATCATCCTCAAAAAATGTAACATAAAAGCAGGAAAATGAAATTATTTACCTTTTTCAAATCATTAATAAATCATCGGAATGTTCAACTGAGAGGAATCGAAATATTTTTCACCGGTGCAACCACAATGAATGTCAACCATTACAAAAGTGCCATAGATATTAACGATTCAAAACAAATTGAAAAATCGGTGGAACACTCAAAGTTTTGACATTATTTTTTCGGGTCATTTCTTTGCAACGTAACATATTGGAGCTAATCAATCACGATAAATGACACAGCGACACATTTCCGACGTAAAACGAATATCGTGACCTCATCGCTGACGATCACACTTTAAGCGCCCGAAAGCGTAAGGCGTTAACCACGCAAACTATTCAGAGTACGCCTTCATTGAATGCGTCCAACCGGTAATCGAAGCCCGAACTCAAGTCTCGAGGAAATGCACTTTCAATCGATACGACATCGATTCAACCTTCTTAGCGAGCGCCTGAATAATGGACACAGAAAGGCGGCGGATGGAGGGAAAAACAGAAAACTCGTGAACTAGGGAAATACTGTTATCTGTTTGAACATAAATTATTATTCAAACGGAACTTGGAAAACTGTTTACAGTGCCATTGATTGTAACCACTCACAAAAGCGCACTGAGGAACGCTAGTATCTCGTGAATAGCAGACGCGTCCAATAACATCTGTGAATGGATAGCAACTGCGCGTGGAAGTTTTAATATCTTTATGTGAAAGCTAAGGTAATATACAATAGCAACTGAAATGGAATGATTAGTTTTTTTAAATAATAATTTAATTTATTCATTCAGAAATTCATAAAATTTAAAATACAATAATGTACAAGAAATATTAAAGTCTATCAAATAAGATGCTATGTAAAAAAAAGACTTAGAAAGAACATTACATTTTAGAACATACATTACATAAATATTCAATTTTTTACATAAAACCAATATGGTCTTGCATATTCCAGAAGAGGATTTGTCTGAAAGTGCCAGTTTTGCAAACGTAATCGGTGTAAATTAAAATTGTTTTTACCTATCTTATCTTAAATATATACATCTATTCAAAATATACAAATATATATTCATATAAATACATTAAAAAAACAATATATATGTGTGCAAATTTGTATCTACAAAGATTATACAAAAGGTTATAAGAAATAAATATATTATTAATGAAGTTAAAGACATTAACAATGTATTAACCAGTTTTTAATTTCCCTTTTTGCCACTGAAATTTTATCAATAAAATTTAGACTTTTTGGTAATGTATTAAAAAGAGTTGGAACCTTAATTTTCAGTTTTTTTTTCCATTATTGTTGAAGTACTTTGTAATAATATTATTATTATATATATTATAGTGTATAATTTTATCAACTAATATGCTAACTCATTTAAAGAATAATATTAATAAACAATACAGTATAGAGCTTCCATCATTATTAAAAGTTGATTTTGTATCTGAATTAATGGGAGCTAACAAGGCGAATGTACATCAGAAGTATTCTCATCGGACATAGAAATAATTTTGGAAATTGAAGCTACGTAGCGAAAACCACGTAACAACATATTCAAACCTAAGATGAAACTTTTAAATCACGTTAAATCAAATTAACTGTACATTGACATCAAGACAACATACCTTCTTTTACGAGTAATAAAGTGATAGTTTTTATTAGAAAGTCTAATGGATGCACAGATAACTTCCATAAATTTTAATACCCCAGTATTTTGATGGGAGGAGCAGATATTTCTTTTCGAAATTAACAAATTTTCATGTAAGGTTTATTTTATTTAAAACGTTTCTATTGAAGTTTTCTAGATCGAATAAAAAATATCGAAACTTTCAAATTTGATAAAGGAATGCGTTTTTTCATATCGATTTCTTCATTGATTGTAAAAACTATAAACTTTCAATTATGCTAATTGGAAATACTCCTCTTGAATGACATTTTAAGTTCAAGAAACAGGATTGTAAATATTCATCTTTTTGGTCCTCCTGAGCCAGATGTAGGCTCATCAGGAGGTGCCAGGTTAAATAAACACAAGCCTAAGATTACAAATTATTTAAAATTTGGAGTATTTAGTAATGATGAAAATTAAAAACAATTTCAAACGTTTCTAACAAAATAAAGCATTAAGTTTACAAAAACAATCACAAAATACAACTTATGATTCCAAAAATTGTAAATACTGCATCTACATGACTATTGCACTAATTATAATATGAAAATCAATATCAAATTCAGCAATTATATAATGATTCACAACAAACATAGAACATATACCAAGTATGTAATCCACAAGTATGTAAGTACCAAGTATGTAATCCATTTTGGCATCGATGTGCGGCTGTCCATCTGCAGCATTGTCCCGCGGAGTGACTGCAGCCGAAGCGTTCGGACTAAAATAGATGGTCTGAATGCGCGGATGTGGGAGTTCTGTCGGGGCATGGTAGTTGACTTTGTGGACCTTCGGCCGACCCTCTTGTCGTACCCCCTCGCCTTGAACGGCTCTGGTGTTCACTATACTGCTGAAGCTGCGAGCGGGGTGGCTCATAGGATTTACGAGCATTGTAGGTTTTTTTTAGGCTAAAGGGAATTTGTGGGAATGCTTCTAATTCAAGCGGCTCCGATATAGGAAATAAAGTTAATAAACAATCGAATACCTTAAAAATTACTGAGCAAGTTGAAGATGAGCAACAACGCGTTTCCCGGGCTTCACCTATTGTAAATGAACTATCGATTGCCATTATTAATTGTAGAAGCATCAAAAACAAAGTAGCCGATCTTGAACATCTTATCCGAAGTAACGACTCCGACATAATTATAGGCACCGAAAGCTGGCTAACAGACGATATTAATGACTACGAAGTATTTCCTAAAGATTTTAAGATTTATCGTAAGGACCGTCAGGATAAAGTGGGTGGAGGAGTATTTATAGCGGTTAAAAGTTCTTTGCGGAGTAGTTCACATACGTATCCTAACAGTTGCATCGAGAGCGTATGGTGTACCATTAGTCAGCCAAATAAACCCAATCTACATGTATGTGCTTTTTACCGGCCGCCCAACTCTTCGCGTCATGTTTTGCGTAACCTAAACGATGAAATAAATTTTTACTCGCGTAAAAACAACAATAGCATAATGATAATTGGAGGAGATTTTAATCTTCCAGACATCGATTGGCAAAAGCACGTAGTCAAGAAAAGAACTCGGGACAATGACTCTTGTAGGACCTTGTTAAATTTAATACAAAAAAATTCATTACACCAGCTAGTCAAAAAGCCTACCAGGGAATTAACCATTTTAGATCTTTTTCTTACGAACACCCCCGAACGAGTATCTAACACATCTGTTTGCGATGGAATATCCGATCACAAAGCCATAATTATAGATTTCGACCTTAACTTGGTAAAGCACAGAAAACCTAAGCGCAGAGTTTATCTTTACCCGCGAGCCGATTTCGAAGGATATCGTAGTAAACTCATGTACGAATTTCTGGAGTATAAAACGCGCGCGATATGTTTAAATACCGAGGACACGTGGAATCTCTTTGTAAGAACAATGCGTGACCTAATGGATAAATTTGTACCCTCAAAACTTTCAAATCAAATTAATGAACCTAGATGGTATAATAAGGAGACTAGGAGAGCACTAAAGAAACAGAGGCGTTTTCATTCCAAATTAAAAGCCGCTGCGAGGCAACCGAATAGTATCAACATAGATCGAGTAGAGAGCGAACATAAGGAAGCAAAGTCGGAAACTAAACGAATTATGCGAGATGCCCTCCGTCAATATAAAAAGAAGATTTTATGCGAACACTTGGAAGAGGACCCAAAAGCGTTTTGGTCGTACGTTCGTGAGGTCCAAGGTAAAGAGCAAACTGTTGGTTCATTAAAGGATACTTGCGGTAATATAGTAAACGATGCTAAAGGCAAAGCTAATATCTTGAATGATTTTTTTCGAAGCGTTTTCACGTCTGACGATACATCAAATACTCTCCCGAATGTTGATAAACCTGAATCAATGTCGAAAATCACCTTCAGAGAAGACGGCATCATTAAATTATTGCAACAGATTAAACCGAATAAAGCTCCGGGTCCTGAAGACATACCGGCTCGAGTGTTCAAGGAAGTTGCGGAGAGCGTAGCACCTTTTCTTAAAGTTATATTTGACAAGAGTATGAGCGAAGGAAAGGTCCCGAAAGATTGGAAAATTGCGAATGTCACGCCAATATTTAAAAGTGGCCCTAAGGACGATCCAGCTAATTACAGGCCTATATCTTTAACATCACTGAGCGGTAAAATTATGGAACATATAATAGCTAGCTCTTTAATGGGTTTTCTTGAAACGTCCAATTTCATAATTAGGAATCAACACGGTTTTCGTAAGACTCGTTCTTGCGAGTCTCAGCTGGCTTTATTAGTACACGATGTTCTCAACTCTGCTGAAAAACATAAGCAAGTCGATGCGATATTTTTAGATTTTCGGAAGGCTTTCGATAAGGTACCTCATCATAAATTGCTGTACAAATTAGAAGTTGCGGGTATCAATGCACAAGTTATTAACTGGATAAAAGACTTTCTCACCGATAGAGAGCAACGAGTAGTACTCGATGGTATTAGTTCCAACTTGGTTAAGGTGACCTCGGGCGTCCCTCAGGGCAGTGTAATTGGACCGTTGTTATTTTTAGTATACATCAACGATCTCAGCAATCACATTGAAAGCAATGTTAGGATATTCGCAGACGACACAGTCATTTACAGGGAAATAGTTAGTTCAGAGGATAGATTAGCCCTTTCGAACGACTTAGATAGAATTATGAATTGGTGCGATGATTGGCAATTAGAGCTTAATGTAGAAAAGTGTTCGGTAGTTAACTTCTTCGAAAGTAAATCTATAATAAATGATTATTCTTATAGTCTCCGAGGGGTAAACCTAATGTCAGTAGAATCGGTAAAGTATCTTGGAGTAACTCTCACGAATAATCTATCATGGAGTGCCCACATCCGAAATATATGTGGAAAAGCACTTAAGAAACTCGGCTTCGTTAAAAGAATAGTCGGTAGGAGCGAAGAAAAGGTTCGCGAGCGATGCTACTTAGCGTTAGTTAGGCCTCACCTTGAGTATGCATGTAGTGTATGGGACCCCGCCGAGAAATGTCATATTCGGGATTTAGAAAAAGTACAACGGAAAGCGATACGATTTGTAAAGAATTGCTACGATAAAACAGCGAGTGTCACTCAGATGTTACAGGACGCGGGATGGGAATCATTAGAAGATAGAAGAAAAATTCAAAGGATAAATTTATTAAATAAGTTCAGAGAAACTACGTTTTCAGATGATGTAACCGATATAATGCGACCCCCCTGTTATATGGGCCGTGCTGATACTGCCCGAAAGATTAGGGAAATAGATGCTAAAACGAATCGTTTCAAAAATTCATTTTTTCCGCGAAGTATACGCGAAAGCAACCGTTTAGGAAAATAGAGTCAAGGTGCTTGCACCCCCTGCCACACGCCGAAAGGCGGCTTGCAGGGTTCTTACATAGACATAGACATAGACATAGACACAAGAGTATAGAAAGCATTATATATTAATGGTAGTAATAGTAATGATAGTAATATAATTATATCATCTTATAACTTGTTCTCACAAAGGAATTCGCATTTTCCATGATCAAATATTGAATATTTGAAATGAAATATTGTTGCCCGTGCATTACTAAAGACAAAAATTCGTGGAAATGTACACTAACATTCCAAATTAAATTTAAATTTGAGTGTGAAATATGAATTTGAGTGAAAGAGATAAATTACCATGGGCGTGTCTCTCTCTTTGGTCTTTAGGAAAGGCATTTGCGAAGTCTAAATATATGTGGCATTGTATTTCAATTCGAGTATACTTATTTTGAAGGAATTAGAGGAAAAGATGATTGTGGTTTTAAGCAGTAAGAGTGTTGAATATTTCGCTAGATACCACTGATTTTCCCCATTGAATGAATGAAAGAACTCTTTAGGCGAGGTTAGGCTCAAACTGGCCTCTCTTCTTCCTAACCTAAATTGTTATAAATTATTTGAAATTAATATGAACATTAGAAAAATTTAACGAAAACACAAAAAGATTTGGAAACATGGTGTAAACAAAACTACGCATAATTTCCACAGGAATTGCTTAGGCTGACAAGTTTCTAACAGACATGTTCATTATCTGGTAATGGTGCTATAAAAGCCATTTTTAATCATAAATATTGTGTCTTTACTTAATGATGAAAATGTGTTTAAAAAGCGCACCAAAAATAAAACAATTTCTGGGAGACTTTTGCATTGTTTTGTTTTCGCCATCCTCTCTAGTACGTAGTTTCGCCAAGTCAAGACTAGAAGGATGGAATTAATAGAAAAAAATTAGGGTTTGGGGAAAAAATATTCTCGACTGAGGTTTAAAGAAGGCTAAGAAGTACCCGTGGATACATTAGTAATAAAAATAATTCTGACAATCACAAAAAGAAAAACCAATTGAATAGTAACAACAAACTCTTCATTAACAAATTGAAGACTTCAACGAATCCAATCATCATAGATTAGTTCAGGAATCTCTTGCATATGTAGTACGCTGCACAAAAACAACTTTTGGATGCGAAAAACACTTAATTTAAACTTTGGAATTAGCCCTCAGTAAAATATTATCAATCAAACTTCGCTCCTTCAACGCTTGAGATAATGAATTCATGCAAATGCAATTACTCTTCCCCCAAAGCCCTCGCACGTCCTCTTAGATTATCCGAATGCGACGCTGAATAGGTTTTTAACAGAGGAAGTTTAATTATTCTCCCTTATGTCATACTCTTAGCAACTAATTCAGGGGTTCCTCATGAAGCTACCTTCCTCAAATTTGGTCTGAATTACTACCCCCGGCCTGGCAATAAACCCAAGATTATCTTCGTTTCACCTTAATAACGCAAGAGTTAACGAGGAGAGGTACATCATCCCCTTGAATTTCTCATTCTTTTTACTGACGTTGCGACTGAAACTTCAGGAATGAAGTAGTCCACGGCTTAATTTTTCATAACGTGACAGTTTCATGAGATCTATTTCACGAGAGTGACCTTTAACCTTTCGAGAAAATATTTTCTCTGGATTAAGGTCGGAGATGAGATGAGATGTAGGATGAAGGAGATCAAAATTGAACGCATTTGGAATTCGGTCACTTGTTCTTCGCTCGCCTTCTGAAAACATCATTAAATTCTTTGAATAATAAACAGCATTTCCAATAAAAGGCATCGCATGAATTTAAAAACGAAACACAGTAACACACATCGCTATAATAAGGCTTGATATGAATGATGGATAAAACAATGAATATTAACATAGTTTCCATAAGAAACTTCTTGAATAAATTGTATGAACCATGACGGATCATTTCTTCCTTAAACTTCCTCTTCTAACCAAAATTTTTAACTTCAAAGATATATGAGTATAAGCTAGAGTTATTTTTAAATATGCGAACAGCAACTTTCTAAAGTATGAAAATGGTCTCATAGAAGTAAATCGAGATGGAGATAAATAAAAAAACATATCTGAACTTTTTACTGACTTTTAAAGTAAAAAACATCAATTCTAACGCTATAATTAACATTTATGTTTCGTTATAACAGTACAGTTTGATAATTTTCTCATTCTTTTATTGCAAGGAAACCAATATAACAGTAGGAATTACTCTTTTCCGTACTCAATAAATTAAAGGCTTCCTTTCACATATAGTAATATTTTTCGCGAGAGAAATGGGTTACGAGTTTGAAGAACTTGAGAGCTCGAAATTTTCCCTTACTAGGTCAAAACTGAAATATTTTTCCGTTCAATGCATTCAAGTGGAATTCTAGCGGCAGACTTTCTGGCTGTTATTCGTGAAAACTACCACATATATTCACGTAAAATTTTCGTGCATATGATTGATCATAACTGAATAACGACGAAAAATTATAAATATGAAGCATAATTTCAACACTATTTAAAAAGAATGAATTTTCTGTTTATCACACAAAGAAACTATGGCAAAAATGATTCTTTGGGAAAGGTACTTATCGGATATCCATCGAAAATGAAACAATCGGGGTACACAGATTACACAAATTTTACAAAAAGTTTGTTGAAAAGACGTAGTTGACCGGTTTGAACCTTCCTGAATTCTCAGAAACCAGTCAACCGTACCTTTCATAAAAATAGTATAGGAAGGATGTATAATAGTAATTTTAACAAGTATTTTAAGTCTTTGTATTCGTATATTGAGCCATATTCAACTCCAAAATAGAATACAGGAGTGAAGCAAAAACAGAAATACCCATAACATTACTGCAACGTGAACCTTTAGAGATTATTCTGCTAATTAATCCTGATCATCTGAAGGCATTCATCTCACCGCGGACGATATATTTCACATATATATATATAATCAGATAGCGCTTCCAATACTTAATGCAAACTAAATAGTCGAAGCGTACGCCAATGGGATCAGGGTTCTATCCAGAGGTATGATAATCGGGAAGCAAACCCAACCGTTTATATCACAGTGAACGCCCCACTGAAATCAATAGCGAATCACTTAGAGCTCCGTGCATCAGAGGGCACCTGAATTTCAACGGCTCCCATTCATTCGCCGCTTTCCGAGTTATGAGCTCCCGCGGGGAATACGGCTGACGCATCTGCGGGTTTATCTCGCTGATGGAATCGGAATCTAGAATTTATCGCTAATTTGCCGCTGTTTTCGCTCTTTGATGGACAGCCATTAACGCGACGTTAATTTCCCTCTTTCGGTTGTAACTTAGGCGCATGGACGTATCTAAAGACGCACGCAATCCTTTGGGAAGGGCGTGCCTTTACGTAATGCTCGCGATTTGGGAGATAAACCGACGCTTATGATGGCAAAATGCGTGAGTACGGAGCGATGCGGAGCCTTTATGCGCAATCTCTCATTTCGAGTTAATAGGCCTGATAGGTTGAGGCTAGGTTATCGAAGCATAGGATGAAGAAGTTACTAACTGAAATGAAATAACTGAATTGCATAAATATGAAACATTATGCTAGGAAAAGCTACCACTGCTGCGGTAGTAAAATCTTGAAATTAATTAATCCACGATAACCACTGTTTACGGTAATGGGAGCAGGTGGGTTGAAGTAAGTGTAGTTAGCGAGGTAGTGCACAAACCCCTGAACGGCTAATCGGATTTTTATCTGTTAGGAAATAGTTGTATTTTTCTATCGCTACTGATTATGCCTGCCGTTGTAATTGTCTTAAATTGTACTGGTACAGATACTATAATCGTCATTAAATTGATGTTTGTAGGGTATAAACGATATATTTTTGTTTCTATGTTCCATTTCAGATAAATTACTTTTTGAAAATTAACCTTTTGAATTAAAATGCTATCTTGGTACACCTAGAAATCTAAATAATAGCCAATATCGAACTCTCTACGAATGAAGTTTAGCGTAATATATTCTTCCTTTATATATATAACGATACAAACTTGGCATAGAAATAGCCAAGTTTGCTATTTCTATGCCAAGTTTGTTTTTAATAAATAAATAAAGTAACCTAAAAGCAGACAACTCGCGCTACGCAAGAGCCTACTAAGGTAATAGAGCACCGACTCTTGTGCATGTTATACAGGCAACGAAAGTGGTTAAACAAAAATAACAAAAAAACATAAGAACCGTCGTACCGCACTTAAGATACATTTACACATATTCTTAATCTTCAGTAAAATTTTACGTGGGAAACGAGTTTAACAGCTGAGTAAATGTAAAGAGTATATTAAACATTCAACTTTTCTCTGAAATGATCAGCTTTTATACCCTATGTATTCATAGCTCGTAATTCATGATTTGAAAACACCTTATTTTCTCCATATTTTCTGAGGCACGCTACTGTGCTCTTTACTTCCCTATACCAAATAAACCCTGAATGTAAACAGTTTCCCCTTACGATAATGTAGAGGAATTGCTTCATTTTCCGTTCCACATGATTGCCATAGAATGCATGAGAAGGATCCCTCTGTTACCTCCCCTTCCAGCAGAGAGGGATTTCAAAAAGGGACATGACTTCCTTTTCCTGTGCGTCCATCCCCACGGAGGGTTTTCAAAGGAGAGCAGTTGGTTTCCCCTTCCACTGGGATTGAAAGGGGCATATTTCTTCGAAAGCGCGGCTCTTTCAACGATTCCTCGTCCTTTGAAACTTTATTTCTTCGCAGACAAAGAAAATCGAAGGGCGGAGAGCGTTGTTTGGCGCGAGCGACGGAAAAAGGTAACGCTTGAAATGATACAGAAGGACTGGCTCTCTGCTTAAGAGAGCGCAAGTCGTGCGGAAGACGAATGGACAAAGAGCATATCGCCGGACTGTCGACATATTTCTTGCTGTCGCCTCTACGTTATTTACCTTTTAAGTTAACAATCCGTGACTCGCGGTTACTTTTATAACGTCTTTGATTGCTCTGGGAGCAGGGAATCCAAAGCGCTTCTATTTTGAATTTCTTTCCGAAATTTTAACATGAAAAATCTGAATTGATGTTAACTGGGAAATGAACGGTGAATACAACTGTAAAATAGAAAACGGAAAAAAATCTATGATTAAACAATTCAGTTTGAAATTTTTCACTTAGCAATTCAGAACAATGAGCGAATATAATTTAATATGATAAATATAGTTCAAAAGTTCGAAAACTGATCCACGTCGAAATATGCCTGAAAATAAACCATGCTCTGAGTGAGAGGTGAATTTACTCGCAATGAATATGTATATTATTAATTAACCTAATTAAACGACAATTTTTGAAAGCCGAGACACTTGCTTTAAAACACCGTTTCATTTTAGAAATTGGAAATGTCCTTCGAGTGTTCTAAGGACCTTTGTAATGATTTCCCAGGGCCTCTTTCTCGGAATTTTCCTTTGATCAATTCATTAACGCTTAAGCTGTTTAAACAACCACAGGAAATTTGGTTAACATAAGGAATCATCAGTCGACAATAAGTACGAGACACGTAGATGACACGATAAACTTAATTATAATTAATACGTGAAGGCAAAGCATTAGTTTTATATTTCTTACCATGCAAATGACCGCAAATCAGAATAGAGCTCTTGGAGAATAGTCTTACCTGAAAGGAAGAAAATAATTATATTACAAAATGAATTAACGAATAAATTCATATTAGCATTATTTAATACATATTTATAAATGTATAGAACACCAAAATTAAAAAAAAAGAAATATTGATGGAAATATTCAGGTCTTCGTTACAAAAATATTGCATTGAATAATTAATTCAATTTACAGCGCCGGTGGAAGAAATTAAAGATATAATTAAGAGTTAGGAAATAAATGTATTTCAAATTTAACTAAGTTACAATACTTGCATTATTCTCAGCATAAATTCTAATAATTTATCATGAAGAATTTCATCTGCTCATGTTTTCTCATCTCGAGCTCGAGTGTTAGACTTGATATAGCATAAAAAATGAATAAAAACTACAAATAATAATCCCCGTAATATTATAATCTACGACCAATTTTGGTCATTTAGCCATAATCAAGTCCGTTCGTATCATTCACACACTAATATACCCAAATAATCGGTATTGAATTAAAATATTCCAAGTTAGAACGCTTTCACAAGGTCGGGTTATCTCACATTGATTACAGCTATAAAAATTAGCGATTTATTACATGTAAATCTCACGGAGGCAAATTTTTCAACGTCTTTCAATTGTCCTGGGTTTGACGACAGGTCATTCAGAAGGCCCTAAATAAGAATTGTAACTAAATTTTGCTTTCACCAACTACTGAATATATTCAAATTTTAATGACACAGTGACAAAAGATTCTTGAACATGTCGTCAAGGATTATTTATGACATGAAATTATGCAAAGCTTCATTAAATGAACCAATATTTTATTCGATTGGTTCTTATTCTAATTATTCAATAAAATTGAGGAAATTAGTCAATCAAATCTATAATTAATTATATAAATCCAACAAATTCTCTTTATTTATTTAACTTCAAAATAGAATTTATTTTTCGACTAGGGGACCTAACTACATTAGGTAAGAAAATCGCTGTGTAAGTGAATGCCTTTATTTTATCCTAATTCGATACTAAAGTTCGTATCTGCCTATTCTTCAAGGATTGAAATATTTCAAGCTCCACCTATTTTCAAATTACCTCAATCTATAAGCTCCAGTTAAACTTTCTACGAACAGTTTACAGTTGATAGGACAAAATGGTTCAAAAATTACAACTAAAAGTTAAAAAAATACAATCTCAGTTTTACAAATTTGTTATCTGGCGGCATAATTTTCTTGCTGGAGTAAAATTTTAATTTCAGCAATAATTTTAATTTTCTACTCGAGAGCAGCCGAGCTTTCCAGGAAAATTCCACGAAAAGGGTATCCCTGCAAAAGCTGTTGAAGAATTCGCAACTGATGAGCTCGTATTTGCGCCTCCTGGATCGCTCGAAACTTTCACGTGTTTAATTAATTCTCGGCGGAGATACAGACACAACTGCTTTTATATTCCCTCTTTTGAAAACTTTTCCCATTGGATTTCTTGCTCTCCTTTTGAAGTGAAAGAATCTCTGGAGCTCCCGAAATCAGGAGAGATGTTTCGTTTCGGATGTAATCTGCACCCATTCTCCGACCGCTTTCTAATTTACAGTTGAAAAGTACTTCAGTAGACGCTTAACAAGACGTTTTCAACTGACATTCAGTGAGAACAGGTGACTTCAACCACATTCTCGCGTATGCGTGTACGATATTTGTAGGAGACTAATTACAAAACAGCATTGAAGATTTGATACTTTGATATTGCCAAACGTAACCTGGTGGAATCGCATATTAAAAGTTTTTAATGACAAAGTAAAAGATATAATTTCAACAAATCACACGATGGATATTATTGAATAGTCTTTAAATTAAAGGTTTTCTCAGCATGGAAGAGTTTCAATTGCAGTCCGTCGCTGCCGCTTACACACAGATGATGCTTTCTTTGAGGATGAAATGTGCATATCAGTGGTAAGTTAAACCTTTCTGATGGTATGGTGTTATCAAATCTACGAATAGAGTGACAAGATACAGTGAGATTAGCAATTAAGTCCATATAATCGATCATTTTAATTTCCATTTTATTGAATAACATATATTAAAGAATAAGTGGAAACAACCAGCACTAGTTTTGTTTTATTTTGCAAGTGAAGACGGAGTCAAAACAAAAGAAAACTTCCAGCGGCGATTTCCAGAAAATTTAAAACGTGATGAAGAGACAGAAAACAGTGAAACGTCAATTGAGTTATGATTAAGCATCTATTTGGTGATGGCGGAAGGGTATTTTGCTCGAGAAATGTATTTTTCGTATTCATAAACTCATAACAATTCCTCACAGTTTTGATGGTTCTAATCGTGTTAAATCACTTCTAGAATTCTAAATTTGGCGATGCTTTGATTGCATTAGTTGAGAATGTCAAGTTCATCTAACGTTATAAAGAGATAATTTATTTTTATGGTACAGTGTATTAATTTTGAAAACGTTTAGAATTGAATAAAAGAGATTACGGAGAGCACAGTGTTATATCAGGATTAAATACTGTCATAACCGAAGAGAGATAAGATTTCACACGAATTGAATTATTTGAGATTTTCATTGATCCAATATATTTGCGATTACCACGTTATATATAATATAGTTCCATAATAGGCTATATAATAATTAAAGGAACTGACTTCGCGAGCAAATTGCATCTTTACAGATAAAAAAAAATCTGATGTGGCCAACACATGACTTTCTCCGTATTTATTGAAAACATAAGCCTATGCCGGTAATATATAAATAACTCTAAGACAATGAGTGTTACAGGAAAATGTTTCATACAAGCTTTGTAGTAAAAAACATTATCTTCAACTTTGGTACATAATTGTATATACCAAAATTGCATTCTGATAGATATATGTATGAAAATCTTCCTTTTCTGGGTAAACAACAACTTCCGGTTAACCATTATTGAAGAATAACTCCTAAACAATCAGTGTTACGAAAAAATGTTTCATACAAAAGTTGTACCAAAGTACATTATCTATAACTTTTGTAAATAATTTTATATACCTACATTGCATTTTGACAGAGATATGTATGAAAAACTTCCTTTTCTGGGTAAACAACAACTTCCGGTTAACCATTATTGAAGAATAACTCCTAAACAATCAGTGTTACGAAAAAATGTTTCATACAAAAGTTGTAGTAAAAACCATTATCTACAACTTTGGTACATAATTGTATATACCTACATTGCATTTTGACAGAGATATGTATGAAAAACTTCCATTTCTGGATTAACAACAACTTCCAGTTAACCATTATTGGGGAATAACTCCTAAACGATCAGTGTTACGAAAAAATGTTTTATACAAAAGTTGTAGTAAAATACATAATCTACAATTTTTGTGTGTAAATCTATATACCTATATTGCATTCTGACAGAGATATGTATGAAAAACTTCCTTTTCTGGGTAAACAACAACTTCCGGTTAACCATTATTGAAGAATAACTCCTAAACAATCAGTGTTACGAAAAAAATTTTAATACAAAAGTTGTAGTAAAGTACATTATCTATAACTTTTGTATGTAATTGTATATACCTATATTGCATTCGTACAGAGATATTTAAGAAACAAAAATTTGTTCCGGATAAACCGTAACTTCCGGTTAAGCGACATTCTCCAAAAACTAATCAACTCTTGGCATTGTTAGGGAAATACTAAATATGAATTTTGAAAATGATCGGATAATTACTTTTTAAGATAGAGCGCACACAAACTTTTTAACCACAGACAGACAGACAGACAGACAGACAGACACACAGACAGACATGTTCGGGAAAATAGCTTAAACATGCTCTATGGGCCCCAAAACATCTATTTCCGTCGAAATCTGGAGATCGAATTTTTTTGCGAATACAATACTTTCTCTATACTACGTATAGGGAGAAAGTAATAAATGTAAAGCAAAACATAATCAGCTACCTAATATATCCTATTTCTACCAGCCTAAGCACATTTAAATATATGGTTACAATTAGAAGAACAAGTATATAGATCTTTACGATGGAAAAGAGGAAAAACGGGAAAATAATCAAATTTAAAAATCATAAAAAGTATATCAGCGAAGAGGAAAAGGAAATTCTACAATATCCATCATGGAAGATGAATGAAAACTTGTGAAGGAAGACAACTCTGTTCATTTCAAGGGAATATGGCGGTTATTAGAACATGACATAAATGCGAAAACAACCTATGCCAACGTAGAGATTAAAAATTCAGCAAGCAATGGTGGACTTCAACTGATTCCTCTTTGCCATACCTTCTGATGTCTTAGCTCCTGAATTTGCCTGAATAAAGGAAAGCCGTAAGTTATCTTAGTTAAAATAGTTAACTTAAGTGCAAATAAGAGTCTTGGAAATGAAAACCCGAGCTTTGAGCGAAGACTGCAATGCAGTTTATGCGAGTGGAGTAAATTATTCTGCGCTATCTCCCTGCGACCGTGGATCAAAGAAATAAACTAGAAGATTATCCTCTTAATAAATCATATTCAATAACTTTTCCATAGTAAAATTCCAGTATGGTAGAAAGAAAATATTACAGAGAGGTTTGGCTTAGAATAAAAAAAGTAAAGAGAATTAAATTTAAAGAATAGGATTAAAGTATAAGATATTACCTAAAAGATGAGTAAGATCGCAATTAATGCATGACAACAAATGTCGACAGTAAAAAAAACAACACTTAATTCTCAATGGTAATTCCAACTCAATTCTTTAGAGTGGAAAGCGAAATATCATGTAAAAATTGCACATGTTGGTTTAAGCAGTAAGTACATGTAATTTATATATCCGTATATTTTATCTATTTATACCAAGAAACTTTTCCGCTCCTGTATTTACGAATTGTAAGACGAGAAATTTCCATTCTAATAGAAACACTATATAATTCGGCATGGTGTTGTTCGTAGACTCACAGGTGGTTTATCTGAATATTTTCCTCCAGTGTATCTCTGAATATTTTTACAGTGTCAAACGCTATAGCTGTAGGCTTGCCTTACCTTCGCTTGTTAGCTATAGTGCGTTCCAGTACTTCTAGTCAGTAATAATGGATTACTTGAAAATCTAATCCATTCAATTTTCCTTTGAACTACTAAAATAGATTAGCTCCAGATCGTCTCTATGTAGTTTTTTTCAGTATGAAAATTCAAATAACAACTTATTCCCTAAATTCATAGTTCTCAATAGCAGTCCAGTAATAAACAGAATATAAAATAAAAAATATTGTTAAATGTATAATATGTTTGTTGGTAAAAGTGTGACCTTATCCTGTCTGTCAATATAACGATGTTATTTACGAATTTTAAATGTAATAATTTAAGTATGTAATGGTTTGTAAATTAACGATGTTTGTGGCTGCAACCTGACTTCTGTTAAACTGTAGCAATATTAATAAAAACTGGAACACAGTATACTGTAACTGAAAAATAATCACGAAGGGGTAGTCTGCAGGAATTCGTTAAATGAGAAACAATCAAATGGGAAACGATTTCTCGAAGATCTTCCTTCTTCAAATCAGTCAATCACAAACTTTTCATTGCGTATAAAAGAGGTGTGTACAGGCGGTGCTACCCGACCGTAGTTTTCGCCTTGTGATACTCCCGCAAACGTGCTGCGCGATGAGGTTTTAAAGCCCAACCCCGCCATTTATCACGTCCTCCTCTCGGCACACTCTCGCCCATTCCTCACATACCCTGCTTTCATCTCGCCCTTCCCTTTCACCCCAATATAGCTGCGAAAGGCCCTTATCTCCCCTAAACTATGCTCCGGGAGAAAGAGGATTTGAAAGGGAAACACTCAAAAACCCAAGCGGCCAACCATGGGCAACAGGAGGTGGGCATCGATGGTCGTCGACAGAGTGGGAATTCTCCCTCGGTGAGGCGAATGGGAGAATAGACTGAAAGGGGGTGATTTACAGAGGGAGAAAGGGCAACAGCGTAACTGATAAAGAGCGAAAGGAAAATTAGAAACAAGGAATGGCGATGAAAACTAATATCAATAGGAAATGAACTATAAAATTAAAGTTCCTAAATATTACTAAATACCACAAGATTTAATGCATTAAAATTTTACGTAATGCAATATAGATAATCGACAAGAAATATCCGATATTTTAATCATAAAAGCAAATTTGTACTAAAACTAAATTACGAATAACATAAAATATATATTCTAGAATAAAAATGTGAAAAACTCCATTATTTTATGCGGTTCTATTAATGTAGACAGCTAAATATGAAAAAATTAAATGTAGATAGGTTACGTCAACCAAAATAATTTGTTTCCACGATATTAACAGCATCACTACTTAATGTCAATGCAGCGAAATAAATATTTAATGTCAATATTTACAGTAGAGAAATAAATAACCACAGCCAAGAAACCTTGCCAAACTAATGGTTAGCTATTGCATGCTTCAGAGCTTGCTGATAAATAATAACTGGTTCTACTCCAATGCATACAGAATAAGTCTGTGCAAGTTAGTAGATACTGTACATACATTTTGATTGGCAATTCGTAATTGAAATGCCCATTTTGACTAAATTCAAGGATAGACGCCTATGGAAAGAGTAATGAGCGGTAAGTATCATCTGGAATGGTGTTTCCAAAAGTGGGTTTCACGCCCCAAAGGAGACAATTTGATAGTTAAGAGGGGCAAAGGGAAACGAAAATCAATCAAATCATGAAAATCAATTTTACTTACAATTCCCCTCTGATTTATTCCTAAAATCTAAGACCAGTGTCCTGAACAAGTCACATAGTCAGTAAATAATTTAATTTTTAAATATTAAAAATCTTATGTATGTTACATGGGAGGCAAAAGCATTTAAAAGGGCTTAGGTATGGAGAAAGAAGGTTGGGAAACACTGGTCTAGAATACCTAGAATGGAAGGCTAAAACATGGCATTTAAAGTTTTCTTAGTTACATTTAAATACTTCAAAATGTTACATAATCTTTAACAAAACTTTCTGTATCTCTTACCTGATTAAAACATGCGGTATTGCAAGAGTTATAGGAGCCCTATGTACACTTTGTTTACATTCAATAACTTAAGGATAAAGTTAACATTATGATATCAATCATGTACACTCCTGGCCAAAATTAACGCAGCACCTGCCGTAAGGATCGCTAGGGAGGCGCTGCGTTAATTTTGGCCAGGAGTGTACAGCAAAGATGCTATACTCATTGAAAAAATAAAACAAAGTATTCTAACTAAATACTTTCTTCTGGAAATCTTATCCCTAAAGTATTATAATAAGATTAAATTTCGGATATAATACCTTCTACATGCAAAACAAACCAATTTCACGCAAAACTAGTGCCATAAAACTGTTAACATTGCACATTTAAAATAAAAAAGGTCGGAAAATACATCGAGATGTACTATGTAAACGCTTATCGAGGAAAATATTACCTCAGATTCACTGTACTCACAGCACGGAATGGAAAATGCATTGACAGAATGGAAAATATGAGCGACGAACCATATAAATATGGGTTACAAAGAGGTGCACAAAGGAGAAAATATTGTATGAGAGAATAAAAGAGTTCAGGTGAATGAAGCAGGAGTGGTTTTGATATGTATAAAAGACGAGGATGGAGCCGAAGCAGAAGCTATGGAAAAAACAGAATGGAGAAAGTACGGGAACAAATTTAAATAACCACTAAGGAAATTATGAGGAAAAACTTTAGGGAAATGGATAGGAAGGTATTAACGATCAAGGGTCAAAATGTCTGAAAGGTATGAGACGGTTAGCGACCAACAGAAAGCTAAACATCTAATTATCCCTTAGTAGATAAGAGAGAAAATCAATACAGAATTCAATTTTCCGCAAACTTTTCGTGATAGTAAAAAAATACAAGGATGTTAAACGCAAGGACATTCCTTGACACAAGTGGATAGCTTGTTTAAGGTATTGGTTTTGGAACATACTTAATTTTTTTACAATAGATAAAATTTACTATTTCGAGCATCCAATAGAAATTGAAAATAATAATCATATTGTTTATAAGAATAAAATCTGTTGTTTATTTTATTATAAGTTTACAGTGAATTTACAATAGACTGATAGCTGATACTTCAAAACAATATACTGGAAGTGGAAATGTTTTCAAATTGAATGCTATATACAGTTAAATATGCATCCAGCAAGTCGCCTTTTGCCGTGTGGCAGGGACTGTATGAAATGAATTCATATTCCCTATAATCAACTCAAATTATCTCACTCTATTTCATGCATATTAAACAGAAATATTCTCTGTGATACACATTTATATGCGAAATTGCTAGAAGCTTTGTACGATACACAAAGCTAAACATAGAATAATAGACTTTTGTTTCAAACTCGCACGCAAAGACATATTACTTTTATTATTATTAATAACTGATATCTGTCAGGCGATCAAAAACTGGAGCATGCAAATTGGAATTAGTTTTTATTTCAAACCGGAGAAGACTCGGGTGAAAAATCAAGTAAATGAAAAATACCTCCTAAAGAAAGAGCACTTCTAGAGAGAAATGCGTTCGTGAATTTCATCAAATTATCTTAAGCACTCTTCTTCATCTAGAAAGAAGCTCGGACACCCAAGAGGTTCCGTGGAATCTTACTTCTAGTACTCAAAGGATTCGGCGAAGCTCGCATTGCTTTCTTCCCAACTGAGTCTCGGGTCAATTTCAAAGGATGAGTCCCCTTTCCACTCTTAGATTAAACACCAAGAAGGGAATGGTTCAGTTTACTCCCAAGTTACTTAGTATTTAAGTTGTATTCCCAACGCTCCTGACTATCTCTCGTCTTGCCTCCTTGTTACAAAATTATAATTGTAAGAAAGTTTACGACTGGGAGCTTTGTACCAGAAAAATTTTTTGTGTAATATCATATTAAAATACAACGAGGAGCAAAGATACTCTCACACAATTAATTACCATCAGTCTACTTAATAAATGAGCGCCATGCAAGGCAAGAAAGTAATAATTAAAGGGTTTACAGATATGCAAATTTCATTGTTTCCTGTGACACGTACAATGTACGTCGTACATAATATATAAAAATGTCATGACGATAAGTAAACATTTGTGAGAGCAGTATTATATTCTGATTTTAATCTAAAAGTAATTTCCATAGCAACTGTCACGGAAAGAGTTTAAAAAAACACAAAGTCAAATTGCACAACTTCAAAATCTTGAAAAAAGGTGGAATAATATAAAACAACCCTAATTCCATGGATATTCGTAAAACAATAAATTTAAAAACTTAATCTTATATATTTAAAGGTAAAACCTATCAGTTTATCCTTCAACGCAAAAGAATGTGATCTCATTTAGACGAATCAGCCATTCCATCCAACAAAGAAGAAGTTAACGAGATAAAGATACGGTGGAATGATTGCTTTATTCGATAAGCGAGAGGGAATGAAAAACTCTTTGAAAACCGCTCCTTCATTCCTTATTCAAAGCGACGGAAAAATGAGGTTTTAGATTCCTCTTTATGATCTTAGGGAAACAAGAAGAATGCCACGTAGATGATATTGCCCCGCGGGAAGCCAACCTTTAAAAGGGCGGCATCTTGCGGTACAAGCAGAAAGCGAGAGGATGTTTAAGAGTGACACATCCAATTCGGAGAAAGCTCAAGGGCATTTGAGGAGCAAGATAACTTCCTTCCCACTCGTTCGAATTTTTCCCTTTGCGGTCACGTTGCCCACGGACCCAAAAGCCATCTTCGCTTATTTCATCCTTTTGGTATTTCCGCACAAACAGCAGCGCCCCTCGGTGTTTCCAGGAAACACCTTATTCGGGTTTAACCTCATGATATGGTTGGATCAGAAAGAGATCGAAATTTTCGGGGGCGAATTTATATTTGCGAGAAAGGTGACAAGGGCGGATATTGTGAGGAAGGTAATGTTCCAGTAAGCGGGCAATTTCGGTCTCAAAGTGATTACCACCTCCTTTATAGGAGGGTTACGAGAGAAAGCGATGTTTACTCCCCTTAGGCTGTAACTTTAGTCGCTTTCCAAGGGATGTATTCTGATTTAAAACCCAGCTCTCACACGCCTCCAGTGCTGTTAGCCAACAAATTCTAATGACCTAATGGGTTAATGCAGTGAAAATTGAATAATTCGAACCTGAAGTAACAATTGATAAATTCGAATTTAAGTAATTCCTTGGTAAGGGCTGAAAAATGCAAGTCACTATACCTAATAAAAATTATGTAATGCAAACATTTATACAGATTTTTCTATGTGAATATGTGCCTGTATTGTTTGGTTTGTCTCTCAAATCTTTCTTAACCTTCTTTCTTAACTTTCTTCTTGAAAATTTACTTAACTATGCGTTAGATTTGCCGGTTTTTCACTACCCACCTTCATGCAGGTGCTTTCCCGCAGCCGTGTATATTTTTTCCTAAGCGGAACCTTACATGTTTAAGCCCGAAAGGTAGTTTTCTTCTCTATACTTCCTTTCAAGATATCTCTTGCTTTGAAATTTTATAAGACTTGGATTTGAGATGTAAGAAGAGACTTATTAAACTCAATCTCGTCCCAATAAAAGACGCCTTATAATTAGTATAATAAACATGTACCTACATACTAAACTCATACATATTCAATTGGTTCATTCAAATTTAAATAATTGTAATTAATAAAAAAAGAAGCGATTTATTAACTTAATCTGCTATCGGAATTTTAACTATGCGAATTTAGACAAAACACGTCTGTGGTATCTCAAAATACTCGGAGACATTTATTTGTTTCCTCTACTTAAATCTTGTCCTGATAATATATGATTTTAGTTGATTGATACAAAATAGGTTTCCTTACATCACTATGACCTATAACAGCATTCGAACGTTGCCTGCCTGTTTTCGGCAAGTTTGTTTTTAAGTTACTTTACCATGATCGAAAAAAGTTTGAATAAACCAATACAAAATCCTATTTCACGATTTTAAGCATATTTTATGACCATCGAAAAAGTTCCAATTACAGACGATTTCAAATTCTAAAAGCAAGAGTTATCCAAGTTCCAATATAATATAGATAATATAAACCACTTCGTACACTTCGGTTGACTGATTTCAATACCACATGTTTCTCTGACGAGATTCAAGCAGAAATAGTCCTTATTTCCTATTAAAATTCGGGACCTTACCCAAAACATTCTTCTTTTATCTAGAAAATAAATAATTTTGGGTCTCTTCAGAGTATCAGACAAAACGGACGAAAGCTCTCTGCATGAAAACAGCCTGACTTAACATGAATTTCAATTAAAAAGTTATAAGGTAGGTAACGGCTTAAGAGCCCGCTTTACCTTCAATTAGTAGCTACACCCCGAACCCGCTTACGCAAAAGTTACACAACTTTTCGAAGGGTCATTGGTTACACTATTCTTATCTCTATAACCAAGTAATCTGACACGCTTGCTCGCTCCTGTTGCTCAGAGGTAGGCGTTTTCAAGTATCACTTAAGCTAAGGTCAAGAGGAGGACATCTAAAGATGACGTATCTTTGTCAGATGTTATAATTATTTTTTTGATTTTAAATAATGCTAACGGTTCAACCTTCAATTTCTAAATGTGATATCACTATCATTGGTGACACTTACATTATACATTATCATTACATTGCGATGCCGATGTCAACGTAGTATGAGAAAAAAGAAAATTGCAAAAGAGTGAATATATAAAAACTTTTGCTAGTGAACGGAATAGTTTTAGCGTAAGGTTACGAGAAAAATGGTTAACGTGCTCCGATTCAGACTGATTAACAATGACAAGTTTTCAATTCTAAATTAAAAGCTATGAAAGAAGGAAAATAAAATTGTAAGCCAATTAATTTGACATATTAAAGAGAACTTTTCACGAAAATATTAATTACAACTATATAAAACAATTAATTCAATTTTTTATCTTAAGATGATTCTCCCGATCTGAAAGACGTCATCGTTCAAAAATCATCTCTGGGTTTAATAATCAGCATGAGTTCCTAACCATTTTATACCATAATTATTGAAAATAATGTTTTACCGAGATCATTTTTTCGTTTAACAAGTACCGAGAACTGTTTCAGAACGTAGAACAGCCAAAGGTTAATGAGATGTTAAGCGAACTGAAATTAACAAGCAAGTCCACGAAAATCAATATTTTTACAAAAGGGAATGTACTTGGAAAAAAGTCTGGCAACAGCTGGAATCGATCACAGATCCTCTACTAGCCGTAAGACTGCTATAGTCATTGAGGTGGCTTGCAGAAGAATCCATCGCTGTATTTTTATATATAAGACTATCGGCAAGATTACGGTCGACTGAGCGGCACCGTCTTCACATTTTATCCTTATCGTTTTTCAACGGCACCGTCCACAATCCACAGCCTTTATCCTTAGCGTTTTTCAACGGCACCGCCCACAACCCACAGCCTTTATCCTTAGCGTTTTTCTGAACACACGCCTCGGCGTGCTAAGTCACCTAAAAGGACTTTTTTTCAACATTTTCCCGCACAATCTTCCCCTAGACTGCTTACGTGACCAAGGAAGGAGACTGCCCGTACATTATCGGTCAATTGGGGATCATCACGGAAGACAATGAGCATTAAATTCTTAGCTGGAGGACAAGCCAGGTGTTCTCGTCCTCGTTCCAGTTTTTACACTTCCACGAGCACCGCTGAAGATATCGATCAGAGGAGAACGGGTCACGGGGGAGATTGTAATATAATACACGCACCAAAGCGATCGATCGGCCGAAGAGTACCCGAAGCGGCAAAGAGGAAAAACATTCTAAGAAGGAACTTAGTTTAAGCCCACCCTATTCCCTCCACGCTGTTTTCCGCGCCCTTTTCAATGAATTCGGAGGTTATGGAAAGGAGAGTGTTTTCTTATTTCGGATTCAGTATTCATGTCGTGCACGGTCTGGAGTCATGCATGCTGGATGCGGTTTACTGTCTACACGTCATGGCGAGATACATTTTTAGCTATTCCTATTGACAGGCATACGCAAGTGTTTTGCCTTTCCAAATTAAATGTGTGAGAATAACTTTTCCGATGCTGAACGTGCTTTTTACCAGGGGCTATGCATGCAAGGATGAAGTGATGGAAATTTAGGAAGACCCGATCGAGGAAAAGTCTGACGTGCCAAGAGATGAACAAATCTCCCACTTGCCGGGTGGTTTTTCCAGACAGTTATCAAGACTGAACAATTTCTTTTTAGATTTTTGACGCTTTTATGGGAGCTGGTGTGCTTTCTTTGATTTTTTCCGCTCTTTCTTAATTTAAATTGGATATTTTCAGTATCTAAATGGGGTTATACAAAAGAGGGAACTTTACGATGCAGATAGTTTACTCCAACAAGAGCTTACACGAAAATGAGTATCACTTTTTATCATCAACACCAGCAACAAAAACAAATTGGTGATCAATTCAAAAAGTGAGAGAACTTTACAATATTTTATTAAATTTAAATCTGTTTTACTGCGTATAAATATTTTGGAGACGAAAATTTAGGTCTTATATACTGGGGAAAGTTTGCAGTTTAACACGCGATCGGATACGTCTTTATTGGTACGTCACGAGTACTGATTTTCTGATTATCGGCAGATATTCCATGCAAAATATTTTCAGTATCTCATTGATTCAAAAAAATTTCCAATCTCTTGATATAGAAGCACAGAATTACGAGAATAATAAACAAAAAATCTGATGTGGCCAACACATGACTTTCTCCGTATTTATTGAAAACATAAGCCTATGCCGGTAATATATAAATAACTCTAAAACAATAAGTGTTACAGGAAAATGTTTCATACAAGCTTTGTAGTAAAAAAACATTATCTACAACTTTGGTACATAATTGTATATACCTAAATTGCATTCTGATAGATATATGTATGAAAAACTTCCTTTTCTGGGTAAACAACTTCCGGTTAAGCATTATTGAAGAATAACTCCTAAACAATCAGTGTTACGAAAAAATGTTTTATACAAAAGTTGTACCAAAGTACATTATCTATAACTTTTCTAAATAATTTTATATACCTATATTCCATTCTGACAGAGATATGTATGAAAAACTTCCTTTTCTGGGTAAACAACAACTTCCGGTTAACCATTATTGAAGAATAACTCCTAAACAATCAGTGTTACGAAAAAATGTTTCATACAAAAGTTGTAGTAAAAAACATTATCTACAACTTTGGTATATAATTTTATATACCTACCTTGCATTTTGACAGAGATATGTATGAAAAACTTCCATTTCTGGATTAACAACAACTTCCGGTTAACCATTATTGGGGAATAACTCCTAAACAATCAGTGTTACGAAAAAATGTTTTATACAAAAGTTGTAGTAAAATACATAATCTACAATTTTGTGTGTAAATGTATATACCTATATTCCATTCTGACAGAGATATGTATGAAAAACTTCCTTTTCTGGGTAAACAACAACTTCCGGTTAACCATTATTGAAGAATAACTCCTAAACAATCAGTGTTACGAAACAATTTTTCATACAAAAGTTGTAGTAAAGTGCATTATCTATAACTTTTGTATGCAATTGTATATACCTATATTCCATTCTGACAGAGATATGTATGAAAAACTTCCTTTTCTGGGTAAACAACAACTTCCGGTTAACCATTATTGAAGAATAACTCCTAAACAATCAGTGTTACGAAACAATTTTTCATACAAAAGTTGTAGTAAAGTGCATTATCTATAACTTTTGTATGTAATTGTATATACCTATATTGCATTCTTACAGAGATATTTAAGAAACAAAAATTTGTTCCGGATAAACCGGAACTTCCGGTTAAGCGATATTCTCCAAAAACTAACCAACTCTTGGTATTGTTAGGGAAATACTAAATATGAATTTTGAAAATGATCGGATAATTACTTTTTAAGATAGAGCGCACACAAACTTTTTAACCACAGACAGACAGACAGACAGACACACAGACAGACATGTTCGGGAAAATAGCTTAAACATGCTCTATGGGCCCCAAAACATCTATTTCCGTCGAAATCTGGAGGCCGAATTTTTTTGCGAATACAATACTTTCTCTATACTACGTATAGGGAGAAAGTAAAAATACGAAAGCTGAGATGATCACTGCCAAATATCAAGATTATATAATAATCTATAAGAAAAAATTTTCGGAATATTTCTCTACCGGTCGTAAGTTAGAAAACCCTGTTGTACGAGTATACATCAACCTGTTATAAACATCAATGCTTTACTACGCAAGGTGTATGAGATTCCTATGCTGACTAGATCCTATTAAGATTGCACTGCGACAAGAAGTAACATCGGAACGAAAATCACGATGCTGGGCAGACGGTGAAGATATTGCGACAAAACAGACTGATTTAAAAGGAGCGATTCTTATCCCCGACACGTTTTCGAGAAAAAGCTCGTGTTTTTCTCGGAAAAAGACCGATTGAAGTTCCGAGAATTTCCCATCTCCTTCCAACTTTGGCGACGAAGACACGGAGAAGCCGAACTTTAACTCGGAGAAAAATTTTTCAGATTTATACGGAAAAAAGCGCGGTTTTGATATCACTTGAAAAAATAATGCGAACACGAAAAAGCTTTAAAATTCGCTTCAAATATTCCATATTTGATACGATTAATCGATCTTGGAAATGATAATGCAGCTTATTTTACTAATTCTATCAGGAATTGCACTCTTTCCAATGCAAAAAAACAGCATATAGTTGCGGAGGAAGTTACATTCAAGATATGATTATTTAAGCACCAGCACCATTTGTATGAACATCGCATAAGATTGAAAAATAGATGACTTTTGTAAAGGAAGAAATTGGAACACGGCTGTTAATGAAATAAAGGTTTTAAAACTCTCCCGAAGGTCGATAATCCTGGACTTTCCAATGTCTCCAGAGATGATGGAAACGCAGGTACGGAACGCTAACAAAGGATGCTTTGGGAGAGTTTCCACACCTCTACGATAACTTCTACGTTGATGGATTTATGCAAAGTATTTATTATGCTTGAAGTCCTCATATAATATTTATGAAGCGTTAGAAATGCTAAACTAAGCAGGATATATAGATATATTGCATCCGACAAGAGAATTAAAATCTTATTTCCGATAATTTCTATGGAGACCATAGAAATGAATAAGCCTCTTTGAAAAATTTGCATGGATATTGGAACGGCTTTTGAGAAAAGAAATATATCGGAATTAGAATTTGTTATGCATGGTGATGAACTGTAGGAAACTTAAAGCGAGCGATGTCTTTAATAAATTTAACAATCGTAATCCAGGATAATGATTGATAAAGAGATATTGTAAGTAAGTACTCTAAATAATACTAACAATTTATATACATTTCACATGATGCCTCATTAAAAATTAATCTTTCCAATAATCTTAGAAATACTTCAAACTAACAGTTCACATGGAAACAAGTGATGTTCTTAATTTATCATTCAGCAAAAAGTATCAAGTGATTTTTTTATTACCACTGATAAATAAATTTTACTGGCAAACGAAATCAAAAAATGAAACGCGGTAACTCAAAGTGATTACCTAGCCTTTCTAATTAGCCTTTATGATTGAGGACGAATTCAATCGTATTTGATTCTGAAATTATAGTGAAAATCATTTTGGAAGTGTACCATTCAATATTTCAGAATTAAAGGTAAACAATTTGTAGAAGAGCAACATAAAAATAAAACATTCTTTGTAGATACAGTGCTCACACAAATTAACTGCAACAAATTCCACTAAATCTAGCGGAAGTCTAATTTAAATGGCGTTCCCCAAGGTTTGTCCAGAACACCTAGAGTTTACAATGCACATACCATTCTCTGACTCATCCACGGTTAGCCTTCTGCTGCGGTAACATATTCGAGATTAAAAAAGCTTTTCGTAACTTTATATCTTTTAAGGCTAAGCCCCTTCATTAATGCTATCCGTTGATTTTTTGATGAGTGGAAGAAATGAATAATTACATGGAAAAGAGAAGAATAATGGATGTTGGGATGAGGGGTAGCGGAAAAGGACGGGAAATAATTTAATTAGTCCTCCAGAGAAGGTTCGATGTAGCCGGTTGAAACAAGGGCACAGTGGAAGATTAAAGAGGATGAGAAAAGGGCAAATGGGGAAGCCTCTCTCAGGCAAATTAAGGCAAGCGGTACGATGAGAAGTGAGGGAAGAGAAAGAGCAAAAGTAGAGAGAAAAAGAGAGCGAATGAATTTAATTGAAAGCACGATATATAACGTACACGATTGAATGAAAAGTACACGGGAGATTTTTTAACAGTGAACAACATGGAAGTACAGTCATTGTACACTAATCTATCACCCCTTTACAAAATTCGTACGACATTCATACATAGGTAAATTAAAGGTTTTTAACTCTTTTTTAAACATCATAGAGTAGAAATGTTCACCTGAAACTAAATTGAAGCCTCATTAATTTACGGAAGTCTTATGACATCAATGCTTCACATCATAACGAAAAAGCTACCCCGTAAAGTTCTGATGATTGCCTATTCTGGCATTTATTTTACGCATTCAAACTTTTACGCATGAAAGATCGTGCGGAGTTATCTTCAAAAGCATAAAATTTTTCAACAACCTAATACGCATTAATAAGCAAAATTTGATAACTCAAACCACCCATCTATTTTCCCTTCCAAATCTACAAAAATTGGGTTTAAATTAATATTGCTTTAAAGCATTTTGTCCCTGGATGTAAAAAACAAATCGTTTCTTTTAAGGTAATTTTTAATATTTTCGCATAATCTGATATTTTTTTAAAACAATTCTGTCGTTCTTTCAAAAAGACAAGCAAAAAAGGAGATTCGATTAACCTGATTAATTACGAGAATAAAAATTTATAGGATTGTCTAATACTTTCATAATGGCATTATCATAGTAGTGCGCAGCTGAGACAACCCTTTAATTATGGACTTCCAATGGCAATTGAACCCGGGACAGTTTTCAATTGAAACATGTAGCCCACTCGGCTGTCCAGGATAAGTTATCCGATATGTTTACTCAAATAGGTTCAGAGTTTGGTTAGGGCTTGAAGAATTTAGAAATAATTAAAGACGTGTTTTTTTGAAAATCTGCATACTTTTCACCTCCCTGTAATTTGAATAATAACACATGACTAATCAACGCATATTTATGACGTCTTGGTAGGCAGTTTCATTAGAGATTCATTGTAGGCTACCGCCTTATTTTTGAATTTTCACAAAGGAACATTTACCTACTTAAAAATTACGGATGGTTATTAACCAATTCGAACATATATCATCATCATTACTGTCAAATTCTTGGGGTAAAATGAACCATTTGTAAGATACTACTAAACCAATTCTTGATTCATTCTGACCATTCTTTGGTGAGATCTGGTCAGGGCCGTTTTTAGGCATACGCAGAATACGCGGTCGCGTAGGGCCCCGCCGCCAAGCCACAAAAAGAACATAAAACATTTCAATAATTAAAATTTTTACTAAACAAATAAAATCAAAAGCATAATAAATTAAATTTCCGTACCATATTTTGATATTTTAACGTTATATTTCGCTAGCCAAACATGTAACGAATTTAAAACGAAGTGGTTATTCAACTGTCATTGGAACAGCGCAATCATTTTTTTGAGCTATAAAATTAATTTTTTAATGGGATTTGGAAATCAACTTTTTACAATGAATGTAATATGTATTCTATTAAATTATTATAGAGGAGCAGCCTGGCACTGGGGTCCATAGGGCCCCGTACAATAATGTTGCGTCGGGCCCCAAAAATTATAAGAACGGGCCTGGATCTGGTGTTACGCGATTCCGAATTTCACCGTTTGAAAAAGGAAAAAATAGCACCCGTGGGCGTTTTTATTCCAATCATAAGATATTACCTTTCTGATAAACAGCACCTGGCAATAAGACAAGTCATACAAACCCTTAAGGCTTCTTAGCATGCATCCTTTGTCTCAAATACGGATCAACGAAGAAAAGGCTAATACAATCACGTGAAGTAGCCGTATAAAGATGAAAAAATAAAAGCGAAAGTTTCGGACAAGAGGAAAAGGAAGCTGAATCCAGAAATTAGTTCCGAAGGAAGGATTTTTAAAAGGTTCCTTTCCTCTTTCCACCGAAGGCTCCTTAAGAAAGGGGCAGACGGTGAGGAGATTAGGGATGAAAAAACAGCAGAAATAAAGGCTGAGGAATAGGGTAGAGAGAGGGAGAATCAGGAATAAAAACAAGGAAAAGGGATTTGGGAAAGAATTCGGGAGAAAGGTCCTTAAAGAGTGGGAAAAGGAGATATGTCAAGAGGACGTAGAAAAAAGACGAAACGAAGTGGCGAAAAGGATTTTTTCCTTTCTCCGTGAAATATTACGAGAGTGGCAGACGGGATGAAGGTGGAGGTAATAAAAAAAGAGCCGAATGACGAAATTAGGGAATTGAATTATTGGATACCAAAAGAAAGTGAATGTACCTTCCACGGCTTTTTACCGACTTTTGTTTTTGGTGCTTCCCATAAATCATGCGACAGATGACTAAACAAAAGACATATTCTTCCTTTCTCAGCAAAAAAACAACGTTGTTCGGAAAGGTTTAAAAATATAACTTTCCAAATATGTATGACCTCTACTGCCAGGAAAAAATAAAGTGTAGAGGAAACTCCAATTGAACCATTAAGGCTATTGACTCTGGGATAAAGAAAAAAATTGGCAAAATAAGGAAAATCCCATTACTCATAGTAATGAAATTCATATTTCAATGAGATTGTGTTTATTAAGTCATTTTTCAATAGTATTGGTACTGAAAAAGAAAAAAGACTTAAGTAAAAAATATAACTATGGCGATCCTTAGATCTGAAATCGAATATGTATTTTGTTTCGTGAAATGGGTACATGGAATTTATTAGTCAATGGTTTTAATCACTTATAAACAGATATTTTCTCGATTTATACAAATAAAATTCCGGAAGTAAGTTTAAAAAAATATAAACAGTTTCTACAGAATTTTCTGCTGCGAATTATTTCATTTTCGAAAATTAAAATGTACTTTTTGATTATTATACGATTATTTACAGCTACGCTTTCTTGCTCGTGGGCTATTTCAATCCCTCTCCTTTATTTAAGCTTGATTAATGTTTTATCAATGACAAAAAAACAAAAAATGGAGGTTTGAATAAAGGAAGAAAACCTTAATAGAAGGGCTTTCGTTAATAGCAATAACAAAACACTATTAGATGTACAGTAATATTAGAAATACTTCACAAATTGACTTTAATTCAAGGTATTCATAATATCAATTCTTATTTAACACTTAGGAAAAAGGTTTATTCGTTCCGTCAAATATTTCTTACGAGAGGTGATCCTTTAAGGAGAAATCCTTTACTGATAAGCCTTGGACGTGATGATACACATACGCTACGTAACGTTAACTTACGTACCTGGAGGATTCATTTTATTTTTTGCTGAATGCATAAACACACAACTAAGTTTGTAAATACGTATAGGAGTAGTTATTCTGGAATGTCGAGATTCTCTAACACGCATCAAACCCAAATCAATCCCAGTCAGTCCCAGTACCCCAGTCACTCCTAGCTTTCAGGACCATCTGGTATAGGGCGCCGTATCTACATGCTATCTCCTCTGATGAAATCCTCCAGCCCTCGCCACTTTTTTGCTCCATCTTCCGCCCGCAGCAATTCCTATAATAAATCATCCACGCGATAGGAGGCTATATTCTTTCCCCATCCTATTACCAGAGGGAAACAAAAGAAGTAGGCGTGCCTCATTAAGAGAATTTTCCAACTCCCTTTCTCGCTTTGGTGGGAATCGAGAAAGAAACTTATTCAATCGCTCGTGGCGATCGAAGTCGTCTTGGTGAAAAAAGAAAGGCAAGGAGGTGTTTCGATATATCGTGAAATTGTTTACGGTATTACGAGATTCTCTCCAGGATCTTCACTCCTCTAGGTAAGTTGTCCCAGTTCCCAAAACCCATAACGCAAACTCGCGAGTTTCTAAGCCAATCTTTTTTTATCGGCTTTTTTCGGTGCAGCGCATTGAGAAGTGTGATGTGAAGAAGAGTTTCGCGGAGCTACCACCAGAAATATAGAGGTGGGAAAATGGAGTAGAGTTCAAAGTGATTCTCCTTTGAAAGATATCCAATGCACTGTAACAGGCCGCACAATCAAACTGAATATCTACCATTTTATATGGTCCGTTATATTCAAGCTGTATTTAATAACAAAAGTATGAATGATAAATCACACTCTGTGAGTTCCACTTATATTTGCAAAAACGACCGGTTTCGGCTGGTGCGGCAGATTTGTGCCTTACAGTTCGATTTTAAAATATATTAAGCAATGCATGAGGAGTGATTTTTCATTATTTTTTTTCTCTGTTATAGATTTCCAATGGGCTTCCTCAGTAGGTTTTACTGAATTTCATTTATGATAGACGGTTTGTCAAAAATAGATTGAATATAAATAAGGCATTCTACCCGAGATAGTTATGGATGGTTGAATATTACAGGTTTCAGTTGTACTGGGATAGTATTGGGTTATCAATTAATTTAATTTATGATTAATTACAGGCATAAAATAACAGTTTAACCCAAAGCCCGGTAAACATTCCATCCGAGACAATCTGGCCGATTACAGTTCATCAAGAGAAATTTTGATCCAGAGATGTTACGTCCAAGACAATCATTCTAGGATCCCTCGCCAAAGAGTAACCCCACACAAAGTGAAACTTTACCAGGGGGGTATTTTCAAAGAGCATTGAAACAAAACTTTGGAATATCTTGAACTAAAATCATATTGTGAAGTTTTTCCACGATAAAAATATACATCTACTACATTTATCACGACAAAAAGGCGCTTTCAAAGATAATTAGAGATGAATTTACCAGGAAATAGCCTTAAATTTATTTATTTATTTAACCTATATGCTGCAATTTGTGTAATTACCAGGTGGCAACGGTCGAAGGGGATATACCTATACAATCTGTCCGGCATTCGCTCAAGGACGAGAGGGAAACCCCTCCAAAAACCTCCCGTGGACAGTACATATCTTAACAACAGCAATAAGCCAATTAATTTTAATAAGCCAAATGAGTCAATTTATCTCTCTGAAATTTCAAATCACCCCCTTTGTAATTTTATTGATTTGCGCTGCCATTTATATAGAATACGCACCTTTAAAACAATGTGCTCTAGATTTATTGGTTCGAAATTTAAGTTCATAGATTTATAAACTTCTACATAAACAAAAATACGTATACTAATTATTTAAATACATTTATATATATATATATATATATATATATATATATATATATTAGACGCATTTATATATTAGACATGTTACAGATATTTTTAAACATTTCATGAGAACCTAAACCTCAACAAAAATTACCGGATACACCAATTATATCAACAAAGTTAATTGAAATCAAATAATTTAACTCATCCTCGAGACACACAATGCGAGCAGGCGTGCTTTAAAGGGGATGTATTCGGATTAGGCTGACCACCAACTTATTTATAATTCGTCGATCGCTTTCAGAGCCAAATTCCCGAAATTTTTAAAGACTGCAAAAGTCTGAAACTAAAATAACCCTCGTAAGTGCTGAATCCGGAAACTGGGGAAAAATTTCCACTGAGGAAAGAAGATAACCTTTAATGTCAGCCGTTTAAAATAATCCGCTCGATTTCACATGAAAACAAACACACTCGTCGGCTAAACGAAGCGGATCCTTAAAATAGGAAATACTGAGTTTGTCGACCGGGGAAACTCGCCCTTCAACGCCTTGAGGAAAGGGATTCTTTGTATGTTTAAGAAACATACGTCAATTTCTATAAAATTTACTTAGGATAAATTGAGATTCGTAGATGAAAACTAAAATATAAACAATTAATATGTTCCGATGATATTTAGAGGAATTCTATCAAACAAAATAATTTATGGTAACGAACAATAAGTGTAATATATATTTTTCTGTAATTTTTATAATAAAAAAAACTTTTATAGACTCTTCCATACGACATTTCGTAACGAATCTCCCATGAGGAAAGCTTGTTAACGTTGAAATGTAAATATTTCCAATAAACCTTTCCAGAAAAATTCGATACTCATTATTGACCCATAACAAATATATTCTATTGAACAATATTTGAACTTTATGTACAACTATACCTATATCACAGGAATATGAAACAAATTTAAGATCCAAGAGAAATGTGAGCATCGTACAATATTTCCGTCTATTTGCTATAGAAAAGCCTCCTTAAGGGATTTAGAATGCCTTCTAACTCTGGTAACTAGTGTTTTTGTTACAGCTAATATCTTTGAATATCACAAAGTTATAAACTATCGCATTTCATTGTAATCAGAGAAGTAATAATTGATTACTAAAGTTACTTGACTCTTTCACGCCTAATATTTCGCCTAATATGTACATCAGGAACATTTACTTAGAGAGTATATTTAATCGCAATCTTAATACACACTTTATTTATGCATAGTACACGCAGATTGTGTAAAATGATGTGAACCCATAGCTATAGTATCCTAATATGTTTAACATTTGTTTCCCACTTTGGCTTGAAATGAAAATTTAAAATATCCCACCTATATTTAGCTTAGCTCAGTGTGGGGGCATCTCCACTGAATAAACAACTGCGATGTAATTTCATTCATAACAGATAGTCGCAAGTGGTGTACTACATAGAAACTGGTGTAAGACATAAATCAGGGCTCCCGGATAGTCATGTGGACAGCGCGTTCGCCTTTGGTGAAAGCGGTCCCAGGTTCGATTCCCGGTAGGAGCCAATGTGCGAAATGACCTCAGCTGTCGAAGCACTTTTAACAATACTACTACTACTATCAAGACATAAAACAGGTTGGTCCAAAGGTTAAATGCCATTAAAGCAATGCTTGCCAAAGATGAAAAGGTCATAGGGTTAAGCCGAAGCATTATCAGCAAATATCCCCAGCAATCCCATCAAAATCAAAAGAGAAATGTGTTACGATTGTTGTCAAGTTTGTGGTCTGGTAAGGCGATGAGGAAAGGACGCTAAGGGTGGGGAAAAGGGTCTGTGGCGTCTCCTGAGTCTTCAGTCGCCCGTTTGGCTTTGTATGGTGAAGATCAGTGAGACGCATAACGATCCTGAGATTTCGAACTTGAAACAATTCATAGACAAATACAGTCCACTAAGAACAAAGGTTCCGTCTTTATTTACTTACCACCCTAGACGCGAACATAAAATTGGTCCTTTGGGCCGGATCGCTGTGCGAACTGCTTGTGCAAGTTATTACATCAAGTGCTGCCTCACTGCAGGCATAAACGACCATCGCTACGTGGTTCTACGCATCTTGCTGAGCATCTAATACTTCACAACAGTGATTCTCACGGTGAAACACCATATACTGAATTTCAAGTGAGCATTACACTCACTCCGGGCACTCATCGATTTAAAAATCGCTGCATTTGGCATCGCCTCATCTGCACCGATAGCCTCTCACCAAGGAGTCAACTTCGGTTGAGTCTTCGCACCCCATCCATAGGGTCACGGCGGGCGGAGACACATTCCAGACGCAGCCTCTCACGGAGGAGTCGACTTGCAGGGCTTCGGAGACGGACGGTCCAGAGGGTCCGGAGTCTGCGAGACAACCTTATTTACGAGGTGTCGGCAGGCAGCGCAGCGAAGGGTCGTCAGCTGTATCCCGCTACGCTACATCGGAGGTCATCGCAGCTGTTGGAGCACTCGTCACTGCATGGCGTACGATTAAATTGCAAACCAAGATAAGTACTACTTCGGTCTGGCTTACTTTTATTCCATTCTTTATTTTCTATTCCTTTTCATTACCAATCCTTACCTTTATTCATTATGGAATCTAAGGGCATGTTAATTAAAAGGAGGGCGTTAGTAAAGAGTAAATTAACGCGTATGAAAACCTTCGTTGATAATTTCGAAGAAGGATCAGACGCTATACAAATACGTTTGAGATCTGAGAGAATGCCCGTCATATGGCAAGAATATGATGACATTCAACTTCAACTGGAAATGGAAGACGACGAAGATAACGAAGCGGACAGGGAAGCGTTTGAGAACACCTACTACGCTGTATTAGGGGAAATGACCCACATTTTGGAAAGGGTTTCACAGGCGTCGGCCGCGCAATCACTGGCTTCAACCTCTAGAAATAGCAATGATCGCGTAAACCAACGAGATATAAGATTACCGTTGATTAAACTGCCAAGTTTTAGCGGTAGCGTAACAAGTTTTAAGCACTTTTACGACACGTTCAGTAGTTTGGTAGTTGAAAATAATACTGTGGATGATATTCAACGGTATCACTATTTGTTGTCAGCTCTAACAGGAGAAGCGCACAAATTAATTGAAAACTTGCCAATTACAGCAGACAATTTCAAGGTCGCCTGGGAAATTATATGCAAACGCTATAACAATCCAAAGCTCATCGCAACGGCGCACATAAAATCATTATTTTCGATGTTTCCAATGAAATCGGAGTCGGTTACTGAATTAAGGAATCTATTAAATCAATTCATCAGTAATTATAACGCCCTTACGGCTCTACAACTTGAAACGCCATTGCATGAGATTTTGCTATCCCAATTAATACTTGAAGGAATAAACGAAGAGACGTATAAGGAATGGGAGGTTAAGACAAACAGCCAACAATTCCCGAAGTTAGAGGATCTAATTGCCTTTTTAGAATCTAGGTGTCAGGCGTTAGAATTGATCAAATCCAATCAACCACCAAAGGAAGCTTCGAGCAAACGCCGTGAGTCATTCAAGCAGGCACAAAACCCAAGTCAGAGCTATGTGACAACAAGCAATCGATGTCCAGTTTGCAATGAGTCTCACTCAATTTATAAATGTAGGTCTTTTTTGCAGAAAGACATTTCGCAAAGGAGGGAATTGGTGAAATCAAAGGGTCTTTGTTTCAACTGCCTACAATCACGACACCGGGTAAACGAGTGTAAATCCGGAGATTGCCGTGTCTGCAAGAAGAAACACCATACCTTTTTGCACATAGAATCAACGAAAGAGTTTGATAATTCCCAAAAACAAGGCACCAGTTCTCAGCGGGAAAAAGGTACAGTCTCGGAGGTATCTAAAGAAGATTCAAATTCATCCTACAACAATACGATTACGTACTGTTCCATGAAGAGTAAAACACAGCCGCGAGTTTTGCTCTCCACTGCCTTGGTCCAGATCCGAAGCAGTGATGGAACATTGCACATGTGTAGAGCCATGTTAGACTCTTGCTCACAAGCTCATTTCATCACTGAAGCACTAGCGCAACGCCTAAAACTAAAGAAAGTTCGCAGCTTTGTCCCAATTCAAGGAATAAATGGTTTGAAATCCACGGTCAAGTATGGTACCACAGTGCAAATTCAGTCTAGGGTCAGCCAATTCCACACTCAGCTTGAGTGTTTAGTATTGCCGAACATATCGGGACAACTACCCTCTTCTTACATCAACGCACAGGAATGGGGTATTCCAAAGGAAATTGCGCTAGCGGATCCAAATTTTAACATTCCAGGACAAATCGACATGCTGATTGGGGCGGAGGTTTTCTTCAGCATTCTTAAGCCGGGTAAACAGATTAGACCTGGACCTTACCCGATTTTGCAGGATTCTGAATTAGGCTGGATTTTAGCAGGAAGATTTGATGCACCATTTCAGCGAGATCTACAGACTCAGCCATTGGGAACATTCATTGTGAGAGAAAACTCTAATTTAGAAGAACAACTTCGAAAATTTTGGGAAATAGAGGATTTGTTTCAGAAGCCGACAACGATTGAAGAGAGAGAATGTGAAGAGCATTTTACGATGTACACAAGGAGAGATCAAGAAGGCCGATTCATCGTGCGCCTTCCTTTCCGGAAGAAACCCACAGAACTTGGAGAATCTCAAGAGGCAGCCAAGTCACGACTGCATCATCTTGAGAGACGATTCAGAAGGGACTCAGCACTCAAGGAAGAGTATGTTGCATTCCTGGATGAATACGAGGATTTAGGGCACATGAAATTTGTTCCTAACTTAACAAAATCACTATCAGCATGCTACTTACCACACCACCCGGTATTAAAGCACTCTAGTTTAACGACAAAAACAAGGGTTGTGTTTGATGCGTCCGCAAAGACAAGCAACGGGACTTCGCTGAATGATATACTCATGGTAGGCCCCACTGTACAAGAGGACTTACATTCGATCATTCTTAGGTTTCGCATCCATCAGATCGCCTTTACTGCTGACATAGAAAAAATGTACAGGCAAATAAAGGTCGATCCTCAAGACTGCGGCGTCCAAAGGATATTGTGGAGAAAATCTGAAAATAGTGAAATGAAGACATTCGAGTTGCAAACCTTAACTTATGGAACTGCCTCAGCTTCATTTCTTGCAACAAGGTGCCTACAACAACTCGTAAAGGAAGAAGCTGGAGAGTACCCCAAGGCAGCAGGCATTCTTTCCCGTGATTTCTACGTGGATGATTGTATTTCTGGCTGTCAGAGTGTGAACGAAGCACTCGAGATTCAAAGCCAACTTCATAATTTGCTATTGAAGGGAGGATTTCAGCTCAGGAAATGGTGTTCAAACAGTACCTCCAAGATCAATGCCATTCCCTCAGAGCTAAGGGGAACCCAGCTTCCCTTTGATTTGGATAACAGTGGAGGAGTGAGAACCCTCGGATTACTATGGCATCCAGGTACCGACACTTTTCAAATTCTTAAGGGGCACGATGATGATTCGAAGATTGGCAATCATCCGACGAGAAGGAATGTATTGGCTACAATTTCTTCAATTTTCGATCCATTAGGACTGATAAGTCCTATTGTCGTTCTGGGAAAGGTCTTCCTACAGCAAACTTGGCTAGAAAAATTGGACTGGGATGACATTCTCCCCGCAGGGCTCCTCCATCAGTGGCAGCATTGGTATAGCAAATTGAAATTCATCAATGACATAACTATTGACCGTCAAGTTTTAATTAAGGATTCTATCAAGGAAATACAACTTCATGGTTTTTCAGATGCGTCTGAGAAAGCTTACGGAGCATGTATTTACGTCCGATCGTCCGATGTTGAAGGAAATATCACCGTTAAACTTCTCTGTGCTAAATCCAAGGTAGCACCTGTGAAAAGAGTTTCCATTCCACGATTGGAGCTATGCGGTGCACTTTTGCTTTCACGCCTGTACAAGAAGGTGCTGAATGCACTTAATGTAAATATAGCCGAATGTGTTTTGTGGACAGATTCCACAGTGGTACTAAGTTGGATTTCTACAAGCCCAACAAAATGGAAAACATTCGTAGCCAACCGGGTTTCTGAAATACAGGACGACACATCACTGTGTAAATGGAGGCACATTTCATCTGGGGAAAACCCGGCGGACGTAATCTCTAGAGGAGAGACTGGCGATGCCCTCATTCATTGCAACTTGTGGTGGAATGGGCCGGCATGGTTGGTTGACTCACCTTTGACTTGGCCATCAAAATCCAACTTACATACGAATGAACTTCATCAGGAGGAAGGAAAGGTCAAAACGGTTTGTTTGTCTGTCAAAATGGAGGACATCACGCTTCAATTCTCGAGTTTGAGGAGACTTCAGAGAGTAGTTGCGTATTTATTACGATTTATTTTCAACACGCGTTGTAAGGGCGACAAAAGAAGGAATGGTTTACTGACTACGATAGAGCTTCAAGAAGCACTAGAATTGTGCATCAAGAGAGTCCAAAGTTTCGAATATGCAGGTGAAATAACGGATCTCTTATCCAATTCATCAATTTCCAACAAGAGCAAACTGAACTCCCTTAATCCCTTCATTTGTAAAACTCGGATTCTCAGAGTTGGAGGGAGACTACATGCTTCCCAGCTTCCATATGAACAGAAGCATCAAATCATTCTTCCTCCTAAACAACATCTTACAAGATTAATTATTGAGGAAGAACACAAAAGACTATTGCACGCGGGCTGCCAATTAGTGCACGCGTCTCTTCGCCAAAAATACTGGATCGTCAAAGGCAAGAACGCAATAAAGCAAGTTATCCATCAGTGTTTGATGTGTTTTAAGTTTAAGGCAGAGACGGCAAAGCAATTAATGGGTCAACTTCCTCATTACAGGATTAACCTTGAAAGACCATTTTTGAACACAGGGGTTGATTGTGCAGGCCCAATTCTAATCAAATCTGGTTTACGGCGATCCAAGGCTAAGATAAAATGCTACATTAGCATATTCGTTTGCTTAGCTTCCAAGGCTATTCATTTAGAGGTTGTAAGCGACATGTCAACGCAAGCTTTCCTAGCTGCATTACGAAGATTCATTGCAAGGCGCGGTAGGTGTTCTGCAATATACAGTGACAACGGCACTAATTTCGTAGGGGCAGCTAGAGAGCAACGTGAATTGGCAGAGGCTTTCCAATCAATCCAAAGATCAAGCGTTACCCAGGATTACATCTCTCAAGAAGGCATCCAATGGAAATTCATTCCAGCCCGAGCTCCTCACTTTGGAGGCATTTGGGAGGCCGGGGTTAAATCAATGAAACATCACTTGCGAAGAGTCATGGGTGCCGATTGCCTCACATTTGAAGAACTAACGACACTGCTGACTCAAATAGAGGCATGCCTAAACTCTAGACCTTTGATACCTTTATCAGATGATCCTAATGATCCTTTACCTTTAACGCCCGGTCACTTTCTTATTGGATCCCCCCTAATTTCCCTTCCCGAGCCAGATCTGAGTAATGCTCGTATTGGTTTGCTTTCCAGATGGCAAGTGCTACAAGCAAGGCTGCAGCACTTCTGGAAGAGTTGGTCAAATGATTATTTGACCCAGCTCCAGCAACGAGCCAAGTGGTCAAGCAAATCGTCTAATGTTCGCCCTGGCATGGTGGTATTACTTAAGGAAGATAATACCTCCCCATTAATGTGGAGACTTGCGGTCATCGACGAGGTGCATCCAGGTGTTGATGGACTCGTTCGTGTGGCAACAGTTAGAAACTCGCATGGAACATTTAAACGCCCCATTAGTAAATTGTGTCCTCTCCCTTCTCAAGAGGAGAAAAAGGAACTTTAATCCTTTTTGGCGGGCGGTATGTTACGATTGTTGTCAAGTTTGTGGTCTGGTAAGGCGATGAGGAAAGGACGCTAAGGGTGGGGAAAAGGGTCTGTGGCGTCTCCTGAGTCTTCAGTCGCCCGTTTGGCTTTGTATGGTGAAGATCAGTGAGACGCATAACGATCCTGAGATTTCGAACTTGAAACAATTCATAGACAAATACAGTCCACTAAGAACAAAGGTTCCGTCTTTATTTACTTACCACCCTAGACGCGAACAAAATGCAAACATAGAAGTCTCTCTAACGAGGGATTGGCTGATAGTGATAGATTTTTAGACCGCCTTCATTGCTTGTCACGAACCAATCCTTTTTTGAACGAACAATAAAGGTCTTTTATCTTAAGTAACACTGATGTAGTAAAGCTAAATTTCAGTATTTCACAAAGCCACATACAGGGAATAAACGCCAAAATAACAAAGTTATTAATACTTAAATAAACTTCACTGAATCAGAATCAGAAGATTCAGAATCCAGAAGATGACGATTAATCGACGAAACCGATCGTTTGATTGCTTCTTGTAAAAAATAAATTTGTGATAAAAGTACAAATCGTTCTTAGATTATTTACGATGCTTAAATAATTAATTGCAATCAAATATTATCTAAGGATTCAAAGTTGATTTAGTTGATTGAGAAAACGAAGATAATTTTACACAATAAAGTCATTAGATAAGTAAAGATTTCCTCAAATCTGCGATGATGATTATACTATTAATAAATGTAACTACTATAAGATACTTATTAATGGTGAGATCAACATCTTTAACTAGCTACTTAGCTACCTAGTACTAGTAAACTACAATTTATGTGTGAACCCTGACCTGCTGGCAATCCAATGACGATCAGAAGCAAGCTGAAAGAAAATAATTTATTTACACAACGACTATAGTTACAGTTACACAGTTACTAATAAAGTGACCGGGTTTCAACGTATATTTGTAATTGTTTGTACAGATGAATTATTTTCCGTCAGCTTGCACATAATAAACCAGCTTTAAGATAAAGGAATAGTTTATGGAATTAAAATACGATAATTTACAGAAACAGACAAGCAGATAGAAAAATCTAAACTTTAAAAACAATCTACATTGAAATAAAATTAACCTTCATATTTAGCATCCGAGGCCCAAGATGATAAATAACCCAAAGGAAGAAATGAAATCTGTTCTTAACACACTCATTGAGGGAGTGATAAGGAAGAAACACTTCAAAATATTCGATGGTAGCGAGGCTGACCAAATCCAGGATTAAAATCGGAGAGCTTAGGGAGCAGTCGGAGGGAGAAATTTATGATCGACGAATATATCGATGAACCCTCTGGCCGTTAGGGGGCCGCGCTGAATTATATATACCCGTTCAACACCAACCCCGTATTTCATTTGGCTGTTTATTTCCGTAAGATTTCCTTCTTTTTCCTTGCTAAAGACATCCTACGGAAAGATTTCTCACGTCTCTCGGGAAAAAGCTCATCCTTTTTCTTCAACTCAAAATAAAGATAATCATTCATTCCGTATCCCCAAATCAAAACAGTACCATATTTTAAATAGAGTAGGTTTGAACTTGAGCTTCTTGCTGAGGAAACACAAATAATATGTGATAAATATATCGTATATACTCGAATCTAAGAGGCACCAAGTTTTGCAAGTAATGAAGATGGCAATAATAAAAGGCATGAGATCCCATTTATTCGCCTAGGTACATGTTCCAAAACGTACAGATAGAAATGCTATGGAATATTAGTTACTAAAATAACTCGTAGCTTAGTAAAGAAACGATGAAAAATGACTTATGTACTATATTTATGAGATATCAGGGGTTTATATGAATGATAGTGAGTACCAGAGGGGTGTTGAATAAATAAAGGCTTACTGTTGTAGTTTTGTGCGTTCTAATCTTGTTTGAAAATAGAGTAATGTTATTTTGAATTGTCAATCAGTAAAAGGCTTTACAGGAGATTTTGGAGTGTATTTCTATTGTTAACGTTGCTAGATAATGATTTTATCTTTCACCTGACGACAGTCAAAGTACAGTATATACAACAATGAATAAATTAATTAATTAATATGAGGCTTCTGGATAGTTCCGGCGTTCTGCTTCGGTGAAAGCTGTCCCAGGTTCGATTCCCAGTGATAGCCCATGTGCGAGATGTCTTAAGCTATCGAAACGCTTTTAACGACACTGCTACTATTAATTAATGTTAACATGTCTCTGGATAGTCCTTTAATAAACCATGGTGTCACTAGAATCATTTTCTTTGTTTATCATAACCTACCAGCATACCAATTAAGGACAACGCAAGCGTCAATGGTTGCATATGGAAACGACGTTAACTAACACAAGATAAACTGAAGCATAGCTTTAAACGATATAGTTAAAATAAATTTACCCTATATATCTGCTTCACGATAATGTATTTTAGATAGCGAATCTAAGACTCGCTCTAATCTAGATCGCAATTAATTTTTTGAAGCTCTAAAAACGCTGAAATTCTGCTGGGTATTGGATTCGAGAATATAATGAGATCCTAATATAAACTCTACCGAGACTAAAGCAATAAACATTTCGGTGAAGCTCAAGTTATCGAATACCAACTTCGTCCAGAAAAAACTCCATCAAAATATGATTAGTAAACTATTTCCTGAATCCAGAAATTATTTAAAGCTTTACATAAAAAATATGCATGCTACGGGAACGGTCATTATGAAAATTTAATAAGCGTTCAAATAGTGCGGCAAACTCAAATGAGAACTTAAGCCTAAAAAACTCCAAAAATATGATACTTGTTATACCGAAAAAGCATGTGTGCTTGATATAATCGACCATTTTATGGTGCTTAATAACATTCATGTCAAGTTTTTGTTTCGTTAGTTACAAGGTCCTGTTAAAGTTACGTTTGATTCTAGGATTGAGGAAATTGATTAGAGTTGCTCTAAACTAGCATTCACTTGTGTAAGAAACTCCAAGAAAATTGTACTTCTTGTAGTCACTGGCATTGAACGTGAGTGAGGCAAAATTTTCAAGATCAGGAGTCAAAGAATACATTAAATTACATAAATTGAGACGAACGAACGTCCCTCGAGTTTTCTCCCATTTTTTGTTACGAAATGTAGTTATGAATCACCAATTTGCGACGAAGGGTGGCTTGAGGAGATGAAATACCCCTCGTCTCCATAGGGGATTACACTTCATAAATTTCTTCCGGAATTCCTCCGACGGATTTTAAATCAAGACGTCACTGCTCGTGGGTGACTACTCAAGAAGACGCCAAATTCCTTTTTTAAGGAGAATTCGTTCGAAATGTTTTCCGCGAATTTGAAAGACGGAATTTCACCGAGAAGAGAAATTTGAAATCAGAAATCGATTTAGGTCAGCGTACTTCGTCGACCCAGAAAAGAATTGCATTTAGTTCGCTGAATAACACGAGCTTGCGAAGTAATCTACTTTAATTTCGCCGAGCTTTTACGATATTACTCATAAGAGCGACTGTAATAACTTGGTGAGGCAATTCTTTCCTTATTCGAAGATATTTTTCCATGAGCAATTTAGCGTATTCACCCATAAATGCACATCATACATTTATATTATACCAAAGTACATTTTTGAAATATATCTGCAGATATACAGATTTACGTTGATTTATATATCCTCCAATTAGATAAAATTTTACGAAGAGACGTCATCTGTATAGGGACAAAATGTCTCATTTAAAAAGTAGGTTATTGTAAGTTTCTAAAACCAATCATCTTCAAAGATGAATAAATTAACATGGAATAGTATGCACAAATTCAGCTCACGGAAGAATATTTACACAATTACACAATATTGAATAATAATTACGCGTTTAAAAGCAAAAGAATAAATAATATGAATACTTGCGATTTAATATTGCATCGGAAATTAATTTTAAATTTATTAGATTTACAGTAAATTCGATTAAATTCGCTGACAGAAATTGTATATTGAATGACAGTATGAAGAATATCAGCATTCATATTGGTCTCATTTACTAGTGCATAACACACGTCTAAAGAAAAAAAAGATTTTTTTATTTCACGTAGGACTAAAAGAACAGAGAATAGATGAATACCAAAACATTATTTGTCGTGGGAATAGATTTCAACGAGGGCAAGAGAGAGAAAAGATAATTGAATGATATGAAAATAAACAGAAGGAACTACGAAGGCTTTTGAATGTATAAAAATAAATTTGAAACATACGGATAACAGTTGTTTACGACGAATAGTGTTGGGAAATTTGGTTTCGATTCCTGGCAACTCAGATTTTTCTGGTTGGGCAGTGGTTGTATGTGTTTGCACAATTTTCCTTGATAAGGTTTGCCGGCAAGAAAGACTTACGGCGGTACCAGTACTTAAATCAGCGACAACACTAACTTCATCTTCACCAATCATCAAATATCATTACCCAATCCCATAAGTTATGAGAATAAGGCTAAGTTGTACATATAAAAAAGCAACTATATAGGGTTAAGATTTTATTTCCTTTTCCCGAAAAGAAGTGGCATGAAAATTAATCATTTATTCGATGAAATTTCAGGTGAACTATTAAGGTTTTTATTGAGATTATAATATATTAATATATTGAGTAAAAACCCCTGAAAAAAGCATGCTATAGCAAACGAACAATCAAGTGTCTTTTCGTGTACTTGAAATCGTGATATTGCTGACAATACTATACCGATCTCTCTCCTCGAGGCATACTCTATAATGCACCTTAAACTTCTCCCATACATGTTCCATGGTGCATTCCCAACTGTTTCACTCGAAAATAGACCGAAAACTTAGACATAATACGTCTTCTTGCGAAGGATGTATTAGCACACAGCTCCGAGTGAACGCACCCAGATTCGAGGGAAGCGATATTCAAAGTGGGATTCGACAGCCTTGAGGCGTTTGCACCAACTACCCCATAAAATGGAAGCCCCCGGAGGAGGAACAACGGCGACGACACTTCCACGGTGCAATCCCACTCTTCACAAACTAATTCGAGCGGAAAAATCTGAAATGAAACAGCCTCGCACATATGTGCTTTCTTCCCTCTGCTTATCTCACTCGCGCTCATATGCCTTGCGTCCTCCCTTATCACAGTCTGGATTGTTCCCTATAGCCCATTCCAAGTTTGAACAGGGCTTTTTTTCTGAAGAGATATCGTACATAAAGTCCTCTGAGTGGAAGAAATCAGAAATATTTTCGGCGAAATCTGTATTCTATTCAAAGAATGCATTCCTATGAAAACGTATTTCGGACAATGGACACTGCCTGTATCTAGACATCCCTTTCAAAAATGTATTCGAGCATAGATAATTACGTTTATAAATTTAATAAAAATAGGTAAATTTAAACTGAATGGAAGGTAAAAACTTTTCGCTGACTTTGGAAAACAATATTTTAACTAACTTTACCATAATGGGATTGACTAATAGCATTTTTGAGAGAAAAGAGTCCATAAACAGCATAAATATTAAAGAAAAGAAGTATATTAGTGATTTTAGATCCAAATTGAGTTCCAATCAGGAAATGTAAATGAAGCGTAGACATAAATAAGGCTGTATAGAGTATTTAATTTGAATTTAGACATTATTGGTCAACCTTCTGAGGTGAAATAAAACTCGTTAATAAACTTGCAGAGCCACCTGAATACCTGCAAATTGAAATTTAAAGAGGACCACGAAAGGGTAATTAAATAACGGATTTAAAATGCTGAGGAAATTACTAATCGTTTCTAAATTGGACTACTACTTACTGTTTATTATTCCTGAATACTAAGCTTACCTCATCATTTTGTCACTATTTTTACTTTATTCTTGCAACATAATTATTTAAAAACTTTATTTCACGCAGAAAGCCATATTGTTCTTTATTATTGTGATACTTCCGAAGTTTTTTTATTTACCACCTTCCGAACTATAACCAATTTCTCAATATAGAATATATATTTAGATGGCAATGTTTTATGGAATTAAGCTTTTGAAAATTTATTCCACGTATACTACCAATATGTGATATTTATCGGATAAAATAATACCTTGGCATAGAGCTCCTTCGAGCAAGAATTAAAAAAATAGTTTCAATTTTTAACCTTCTTCGCTTTCATAAAAAGCATTCAGAACTAAATTGTGCAACAAAAATAAAGAAAATCAATCAAGTGATGAAGAGAGACAAGATAAGACGTGAAGACTTCTATCCACACAAAATTCATACCACAGGAAGTTGATTTAAGAAACAGGAGAGCGCCAATACGAGAGAAACATATAATAATAAAAAACTAAAAAGTTCTATAAGCAAGTGAGAATAAGAAAAAAATTAAGTTTCACCGTAAATGAGAAAATAAGATTTGTATTATATTTTGTAAATAAGGAATTCCATCGCCTCAGGTTAGCGCAATTTACGCGGCCGCGTTTGCTTAGCTCCCAAAACTCGTTCCATCTCGTGGTTCCGCAGACGCCGTTTGTCTCCCCTTCTTTCCGCTCTCCTGGAGAAAACCCTTTTATGGTCCCGCGCCCTATTGCATCCTTTGTCTCCCCCACACCCTTACCATCGCACCCTCTCCTCCCCTGTTCCCGGAGAGTCAAACACGAGAGTAACACGTCCTCCAGGAAGACGTAACGAGAGTACCGCCCAAGCGGAGTATCCTCGGCGGACCCGCGTTGTCTTACCCCTCCGCTGCTCTCTTACAAGGATTGCGACACTTCCCTTCACTGACTTCCTGCCCGATTCTATTCTCGAGATTTGGTTGGTGACGAGTTGGTCGAGAGGTAAACTCAATCTGCACAATGGAAACAGGTAAGTGACTCGCTCACAAAAACGGTATTATCTCTAATTTAGAACAATTATGAATTTAATTTAATATAATTTCAATTTGGCCATATGGCCAGGTGTCAGCGATGGAGGGGGACATACCATATTACAAAAGATTCCCTGGCATTCGCCCAAAGACGGGAGGAAAACCCTTCAAAAACCTCCCGTAGGCAATACATTACAATACATAACATTACCTGGACAATGATAACAGATCATAAACATTTAGTGCAAGTACATAAAGAGAAACATAAAGGATATTTACACTTCGGTTGTACAGTCCTGGCCAAAATTAACGCAGCACCTCCCTAGCGATCCTAACGACCGGTGGTGCGTTAATTTTGGCCAGGAGTGTACATTCAGAACTATCTCATAGTCACACAGCGAAAGATGATAATCACAGTACAAAGATAATGATGTAAGAAAGCTACTTTAAATGGGAAATGATCCATATAGACATGTTTTGTATTACAACTCGATAATGGCAAAGTCTACACGCTATGATACGGATGATGCCGTAACTGTTCCTAGCTTCTGGAAGCAGTACATCTTATATTTTTTTATATACTGAGTAATTCAAAAGTCTTGTTATGATTACGGAAAAACTTTTATATTCTTACATCGTTCAGATGTGTGCCGTGCTTCTAATGGAGGTCACATTGAATATTTGTTAAGATAACAAATAAAATTTGATGTAATTGGTAACATTTTCATTTTTTTATGCATCTATATTGAAACATAACAAAGTTCAGATTTTCCGTAATAAAGACTTTTTAATCACCCTATATATATTTACGATCATATCATAATTTTTTAAATCGTAGTTTTTGTTGTTTGTATAATGCAATGATTTTGACATGACAGTAGTAATTATTAATCTTTGAATATTTTGTTGATATGCAGTAGGTAAAATTTAACAGAAGCTCGGAGTTTCGAACAGAAACGTAATGAAAAAGAAAAACTAAATTGGTTTTAATACACATCCTAAAAAGTCGTTATTTTTAGATTCCGCAACCAAAAATAGCGACTAGAAGGGCAATAAAAAATCAAAACACGGTTGCATCATTTCAGTGTTCGAAATCAAAATCAAAATACTATCAGATCTTTTTGTTAGCCATTGCAAGACATGGGTATAAAATTCACTACCTGAAGGGATTTACTACATGCCAAAATAACTATTATTTTTTTATTAACGAAGTTTGCGTTATCAAATATCTAGTAGTGTCAAGTTTTGGACTTATTTGCATCATTTTTGAGCGGGGAACATACCCTGAAATTCTCGAGCAAATTCCTGTTAGGCATCTACCTCTGATATTTCCCTTTGTTGGCCAAAAGGTACTTTCCGGGTGTGAATAATAAATGTTTTGAACATATCTGATATCAAATGTAAGATCTTTTACCGTAACGCTTAAAACTTCAATTACTTACTAAAGCTGAGACCCAGAGTGTTGTGAAAATTTCATATTCATTATATAATAATTGACTACTTAATATTAAATTATTAATAAAAATATAAATCGTTAAATTTTAGCAACCGTAAAGGGTGATAAACCTTATGCCCGGTATTACTATGTCTAGTCAAATGAAATTATTAATTAATCTGAGAATTAAGGATAGATAAATTGCTAATTAGCAGAATGGATGCATTACAGAACTGATAACACAACAGTTTAGTTAGATGTCACTTTGATAAATAGATCCTTTAAGGGATAATTTTCATACCCGTCGCAGTGAAGTTTGTTCACACATTGACGCATCGTAACACTTTTCGGTCGTTTTATTTGTAGATTGACCGGATTGAAAATTCGATACATGTGTATCGTAAGTCAATTTAGGAGCATAATTTGCCCGCCATATAATCTGTTTACATCCTTGATGTAATCTAATCGTAATGTGATCGTAATTCTAAAATATCATCCTCACTCTTCACAATATGGTAATTTAGTTAGTCTTCACTTTAAATGCCAGCGAAGGTTTAACGATCGATTAAAGTATTTTTTTGTTGTGTAGTTTGTTGGAGTTAAGTAAAGATTAAAGTAACATACTATTTAAACTAAACATTATAAAACCTCGCTTTTTGCATATCGTAACCCAACAGAAGATCAAAATATCTTAAGCAGAGATAAATATAAAGGTCTTTTTTTTAAACATTGAAAGGAATCTCAAATGAACGATACTCCTAGAAATGAATATCTACATTAATTGTGAAACTGCTTAAAAAGATGGCGATGGTTTCAACAGCAGAATGAAGTTATGAATGAGTACACCTATGCATTAGACGAAAGAAAACTAAAACTTTTCACTCTATAGAGGGAAGAAAAGATACGAAAAATATACACGTTTTTCTAGTAAATATAACATTACAGAACTTGGTGCGCCCATACTTAATTACATTGTCCCCCGCAGTCAGTAAAATATAATAATCTCTGTTACTGTGGTTGATTTGAAATTTAATTTGTATAAAATAACACTGTTCAACTTTTATCACGCACCTTAGGTCTGTTATTTTAATCTCCAGCATATTATTTTAAATAATACCTAACACAACCGCGGAAAGCTTCGCGAGTATCCCTTTGAATAACATAAATAACGCGAGACCAATTAATTTTGAAATCCACTCGCCTCACAAAGAACCTCCAGCATAATGTGATAACAACAAAAGAACGTGTGATAGACCACACGCCCGTAGGAATATCATAAAACAACAGAGCTGCGCGTTTTAATCTGATGAAAAACGATGAAATATACGCATTTAACCTTAAAACATCGGCTCGATGAATAAAATATAAACTCAGGATAAATAATTCGAAGGCAGAAATACCTCGCCGCATAAATTACTTGTTAAAATATGCATAAATAGTCTGTCACTCATTCAAAATTGTAAATAAGCTGACAAAGTTTACAGAAATTGTAATTTAAATGCTTTCGAAAAATCTTGCGCACGTCGTCCTGTTTCGGTTATGGATAATGAAAGCCGTAACCAAATTAAGCAACTTTTTAACGAATTCCAAAACGGATTACGTAAATGAACGCACCGAAAATTGCTCCATAATAATGTGGAATTCGGAATTACGAATTCCTTTATCATCGCATATTTGAAGGGAGTGGTTCATTCAGACATTCGTGCATTTTGAGAAGCGGTGAAATTCTGAATCTGAAGGTTGGAATACATCTGGCGAACGGCATTCTAAATTTTGAGAATGCCCCAGCATATTTATATTTAAAGTTCATCTAAATTTATTTTTCTAATCATTACATACGAACTTTGGAAAATACCGTCGAGTGAAAAATTAGAGTTTAATTTTCTAAATTTAGAGAGTCGTTTATCGTATGAAAATTGAATCAACTCCAAAGGGCAGTACAAAACAAAGTAAAAATGTTAACAAAACTCTTTTTACCTTGGTCAGATCATGCCACGTGGATTAAATCTAAAAACATATTTCCTATCAATCTATTTATATGCAAGCGTAGCTATTTTTCGGGGATATAATCCGAAACCTCGGAAATTACCTGGTTAAAACATTGCTAATGAAGCTGCTATCAACCACAAAATTATTTTGCAAAGTTAGGGCAATTACTATAAAAGTAGAGCTTGCATAAAGGATACGTAGGAAAAAAATATAATTTGAAAAAGGCACGAAAAGTTGGTACATGTGCATTTCAGTTAATAAATGTAACTTTTAAAGCATGAGTTCACCGGTAAAAGATACGGAAAGGGAGATACTAGTAACGTAATTAATGTTTAAGACTCATGTTAACGATAAAATGAAAAACTAAATAATATAATCTCCAAGATATAAGGTACTTCACATGCATACGAGAAGAATTAAACGTATAATAACGCAAGCGTTTCACTCTAACATCACTTATGGAAAAAATTTCAACAAATTATCAGCATAGTTCGATACAATTATCGTTATCTCTAATAAAAAAATTGTATTTGCAAGTGTAACTCAAATTTGAGAATTCGCAATAAAACAGAAAGCATCTCGTTCACAAATAACGACTTCATTAATTTATAGTAGAAATTCTCTCGAAACAGGAAAAACTTGTCGGCGCATTCAACGAAACATAAAGTGGTTGAAGACCTTATGTAGGTCACGCTTGGAGCTACGAAAAATAATTCGAGGGGCGAGAAATTTTCATCGCCTCTTATGAGCTAGCGTTGATTTGATCTTTGGAACCGAATTTCCGAGTCGAAATCCCGTCGCATACCTCTGAAGTCAGTTCGCTGAGGAAAATTTAGAAAGAGATTTTTTTCGTAGCGAGCGCACTCGCTACATTTATACACGGCTAATGAGTCTATTCAAAATTTAATACACGAACATCAGCGAATCTTAGCACTTCCTATCCCCGCCATATTTAATTTTTAGGAGTAAAATCCCTCTGAGATAAAAGCAAGAGTTTCAACCGGTAAGTTCAAAGTGCTTACTCCGAAGAAAATCCTTTCCGACTGATCATGAAGTCACACGGAATTGAGGGACGCAAATCTCTCCTGTTGCTTGAAGTAGACAAAGTTTAAAGCAACGGAATTAACACAACCTCGGCGTCCGCCCACACAATTACAGGCTCTTGGACCGCGGAAATTCTATTTCGGGAGCATAATTTTTCCGGCGGAGACAAGGTCGCTCCTGGGCGGCGAAGAACGGCGTAGCAAGAGATTTGGGATCCTTTCAAGTGGACATGCCCAATTAAAGTGTCCGTAATCCGTGAAAGACGCGTTTAGCGCTATGAAAACAGAGCGTGGGATGAATTAAAATAACCAACTGACGAAACTAGCCCAAAAATTCCTGCGAGACTCTAAAGTGGGAATCAATATTTTACTTGAAAGCGGCTCTATTTTTCTAGATGAGAACAATAATTGACTTTAATACTGATTTAGATTAAAATTTAATTTAGAAAAATAACTTTAAAATGCATTATGATGCATTTATTTTTTCGAAGCGAAAACGGCATCTGATTGAGCTACGATCTGAATTTAACTTATATTTGAAACGACAATTTAGAAAATTATGATTCGACTCTTGGCGAAAACTAAAATAATGACGCACATTGTAAAGAAAATAAATTGCTTAAGTCACACAACAAGTTTCAATTCTAATATCCTCCAACCTTTCGGCAACCGATTGAGTTACCCCAAAGGAGTTTTTCTTTCTTATAATAATGAAATAATTTCTTGGTCACCAATGGGTTAAACAGTTTATTCCTACCACCTAGTCAGGAATATTTTCTTTGAGATTTTCTACAAGTGAGCTAGAATACCTTTTCATAAGGAGGTGATGATTTGTGGAATTTCATGGCCAATTTATAGAGCAGGAATCAATTTTTTCAGGCAACTTTACCCAAAGTATATCATGAAATGGCATATTTCACATGAGAACTTTATCTCTGACATCAAGAAGGAAATTTAGAATCTGAATCCCTGATACCAATGATTTAATTCGCAAGATATTTGAATTTGTCTAATTTGACATACATATATTTAATATCGATTCTTCAATTAAATTTATTTACGTCACAATGAATGCTTTGATAATATTTTTAAAATCATTTCAATTTTCTACATTCCAATTTGGTGATGCAGTTTTCAATTTTGAATTGTAAAATTTAACGTAAATTTCGTTAGCTATTAAAACCTTTTCACTCTGAGAAGTTTTAGAACCTTTTCCTTCTTTCTACAATGTATTCATGAATAAAGTTAAAAGGGTTACTCGATTTTGTTGTAGTATTGCTTTCTTTTTAAATATTGTAACATTGTGGTGAATTTTGAAACCTTGTATGATCATTGCAAATTTTGACTGCCTTCGGGAGGTTTTGGGGGGTTTTCCTCCCGACTAGGGTGAATACCATAAGTAATTCCTCCCCACGATATGACTACCACATGGCCTGATGCCTATTTGAGGTTTTTGAGAATAAATAAATACATATAAGAATTTCGTAGAGATAAAACTATAATAACATTTCCTATATTTAAATTTCATCCCACACCCGACAGTTACCGATAATTATAGCCAACAATTTATTAAAAAACTCAATTAGTATAGTTTATCGCCATATCTCTCATAAAGATCCACTCATGGTTTTCTGAATTTCTCTATAGCGATCGATTGAAAAATTGGGAAGAATATAAAATATTTATACTTAAAAGCATATCTAAAAACGCTTGAGCTGCTGTCAATTTCCGCATTTGAGTGCTAATGCCATCAATCCGCGTTATTCTGCTCCATTACCTTGAGGCTCTTGAACCCGCATTTCCCTCTCCCGTGCCCTTTCTTCGACCGTCCTCCCAAGCTGTCGCCTCCTTCATTATCTAGGGCGTTCACAGTTTATTAGGGAAACTGTCTAAAAAATATTATTGGATTAAAAACGAAGAATTAGTTTTGTGATACCCATAAAAAATTTGCCAACTGTTACAATTTTAATTCCCAACGAGACAATTTCACTCGGTACGTAAATCAAATTCTTTCGGTCGAAGAACATTCAACAAGCTTTCAATAAAATGAACAGATATGTGAAAACGCAATGTTGCGACCTTCCGTCTACTTTGCTGTGAAAATGTTTTTGAGAAAAAGTGGAGAGTGACAAGTCAATGATTTGTAGTTGAGGCTAGGATAGATTCACAACAAGCACTAGTTGTAATCTTCGGTGTATGTTACTGCTTAAGGCACAACTTTTACAAGTATGTCCTAAGAAATTATTTCATTATTTCGACGAAGTTCGTAAGAATCCAATAAGACGAGTGAATCTTTATGGTCATTCAGTCTTGAAGAAAAGAATTCCCTCCTGTATGAATAAATTACTTTTACTTAGTTAAAGTATATTTAATTTAAAGTCTGTGAAATTTGCTGTTAATTTAGAAACTATGAAATTGAAAACAAACATTGTCCAAGAATGCTACTGAATATCCTTTCGATTCAAATGTGTACATGAGAAATAGATTAACCATTCCATTCCATGTATCTTCTTGTGGCAAGTAATATACAACAAGATCAAACAATGAAGATCATCCTTCTGATAAAAGCTATATGTTCTAAATATCTTTTTTTCGTGTAGGTATTATTTACAACAACGATTCGCCTCAATAGAATAGATTCTGTCGTACGTTCGGCCACAAAACACCAAAAATTGTGTGCGTAAGATTCTATTCCAACTTTATTTCATGTACCCCTCTTAATGTGTATTGCAATGTAAATGTAATCATATCTAATCTCCCAGGAAAAGTGTGAGCAATTGTCACTCCAAATCATACTACATGTGAGAGCTTTAAAAGAATCTGCAGAATAAGACAACGAGTTAACATGTAAAATAATACAGAAATTAAAATACGGCAGAAATATTCTAACTATTTTGAATTATTTCTAACTATTATTCAAAATTTAACTAATATAATCAACTATATAACCTAAGAGATAACATAAATTGCATGCTGCGATAATGAGGTGTATTAAAAAAACCATTATAATTTTAAAACTCACGTAAAGCCAAAGAAAGATACATAAAATTAACATTAATTATGGAGGTATGATAATTTTTATTATTATGAGAGTAAACAGGAAAATACACAGAAATTTAGAGAAAATGGAAGGGTTTATTTCTTCTTGCGGAGACGTTGAGAGATTTTAATTATTGAATACGTTTTCCTTATTATCTTAACCGTGTAAGATAAACTTTGCTTCTGCTAAATAGCAAAACAATGTGTTTTGTTTTGATTCAATCCCTCTGAAACACAAAAGGTGGCTCATAAATTAACATTTCCTATTATGTTTGAAGTAAATTACACTCTAAAAGGCTCTACACCCTACCTAGGAGGGAGAGAGTAGGAAGGCAAATAAACAGAAGCAATATAACCTCAGGCTATTTCCTACGCGTAAATCATACCTTAGATCATAATTGTATTGTACCTTCTGGCGAATGAATCATATATTTAGAAATCATGATTTTTTTAAACTCAATAAACAATATTATATTTTACTGTAATACTCTATACTACACATTATGTTTTACTTTTTGAAGTTAATGCAGACTAAGCAGAATAATTTTCTGTTTATGAATAAATATCCGGAATAGCAATCCACAACCCGCAGGATAGGTCGAGATGTTGGGATTTGAATTTCTAAACAGTTCGAAATAGTGATTTTAACCTAATTAGTTGCATACAAAATTTTTATTGACTTTCATTGAAATGTAATTGCATACCTACTTTAAAATAGCACAAGTGTTATGTTAAAAAAAAGAAAACAATTTAAGCGATAAATTTAACTATATAAAGGCGAATTAATCGAAAAATCTATGTACTCCTTATCACGCTAATACTGTACGATAATTGGTATATTATGTAAACTTAGGCCAGCGATAAATACGTATCAGTAATCTGCAAACTTATTGGGATGTTTTGAAGCTTTTATTTTACATATTTATTTTTCGCAATTCTAAACCTTACAAAGAGCAGGAAGTACAACATCAAATTTCCTAATCAAAGTGTACCATGCGTGAATGACTCGATGGATCTTTAAATGAGTGATATCGATACGGAAGCTTAAAGCACGTTAGGCTAACAGAGAGATGATGAGATTGTAAGCTGGCAGATATGGCTGGTTTATGCCATTCACGGAAAAAATACGAGGCTTAAAAGAGGCCGAAATAATAAGAAGCCTTGGGAGGATAGAATTAAAGTAATAAAGGGTTTAGTGAAACTGTGTGGAGAAGTAATTTTAGGGAATAAATCAAAACTTGAGGTAGATAAAGACGGTGATGATGATGATCTCCCCACTTTACTCTTTATCCAATTTTGGGTTCTTTTTCGTTGCCTTTATCCATTAGTTTCCATTCCCACTTATTCCCTAAACCCTTTTCTTACCCCTTTATAAGAATGAAAAACGTGAGGCTCTAACCATAAAGGCCCTTATCTATCCCTCGTTTACCCGTTTGGACATGTCTTACCCACAAATCATTCTCACTCTCAACCCACAAATTGATTTCTTCTTGGAGATAGATTAGTGAAAGTTTGTGAAGCATAGCGAAAGACGTTGTAACACAGAATAACAGAAGACTAAGAAATAATCTATCGTAAAAGATATTTTGTACTTTTAGAAAGAAAAAGCTTTCAGCTTCTTGTAAACAACTTATTCACCTACCCTTATCGCACATTTATCTTTTTTTGCGTATAAACCGTACACTAATTCTTCCTTTGATGATGAAAGACGTATGCTATAAATTAACTTAACAAGTGTGTTGTTAATTCTTATTACCATTCCATACCTTTCAAGTTCATTTTTCATTGGGAATTTTCCTGGGTGCACGCCCTTATGTGCAATCTACACTTTGCTTGTATTATTACCATTGTTTTCGTTATTGCAAAATTTTAATGAAGTTCTATTTTGATGGTGTTCTATAGCCTTGAATCAAGTATTTTTAAGTCATAACACATTTTTCGTCTATGCGATATTAATGCAAGACTTTCTTTTACGTTTATCATGTTCACGCATTTATTAATGTTATATATAGTACTATGAAATTGGTAAAGGTACATTTTTGTTATGTACAATATCATTAATTTCCTGTCCTCGGTAGCGTAGAAATTAGCGTATTACCCTAACCACGCTTGCTGAGGGCATAGTTGTTTGTGTAGTGATTTTTAAGAATTAATTGCAAGAGTATTGCTTAATTCGCCGAAATGAATTCATGATTTTTATTTTTTTTATCTGCGAGGTTCCTGAAAGGGGATAACGAAGATCAGAAGAGATAGTACGCTCTTCTCTGCAATCTATGAATATTGATACGGAAAAACTAAAAGGCATTGGTACAATAGTACAGTGGTATGAACATTGTAGATACATACCACCTTAATCTCATCTAAAAATCTGGAAGTCGAAAAAAATCTCCTATTTTAATGAAATTCCCTTTGTCAGAAAACAACATGAATATAGTTACGTTGGAAGGCTCGTCATAGATGATTTAAAAAAAAAACTCGACAAACTTGGTCAAGTCTTAGACACCCAGAATTCCTCAGCTTCACCACCAAAAGAAAATGTTAAAGCATACGGAAAATATTAAGCTCGAGCAAGTAGCTCAAAGCCTTTTCGAAGCTAAGGGTCCATATATATTTTAAAATGTGGGACCAGGGAGGCTGAGCATCCATACATTTCATCCAAATTCCCACGATTAAGATGGAGATAGGTGACGCTTAAGAGCTTTGAAGTTTTGGTAATCCACAAGAAATAAGTTGGAAAGTCTATTCATAAAAATTCTTTTGCAAAGTCAACCCCTACTTTTTGAGATAAACTTCCTTTAGATTTAATTCTATGAGGTTTATGGTAAGGTCCAAACCGCAGGCATTAAATTTCGGGTCTTCTTCCTTAAAGCCTTACAATTTCACCCACATACCGCAATTCTAAGGAATCATTTTCGTTTGTCCTCATAAAGCATTTTCTAATTATCACAATTTTGAGAATCCACTGTCTGGCGAAGCTTACTTTGAGTAATGGAATTTATACAATGGATGCATCTCTATTTTTCCTGAATACTCAACTCTTTATATCCTACCTACTATTTTCTAGACGATGGGAAAATGATCAACACAGAGGACTTTCTAAGAGAAACAAATCGTCTGATAATATTTGAATTTTGCAGAGCAGTCGAGTCACAACAAAATGTATTTACATCAACAGAAAAATGGGTTGACCACGATTCCTCGAGTTAGCACACAGGTGATGTATGCAAAGAAAAATTGGATTTCAGGTGTAATTACAAAATTTTCAATAAAATTACGACAACGTCCGGCTTTTAAAGACCCCATAAGTAAATGCTTTTATCACTTGTATCATTGCATTATCAAATTCTGACGACAGAGCTAGGAGAACTTGGACAACAGGTTGTGTATTTTTACAAGAAACGTCTAATTTCTCATCATTGACCAGAATGATTAATTTTTCAAAATTTTCATCTGATATCACTAAAATTATAAATCTTAACAAATACAGGTTACATGACTGCCTTTTTCTGTCACAATGACATAATTAAGGGAGCCTCAGAAATGCAATGATACGAACATTTTCTCTTACTAGTATTAGTTTTTTTCTTCAGATATTCTCTTGATAAATATATCTAAACAGTTACTTATGCCATTGCAACCTAATCTCCGAGACAAAATATTACGTATGAAATAATGAAAACCTTTAACCGTGCTCTTTGTTAATATCATTTAATTGTTTACGTTATGGGGTCCTGCCACTAAGTCGTGCATGATTAATGAGGCTTATTTATTAAACTTTTTCATTATTTCCTATAGATCATCATGCATTCATGCCCATATTTAATAGAGAGAAAATAACTTCTAACTTACGTTTGGAATGGGCTGAAACGTGCAAATAATTCATTCATGTGCGCTTTATAATGCATAATACATTCTACAGCAAACATTCAAAAATCCATTCCACATCTATTCAAATATGAAGTAAGAGATGAAAATAACGAGCTACTTAACTAATACCTTCAACTCGTTTTTAAATAGAGCATCCTGCGTACAGTTTTTTATTTGCCTTGTTTCAACCCTCCGGGACCTGAGCCCTCGACTGCGAGCATTACGCAAAGCTCATCTCTCTTTTATTCATTATATATCATTATGCATTAATCGAGAAAAATAGAATATGACAAGCAAGGGAATTCATTATTACTAAATGGAAGAGTAAATGATTCCTCTCAAAAGCTTTCCAACTCAGGAGTCGAAAAAATGGATACATTCTGTATTTCAGTTATTTAATAATCTTATTCATTCTTTTGAGTGATAATAAAAAATGTTAATCACTCAATTTATAATGGATGTTGAGCAAGAATTTTTTCATACCCGTTTGATCAGGTATACCTCTTAATAGAGCGGATTTAAAAGGCCACAGAAAACTCCAGATTTTGCAGTAATAAACCGCTACGTTACTTGAATGTAAACACAGCTTTAACGCCAAATAAAAGTACATTACAACAATAGGTTTATCAGAAAATGTGTACCAAACCAACCTACATATGTCAACAACTCCTTCCTCACTTTCATCGGGCTCCCAACATAGATTTCCAAGCAAAGGAAAATTGACATAATGCTCTACAAGACAAATTGTGCTCTTTGCAGCTGAGAGATGGCTAATGAGCAGGAATGAAAACGAATCGATAACTTTCTAAAATAGAGTTCTTTGAATAACCTTCGACTTTGTCAAGGACGTATGGCAATAAAGAAGAACATACATATGGAACTGAGTAAGTTGAGTAAAAATTTCAATTCACTTCATTTACATGCTAGAGCTCTCACACTAATTACGCTCAAATTATTAAAACTTATAAAAACTGTAGCACGAAATGGAAAGCTGCATAAGCTTTCAACGCACTAACTATAGATGGCTTAAAAATTCATTTTTAAATAATAAATAACTAAACCGGAGAAAAAGCTTAAAACTAAATTTCATTTCGAATGTTATTATAATTTTCTATGCTAACATAGTTTAATTTGCATGATTTAAATTCAGTTTGATACGTACATTGGAGAGGCGATTAAACATTCTATTAAAATGTGTTGATAAGTTAAATATCAAACTATTAATTTCATTTCATAAAAAAATTAACAATTTGCCGGTCGAAATGGGGAAAAAGTCTAACAAGAATTTCCGTAGTTTTTCCGGAGAAATGAAATAAATATGATTTGAAAAATGTTTTTACTCAATAAATGAATTTTTAAGCTAAAATTTTCAATTTTAAAGTGATATACTGTCATCATATTGTAAATAAGTTAGTGCATTGTGAAAAATTACGCATTTTTACATGTTTAGTATGTAAATATATATGTATGCATATTTATATTTTTTTGTAATTTGGAGTACATAATTGTAATATTAATAATGTGGCATTGGCATATGTAATTAGTAATGTATTTTACTACCGTACTGTTTTTGTATCTGAAGAGACATATATTTACTTTAGTGCAATATCTGTAATCATTGTGAACGTTACCTGTGGATTTATAAACTAAACTAAACTATTAAATAATTAATAATTATTATTATCGTGCTCATCCCGGAAACAGTAATTATAACGACTAATTGTCAGTATCTTCTACCTACTATTAATGTTTTTGAACTTTAATTGTACTTTCTGTTACTATTTCTTTTGATTACGCTAACACTAAAATGCATAAGAAAATGATCAGTTTAACAAATAACACCAGTTTAAGAGCTATTGAAAATTGTTGTAAGCATTGGATATTCTATGACTAATACTTTCCATCGGGTTTTTTCATCTCGCTTGCAATTAAAACTCACAGGATAAGAAACACGCTAAAACACTCCGCCTAAATTTTTCTCGACATAGACAGGAAAATAAACCAAATCACATTTCTTTGACGTAAACAGAAGTTCAAAAATAAGTTATAGCGACAAACGTATTTCCATTTGCGACCGAAAATATCCTACCCTAATTAATCGAATCTATATCTTATTTAGCCCAATCTCCTTTCTGTTCCTTTCATTTTTATTTCCTTCCCAGACATCCAGTAGACCCTTAAATTTCTCGAGCCGAGTGTTCCTTCTAAGGAGAAGTGGATGATAAATTGGATTTCCTTGCTAGATGCGGAAATTTAGGATGAAGAAGATGCGGGCGAGCGTGTAAGGTGCCCTGAGAAGCCAATCTGGACGTTATTTTGCCCCGATAAACACAAAATTCTTGTTTATCTGGTTAATTTGAAACTCTTAAAATGGGAAGTATTGCAATTCACGAGAGACTCTTCGATGTGGATTGGCATCATTAAATATTACGAGATTTTAATAAATTAACGGGTCACTATTCCTTTGAAATTATCAGCTTTAAAGGGCATGCGATTAATAAAACCAAACGAAAATTAATTCGAAAAGCATTCTCCTGAATGTTTTACGCGCTATGTCGACATGCGACTCCCATTTCAAATGCGGAAGAGCTTCAATTGGATTAACTTTAATTGATCAATAGGTAGGAAATAATTATTATCAATACCTTTACTTGTAAGCTTCTATTGTAATAATATCACCATGTCATAGCATTTAAGATTTAAAGAGATTATATTAAACTATATAAGATTCTTTTCAATTGGATATATTTTTTAACGTGATAAACTTGGATACTGTATCTAAATTACTTCGAACACAACGTATACAAGCGAAGCATCTAGGTTAAAAAGAGTAAAAATTGCTGTGATAATAATTATCTCAAATAAAAAATTACATTTCAAAATTAAATACTGCATTTATAGAGAAATAATTAAAAAAATAATATTGTGAATCATATAAAAACCTGTAAAAAACGATGAGTTTTATAAACACAATGATAATTGGAGATTCGTCCAATGATAATACAGCAGAGGGCGTTCATTATTCAGCATATTACACTAAAATAATTCAGTATAAATATTTCTCGCCCGAATTCTCCTGAACGTTTAAGAATCAACCAATTCCAGAGCAGAAAAATATAAACCGAAATATCTTGGCACCAATATAACGCCTGAATATAGCTAATATCAACAGGTTAATAATCCCTAAATCTCATAATGAAGACGAATACGAAATAAATCTTCACTTACTCTTTCACGGGCTACAGAGATATTATAAGACTGATAAAAGAGCAAGTGTACTCACGAATTCAAGTAGTCTGCTATTTATGAGTGGTTGAAATATTTTCTTACCTGAAATGAAAATCATTTTAATCAATTTTAATAAATCTTCGAAGACCTAAAGCCTTAAAATCTAAGCAAAACTGCTTTTATAAGCGGATTATTGTCTTATATCCTTTTAAACTGAATGAAAATTAACCAGAAATAGGGTATTAAAATAAATATATTACTTATGTGAATATTCAGAATCATTTAGTAGAACTTCATTTTATTATTTATTTAATCTTCAAAATTTTGGTAAAGAAGCTAAATAATTAATAGATTAATACAAAGTTTACATTTTGGATTGGATATAATTTACTTTCGCTTATTTTATACATGTCCATACATACACACACGTCTTTATTGGGTAAAATTGGGAATAGTAAGTACCATTTTCCATTTAAGCGATATGTTATACAAACATATGAAAACAAGAACATAACCTATCTTATGTATAGGTAAAGAGGCAATTAATATGGACATACAGAGAAGATATGGAAAGACAGAATGGTTTTAAGAGCAAATAAAAAACTGCGACAATTTTTATCACAGAAAAATAAATTCAACTGCAGAAAAAAAACGAAAAAAGGAGTATAATAACAACCTGAGAAATTTGTGTGAAATGTTAAAAGAAAGAGAGATACATCACAACATAAGCCTTACTTCATGTTATTGATGATAATTTTTTGCCAGGGTCTTTAGCGTTTCTAATGATAAACATTAATGAATGAAATGGTTTACGACTAATAAATTATATACTAAATACGCCCCAACAAAACAAATTGTTACCAATCTTTAATGCAATATAACTTATCTTCGTAATAATATCTTCCATTAGTAGTACACAGTAGGCCAGGGAAGGCCTGTTACCCTCTCTCTTATCTAATTTTCAGAAAAAATGCGTTTCAATAAATACAAGGACAATATATATTTCAGCTCTTCCGTCTTTTCTCAGGAGCCAGATCACATTTAAAATTCAATCATGCAAAATATAACGAAGTACCAAATACTATGAAACTTAGAGGAGTGCAAAGGTAGAATTTATCGTTTAGAGATACGCGATAAAGAAATCCCTTGGAGAAAAATAAAGTAAGGAGATTTCGTCCTACTTTATCAGTTTCCAGGGGACGTAGCGATAATAAAAAAATAAGAAAGAGGAAAGGATTCCCTCCTTTCCCTGGTTGGAGAGACAAACGGAGTTATTTTCCGTCCCAGAGTCTTAAGTGCTACTCAAAAAGAAATCTCGAAAGGGAAATAAAAGTCCACTCGATAGATAAAGGAAGGAATTCCGAATAAATAATCGGAAAGTACATAAATTCCAGGTGGAACGGGAAAGTGATTCCAAACGATGGCATTGATCCCGAAGAAAGACCGTCATGATTTCGCAATATTCAAAATATTCCAATATCGACATATAAAAAAACCTTGGAGCTCGTGATGACAAATGATAAAAATGTATCTAACTATCATAACATTTTGAATAAATAATCAAACATTACAGAAATTTAATAAAATAATTCGCGTCATTGGATATTCATGAATTTTTGTGCTATTGATCTCTTCTATTATTGGTATAATTTTATAACTTTAAATGCATAAGGAAATATTTCCGTGAATTTGAATTTCAATCACCGCAAAATTTCCCAGAAACATCGCACTGGGGTACATTCCACTATAATTTTTAAATTTGGAACGAATATAGGGAATATTAAAGAGAAATACTTAGCACATTTCCACAGAATTATTTATTAAAAGACCGGTTTCACAAGCGGAAACGGAAACCCGCCGTATAATAAAAAATTCTCTATGGAAATTTACTAAGTATTTCTCTTTAGTAAAGTCTTTCCACCAAGTGACGCCTTCTGCCATCGATTTCATAGGGAAGATTGCTGTAGATTCGCATACAACAAGAAATACTTAAAGCAGTTTCAAGATTTACTAATCCCAAATTACTATTATTTTTCCTCACACAAGACGGATAAGAATTGAATTGCTTCGTACTCACTCGTAATAGTTGTGTATCATAGTACTGAGAAATCAATTATGGAATTGATGTTTAAGTATTAATACCTGAGAATTTTTGTTTCATGAATATTTTCTCGTAAATGTTTACCCTAAGGTCTACTAATTATCGTGACTAGGCTTTAGGCTCCACATCACAGTAAAAAGCTCAAGTTAAAGAATAGCTCTTTATATAATTCTTAACAAGAATTCAGGGAACCATGATGTATATATGTATTTGATGTTCTGCGCTTGATAATTTGTTTCTAGTTACGAAATTTTATTGCTGAACCGTGCGCTCGTCATCTACCCTTCTAAATTGGCTACATTAATTATCCAATTTATCCTTTGCAATTAGCGTTTTAGGATGAGTGAGATGGAAATGGTCCCCTAAAAATTCCGCGTTCAAAACCCCTATAAACTTGAATCCCATAAAATCACGATGGTGATTTCCAAGGCATCGTTTGAATTTAATTTCGAAGAAGGACGTTCAATTTCATAGGGAAAGAATTAGGATGAACGGGCAAAATGGACCGCTTGAAAGAAGGCATATCCAGCCCATTGAAAATTTCTCAGCCGTTGATGACTGAAGTTTCTCACGACGGGGATTTGCCGAGAAAAGGAAATGGAGAGAAAAGAAGGAGAAAAATGCCATGAAATCTGGATATAGGGATACGAATGAAGAAAGAGATAACTGAGCATTGAGAAAGGATGAACCTCGAGGAATATATGAAAAATGGTATGAATGATAAATGCTAAGAGAACCGGAAAGAATGAAAGGGATGGATTCGAAAGAGAGAAGAATGAGGAGATTTCTAATATGTCAAGACCGAATAGAAGAATTTGAGACATGTCAGGAATAAAATAGGATAAGGATGGAAAGAGAAGATGATAAGTGTGAGTAAAGAGAAGTAGCACCATGATTTCACCAAATAAATAATAATAATAATGTTCATTCCTCCACTTTTATATTACATTTAAAATAAGAAAATTATAGTAATACAGGTACCTCTAAGGTAACAGTCTCCAGTTTAGTAGTTAAAGACTTTTCATTGACAAAACAAAATTTAAATAAATAAACCGAAATATTAATAAAAAATTAATATAGGCTATGTATACAATAAAACAAAACATATTAAATAAAAATATTATAATAAACTTGTTGTATCTAACATAGTTTTTTGTAGTTTAAAGCTTTCATACAATTTCTTATATAAAAATTCAACATCATCGTGTTTCAGCAAATATTCCTTAATCAACTTGATGATTTTTTTTCCTCTGATGTGGAAGTGAAAAAATTGTCTGGTAAATTAGAGTGACATTAAATGAGAATATTAGAGCGAAAATATAAGATATGAAGCACTTTGACGAAGATATGGAGTACTTGACGACTTTTGTTGGTCACGCATGCGTGACCAACAAAATAGTTTGGTAATTTATCTCTATTTCATTCTTCATATGTCAATGCACTTATTTACGACTGGATCATTTGTCCTTTTTCTGGTATGCGGTTTTTCAGAGCAAACGTCAATGGAATAGAAAGCGAAGCGGATAGATCAGTAAGTAGCGTATGTGAAACAATATGTATAAGTAATGACTGTAATTAAATCATAATTTGGAAACACCGCAACAATACACAGCCTATAATACAGACATTCCAGAACCTTCACACCACCAATTGAAAGGAAAGAAAGTAACAAACTTCCTATAGGGCCTATTTCTATACCAGGCTCCCCGATAGTCATATGGACAGCGCGTTTGCCTTTGGTGAAAGCAGTCCCGGGTTCGAATCCCGGTGGGAGCCAATGTGCAAAATGACCTAAGGTGTCGAAGCACTTTTAGCAATACTACTACTACTACTATTTCTGTACCCTAAATGAAAAATACTTAACAGGGTCAATTTACAGACCCTGTAGCACTTCGACAACGTAAAAATTGAATACATGTAAATGTTAAAAATAAGAAATGTCCACGAAAATACGTTCCTTGATTTAAATTTATTGAAATACTTCATAGCTTCTATAAGAAACATTTTGCAATGTACGCTATTTATTTGTTGCTTCGAGAAATTACTTTTACAATAATCATTTAACCAAGCGATTGCCAAGCTCTTATCTCTTAGTTATAAAAATCATAATTAGGCTGGAATGCCAGTTTCGACAATTATTTTTTTGTCATTAAAGGCAAATTCTTATGATGGCTAACAGCATTTTGAAAAAAATACTGTATCAATCGGTTAATACCAACACTACGTATTCTATGAATTCGAAAAATTAAAATTATTTATATTAAATTAAAATATTTTAGTGAGCAGGATTGCTACACCTACAAGACTGATAAATTATACTATCAGCTCGTGTTAGCTAAGAGTCACCGTAAATCTTGAAGCATGAATTCTTTCTACACATTAAACTCCACAGAATCAATGTTTCCATTTCAGCTAGAAGTATCGAATTCTCCAAAAGATTTCTGTTAGATTCTACAGGAATATGGGTGAAAATATATAATATCAAGATTAAGTTATATAAAGGCAAGACAATTTTCTACAAAGCGTTATAAAGTGGAATTAACCACATTAAGAGACTGATATGTGTATTGATATTAAAGTATCGCATATAAGGATACATTAAGTTAGAAGGAAAAGGGACGTCAAGTAGATTTTTATTTGCATACTACGCTTCAGTTAAGAGAAAGTGAAGAAAAATTGCGGAGTGATGGGGAAAGTTCAGGGTTTTCTAAAGAGAGAGGAAGAAGGAGAAACCACCGAAAATAACAGACGCCAGGATGTCGCCGATGAGAAATTTCTTGGGTGAAAGTTTTTCCAGAAAAGCTCTTCAAGTGTTTACTTCCACGAGCATGAGACAAGCGATATACCGTGGAAGATTTGGCCAGAAAGGACGCGGAGGGACCCGCCCTATTTTATTAAAATACTTATATATTTTTCCTTCTCCGAGGTTAAATTGTAGTGTTAGAGACGATTCAAAAATACTCGAGAGAGACGAGAGGAAGGAAGAGTAAACCAAGGAGAAAATTGCGAAGATATTCGCGATCTTTTCACTAGCCGTCTTCTTATTTTAAATTTTCTGCTCCGTAATGTCACTTCAAAAAGATTCGCGGAGAGTTTTTCATCCGCCTTGCGAGAACGTTGCGGATTCTCGTCCTTTCGCCTCGATGGCACAAGTGAGAAATTAAGGCGTGGGATATGAGATGTGATGGGGGAGAGATATGCTTTGATGTACTCTTAAAAGCTTTCCACGACGTTTATATTCGGCTCAGTGAATAAGAGGGGTGATTCCACTTTGAGATAAAGGCCCTTTTGGAATCATTATGAGGTCATGTGGGACGAATTATTTTTGCAACCTCACGTTCCACATCTGACACCAATAAGAAGGGAATAAGGGGGTAGTTTCTCCAAATACTCTCTCCTTGATCAACAAACTAAAAGTTTCACCCTAAAAGATGCTGTTTACTATCTGTATATTTTATTTTGAGTAATTGAAAATGTAAGCACTACTCTTTACCACAGCGGAAGTTGTATATTTTTTTACCACGACGGTGGAACGATGATATACTAATTCATAACGCATTATTTTTGACGCATTCTTTGAAGAATGTCTGTATATAGAATCTTGAAAATAATTTCTTGCTTGGTTCGTTTTATGTATACATACATCTTTATTATTTTTTTATTTTGCTTCTATTTTTATTTTGTACGATCATGTATATGCATTTTGAATTTGTTATATTCTTTTTATGTAGTTTGTATTCACTTTAAATGGTCTCAAAACTGTATTTGGATATTTGAATAAATAAATAAGGAAACAATACTGATATCCCAGATTCGAGTTCCGGCTAACCGGGATTTTCCATGACGGATTGAGGTGTTAATCGATGTAACTATTTCATAATCATAAAATAAAACTCACTTATTAGAGTCCGCAAAAAGAATTAATTAAAGGTATCATCACTTGAAGTGCCACAACAATAGCCTAATTGAATTAAATCTAAGTCGTATACAAAACTCATCTTACACGGTTGTTTACAGAGAATCTAAGGCAAAGATGTTTCTGTTCCTCATTTGCGTGAGTAATAATCGTCTAAATAATTAAAATGGGTTAAATTGGGAGTTCTTGCTTCCGTTAATGAAATAAAATTTAAAGTAAGAAATAATATTTGAGTGGATCATCAAAATGATAGAGCTCCACCGATTTTTTCTTCGAACGGGTATGAAGTTAGATTGAGGCTTTATGCTTGGTGAGGGATGAGGTAGTTTGCCTTCATTAAGCTCTCTAACCAAGTATGCTATAAGATGGAAAAGTCCACGTGAGAGCATACTAATGACCACTTAGATATGTCATTGCAGTCAATGAATAGTGATAAAAAAGATATGAAAAAAGCCAACATCAATCTTAACAAAGTAGCTTCAATACGATCACAGCCATGAACAATACCAAGACAAAGGTAAATGAGGGATATTCTTCTTTATCTAGTCCCAAATTACGATTAAAGATTGTTCCATCTGTCGTATGATAGAGCATTAATCCTGCAAGCGCCGTGCCTTCTGCATATCTGTCTTGATCCATTACTCAGAATTCTTGCCAACACTATATTTTTTCGGCATTAAATTGTACTTTAAATAATATATTTCAAAAATAAATTCAATATTCTCCTACTCCACAAACTTTGGTAAACAATAGTTCCTATTAAAATGATTACTTCCTTTAATAAAAATTACTTACTAACACATTTGGTCTCAATTTTGTATCGAGAAAATATGAATCCAGATTTTCTGCATAGCTTCTGCACCAGTTATTGAACTCTTATTTTTGAAGATGATCATATTAGAAAAATCCTATGACTGAAAAATAAAATGTTCCTTCCTGCCTTAACTGAGATTTGGTGCGTAACTGAGCATAGCGTTATAAATGTTTACCATAAAATACATAACAATAATTATCAATTTATATTTGTATTTTCAATGTTAGGATATTCGCGGACGACGCAGTCATTTACAGGGAAATAGATAGTTCAGAGGATAGATTAACCCTTTCGAACGACTTAGATAAAATTATGAACTGGTGCGATGATTGGCAATTAGATCTTAATGTAGAAAAGTGTTCGGTAGTTAACTTCTTCGAAAGAAAATCTATAACAAATGATTATTCTTACAGCCTCCGTGGGGTAAACTTAATGACAGTAGAATCGGTGAAGTATCTTGGAGTAACTCTCACGAGTAATCTATCATGGAGTATCCACATCCATGTAATAATATGTAATGTAATAATGTAATAATATATGTGAAAAAGCACTTAAGAAACTAGGGTTTATTAAAAGAATAGTCGGTAGGAGCGAATAAAAAGTTCGCGAGCGATGTTACTTAGCATTAGTTAGTCCTCACCTTGAGAATGCGTGTTGTGTATGGGACCCGCCGAGAAATGTCATATTTGGGATTTAGAAAAAAGTAAAACGAAAGGCGATACGTTTTGTAAAGAATTGCTAAGATAAAACAGCGAGTGTTACTCAGATGTTACAGGACGCGGGATGGGGATCATTAGAAGATAGAAGACAAATTCAAAGGATTAATTTATTAAATAAGTTCAGAGAAATTACGTTCTCAGATGATGTAACCGATATAATGCGACCTCCCTGTTATATGGGCCGTTCTGATACAGCCAGAAAAATTAGGGTTATAGATGCTAGAACAAATCGTTTCAAAAATTCATTTTTTTTCGCGAACTATACGCGAAAGCAACCGTTTAAGAAAGTAGAGTCTAGGTGCCAGCACCCCCTGCCACACGCCAATAGGCGGCTTGCAGAGATCTTACATAGACATATGTTACCACCATAAGTATTTATTGCCATTATTCGATACATAAACCTGCAATGAGGGCGAAAAACTTTGCAGTCAAAAGAGGACTTTGTTGTATTAATAGTTTTTCCAAGCCTCGTTTCTTTGAAAGTAGACTATCGGAACAATTCAGTAGTTTTAAGACCCAACTTTTCGAGTACCCTATTTATGGACTAGAACTAAATAGCACGATTTTGTGGAAGAGGATTAAATTATAGAAAAAAACTTTCTTATTTTTTGAGGTTTTAGATGCCAATTAGCTTTAAATTAAAAACTTTTTCGTTCAAAAGTTTTTGCTGTGCCAGGCGTAGTATCCGATTCTTAAGGTCGTAATGTTTCCGATCCTCTGAGATTCGATGGGAGGAACAAAGGTTGGCCCAACTTTTAAGGCAGGACTTTCTTTAGATTAGAGGAAGATCAAACTGTCACAAAACGATTAAGGTCACCATGAGAGAAACCCTACATGCACTCGAATTGCCCACACTACTACCTATGGGTAATAAAAGTTCTTTACTCATGGTCACTGAGTAATCTCCAGTGCAATAATAACATAGGTAAAGGGCTTACAGACAATTTATAGATGACACAAACAACTCTCTGAAGATAAAGACATTATATCTTTTCGGAAAAAATATTCTACTAATTCAGCAACGTCAAAATTTCTGTAAGAAGTTTCAGAAAATCAATAGCCAAACTTCTACACCGCACCATTCAAAGCCAACTTGGAGCACAAAGGTTGTTTGCGAACACATATTCACATTTATCATTCAATTTCGTTACGTTCCACGGTGTATACATTGGAGTAGACTGAAAACGGTTTACAAACAACTCTTGAAAGATTAAGAATAATATATGATACGTACTCATAATAATTGATGTTAGACACCGATGTTTTCCTTTCTTATTGTTAATGAAAGATATAGAATGGGATACACTCCTAGTAAACTCTACTATATATCCTTCAATTTTTTTAATACTTTCGATTGAACTCTTGTTTCTTTGTCTTGAATTCTTGTTTCCATCAAGATTCAAATCATGATTATGACAGGTGTCCTTCAATGATGTTAAATACATTCCTCAGTCAATAATGCCAAGTTTTCATTGTAAACAAAAGCTAAGCCTAGAGATATATGCAATTGCTAAATAGATGAAAACGTTTTCAGGTCACAAGAACAATGGGAAATTAGTATAAATAATCAATAGAAACAATAATAAACCGAATGAGAACTACTCTTAAAGTTTTCTGTTTAAGAACTAAGCATGTGAGAGACAAGATGTTAATTGTCCCCAGTATCAATGTTTTTTTTTACAAAGGTGAATCTCCAGACAAGCAAACAGAGCAGTTCTCTCAATAATGGAATGTTTTTATAAATATATACCATGAGAACTATTCTATTGGGTATTAGCGAAGAAACATTGGTTAAAAGCCGTATCCTAGCAATCTAAAAATCGACATTACCACGAAAAATACTTTGGTTTACATCCAAACTTAGACATGGCGGAAAAGCAATTATCTATCGATTATTTATCTAACTTTGCAGTAATAATATTCATCGATTATTTACCTATTTTTGCAGCAATACTGAAGGCAACTTCACCCCAACCAACTTCAAATACCTGTTGAATATCAACGGGAATGCGAGTTGGAAATGATTGCTAGACTCCTAAAATTGATGTACAGTCTCACGAGAAAGTTACATTAAATCAATGAAATCCATGAAATAATAATATAAACTGAACGGAGTTCATTTTTTCACCTAGATAAGCAAATATTTATGAAGCTTACTCTCTATTTACATACAAAAAAAATAAAATGACATGTACCTAATTTAAGTATACTCCACTTTAAATAACAAGAGAAGATAAAAAAATTCAAGGATTCACAGATAGATTCCTTCAAAGCGTAATAAACAAGATTCTGATCATTCTATCATTTTGGCTTTCGAGGAAAAGAAATTTATTATTTGTGCCAATTTAAATATAATCGTAACTGAATACTTTGCGGACTCAACCAGTATTTCCCAAATTTAATAACCTTAAAAAAATTATCGCACAAAAGAATTCCGAAAATATCAAGTAGAGTTGTAAATAGAGCACGGATTGATGTTGTTGATAGAAGTAAACTGAATAAATTACATTTTTGGCTGCAGAGCATTCCTTAATTTAGGAAAATGCCCATTTAAAGAATAAACAAACCTGATAAACGTATACACAATTCTGAAACAGGTATACTATTCGTATGAGATTCAAGTTTTTAAAGCTGTGGACACACTCGTCTTATGAAGCATATCAAAAGCCATAAACAAATACGAAGTAGAGAAAGAGAAAAAAATTGAAATTTCAAAAGGGAAACGAAACGACAAATCTGATATCACAGTGACAGCTTGATGAGTATAAACTCCAATAAAATTTTCCTTGGTAGTTGCTTTTTCATTTCACTCAAATAAGATCTGCGATATGAGCAAAATAAAGAAAACGGCGTTCTAAGAAAGCTGAAAAATTAAAATCTATTCCGAGACACTCCTTTGAGTAGGTGAGAAAGGGAAGAGCAGGGGTCAAAAGAACTGGTGCACAAAAAAAACGAAAAGATGTGCGGAACATAAAAGCGGCACCATAATGAAAGGGAGGAAATTACTTTTCAGACGGAATTCATTTAATAAAACTCCTTTCAAAAACGTATGAAAAGAGATATTAAAGATGGATTCCAGGTAGGAACTCGCCCTTTGATAACAAAGGCGATTTATTGTTGCTGGGAAATGTATTTGCCCCGCGGAGAAAATTCGATGCGATAAAACGCTAAAAATACCTAAAATAATCCAATTTCAGTGAGTAAGCTACTATAAATATTTTTCTTCTTCCGACAGCAGCTTTCCGCAAATAGAAAAGGAAATTTTAGAGCTTTTACTATGAGTTTCCTTCACTCATGTCAGGTGAAAGTTATTATTTTTTCATCGAATGGTGAAATTCGATCACAGATTATGAAGGTACTGAATAACTTCGAAATAAAACAATGGATGTGTTATTTGACGGGCAATTGTCAAAGTTTAACTTAAAATTTACCCAAGAAATTTCAAGCTGAAATTTGAAACTTAAATTTGCTTGGTTATAACTATTTTGATGGATTAATGAACCAGAACAAATTTTCGAGAATTTAATTTAGAAGGAAACTAATCAGATTCTAAACCTAAATAATTCTTTCTTGTCCTCTTAATCCCAAAGATATTGAATTGCATATCTCTTGGTTATGAATACTAAAAGAATATCTGTTAGGGTGATCGAGTAAAGTCAATAGCAACCCAATATTTAATTTGCGAAACATTACAATGAAATTAGAATTCACAAAAATCAAGCTTTCACGAAAATTCGGAATTTTATATTGACTGATATTTAAGATGAATTCATCTTAAGGGCTGCGATAATTTTTATAGATAATTAAGAATCTAAAGTATGTTTAATAAATGGTTTATTTGAATCTATAATTATGATTATGATACACTTGTGGCGTTAACAAACAACTCACAGTAAAAAAAGGCAAGGCAATCAAAAACAAGCCTCTAAAATCTTTAATGCAAAGTATATTTTTAAAATTCCATCCATACATTGCATTATTTTCTTTTATTGGGATAATATCTGTTTTAATATTTTAATTTAGCAATATTAAAACAGCTAATATAAACTTAACTGTCGCCCTATCTCAACATATAAAAGAAGACATTTTTGAAAAGTAATTATGAAGGCTTGTCTGTCGGAAAAGTATGCAGTCCGAAGTCCGGTTGATAACTAACTACAATATTACCAACCAAGAGTTGGGGGCACTGAGGCTTACTTGGCAGGATGAGGAGTGAGGTAGTTTGATCTCGCTTTTTTCCCATAAAGGCTTATTTCATTTAGGAAACGACTAGAAATTGAATAAATTTCTTAATCCGGACTTAATCTGGAACGACGAACGGCTTAAACTCTCGATAAAACAAAAAGAGATGAGGTTTGCAGAAAGACGTTTCGGAGGTTCTTCAATCTCGTGATTGCGTAAATCTGTTAGTCAAATTATTCATCGATTCGAAACGGTTTCGAGGAGAAAGTCCATCAAAAAGCGAAAGATCAAAGTTTCGGAAAACAAACACGGTTTACTTAAAATTCAAATGGAAATCAATAAACCGAAAATGCAAAAACATTCCAACGGAACCTTCCGATTGAAAATAAAATGTCAAACTATGTTAATCGCAGAAATATATTGCACTGTACAAATCAAACATTCCTATTAAGTGAAAGACTATACTATTCTAGAAGCTTCAAAGCCTCGAAAGAACATAGTAGAGGTTAAATATATGTATGTAATTTAATTGGAATGTGGGCTCCCGCATAGCCGAGAGAGCAACACTTTTAGCTTTGACGAAAGCGGTCGCAGGTTCGACTCCCGGGAGGGAGCTCATATTTCCCGATAATAGCTTGCGATAAGAAGGGTGTTTTGCGTGAAAATGATTGCCAATCACCTATTACCATCACCAGCAATCATCAAAAAATAATCAGACAACCTCCAGAGAGAAAAAGTTAAAATACGTTTTTTAACGTCCGATTACCTTCAAACAAAATATAATTTAGATTTTCACAGCTTTAAATCTCCCTTTCAATGAAAACCCTTACATATAACATTTCAAAACAAATTGACATTAATTACATCAGACCTAAATATCTAAAAGATGGTTTTAAGACGAATAACGTGACATTAATAATCACATATATATTTTAGGTAACTTTTAAAAACACTTTTACTGCTCTGTCTATTACCACAGAATTTTATCTGATGGATGATCTTATAGATCAAAACCTTGGTCATGAGTGAATAAAATTCTGTGATAAAGGTATAAGTGTTCTTCTTCTTCTCAAATTTTATTGCGGAAAACTACCACAAAGTCGAGGGCGAATTAACAGATTCTACGCTCTGTCCATAACATCCTATACATAATGGCCGAGCATTTATATCTACATAAGTTACATCGGCTTTTGTGTCTCCATATCTTATTTCTTTCTTTTATTTGCTTAGACCAATTTAAGAGCGAAAACCTTTACAGATTGAAACCGCACAGTTTTCTCCTTCAGCAACTTTTCTTCGGTTATTACTCATTTATACTTCCGTGTTTACTTAAGTCAAATATTAATTTAGGATGTTTTCAGGCATGAAAACTTCCCTTTTCTCTGAACAAATCAAATCTCTATCTCAGATGTGCGATGGCTCTTAGCACCGAAGAAGGAGAAGTTTGCAGAAGTCAAAATGGATTCAGCAGTGTCATCGTAAACATAAGAATCTCAACTAATTATCTCGAGATATGGGCGATGGGGAAAACTTCTCAAACTGAAACTCTGAGGCAGAAGTAATCTGGATGATATTACGATATATTAGAGCGATACGTTTACTTTCGAGGATGAGTGGAGAACACCCTCATTTAGTGGCAACTGAAACCGGCAGTTTATCTCATGCGGTGTGAAGTCCATTCAACTGAGAATCTATCTATCTGAACAAAGAAATGTGCGGAAATACAAACTTAAGAATTTAACATTTAAACAACTTTACAAGATCTAATGACTTATTTGCAGTTGCTTTTTAGAATGAAAAGAGTATATGAGGATAAAAGATAAGGACACGATGAATAAATTAGAAAATTTATCGAAGAGGAGTTGGTTGGATTTAGTTTAAGTCAGACTTAATGCTAGATTCTATTTGAAACTGTTATTTTACAAAACATTCACTTATCAAGCTCAAAATTATATCAGAATTAGGTCCTGCATTTTTTATATAAAAAGGAAAAATGAAATTTGTAATTGAAACACATAAAATTCATATTGTATGAGACAGAAAGACGTAAGCATTTTGGGATAGTTCAAATTCCTGCTATATTAATTATGTGAAAGATTCATAAATTTAACATTTACATTTAATCTTTTTAAAAGAATAAGCTGCTATCGTTATTAAATGTATCCAAGCAATTGAAAATGTATGAAGATATAGTTGATATATAGGTAACGATTTTAACTTTTCCCTGACAACTTCAGCATGTAAAAAATATTTCACTGCTCGGATTCAATAGAAACCTTTATTCTTTCAGCAGCAGAGAAAAATCGGTATACAACAAAACAGACTGCAGCGATTGGAAGCAAAAATACGCAACCTAACTTTTTATATGAGCGTTATTTTCAAAGGAGAAATCCACCGAAGAGAGCTTTATGAAAGAGATAAACATTTCATTTTCAGAGAAAGAGAACGGAACTGCATGAAAAAGAGGCTGGCGCTTTTTTTGTTGGGTGACAGAATTTGATAAAGCATATTCACTTTATTGGGCAAAAACTCATATCCAAGTGTTCTCCCTTTTGGGAAAATTAATTCCGATGCTCCGTAAAAAAGGCTATATATTTGGCACCTCCAAAACCTAATGAAAAGTCCCTCAGCGCTGCATAATAAAAAGAGCATTCCACCCAATTGAAGCAAATAGGTCTGCAGAGATTTCGATAAGCTCAGCAATGCATTGAAGAGCCTGATAAAAAAATATGCCGTAAGCAAGGGGTTAACGAATGTTACTAAAGAGCTGCATTTTTTACTGACTTACAAAAAGTTTAGTACAACATACATGATTCCAAAAATGTCGAATAATCCCTATGAAAATGTATTTAGAGGCACGTATTTTGCATAATAATGCTTGGATGCATATTAAATCATTCTTCGCGATATAAAAATGATTCGTCTATTTTGCTCACTTAAATTATGAAGGGCGGGTTCCAAGTATCCTAAAGTCAAATTATGTACATAAATACATACTGATATTTATAATTCTGAGGTAATTATGAAATAAGCAACCTCCAAATACGTGTATTTTGTTGTACCATAAATTTAAATAATGAATGCATTATGAAACCAATTTATAATTTTATAATTCTTTAGATATAAAAGAAAAACAACACAGAGGTGCAAGTGTTCAAATATTAATATCTAATTTACAAGTTTATCAATTTGAGTAGGAATAAATGATATTATGATGTGTTAATTAATTCACTCCATTCGTGTTTTCCAAAGACTTACTTGCACTTTTACTTTTGGATAAAAATTTTTAAAACGTAATTAAAATTACAACCTGTCACGTGACCTGTTGAGAAATCAATTCCTAACTGCTGGTAACTATGGTAATTTTTCCCTCCACTTTGGGGCTTCGAGTAATAATTTCGTATCCCGCGAGATAGGGAAGTGGTTGTTTTGGCAGATTCGGTTCTGAATTAAAATCGCTCCAAATTTATAGCAGAAGCGGTGATGTTGACTCGAAAAACGGTGCGGATTATAAATTCAGAATTTGGATGTAAATGTCTTTCGCGACCGTAATGAATCACATCAGCGTTTCAGAAGAGATTTAAATTTTGCGATAAAATTGTTTCGGCTAACGTGACGGATCATAAAAAACACTCTGCAGATAGATTTTCGAAAACTGAATATCAAGTCTGTTTCGTCCAGTAATATGATGAATAGTGAATATGATACCTCGCATCGAGCTGTAGTAGAGTATTCGAGTGCCTACACTAAATATATTATAACATATTTGGTAGAGATTTTACTGTTTTTGTAAATGAAATATTTCTATTATTATCTTAATAATTGCCCAACAATATTGAGGATTTAGAGCATGATCTCTTCTGAGAATGTAATTTTTCAAGCTAAACACTTTGGCGACATTTGCTTATTAAAAATTAGCTTGATTTAACGTAAGCTACGATAAACAAATAAAAAATAGAAATTTATCATAAATGATAAACATTCCTAATCTATAACAATGCCAAGAAGTAAAAATATGATATTTTTGTATTTTAAAGTGTAACTAGCAATGAACTCGTACTTATTATCTCATTATATTTTTAACATCTAAAATTTAAAATACAATAAAGTTTTGCAAGACTTTGAGCATTACCTCGATTTACACTGATAAAAATCTTTGCGATTAACATATCGAATTAACTAAAGCAATATGAAAGTTAGCTCCAAAATAAAACAAAAATAAGAGACCTGTGCGTTACGCTTCGTAAGATAAGGATTTTATGGGAGAAGCAGAAGTCGGCAAATGAGTATATAAAAATATTCCCTTAAAAATGTACAATTCCTAAATTTCGCTACATATATGCAACCAGCGTACTTTCGTAATCAGACAATCTGACCCTCGTTTTCCTCGAAGACTCCCCAAAAATCTCCCCAATCACCGAAAAAGTCATTAATTAATTTTCCTTGCTAGGAAAAAATCTACCGAATACCCAAGATAATATTTTTTAGCATTTCCGTTTGCGCATTTCTCCGCATGATAAGACACGCAAATATGTACTGCCGTGTTTGCGGAGCACGTTCACCGGCAAGTTGTCCGCCCGCTCAGCGATAGCGGGAAACTTTCACTTCTTCCCAACGTGCTAGATATGGGAGCGGAGGCTGACGCAACTTACATTGGGATGCGTGAGGCCGTAACGACTGACAAAAGAACATCTCATCACGTGCGCGGACCTCTTCTGGGGACAATTCACCCGTAATACTTGGTCGTTAAATATTTTAATGCATTGCCGAGGAGCCTTCTTAGAAAGAGGAACGTAAACTGTAATTCTCCTTATTTTAGTTTCAGTCTGCATGTATTTAAGCAGGATAACTTGGAGAACGATTCCACTGTGATGCAGGATTGAAACTAGTCATACGTAGATGTCAACCATCTTAAAAGGAAAGTACTATTTTTTTTCTTTTAAGATGGTTTCTACAAAATTCCACCAAGTTAGGATTGACATTAATTTTATTTTAGAAAAAAATCACAATATTTGATATCCTCCCATACAAGGTATATGGCGTATCTGTATATATATCTGTGTATATATTTCATTGATAAGTTTATATTTGAGTATTCACCTGGACTATTTCCGAGATGAATTTACATCAAATTTGTAAGTTCTAAATTACGATATTATTAACAGGGTCAGTGATTAAATTTCTGGCATAAGATGAATATACAATAAATAATAAACATTATATGCATATTAAAATATGAAAGGCACTCTTTTCTCTATCCTGTATCAAAAAATAAATTAAATATATTCCATTCATCAAAATATTGCAGAAGGAACGAAGGATACCAAGGATGGAAGCATTGAAGAAATACTATATTTTCGCATGGTCAATCGAAAGATGGTTTCCTAAACGGTCATACAGAAATTTTTGTCGATGCCTCAAAATTACATGATCCACCCGAATTTTTAAATCTAATGAAGTATTTAAATTCTGCGCCTTATGCAAGAAATGAGATTAAAATGTTTAGTCCTGAAATCTGGTATCGTAAGTTGCATGTTACGCAAAAACTTTGAGTAAATTTTCCGTTTTACGTAAGCACATAGTCCAAGGTCTTCTTACAAGGTAATATGTATGTAATGATGATAATGACTTAAATTGAATAATGTATAGATACATGTAAAGGAATGATATTAGCAAATATAATTAAAGAGGTGATCAGGGTAAGATAAAATAAAATTGAGCCTTGAGGAAAATACATGACAGCATGATAAAAAGAGATATCAAATCAAAAACTTAAAAATGAAAATCTAAATATAAGAAAGCTAATTTTCAAAGACAAATCAGGGATTTTAATTTCAGGTGAATCGCGTGCTATAACAGATTCCTGTAACCCAAGTCGAGCAGAAATTTAGTATAAACTCCGAATAACGAAATTTGAAAATCGAATCCTCAGCAGGAGACTTCTGAATCGCTTCCGTAAACAACGGTGACGACAAACTTGTTAATGAGATGAGAGAATCCTCGCGAACTTCAAAATTCCCAGAAGCAGTTCGCAAAGAGGTATAATTGATCATCGACCCGCAATTCTTGCTAAGGGAAATTTAAGAGACCTTAAAAATTCAGTTTATAATATATATAAGAGAAAATTTTCTTGGTTAACGATGAAAATTCGAATTAATTCGAGGATGGGAAAAGTTGGTCCCTAAATATTGATCCTATCAGATTCGGGTGAGATACGATTTAATTAGAAGGATTGGCGACTACGTGGAAGATCCTCAGAGCTTATTGGAAGAGAGAGGTGATTATTCAGGATTTGGTGGAGATGGAGGATTGGAATTGGAAGTTGTATCTGGAAGAAATTAAGTTCCGCTTCTATTTGTGTTTATTCTACGGACGACTTCAACGAAAACGCCCCAAGAGGAATTCATCTCATCTGTAACCAAGCAGTTTATCACAGACGAAAAACTTAAGCCGCTCGCTTTTGTTTCGAGTACATGACTAATTACGACAAAATCGTATTCTATTACAGACTTCATTAGTAGTACAGCCTGTTTTTATCTGACCCAGCTTACATATTAACCAACGAATAGGAAGTTTATAAGGAAAGAAACGAAGTTTATAGGAAGGGTGATAAAAGCCCGTTGATATAGTTGATATTTGAAGTTTTATCACTTCTACTGATTCATAGACATTCCTGTGTATAAACCAACAGTGAATAAAATTTTTGAGAACATTCTTATAATCTCACTTAAATGTATTTCTTTACAAGCATCTTTATTAGGTTAGGTGTTATGACATTTTGAAGAATACTATGGGCCTGTATCGGAAACAGGTCAAGAATAGCTCAGCTACCTTGCATGTATTTAAAATAGATTTTCCTGCGATTCTTCACAAACTAGTAATTGATTTGCAAATGTTCATTTTATCCTTTCTTTGCCATAACAAGCGATGCTGTAATTTTTTATCATTTTAAATTTGGTCTCAATTAACTTAAATATTTTTCTGCGAAGTACATCTTTGTTTTTAAGGACAATTTCCCTTCGATTAAAAAAACAATGGCGTCTTGACTATCATAAGACATGAAACCCTCATTAGAAGCGAACATTTTTGAAGAAGCAGGAAAAATTATATAACCATCATTATTATGAATTAATTATCACTAAACTGGTAATTATTCGTTTTCATAAGTCTCTATTTAAAGTTGTAAACGAATGAATAAATAATAGATATTCTGCATTGGGAATAACTATACCCTATATTCCGATCTTCTTCATTAGAGAATAATTATGACTCATAGAGGAGAGGCTAGGAAATATATTGCCTCATACTTCAAATAGGAGCACTCCAAATAAAGCACGTTAAAGCTACTTACAATATCGTCGTGTAGTTCTATACAAATACAACGATGCACCCAAGAACTGGCGCTGAATCTAAATTACTCCCCACCATCCGTACCCTTTCATTTCGAGAAGCAAGGATGTCTGAGACGCAAGGGTCTCCCTTTCCCCTACTCCTCAATATCCTTTCCCAACAGCTGCCACGGTCTCCTCATTCCTCAACGCCCTCTTCCGCCAGCAGCAACTGCTACGTCTTCGAGTCCAGACTTTTACTTTCGACAAGCAGAGCATAGGAAGTGCTACACGACTGCCAACGAAGGCCTCTTGCGATCTCTGAAACACTTTCCTGTAACGAATAACTGCCCTTCTTTGAGAATAAAATGTGTTCTCTCTGCGTGGCCAAGTTCTTACTTCATTTATGGGAGTAATTAATGAAAGAATATAGAAGTGTTCTGAAGTATTTTGCTGGTTATACTAAAACATTTAGTTTATTAATATTTAAAATAGTCAATCTTTCTACTCTTATTTTACGAATTTGTAGAAGTAAATATTAGGAATATGAAATCGATTTTTTTGCTAAATGAATTTTTAGAATTCTGCAGACACATATTTTGTCCTTTATATTAAAAATTATGGATATTTATCCCCATGATTGTAGGTGAATACCGCACTAGAAGCAGAAATTAAATGTAATCATTTGAAATCCCAATCCTTCGACAATATTCAAACTAAAATCAGGATTACAAATCACATTTATTTTAGTATCTGTTTCAGCTAAACAAAGCAAGTTCATTAAATATATTCTTTCATTGTCACATTAATTTTTCTATGTAAAATCTTAAAGGAAAGGGCATTCAAAGGTTTAAAAAAATGCGACTATACGATTGAATTTTGTTTCACAACACACGTGCCACTTCTGTCTCCGACTTAAAACCTTTACTTCTTCTTGCAATAACAGCTGAGTGAAATTTTTTTAAATTTCTTTTATCTTCTACAAAAAAATCTAACCTACTTGCATGACTGTATTTCGCCTTTTGTTTTTCGAATACGCTTCACGCTCTGGAAAAAAAAGAAGCTTCTCGTTAATTTCTGCTTCACGTCAATCTCTGCCAAACTCTCTTCCTTGCGGAATTTTCAACCATTTGCCTGCAAGGGGTTAAAGGGATCGGCCACATTCCATTCCTTTCCTTGTTTCGGCACGTAGAGGTGAAAGTTTGTCTATTACATTGCCGCGCAACTTTCCAGGACTTCTTTCACCGAATGTCTACTTTCACGGGAGTTCAATATGAGAGGTGCCGAGAGTGTCCGGAGAGCATTCGGTGAGATGCGTCTGGGGTGGCCCACAGAATGTCGATCTCACAGAAATAGATCTCCGACATAATTCGGACTCCCGAAATAAAATTCTCTTAGTTCTACAAGGTGCGAATGCCTGATTGGTACATTTTTTATGATTCTAAATTATATGATTATGACAAAAAATAACAACAAGTGAAAAATAGCGTCATGACTGGGAATCCAACCCAGAACTCTCACTTTCCAGGCAGTTATTCTAGCCACTAAACAAGGTAACCATAGTTGATTAGGATTAGGTTAGTGGTTAGGATTATAAACTACCATACTTAGGTAGTTACCTCGTTAGTATAGGCAATGGAATTTGGAGACCTGGTTTTGTATCCCTTTCAAATCGCAACTTTTCCCTTCTTCTTCACTTTTATTTTCAAGATGCACGCTTCCTCGTCCAAAGTAAAACTTATTTCTATCAAAGTTGCAATAAAAACGACTTTATCAGGTTCATTGTAGCCTTAAAAAATCGATATTACTAATAAACTTGGTTAAGAGCTTAGATAAAAGCTATAACCTACCAAGGATCCGAACCCAAACAGTTTCACTATGAAAACACCTTACCTTAATCTTACAGAGGCAATGAGGCATATTGGGATTCTTTATCCTGAAGAAGTACTCTTTTACCTGATGCTATTAATCGATCTTCGACTATGTACCTACAGATGACAATAGACTTAAAAAAACAAAGTATGAGGTAAGATTTTTTGAATCTCTAGTTCTATGACAGCCGTGTCCCAATGTCTTCCCTTAGAGTATGGAGTGACATTAATGACAATCTATACCAGTGAACCGATGTAGGCATTAATCTATATCGATAAATCCGTTATGCTCGCAGTTAACCAACAACTTACATACGGGTTTAAAATCTGCGAATAGTCTTACCCTGTCAATTTTTGTGTTGAATCAGATCAAGCTCTAAAATAGTAACAAATACAATCCTTCGTAAAACACAATGTTTTCAAGGGATTAGCTGACATTTTTGGTAACTGATTTGCGATCAATTAATAATTAATGTCAGTTTTAATACATCTGAGGGATTGAAAAATTGAAGCAATGACAAATAAATTCAATAAAATTTCCTTCTTATTATTTTTTAAAAACAAACATCAATGGACACGCCTAAAAATTAATTCTGAATAAAAATTAAGTTATAAAACTAAATTTAATTTGCATTAATTAAAATAAATAAAAAATCGAATTTAGCGATTAAAAGAATATTCATGAATAACGTTTTCAACGATCGACCTTTTTAACACGTCATTTTCATAAATTCCATTTTAATAATGTATGCCATTCATTGGATATTTCAATATGCAAAGCGTGATTATCAAATAAAAATAAAAATATTAAACAACAAGATAAACAGTAAGTTCTATTTTCTGAAATTAGAGCACGATAAACAGGTTTACCTTGATTGTACTTGTTTTATTTTCAAATGTCGTGTATACAAATAGGATTTTAATCAAAATCACAGTAGTAGTATTAAAAATGCTTCGACAGCTTAGGTCATTTTGCACATTGGCTCCCACCGGAAATCGAACCCGGGGCCGCTTTCACCAAAGGCAAACGCGCTGTCCACATGACTATCCGGGAGCCCTCCAAGAACACAGAAAACTATTTTTGATATATATATTGATTCCTCAGTGTAAGGAAAATATTGCGCCATTACTCATTGATTGATAAATGCCTTCTTAATTAAATTAAATCACCCTTTCTTATATGACAACCTCTGCAGATTGGTTTCTTTCAAGAATACATCGCTCTCCAACATTGCTGACTCTCGGAGGAATTCCTTAAGCGATTTTACGACTCTTCGCATCGAAAGTTCGAGCTTGCAAAGATTGAGGGGAAGATGACGTCAGCATCATCTCAATGTCTTATTCAGCAATAGTGGCAATCCGGTTTGTGAAATAGCTATCATAAAAGTAGTTCAAGTACGTAAAAATCAAATCAGTCTCGACAACAATGGAGTGAAGCGTATTTGGCGACAATATTACGTTAAACCGCCAATTCCAATGCAGAAAATTTTGAGAAATGTCCATACAAGCCATGAATTTCTTTCTGAGTCTTGATTTCACATGCTATCTTATAAAGGAATATTGACTCCCATTTTTTTCTGATAACTAAGACATTCCTCTCCAGGCGAAACTTTGATAAAGCTTTAATAAAGTTTAATGACGAATAACCGAAAAAATAACTGGAAATGTTTGCTTAGACTACCAATCAGTTCATAAGCGAAAGAATACGACACGACTTGAAATTTCTTATCATATGAGAAACTATTTTTGCTTACTATATCTGTAATTTACGTACTGAATTCTAATTTTGATGTCAATGTAATTTAAATGTAATAATAACATATCTTAATGGGAACAAAATGTAATTTATAGTAATTGTAGTATAAACGTATGATTATAAAGTAATGTGTGATTGTAAAAAGTAATGTGTGATTGTAAAAAGTAATATTATGTAATTGTAATAAAACTGCATGTATTTTTGTAAATACTGATCTAAATGTGACTACTCATGATAATAGTGTGTCCTATTCGGAGGGTTATGTGGGTTTGATAAATGGATTTAACATATACCTCTTAATCCTGAGGAATATATGTTAAACCCATGTGATTTGAATGACCTGGAAATTGGAGATATAACAGACACTGAAAACAGAGTGGTCGAACAAACCAATGATCCTTCTGAAATGTTTTAATTTTCACTCACTATGGTATGATTCTGAGATATTTGCTAATGTATTTCCATTTCCGAGATTTTTGGTGTGCTAATCGAAGGAGAACAAAAATTGTGCTCCAGTGAACAAATACAAAGTAAAACCTGTTTGAATAAATACCACCAAATATCAAAAAAATAATTCCAGTTTACGTCTGGTTTGATGTTTATTAATATTTTGTTCTCCGCGGTACAATTATGGCCCTATAAAGCTTCTGAGAAAGGGCTCTGAGGACGGTGGAATCCCAAGAGCAATCTCTGGGGATCAAGATGATAGTCCCGAATAACCAAATTATATGTAGAGGCGATTTTCGACTACGGTATGTTGTATTTCATGAAAGAGACGGACTTTTTTTCGAAACATTTAGGGACTGAAAGCAAAGTGGGCGTTATACAATAGTAATAGATTACTTATTGAGTAATGATCGAACATCTGTTTCACATGTCTACACAGATTACCACGCCTTTGAGGTTACTGTTTATATTTTGGCGTTCATCGTTGTCGGGCCTATTGTCTTCAAGCAAATTTATTCGTGCTCGTCACTGTATTTTTAATTTCGGATTCCAAAAGTGAAAGTGCTTCAAATAGATATATATGGCTGCATTTAAACAATGAATAATTACAGTATATAAGAATAAATTTAGTTAAGCTTAAAAAATTCATTATCTGAAAGACTGGACACAGGAATTCAAGAGTAAGCGAAACAGACGGCGGTGGATTAACTTGAGAAAGTTTTAAGTTATAAATTACAAACACCAAAATATTCTCACGAACTTTAATTTTCCAAAGAAAGAGTAATCAGTGATTATAATAAGGGATACAGAGTGAAATCTTGGTATAAAGTTTTTGCCGGACCAAGGGAAATTGACTCTAGATACGGAAAAACGTAAGACGCGAAACACAAAGGGTGCAGTTGTTGTAGTTGGGACCTCAAAATTTCAAATTAAGAACCTTTAAAACGTTAGAAACGAGAACATTAGATAGGGATTACAATCTACATGTTTCTCGAGACATTTAAACTATTTCCTTGGGAATATTCCTGGGTGCACGCCCTTATGTGCAAAGTCACCTCAACCCTTTCCTTAAATATTTTAACATTTCCACCTGGCCAGAAGGCCAACGTGCAATGAAATCTTAAATAAATAAATATAAATACCATTCTTAGAATTTAGAATTAATTTTAGAACTTGATTTTAAATAAATTTTAATGAACCATAATCTATATATTATTAACACCAGGACTAGATTTTACAATGTGTAATTGCTGATGCCATTATCCCTAACAGACGATCAAAATAAAAAAATGATTCGAAAAACGTCATCGCCGCTAACGTATTAATCAGTTAACCGTGTGTGGATGACAGGTATCATTAAGACACACCCACGCCCATCTTCCCGTCGGGGGAATAAAACCCATACAGTAGGAAGCACAATGATCGATGTTTAATTACACCCTTTGGCTCTAAAACAAGCGAACGATGAGGATATTTCAATACCGTTCGTGTCGGAATCTCTTTTCCGCAGCGACACGCACATACCGTGGGCTTAAGAAGATCCCGTCATTAAAAAGCTCCACGTCCCTCACAGTGCAGTTGTAGCACCCTCTATATGCTTCTCCAGCGACCAAACACGGAAGATTGACGATCTGGGATGTCGTGCGAGTCCCTCGTGTTGTTGAATTATGCAGTTCAGCTCCTCGAGGGCGAGAACATTTAACAGCACGCGAGGGGCAGTATGGATAACGGGAAAAATTTTAAACACACACAACGTCCCAAATTAATTCAAAGAGGGGTTTCGGGGGCTCGTTTTTATCCGCCACGGCGCATTTAAAGACATTTACGAGCGCATTAGATGCGACTGGAGTACTATGCTTTGAAATTTTACGTTTGGAAAGTGGACGGGAAACTATTCTCCTTAAATTAGGTGCAGTTTGGATTTCAAAATAATTTTACTTCCACAGGTTAGAAGAGTGTATTGGAATGTGGCTTCTTTTCAGTGTTCCAACTAGGAACGTTATTCGAGTCATATCCATGCTATTTCCTTATATGTTAGTACTCCACTCCTAAGGGGTTCTGACCTGATGGCTGTTCCAGCCGAAACCGATTGTGTTTCTAATAAACGGTGGAAATTGTGAAAGGAAATCTTATAATTAATTATTTCCTAAGGGTTGTTTTTCAATCTATTATGTATTCCAAAATTTTTCTCCTAAGATATTTTCAAAGCTGCATTAGAAATCATCTACTTAGATAACTATTGGTAATTTCGAGATATTTTTTCATACATTTAAGATGTTTTCCATAAATATATATTTCTTCTATTGAGTGATTATAAAAGTTAATGGACCACAATTCGTTTTCACGATTCCATGAAGAATTTTAAAACGAGTCAATCCTTTCTTAAAAGAAAAATGGGTAACGTTCTTCATTGAAATGGGTAATTTCATAATATAGAGAGACAGAGAATATGAAATTTTGGGCTTGTCCTAAATCTACCACAAAAGAAGTACTTATTACGTATAAGGAAACTGATTGTGTCGAATATTTTTGTATGTTAAATTATAAATCTATATATAAAATATGATGAAAAACAAGAGCTGAACGAAATTCTTCATTCCATTTGAATGAAAATAATTCCAAAAGTAAAGAAATATACAGGCCGCCATTATCCACTGAGTAGATTATAATTTTCTAGCAAGACATGAGAAATTAATTGAAAAGATATTACAGAGGTATTAGATCTAACTATGGAAAATATAAATGCGGATATTAAAATTTAAATGCCAACCAACAAGTACCTTTTTATAAAGGAGGATGATCTTCACTTTTCCTTTGCGAGGTAATTATCCAAAATCATTTTCAAGAAGACATAAACCCTTATATTAGCACAGTAATGAAACGCCTCCTAATGGGAGGCTTTTCTAGCTACGGGTGTAATACTTCATTTAGGAAAAGTAAAAGATAAATATTAGGTGAGTTAGCATTGTTGAATATCCAGATGCAATTCCTTTCTCTCCAGGTAAAAACAGAGCGTAAACATCATCCTCACTCCAAGCAGTCCTGACGAGGCTTCCTCTACATTTTTCACGCGAATTTACGGCAGTCTCGCGGAAATTCCAGCAAAACTTTCTCGTGCGCAACTGCCTCTGATACACCAACTAAAATTCCATATGGGAAAAACTGGAATGAGCCACTATCAACAAAATGCCCATTACACATAACTTGAGAATACAGCACTATACAATGAAGCCGTTGTTGATAATGAAATTATAATTTACCTTTAAAATTTGTCGTATATTTTCTAGTTTAAGACAAACTTTTCCGCTAATGAGAGATTCCATGAATCGGTGGCTTTTTAGATTCGCAAACTGAAATGCAATATTGTTAAATGAGTATTGCAGAGAAAATTTACTTTAATAAGTTTGAAGCTATGATTCAATTCTCCCCTTGACAGATATCGTGCTTCTCCAAAGCAATCACTAAAGCTCGCATTGTCGGTAGGCTGCGATGAATTAGGAAAACGTTTCTCATGACATTTGGTTTGTTAGAGGTATATCGACATACATACATACTGTTAGGTAATTCACAGCAATTGTTCAGCTTCTGTTCTAACGGACGTTTTTGGAAGCGTATCAAGGCTAAAAGCATGATTCTCACTGTATGACTTCCAAAACTTCAGTTTCTTAGATTCGAGAATATGCGGTACATAACTCAAACAAGAACGTTGCGTTAACTCAATATACCATGATGACTCACCATGGTATACTGAGTTAACGCATTGGTGAGATAAGACTTTAAGCTGAAATCTATTGATGCTCTAAATTAAATTACTGCTTGCCGTAGCCGTTTTCCTAAAAGAGAAAGTAATAGACTTTAGCATCAAAAATCGATTCCAAAAGATTCAGTGCAGAATTTTTTCCTCTATGAACTGAGCATTTCCTTAAGTTCAGCCTAATTATCCTTTAATTTCCTTTGAGAATGTTTCGTCTTCAGGAAAGCTTCTTATCGAAGTCTCTTGGCCCACCTAATCTGAAAATCCCCGCTACTTTTTGTTTTAAGACCTCTTGAATAAGGATCCACTGTATTTTTCCAATACCCCTTGACGTATCGAGCAAGCTACTCTTGTTTCGCAATGAAGGGATTATTTCAAACTCACTTTTATAAATATAGAGAATCATACAGGGAGTATGTATGGGAAGTTGAACAATGTATTATGGTAAATACTATTGAACAATATACAATTACAATTCAACTGTCCAGCAACTGAATTTCAACTGTAGAATGTCTCGGTCTGTGGCGATTTGCCACGTGTATTGCGCATTATTATTTTATCTATGAATATAGTTTCATGTAAATAGAATCGATGGGGGATTCTAACCCTCTAATGGATATGTCAAAATAACCTACTTCAACACAACACGACCAAATCCAAAAATAGAATCTTCCATCCTAAAACAAACGCCATATTAACGAAATTTAGATGATCAGGCGTTACTTTGTGAAAAGCCATTTTAGATAATGAATAAAAACAATGTAATTTTCCACGCTTTTATTTAACTGACGACTGGTTTCGCTACCGGAATAGCATCATCTGGTGATGATGCTACTACAGATGATGCAACTCCGGTAGCGAAACCGGTCGTCAGTTAAATAAAAGTGTGGAAAATTACATTGTTTTTATTAATTATCCGCCATATTAACATTCATCAGTCACTTATTTTCTCCTAGATTAAAATTTTTAATTATGTTATTCATATTCTCAAAAGCCACGCACATTACTGATAGAAAAATGTCAAATAATTGGCAAGTTTGAGTAATGTTTTGATTCTTTAAAAATATTGGCGGCAAATCATTCAATTTTAACAATTTCCATGCACAGATGTTCTTTCAGAGTAATCAACTTTAAAACTTCTGTACTTCGAAAAAGAGTGGATATTATTCAAAAATCATCTTAGATAAAAACTACAAAACCGATATCTTATACGTTTGACTATAGTCCTCAAAACATGGAATCCGCCCTTCATGATTGAAAACGTGAATGCGTATAAAAAGGTATCTATGTTGCTAGGCACATAAGTAAGACGCAATACACAAGAAAAGCTGGATTACAGCGTGTTTACTTAAAAGGAATATTCAATTACACGCCCCCTAATTCCTATGTTTTTCATCTTTCCACAGATTCCTCTCGAATCCCATCTCCGCCTGGAGAGGAGTAGCATTTTTTTCCGATTTTAATCCTTCCCGGCCATACATTTTTCGATCCCCTCACTCCCTTTATTTTCTGGCTCGTCTAACCTATTTTTAATCTTCCCGTTCATTCATCTCTGCTGGGATGTTTTTCCTCCACTCCCTTTCGTCCATTCCCCGCTTCCAAAGTGATTCCTCAGCTCGGTAAAAGTTTAATCACGATTTCATTCTCAGTTCAGCCAATTCAAACCCTTTGCTTTCTTTCTCCCCAGCTGCTATCGACTTATTCCAAAACAAAAGAGGGTGTTATTGGCTGTTTTCTCAAGGAGATACTAGCTCATCCCGTTTCTGGGTAGTATCCGAACATTCATAGAATGAAACGCCGCGTTTGAATTTCATTTTGATGTGAGATCCTGCACTAACTGTCGAAAGCAGGCTTTTACTGGAACATGCAGTTACTTTTGGTCGTTTTTCTCCGAGCTATTAGAGAGGCAAATAGGGAAGATTGAGTAATGATGGTGTTATTACACACCATGTCCTAAAATCTAAATGTAGTCTAAGAATGATCGCGGAATTGCAAAAATGATTGATAATAAAGTTTACATATAACATTATATAAATTAACTACAGTATTTATTTAATAATGATACATAAACTTATTAGACATTATAGAATTTATCCAATTTGACCAATACCTTTTAACAGAACCGAAAAATGAAAGGAAAGTAACAGGGATTTCAGACGAATTGGACATTTAAATAATCCTCAATAGCCATCTTATGGATCATTGATATTCTGGGTCTTTCCTTTGTTTCCGAAAACCGGTGGCAACGGAGATGCGGAGTGCTAACGAAGACGGCTATTGAAGATTTTATAAAGCTCTAAGGAACCTAAAAATGTTCAAATATGCTGTAATACCTCGATACAATGTAGAAATTACCGTTTCTTTTCGTACAGCTTCCCAGATGACAATAGTAAAGACAAATATTATTTTTTAGTTAATATATATTCAGATATTTTTTCTACATATATCTATGCGTTTTAAAAGAGAATTGAGATCACATTAAACATTACAGTTACGCACGAGATTAATTCATCCCTGTAGATAAATAGGAGGAAATGTTTCGTAAAAAGTAAATAATGATTTCATCTCAGCAAAAACGTTACGTAGGCCGTATTTATCTTCTGAGTAATAAGAATTAGCTTAATGATACAGCAAGAGAATAATATAACGCCTACTCCTTCTTTTAACACTTCATCTCGTTAATGTAAGATCGGTACAGAAATCCCCTTGCTCCATACATTACTTTAATTGCCAAGGAATTCAATGGACAAGAAAGACATTCTTGATAAAGAAGTACATTAAGGGTTTGTGAATAGATATTCCGCAACCAAGTTCCATTTCTTTAGCAGCGACGGTGCTGCGTCTCGCTCGTCTTGAAACGCCCTTTCAGATAACATTGCGTGGCATTTTAATGACATAATTTTCTACTGGAATACCGAAGCTCCTTACTCCTGTATGAAACACATTTCTCCGTGTATAGAACAAGATATTGTACTAGGTAGATTAATTAAGTCAGCCACTGTTAAATAGAACAGACTCATTTCCCACCCAAAAGATTCCTCGCGAATCAGAAGAAGAAATTTAGATTTTATCCTCAATAAATTTTGAATCATGAAAATGTATTTTTAAGTGGTGTGTGAGATGAATGAGAGGCTTATCAATAAAAATTTTTTGGAATCCTTCATTCAATAGGATTTATTTTAAAAATTGAAATGAAAACTTTGTTGAGGGTATAAATATATAACGTATAGTTGGGAATATATTGATTCTGCTTTATCTGAAATTTGTTGCTAATCTAATTGAAGGAGCTTTCATTTATTCCCGATATATCTTTGCCAAAAGGAACTTCTTAAATTAATTTTCTCATTTACCTGGGAAACTACCAATTATATTAAAATTTCACTTACTTAGTAATTAAAAGTGAGTTAATCCTAATATTATTAATGGTGCTGTCCGTCACTATATGGAATTCGTATTATTTATACATTAATTATTACAACGAGTTTTCACTTATTTCTTAATCAAAATAGTGGATTTAGCGGATTTCAATGACCAAATTAAAGCACAGGAATTAGCTTTTCTTAGGTAACTTAGATCCTGAGTTAAGATATTTCACGTAAACATTACGTAGGACTCCTGGATAACCGAGTAGACAACGCGTACGGCTTCGACGAAAGCGGTTCCGGGTTGGATTCCCGGTGCCCATATTTTCCGATAAAGGTTGTTGACAGAATGGGCATCCGGCCATATAAATCACCACCAAATTACATTTAATTTTCATAATCGTCATCTTCAGAAATAATCAGCCGACTCCATGAGTTGTGGGAATACGTAGAACCTCGATCTATCGTTTTTGAAGGGACCGAGAGAAAACGACGATGAATGCGGGAAAACGATCAAATCGGGAAATGTAGACTCAGCTCACACTATTAAAATGAATACATTTATCCAAAAGTTTTGCCTTAAAAAAAGTTCATGCAAAGCTCTCAAATAAAATTTTTGTCACAATTCCTAATACATTGTCTTACTTCCTCGATTGGGCCAAAAATCTGAACGATGGATGCGGGAAAATAATATTTCGATGAACAATGAATGCGGTATTACTTTACATGTCTCCTTATGGGCCTAAGTCGGGACTATAGAAAATAAACGATAAATCCGGGAAAACGACAAACGCGGGAACGATGGATCGGGGTTCTACTGTACTGATAAGATGCTTTCCTGTGAGAAAAATGACTTGCAGTAACAAGAACAAGGATGAGAATCGCCTGAAGTTCTCAATAGCACCAATGAGCTAAATAATATTTTTCACGCGGCACCGGAGACTTTTATGTTCCTTTAAAATAAACTCGTAGAACTGCCAACACAGGAATGAATCTCAGGGCATTACTTCGTATGCGATTAAATGAAATATGGAGCTCGTTTACGCTCTTTTTTCGCGGGGCATAAATTATTCTCTAGAAATAGGATTAAAAGGCCTAGAAAACTGACGGTTCTAGATGACCTCGTGCCCTTCTGCCAAGATCTTTTTGCCTTCTTTTTCCCATTCCTTTCGCAAGAATCCATCTCCGCCGAAAAAACAGCTAGGAGATATAGCATAACAACTTCGACATTGTCCCAATTTGAGACCCTCGTCTCGTGTTTTTCTCTCATTCCGCCCATCCAATCCTCAATTAATTCTCCCTTTTATTTTTTCCCTTAGTGTGGTTGGGGATCGATTTTACCTTTAGTGATTTCCCTGGACCTCTTCCCAGAGCCGATCACTCGTCCTAATTGAAATTGGAGTTTTAACACTTTTATGTCCCGACCCTATGGAGAAAGAAAAGATGGTGCTTCGAATGAAGCTGTTCTTAAAGCCATAAGCAATCTTTATTAAGCTGGATCTCGCGCATAGCCCTTGGCTACCCTTGGCATTTCCACCGAGAATAGACCGGAAAGAATTTAATCTAAGCTTTTACGCCAAGTTTACCAACAAAAAGTTAACCATTTTAAGGAAATCAAAGATAACTCTTTTTCTGCTCTCATGATGTGTATGTTTTATATACCAAAGGGTTAATGCAAACATCGCGGAATGTATGTTTAATTTTAAATTTAGTAATTCAAGGAAATTAAATTCTTAAATATATATTTCCCTCTGCTCTCATAACGTAAATTAGTTACATTCTAAAGTTCCAATACAAACCTAATGTCAACAAAAGTGTGTTTAATGTTAAAGTACGTTAGTACTCTATATTAGTACTGCTAGCTATTCCCTATTCTATCCAACAATACCTTATTTTATTCTGTTTTAAATTTATGAGATAACCCCATCTAAAGTTCTGCGCAACTGCTATATGATAAAACCTTAATGAAGCATTATCTCTTATCAATTAAAACAACATACTCCTCGCAAAATATTTTTTTGAAATAGTAAATGTATACTTTAAGTGTAAAGTTGTAACTGAGAATTTTATATCATTTTATGCATTGTATAATTGTATTGTTGGCACATTGTAGTTTGGTTATAATTTTAAAGCATATGTAAAATGTATTCGATAAGAAAATTTTGCTACCGAACAATTATTCCAACTGTAACATATTTTTGATATTAATAATAACCTCAATATCAGATGAATATTTCGCTTGAAAAGACATCATACATTTCCAAATGGACGAATGGTATTCTTCTGATAAAGTAGCTGAAGCACGCAGAGATCACGGACAATTGAGAAGAAGTTAACCACAAAATGTACGTAGACGGGAATTATTCCCGATAAAGCTAAGAAATAATACGAGAGAAAGGATTTGAGTGTAGATATTTTTGGGGAGGTTAAGTCATAAACAGAAGATAATAGAAATATATTTAAGAAACTTTTAAACTTGCATTAATTTCAATCACTACGGTTTTCGCTCCCTCTTTCGAGCAATTGTACAACTTTTACCTTGCAATTAACAAATATTCTTTTCACTAATGATTACCAGGACATACTAGAGTAAATAACACAAGCCTACGTCTTCCATCCTTTCAGCGTGTATGAAGTACTTCTAAAAAAAGGTCAAATGAAAGGTTGGATAAGCTCTAAATTAAGAATATTTAACAGTATTCAATACATATAGCTTTAAAGTATGACACGAACAACGGAAATTATAACACCGAGTTCCACATTTGCCCTTGGAAAAGGAAACATTGAACTACTGCGCTAGATCGATACACGAACGGTGCATTAAATACAGCTATCGATTGTCAAAGCTGATGCAAAAAGCTTACGTTGCGATGGAAAGCAATCGAAAATGCTCAATGTAAAAACGCGCATATCTGTGTAGACGTTCATTCCCGTTTACTTTATTCGAAGAAGTCGGATGTTGTTGATAAATAAATCGTATGACTCGGATAAGTGTAAACCATTCTAAAATAACGCGATATGAGAACATGATAGTTTTTCTTTAACCAAAATACTTCATTGAAATTGTTATGCACTGTTCTCAGCAGTGCTCAGGAGATCTGTATCTATATCTATACTGAGATAAGGTGACTTATCAAAGGAACGATATAAAATGTAATTATATCGGAACAGTAATTATAGAATATATTTGATGTAAATGTATTAGGTGGAGTAATAGACATGATCGATAGTACATGTCTAATAGAGCAAGTCGATTATAACCGATTAGACATAATAGAGCGTGACCTAATCCTGTTTGCTAATACATGTTATTAAGATATTTTAAATTCTAATAATTTATGTGTGAAAGGGCAATTTGACAATGTTTGGGGCTCCCACCTAAATTCGGTCAAACTGTAACAAATAATTATAATACAACAAAGTAAAAACCGTAGAAGAATTTATTTTTACGAAACAAGTATCATGCTCTAAAAAGCTTCATTACTCATTGATCAGCAAAAAAATTCTGATGATAAATACATTCAATACATAAAACTTTCTGATTGCGATGAAAAGGAGGAAGAATAAGAAAATTAACTTTGAAGTAGAATTGCTAACTCGTAAAGCTTGGGAATACGCTATTGAAAAGTATTTCTTAATTTATAATAATAAAAATAATAAAGGAAATATTCATGGCAATATTGAGACTTAAAAGCCTCTTCTTACATGTAATCCTTCATCATATAAAAATGAGTAAAGGAACACTTTGTGGGTTTAAAAAACCTAATCCACGAGCTTAGGAAAATAATACCACTGCAGGAGAACGAGGGGTGTGAATAAACCTACAAGATAGGAAAACTAAATTTAGAGATGAAATCAGATTAAATGAGATATAAAAGACAAGAACGAAATTTAATTTAAAAGAAAAGGTGGAAGAATTAGAATTAGAGAAGGTAGTATAAAACGCAGGTTGGATTGCGTGGTAGAATGATATACTGAGGAATAGTGGGATCGTAATCGCGTGGCTCTCCTAATTTTCCGTGTAGTGGAGTTATGTTAGCCGCAGCAATTTTTCTCACGAACAGGAAAGGAATCGTTAATCCCTTCACATTCCCTCTTCTCACGTGGAAAGGCATTTGTTTACAGAGACTAATTTAATTCCAACCATACTTCCGAAACGTTAATAAGTGTACGCTGAGTTGGTTTTCCTGTCGTGTGATAAGTATTTACCTAGAATAATGCAGTATGTTGTTTAAAGAATATGTCGCGGAAATGTACGTTTCTATTACATATGAATTAAATCTTTGAGACCCTAGATGGTCTGGGTAATTTCTAGAAATAATTGATGAGCACATAACGTAGAATAAATGGACATTTAATTGATGTTTACTGATAACAGGTTATTCATATCACCAAGATCACGTGAAATCCAAGAGTAATTAAGTAGTTCTATGAACTTCAGTTAAATCTTTGGGTGAAGGTAAGCGAACTCTTATCTCCACGCTACTATGAACTGGAGACTTAGATACGGCATTTACGCAAATTTTACGTATCCTTGAGATAAGACCTTTGTTTTAGCGCAAAGGTCAATGAACATCAGATAGCTTTTCCAGCTGAAGTTCACCAAGAAAGTTCTTATAGGATGGTCTTCTAAAAACCAAATTTTTACACTGTTAAAGTAACTGAGAAGTCTTCCAATTATACCAGAACCTTTAAAATAAACATAAAATTTACCTTCTTGTGATAGTTCTTGGCAGATCACCAAGAGTGTTCCTTTAAGGCAAAGCTAATTTGAACGTCCATATTATGCATAAAGCGTGCCATCGTATTCATATATTAAATCAATCGAACGAACTGTTACTTTACGGAAATTCATTTTCATATATAATTCAATGGATACCCAAATTCTAATTTTATGTACGTAACTTCCATATTTTAACTCATTATTAACTGTAACGGAAAATACTTATAAATGTTTTACCGTGGAAAACGTTAAATTCGTTCAGTAGATATTATTTTTCTCGCTTTAAACAATGTACCAACAATGTGGTAATGTAGATGCCAACGTAATTTTTTGAATAAACTAAATAACTTTAAAATATGTTTCATCTGTCAATTTTATCTCAGACATTGTCATTAGTGAAATTATGTTTTATCTTCAAATTTAAACAATTTTACAGCTGCATGAGCATGGAATGGAAATTTAATATATTTAAGTACATTAAGCAAAACTCTTATCTGTAAATAAGAAACAAATTCAAGTTGTACCTCGCTAGTGAGAAAAAAACCCATTTATAGTATATATGTATGTATCTGTTTACATACTAATGATGGCAAATTCTATATGAACTCCTAGAAAATCATAAAATCCCAAAATAAATAAAACCTCCTTCACATAAATTTAATTTCCCATACATATGAGTAAATTCATTCTCTATTTTGACGCCTCGGTCAATCCTCCCGTTCGGTACAAAACACCGGATCCTCGCGTCATCACCTTTAAATGTAATGAGAGTTTTCTCCACCGAACTCCGCGTGAACCAATCAATAAATCCAATACCGTGTAGGAGCGCATTTTTATCCCATCCTTTGGTCTTAAACACTCGTTTGATCCACCGTAACGCGGCCTTCAACCTAATCAAGTCTTCAGGGCATCCAAACAAGGCTAACTCAAAGATCTAATCGTCCGTACCCAGATTCTAATTTCCCGATTCAATTGCGTTTCCTATCAATTCCCGAAACTTTCTCCTCTTTGAGATCCACTTTCATCTCCAGCGCCATACCCCACCGGTCCCATAATTCCTACTTCACTTTCCCCTACCCTTGGAAGCCCACATCCAAATCGTCCATTAAAAAATGCTCTCCGGAAAACAAACTGCGCAGCCCGACCAACAAATCCTTCCGACTCTTCCCGCCAGCGCACCTCTATCCATTTCCTTCCGTGCTCTCTCCCTAACGGCTTCCCACTCCCTTCTATCTCTCTCACTCCTATCTCTCCCTCAACCCTTCGCTGCCAGTACGTTCCTTTTCTCTCCGTATCTTAATCGCCCCCATTCCAACCATCTCCGCGAGATGCCAAGTTTTTATTTCTGGCAGCATTGGCATTTTGCCTTTTATCTTCAACTCTTTCTGGATCCGACACCTAGGCTCTCACTACTTCCTCTTCTTCATTTCCCTTTTCTAATTTCCTCCGTTCCTAAAGCGGACCTGAGTCGCGCATCCTCCGGGTTGGTGGAGTGGGTTTTTCAACGACTACTCCAGCCCTACTGCATCGCGGGATTTGAACAAGTTTTAGTCGGAACTCTCGAGTAATAATGCTCGTTATGGGTGCTTATGTCTCGAAAATAACTGCTTGTTGAAAAAAATCAGAGGATATTGAATGAATGTTTCTCTACATAGGCCTTCAGTTGACCAGTCTTTCCTCAGAAATAAAATCAATATGTGGTTATTGCATATTTACCTAGTTTGCATCCAAAATTTTGTATTTGTTTTTACACGAAATCACTCAGTGGCGGGGACATTCATACAACGTATATCTCTTTGTATATTTTATCCATAGTCAGTTTGTATATATTAATTTGTAGTTTTAGATACTATTTTTTCATTAAGTTAATATGTATTATTTTTGTAACAAATATCTAATATCTGACAAAAGTCGGTATTCTTGATGTATCTATCTCTTCTTTCAGATGCAATTTAGGAGTAATCCATTGTTTCAGATTTAATACTTGAAACTTATTATGTGAAAACTACACAGATAAGGGGGAATAGCGACAATTTTGGCCTGACCTCGTCGTAAGAGTAAAATAATAATAGAAATGAAATTTCGCTTTCAATTACAATAATAATAGTCATCCGTTCATTTATTCATTATGCAGTTTAAAGCTACCAACAATTATCGTAACGGTGTGAAAATAAGATAACGTGATCAACAATCATTAATTTCAAAATACGATTAGGATAACAGTAACAAGGAGCACAAAAATCCACGCACGAATCATGTTTAATGCCCGAGATCCCCCACTAAAGCTAGCACACTAACCCCTATACCATCGATGCTGGTGAGGTTTCTATGGTTTCTTGATACGAAATAAATGAAAAATAATTTCATCGAGTAATTAGTTATAATTTTCTTCCAGTTAATCGACCATCAATATTAAAATATGCGATAAATAAACTGGTTGCTATAAATAGCTAATTAAAACGGAAAAACTCGGAAGCCCAAAATCAAGGTTACCAACTGCAATAAAACAAATAGAAGAAAAATTAAACTCGCCAAAATCATAGAATCAATATGGACTTGGATGAAGACTGCTTCGCTTCATATTCAATAACAACATTGTATCCGACCTTGCAGCCAAACGGTTTACAGGCATTTTTACAGCTCCATTGATATACTAAACCAACTCTCATCAATGATAATGAATCTCAGACACAGTCACCAAGCAGATACACGTCACGATGGGAGAGAATATTCTTTTCAAGAGAAGAGATTTGAAAAGCTGTGGATGGAAAGCTGCCCGAAATTTCCCTTTGCAGATAAATTACGAATATTTAGCAAGCTCCATTGCTCAATCGCAGATATGAAAAGGTCTTTTTTAATCCAGTCGCGGAAAATTTCGCAGAAACGTTGAATCTCCAGCATAAACATCCCAATATAAATGACGGTAGCATTATATATGAGGCAATAATTCATTTAAAATATTCAGTTTCAAAAAGTGGATAGGTCTAAAGGAGAATATAAAAGTAAACGTTTGGAATAAATCAAAATGAGAAAGAGCTTTAACGGTACAGAAATGATAAAAACAGGAATTAAATGTAAACATTGGTTCCTACTGGAATTGCTTGAATCATACTAAGTAGGTGGACGAATATAATCCTTAAACGAACAAAAAAGATAACAATTAAGTATAGAAACAATATTTTTAAACCATAAATTTAGATTCCACATATTACACCACCAAATTTTATAATCGAGATTATCCCAAAGATGCGAACTATTATCAAGATAAGAAAGTATTCATCCAATCATCAATAAATCATTATGCGACACAGGAGTAATAGGAATAAGATATACAGACTGATATTTTGACACAAATAAGGAAATCGGGTTAAAGATATATGAAACAAGAATTGATAGTATAGACCAAATATACGTATTTATTAACGAAAAAGCTAAAACAAGCATAAATATTTTGACTAACGAAGATTCGTGGGTGAGTTTGTGTTATCTATATTTAAATTCGAAATTAAACGCTTTCCGGTATACATACAAATAGAAGGTAAGGAATCCATATTATACCATTCTACATGTAGTTCCTGCGAAAAAAGAGTGTAAGCAGAATTATATTTGAACGATAAAAGTTGATAGAACTATCCAGTCTTTCGTGCCAACTATATATGGATGATATCTCACATTACCTGTATATTTTTCTTCGTATAGAAAATCTTTAACACCATTATATCTCCTCCGTATAACAGTTTGCTCAATTACGCACGCAGGATATACGAACGCGATCACATTTCACCAATTAATCCCAAAACGTATCGGCGGCATCCGCGATTTCAGACATCTCCAGTTTTCCTTCAAATTCCCCCCAGAATTTCCGTATGTTCAACCTAAGACGAGCGGCAGCGCAAGAAATTCCATTTCCCCCGAATTAAGATCGAGCCATATTTCCCTCATCCCTCATCTCTTTCCCCACCATTTCAATCCGAATTAACTTATCCATTCTCTCTAAATCTCTTAGATCCATCCTCTTTTGTGCCTTCCCTTTCATTCAGGCGGTGCCCGCAATCGCACGCAACCCATGCCTTGGATAGAGAGAAGGGGAGGGTTCGCTCCAGGGCTTTCCCTATAACTATCTCCGCCAAAGGAGCTTCCCCTGCCTTTCGCAGCCCCATCACCCGCTAACTCTCTCCTTACCTCACTTACGGCCCTTTCACTTCTGACTTGTTCCCCGTTTAACTCCCTACATCGATGCCTTCCTATTAAACCTGCTCCTCCGAAATCTCTAGGAGGAATTCCTTTCTCGTAAGAGATACTATGCGTCCGGCGCTTGGAAGGCAGGCTCTTGTATTCGTCTTTGAGTTCCCTTGTTCGACGTAATGATTCCGGTATCTTCCCCTCCACTAAATGGCTACCCCGACAAAGAGAAGTGGCATTAAAAGTTCTGTCCGAACTATTTCAGCAGTTACACGTAGAGGAGGACCTACTAGAAGTAGTTAGCAAGTTAGCGTATAGTTATATGTAATTTTTTAATGTTTTTATATAATGTACAGTTAGAAAATTTTTTTCAGATAGTAAATGCAAATTATAAGTGCGTTAGAAATGAGTGACATGACGTCAGGCTTAGGAATATATTTGTGACGTCATAGATTACTCCACGAGGAGAAATAGTTCCGTAAAGGCGGGAGACTGACCTCCGATGTGACCGCAGATCCGCGTCCTCTCTCTTTGGAGACAGACACGACAATCCGGCCCCTTCGATACGTCAGCTTGCCCAGTATTTTATCATCTTTGCTAACAAGTGCAATTTTTTTGCTGAGAATTTTATGCACAAAATTATTGAATTGATGAGACGTGTTGTAGTTAGGTTATAAACGTAATGAATGCATACAATTTGTTCAATATGTAATATATGTTGCCACCGGACGATTAGTCCAATTGTAGCTTATTTTTTATAATAAAAAATAGAACGTAACTCTCCTTCGAGACTATGCTTGACTAGACAATGGTTAACCTAACCGATATGTATTACTAATAGTTTCACTACCATATATATTCATGAAGAGCGATCTTTTACAAATTGCTTTATTTTGATATTAAGGGTTAATTACGAATCACATGATTCGGGGACACATCTCAGCTTCTAGTACATACCTTTATTTACATATTCTCAAATTTTAGGGCCCCGTATCGCCAAGGAGGCTACACGTTTCCCTCACGTTAAAGCGTTTCAAGAATCAATCTCAAGGAGTTCACCTATATATGAACTTGGCGGTCAAAGAAAATATATAAGAAACCAATCGTCCATGTATAGTTTTTCTCTTATTATACTCCTAACATAAATCATCTGCTACTAGCTTTCTTACCCATTTCGGAATTTCTCACACCCTCTTCTCTTCAATGGGGGTTCCACCGATGTAAACGTTATTCTCTTCTAGATATCACGGTATCACACCACCAAACTTATGTCCACATAAGTGAAGCAAAAAGATGCTACAAGTAACATATTTTTTAGTAATCCATAAGAGCCTAAGTTAGTGCCACTATTCAGGGTACTCATATGTAGTAGCTCTTACGTCTCCACAATCATGATCAAGACTGTGACACAGGTATATGAAAGATATATTTTCTCTATCTTTTACCAAATGACAAAAGAAAAGTATTCCATTTATCAGAATATGGTAAAAGGACAGCTACTGATCAATATACGTATATTACATCATGCAATTCTAATTTAGATTTGCAATATTACTTGCTTTTAATCTGCCTATGCTTTCTACATATTATGTCTTTATACCTAATAATTCTCATCTGTTTCTTTTTTTCTCTTATTTAGAGTTACCTAAATTTCTGTTATATACAATTTTGACTAGTATATACTGTATGTATTATTTCGATAGTGTTTTTTATAATATGCTTTTTTTCCTCATATTGTACTTTATGGATGAACATCCATGTACTTTTTCCTTATTTTTCTTTTTTGTTTGTTTTATGTTATTTTATACATTGCTATCTCTCTTTTTAAATGTGAACTGATTCTTATTTATGCATCGTAAGCATGCATGTAAGTACTTATTGGTAGTGTATTTCTTTATTTTTTTTCTTATCTTTTAGCTATCACTATTGGTAGGACCTCGGTCGGTTCGATAATGACCGTAAGTTAAGAGAAATATATGCTAGGACGAATCGTTTGAAAAATTCATTCTTTCCGCAAATGATACGCGACAATAAACGAATAAGGAAGTAGTTTAGATTCAACTGATGTTTACACCCCCTGCCACACGCCGAAAGGCTGCTTGAAGGGTATTAATGTAGATGTAGATGTAGGTTTGCGCCGGTTTTTCATACCCCTCTTCCTTGTGGATGTTTTCCTGCAGTGGATTTATTTTCCTAAGAATCTCTAAGGTTTTTACATCCACAATTCTTCTAATTGTTTCTTCTTCTAATTTTATAACTCATGACGATGGGCAAGATGGAAGAAGATACTTTTAAGTCTCAATCTCGCCCAAATAAAGACGATTTATTATTATTACATATTGAAGAGATGAAAAACAGTATCACTACCATCAGAATACCATCACATACCATCCACTACAAACGCAAACATCCGATATTGTAGAAATATATTCGTGGCTATGTTAATGTGAAAATTTTATTGCTGGAAAATGCTCTAACATATCCGTAAAAATTGTCGAAAATTTATATCATAAATGATTACCAAACACTGCCCCATGTTATCTGTTTGACACAAAACGATGAATTTCCAACATCGAACGGCTTTCATCAATAATGTTTAATCCAACGCAATAAACAGTCAAGTGAGCTACTCCATTCGAGTTAGTACGCCAAATGAAAGATTTATTACGATACATATGAGATGATGTCTAACATACCATTTGTGTACGCATCGTTCATCTAAAGTGTATTTTATGGTACAGCCATCAAACTTTCGAATTTCATTAAGCTCTTACAATATGGATTCCAATTTCCATACAGCAACTAATTCCATCGACATATTTAAAGAGCATTTAAAGATAATCGCTGCACTAATCGCAACTGGTAATTTCCAGGCGAACACATGATGTTTTCAGATGAATTATAAATGCCGGTTAGAAGGATGTTTCCGAAAACACATCAAAGGTTTATTATCCAGCGATTTCTAAAATATGGAAAAGATCAATCAAATATATCAAAATTTAACAACTTCTAAGCTGCATCAAATAAATTCACTTCGGAAAGTAACCGCTTCAAATGTAATAATTGATATTTTGATAATTTTGATAATTTTATAGAATTCTAAGCATAATAAAATGGAGAGGATGGCACATGATAACATTAGATAAATCATTTGACCTCAATTTAGACTCAATCAGAAAACCCATCAAAATATATAGATCAAAATCACGGGTTGGCAATGTTTCATGGGTGATATTTACTTACGTAGAACATTGATTGAAAATGTAGAATCAGAGCACTAGATAATTACCTGAAATGAAAAAAGAACATCCATAAGTAACTTCAGGTGGACATCGTGTTTTTATAACATGTGATATACTATCGCTAGAGACATATTACAATTATATTTGCAATAAAAATATAAAATAAATAAACAAAATAGAAAACTGAAAAATAAATAAAATGAAAATTATTTTTGTTCTATAATTTAAAAATTAACTGTGAACTCCAACAGAAATGTATAAAAAGAAAATTACAAACATGGCAAAAAAGTGAAAAACTAACGAGATGTTTCTTTTCTTATTCATCCTTAATAAATTCCTGATTTAGGCTTGCAAAATAACGATTCATATAGTTTCATTTTGGCTGAGAAAACCACAGAGAGATAAATAAATTCAAAGTTTTAAATACACATATATTGCAAAATTTCCACATACACATTTCAGATCCAGATTAAATGGAAACAAGTACAAATAGAAATGTCATTAATTTTATTGAATAGAAAATCACTACCTAATGTCACTGACGTTGATTGGTTTGTACAATAGAAAAACAGAGAAACCAGTCAGAAGACATTCAATCTCATACTCCAATAATAAATGGGGGAGATGAGCTCTTAACCGGTAATGCACAAGCACTTGCTTTCAACCCTGCTTTTGTTATCAAAGTGGAAGCTAATTATAATTATCAATAATTAATCTCCACCGATATAGCACTACAGAAATTTTAGAATCGCAGTTTTCGGCTCAGCGCAACAGGTTAGCGAAGAGTTCGGATGTTTTTAATGTCCTAAAATGGGAATTGCTGTGCTATTTTGTGCAACTGGCGAATTTTCTACGAAATAATTTCTTCGGGAACCAGTTAAACCGGAATAAATTGCGCTTTTATCGCCAGGAACTCCCGTTTACTGTCGGCCATCTCGACGGGGGGAATAAAAGAAAAATCAATCCAATTTACAGCCTTAATTGCTCTTTCAACGGAACGACGATTGTTCTTACAATTTGTGACCCGAATAAAAGCTTCCACTTTCACTCTCAATTAACGGCGATAGAGTTTAGTTAATTCCCTCGTAATTGCATCGAAAGGATATACGATCGAAGGTCACTTTCCAATCGCTTTTTCTATTGCGACAAATCCTGAAAAACCTACGGGAATATTTTCAAAGGCAATCGAGGCAAAATCCAGCGCTTAATTGGAATAAATTTACGATCGTCGATTGTTCTCGCAGCAGAGAGAGCAATCAATTATCTCTTTCAATAGCACACCACCTCCTAAATTTCCGGACGTTCGGGATTCCATCTCTTATCCGAATTCCCCCGATATCGCTGCTCTAACAGCCTACTAAAACATTCCTTTGCCGCAAAATCCGTTAGTGTTAGTCTTTTGCGCCACTATATATTTCCGATACCTTAGACAAGTATTTGGAAGCTATCCTCCTAGCATTTTTATATTTAGTGCTTTTAAAATATCAAATATATGTTTGGGAATCATTACTTTTCATTTCAGTGAAAGGGACCATTTGTTAGCAGCGAGCATAGAGCTTGCCATGTCTAGCCAATTGCGTCCCGTAAAATTGCATCCCTAGGACATTTGCGTCCCTAGGATATATGCGTCCCTAGGATATATGCGTCCCTAGGATATATGCGTCCCTAGGATATTTGCGTACCTGCTCCCGGTAAATAGCGTCCCTCGAGTACTGGCGTACCTAGAATATTTACGTCCCTTAAAATGCCGCTAATTCGTTAAAATAGGACATAATATAACTCTTCTAGAAAAAAACGATGTAAAATAGGAATTAATTGGAGTATTATTTATAATTTGAATATTGGTTTGGATGTGGTTGAAAACTGTAAACAAATACAATCAAAAGCAAAAATTAACATACATATACACGTACTGATAGCAAACATCCGGGAAGCAATTTCCCTAGTACCAAAGCTCACCTTTATAATTAATAACAAAATTTAGCGAGAGTTAACAAGGGAATATCTGTGTTGTTTATTACCGTAAGTATCCATATAATATTCAAGGACTTGCTTATAGAATAAAAATAGTAATAAATTAAGAAAAGTATAAGAAAGAGTGGATAATTTTGCACGCTATGGGTGTTCATTCCTGTTGTTTTAAAGTTTCCAACAACATTCCTACAAATTTAAACTGTAGCTATTGTTAAACAGGGTTTGGAAAACTTGTAAATTGAGTAAACGTACTGTAATTTTGCATCATATGCACTTTTCTATGCACCATAGTATTTGTATGTATATTTAGAATGAAGAGACGATTCCATAATAATTGTACTGAGAGTAGGCTCGCGTATGGACGAAGAAAAGAAAGAGCCAGTCAAAGTGCTGTCAAAGAAGAGGAATTTTAGTTTTAAGGGCAATGAGAATCAAGATTATGACAGGAAAAACACAAAAAAACAGGACTTTAAACATATTTCGATCAAACTAGGTGTGCACACGGATTTCAGAAGAACAAATGACCTTAATCTTACGAAACTATGACCTTTTGTAAAGTCAATTCACTTCTACCGATGAAAATCCATTCAGTTCCTAATGATGGGAATGACTGAGGCGAAAGTCTGATAATAGATAAGACCGAACTAATGATCACAAAAAAATTAGATACGTCTGATAAGATTATATAACGTTGTTATTCAATCAAAAACTTTTAATGATTTAAAGCTGAAGAAAACTGAGGGGAAAGATGAAAATATATTTAAAATTTGAAAGTTCCAAACGATTTATCCCAACTAGTTTATAGTAGTTACTTAGTAGCTACCAACTGTTACTAGTAGACAGTTTACAAAGAAAAATCTCCTCTCTTTCTAAGAATGCCTCTAACTATTACGTAATATAACTTCTGAAACCCTTAAATTTGTTTCCTTGAACGCCAATGAAATAATAACATTGTTCAGTAATAATACTTACTCAAAGTTGACATGTTATCTTAAATGATGGAGCTTATAGAATGAATCTACGAGTGTTTACATCACATAAATGGAGCAGTTTCATTTCATCTCGTTAGCTTCGGAGGACTTACGAAGGAATGATGGTAAATTTATTTTTACGCTTAGGGTATACTTATTAGATTATTTTTAAGTGCACTTACTACATGAAAATGTCGGCAAATTTACTTAGAAATTCTGTAGTAAAGCTCACGTGTAAGTAGAGATACGATAAAAAATAATTTCTATTAGTCTAAAGAATAATATGAAGATACCTTTACCATAGAATAAGTTTTATCACACAATTATACTAATTTGTTAAAAGCATAAATGCTTTTATCATCATTCTTTAGAATGTAGAACGATTAAAAAATCGAGGCTGAATTATTATAATAACATAATAATGATAGTGCGTCTTTCATTAGGGCGAGATTGAAGCTATTAAATCTCTTCTTACATACAACCCTTCCAATATTATTAAATTAGATCCAACTTCAAGCTGTATTGTTTGAAATCAGTATATAATGAAGCGTTTTAGCTTGTAGATGTTTACCTGATAATGACATCGACCTACTGGAACAGGTAGTCTTGAATTACAATGTGTGGAGAAATATACATCTTTCTTTCCCTAAGAATGAAATATGATTTCCACAATAACTCTGCCTCTTCCTTAGATTTTAATTTACACTTCACCTGTAACAGGCAATATGCATCTCGTATCACTTCCAAGAACTAGGTGAATCTCCGGTCAATTACAAGTCTTTACACATTTAGAGCAATAATAATCCCATGCTTATGCACCTTATTTTCAGAATAACTACAAAGGGTAAGGGAGTCACTCCTCTCGTACGCAGTAGTGATTCATTAATAAGGAAGAAAGTGGAGTCCAAATTCCGCCACCTCTTCCGGTACTACTTCCCACATCTTTTTCAGCATTAACGAGGTCAAACGAGGTGAAAAAGAGATGAACGCAAGGGAAGGTGTAACATTTAAGGTCTCAATTGCATATTCACGCTCTTCTTTGTGACTTGAGGAGCATCTTGACTGGATACATGGAGCTTACAACCGTTCCCTACGGTTCCATTAATCGTCAAACTTTCGTATAAAGTACTACTTAGACGAGGAAAACGTCACCTACAAGGAAGAGATGCAATTAAACTCACGCCATGAAAAATGTTAACCTCTCTGATGTGTCAACTTTGTGAAAAGCCTTGCGGAAATGTTGTTTCGTGTACCTTTATGCTTCATAATATTCATTTTTTTTATCTTAACATATTTTTTAAAGTTGAGGAATACTGTAAAATTGAATTTTTGGCATGTTTACATATTCTTTGTCTTATATTTCATTTGCACCATAATTACAAATGTGCGTCTATCTTTCCAGTTAAATTTATAATCTATTATATCATTCATACTCTAATAATAGGGTTAAAAGTAAGAATATTGAGTCTCAGTTTCTTCCGAAATAGTGTCGTATGTACAGTCCTGGCCAAAATTAACGCACCACCTCCCTTGCGATCCTAACGACCGGTGGTGCGTTAACTTTGGCCAGGTGTGTACGAGAGTAATTGTGCAAAAATGATCGCCATATAGATAAAAACAGGATCAGGATGGAGTATTGGTTCCTAGGGCTGAGTGATTGAGGTTCCCTTTCCATGTAGATTCTTGTAAAATGTCCTTTCTTTGACTAGATACTTATGTTTTGAGACCAAATTTTTCGATTAATTAATTCATAAGAATAAATATTGGAATAGCATTTATTGAGGTAATATTACTGTTATGATTCAGCGTATTACTAATGTAGAATTAAAACTTTAAGAGAATTGATTGCTCAAGGAGAAAGAATGTTACACGACAATTATTTTTACCCTTTAGGATAGACTGGTTCATTAAACTGCCTATTCAGAATAATCCAACAAAATTACTCCAAAATTTCAGGCGTACATATTCCAATACATTCCATTTTAATATACCCAAAAGGAATCAACTATCATTACTTAAGAAACATCTTAAAATAGAATTTATCTGTAATTTATTTAAAGTCGAAGCAAGCACCAAAAGAAAGAAAATAGAATAATGATTCTTATTGTGGTCTTGGAATATCGTTTTCAATTCGAAATTGCGCACATTTTGATAAAAAAACGTGAATATTTTATCAAAATTTTGAGGTCGTAATCAACCCATTTCTTTGACGATCAAGGCTCTTTTTGAGTCCCCAGCTCATGTATTTATCTGTAAGAACACATTGAGAAAATATGCTTACTTCAAATTACTGTTAAATATAAAAGATAGATTATATGAAGAGGGAGAAATTTAAGCAGATATTAGTAACTGCAGCTATGAACGATATACTGTGAAGAATCGAGGGTACAAACATACTAATTCCGGTATTTAAGAAAGGTTTTAAATATTATGAAAGCGTATTTATATCTCAACAATAGGCATTATTCTATAATAATGCCTTTTGTTGAGAGAACTGTATAACTGCTTCATCTAGGAATAAATAATCCTTGAAGGTTTCGACGCCTCAGCGAGCCTTCGACTCACTCCCAAAGTCATATGCCAAACGCCATCCGCCCAAAACTTCGGTGCCTCAGGCACTTCTCGACACGCCCGTATCTCGGGGAGGCTCCTAATAAACATAAAGACGATGTTCTCATGTAACCGCATGTACACAGACAAAAAGCTTAGATCAAAACACAGTAACTAATATTCAGCGATTTAACGAGAAGTAAAATGAGATAAGAACAAGGAAAATTAGCGACGATCTACAGGTACATTAGTTTTCTGAGTAAAAATGTTGCAGTAGCAGAACTTAGAGACTCGGATGACTTTTAAGGATAAATCTTTAACAGGAAAGAATTTAGTTCCACGAAATAGTCCACAAACAAATAATCGTTGGAGACCGGTAAGGAAAATGTTTTCGTCAAAATTCACTATCCCTATGTTTCTAGTGGAATAACTACACCGATACTAAAGGTTAAGTGTAAATAATGATTCATATGCAAATATGTCTCAAGTACATTAAAAACATTAAAATAAATATCATATCGCTTGTTATATACTATCGAAAAAACTACGATGCGATTACATTAATTTGACGTGTAATTACGCTTGGGTTATGAATCTGTTGAATTATAAAGGGAAGTGCAGAGAATTACATGCACCGAAACGCTAATATAGACTGATTAAAAACTATATAAATTTATTTCAAAGCGTCGGAAAATAATATGATTCCTTGGAATACTAACTCTATATTTGAGTTCACGGAGATCATCCGATTCCAATCCGTCAAACACTGATAAATAGTCAAGAATGTATGCACATTCATTTCGCAGTATGATCGACAGCTAAAACATATCCTCCAAAAAATATTCTTTATAAAGAGAAATTTCTGAGCAATTAATTTTTGTCTCAATAACTTTTTTTATAATGTGATTCTAGACCTATTTGGAGCAATAGCTTCGCTACGGGTTAAGGAGTATAGTTTTTGATCGAAAGGTTTCGCTCAAGTAGGTCATAGTAGCTCAAGCTAAATTAAGTAAAGTATAAGAAATATTAATTCAAAAATTCACTTAATAGTCTACAAAAGCTTAACAATATAATAAATTAATACAAAGAGTGTGATTAGAACTGAGTTCTTCTGAAAAAAAAATCCAGGTAATCAGTAGAATTAAACGAGAAAAAGTAATGCTTTAAAACCGTGTCTTTGTCTTAAAATAACAGTCTATTTATAGACTAAGAATCGATGAAAGAAGAACTATTCGAACTTTAGGTCATGGTAACGGATTTCTCATTTTCCGAAAGGAAGAAATTATTGGAAATAAGAAAGCGGTAAAGTGAGGAGATAACAGATAAGATTACGGCCTCTGAAACTGAGTAAAAATCCTATGGAAAGATTTCGAGTTACAGGTGACCGAATATATCATTAAAGCAGTGCTGAAGTAAAGCCCCTTGTAGCAGTATAAAACGCAAGAAAGCGAGAAAGGAAAAGAAGTGGAGTTGAAAAAGAGTGGGTGAGAAAGAGAAGCACTTGAACCCCACGCACAAGCCTCCCTCTTGACCATGCTCCGCCAAGCAGGATAAAATTAAGTGGGAACGTGGTAAGTTTTCACTGAGGTTGAGAAAGTCAACCGGAAGTGTAGGTGGGAATCTGGAGGGGAGAAGGAGGGACCTGTAAGAGGAGAAGAGCAGCGGAGAGGTAAGAGGAAAAGTTGACAAAGGAAAAGAGACGAAAAAGGAGTTGGCTGAGGACAATTCTAAGGACGGTAGAGGGAACAGTATCGGGAGAAGAAAAAACAATAGAACTATGGAAAAAGAAAGAGTAATAGAATTTTAGCATCTGTGGATTACTTAGAAGGAAACCTATTTTACTCGGATTTTAAAACTTAACGTATAAAAGATGTTCAATGACGAAGAACAGAGAACAGCAATTAAAGGTTTGGTGACAGTTGGGCGATAGCCAACCCGATGGAAAAACCAATTAGGCAGCGATCCACTGTTCAAAAAGAATACTTGAAGGGACAAAATTGATATAACTAAGAGGAAATAAAAATTCATAGTAGTTGAAGATGCCTTGTCGTAGTCGAAATCGGTCGAAAGTAGAAACTGTTTTTTTGTGAGTTACTATGTAATTTTATTCCTTTTTCTACATTCTAAGGCCTTCAACTCAGGGACGGTTGATTATAAAATAGAATAAATATGACCTTCATGACTTTTCATCTAATTAGCGGTAGAAATTACTTAATAGCTTTTTCCCCGATAGATTTCAGAGAATTTCGACAACAACAATGGCCATAGTTACGAATCTAAAAGAAGATATCCCATCCCCTACAAACTTTAAATATTCTTATTATGTTAATCAAAACGTTTAAAAGTAAATAAACCTCGACCTACAAATATGTTAAAATAAAATTAAAAAATAATAAATCTAAAATAATTATAATCAAACAAGTCCATTGTGCATTCTTCCTCTATTAGACATAACTCGTTAAAATAATTTTCTACATATTTTCCCTTTGTATACTATTGAAAGTACAGTTAATTTTGCACACGGATTGAGTGAAAAATAAGCCCGTTGATCATTTAAGGACAAATTTCATCTTCAAAATTTTGTTGCTATGACGCTACATGGAAGCTGTAAAAATAATTGGTAAATAAATTTATTGGATAGTAAACGCAAATCGGGGATTTTCTGGTACTATCGCACATTTATCAGAAATTATAAATGGGGCAATTTGTCTTGATGCGCTGCATTGCCTTCTGCGGGAAATTACACTTAAGCTTCATTACCCCACTAAGTCAGATTACGGCTCTTTCAAGTCGGTATAAATTGCCTTTGAATATTTATCAAAGTGACGAGATCTTTATTTTGATGAGGCAACTTTAAGTCGGAGTAATGAGACCCGATTGCAGTCCAAACAGAGCGGAGTATACGTCCAAAGACAGCAATATATTCACTTAAAGTAAGAGATCTTTTGATAAACCCAAGATTCACTATCTCCTCAAGTAACTCTAGGAATAATGTTTGAAATAAGATGTAATTCAAGCTTACCACTGTATTAATACAACTTTCATTCCATTAATATAATTTCTCATAAGAACATATTTTTTTAGTATATAAGAGGTATCTTCAGAAAGATCTAACAGCAAATAAAGGAATATAAACAAATTTTGAAGTGAAGTATAAAGTACAAAGTGCCTTAGTTAGAAATAGCAAGCCAAATACTCTTTATGTGTCATAAAGGAGCAAGTGAACTCGCAGTAAATTACAAAGTATCTAGCACAAACGCAGTGGTGAACTCAATTAGAGGACGACTCACTTCTAAGTAATGGACTGGTAATAAATACATCTTAATATAAACAGAAATAACAAAGATAATTTCAATGCCTGAATAATAGAAATATCTCTTACAGGTTCTTCAGCCTTCAGCAGCTTATTTTTAAATATGGATACAACTTTAGTATTAATGTTATCAAGAAGTTAACTTTGGGTTAAGTCGCACGCTTTCCTGTGCTAAGTCAAACCACATTTCCATCATTTGTTAATATTAATGATAACAAATATTAATCCTTTAATGTAGCGGCTTACCTAATCGTCATCTCAAGTAAGCAAGTAATAAATACTTTTAAAAAATTACGAGTTTTTTAAAGATAGATTCATTTTGAGCATATGGTTACATAATTTCTAAATAAATTTACCCTTTTAAAGGAAAAAGTTGAAAGGAATTCTACAATGGTATATCAGGTGAACTCTCAATTACCAAGCTACGCAATATCCGGATTATATGTTAACGGGGATTTTCATAGACTTCAGCGTAGATTCACTTGAGCACAATTAATTAACTTTGTCACAGTAATCCGGAAGACCAACAATTACGAATTATAAATTCACTCTCATTTTTTAAATCTGAATTATAATCACAAAATCTACTCTGAATATGAAAATATCGAAATTCAACTCGTCATTTGGTTAGTAGGCTAGATTTATCCATGGTCATTCAGAATAATAATGATGATTTTGTAATTAATATTCACATCTGCCCACTTCGCCCTCAGAACGCAACGTCATGGTCCCGGCTTCGAGCCTCGGCTGACCGAGTTTTCCTGGATAAGGCATCTTTTTATGATTACGCTCAATATTACTGATTACGTAACCAAAAGTAATTGCCGGCAAATGGATTTTTGCCAACATTGGGTAAAAAATAATGAATGCATATTATTTAAATATGTTCGGAGGAAAATATTGAGTCACCAAAAGAATAATACCTACAAATAAAATAAATGCTCATGTACCGAAATGATTTTCGTTGAATCTATTAACGAAATAAAAATAATAGGAGTATTTGTCATATAACACCTACGTAAAGAAGAAGAGAAGGGAAGAAGAGAAGCTAACGAGGAAACCGTGTAAAAGAAGGAGAGAAAACAGCAGGGTATGGAGAGAGAAAAAGATAATCGATCGAAATACATACATATTTATATACTGATCATAAGAGTTTTATTTCCAAACCCATCAGCTTAACCAGGAGGTAACAGAAACATTCAAAGAAGGATGATTAATTAAAAAGTTTCCGAAAGGCACTCAACCAATACGTTTTTTCGGTGGCTATTTAAAACACTGTGATTTCTATAAGGTATGGGTAGTAACCACGTTTATGTACCTTCCTACCTGCTACTGAGCACCACAACGAAACTGAAATATCCAGAGAGATATCTGAATGAGGTAGTCAACCAAACGATCCCTGTGATACTAAGTAAGTTAACCCAATCTGTATATCCTCCTGAATGAGGAATCAAAGGCAAAAAAGGTAGATAACGCTCAGAGCTGGCAGTTGTCACATTGCTTTATGGCAAATATGCGCAGTTCATATATCTCCTTCCACTTTATCGAATAACGAATGGGGAAGGATATCAGTAATGCGATTATGGCGATACTGAGGGGACTGACAGTATCAAAACCCATACCTCAGTTATAGTGAAAGGAATTATGTACGGGATGCTGAAGGGGGAACGTATAGATTTATGGAGTTCAAACAGAATATATCATGAGTTATGCGGGCAAAGAGAACTTGATGGTAACATACGATGTAACTATTATTCGATATGGTTTACGTTCTAAAATATGTAAAAATATGCTCAGTATTTACATGATTGGGAGATTAAAGCAAAAAAAATTTCTCTTATATATTCATGCTCGACTGTATTAGACAAGTAATCTTTACCCTCTTTTTCGTATCCTGAAACCACTTTCCATTCCGATCGAAAGCTACCTGGCGATGTTTACATGTAGACAAAACAATTATATTTCTGCTGCAATTAATAAGATCTTTTATTTCTTCAGTAAATAGAAATAGCTTCGCACAATTTACTTTAGTCGCCTTATATTTACTACGTTCATTATTCTTTTAAACAACGGTCGTTTCTTTGGTTCAGTACTAGTGCAAAGAATTGCACCTACAAATTTTAATGCAACATAAATATCAATTATAATTACATGGATTTACAACATATTAACTTATTACCTATAAGACCACCAAAATAAAAATCATAAATATATTTAGTATTTTAATTGATATGAATTTTAGAGCATGCAATCTGGAAACTAAACTAAACCGTAATTTTTTTATGAAAGAAAGGGCCAATTCATTTTTATAATAAGGAAAACTCCGAAGTTGTCAATGGTATCTCGAGCTATTCTGATACCTCAATGTTTATTTATTTTCCAAATCAACAAGGTGCAATTGCATCATGGAAAACAATCTCCAATTAAGTGTATATCTTGCAGCCAGACGGCAAATAGATTTCGCGCGAACAGATGGACTGTATTGGACTTTTATTCCCGATAGAATTAGGTGTGCTAATATGACAGTTAATTAGAGCGTTTGGTAGATGCACATTCCTTGTCATATATATGGCAGTATGCTGGGTATTAATATGGATGTACATATAAACCTGAATTTATTGGAGGAAGAAAGGCATGTGATGTAAAGGTTATCTTAAAAATGTAAATGTAGTAAAAGCAGGGGGCGTGCCCCTGATTTTAGGCAATAACAACGTATGCGTGTATTGCTGACAAAGTAGATTTAAGGATACTTTATTGCCCTTCGATAATAATTGCTATAGTAAGGGATACTAGGTGTAATTGCCAATTGTTATCGACCATACTTTACACTCATGTGTCGTTTATAATTTTCCGTGGTTTTTGAGCAATGAGGCAGAATATTGCAAATTTCACGAAGACAAAAAGTCAAAATATAACAATTCAAAACTATTGAAATTGATGATTGAACAGCATATTGCTCGAAACAATTCGTCACCTTCTTTTCTTTATCCATCCACAAGGAAGACTACTTGTCTAGACGCGTTTTTCTCGTACCATTCGTTTGAACAGTGACAGTCACTTTACTGAAAGCAATATACTGGATAAAAACGAAACCCTTTGGAAAATCACAGGCGTCTATGTAAGTGCACAAATTGTGATGTCAAATAACACACACTATCATGCTGGGTTATTCCAAAACGAAGATCAAAAATGTTCCTTAGAGCTCCGCATACTGAATGTAGCAAAACGTTTTTATCATAACGGAGGTCTTTTAACCAATAGTTACGCACATAAAGGCACACCCGGAAAGGCTTGGGATATCATAACAGCAAAGGCTCAAAATGATCGCCATTGGCGTTAACGCAAGCCTCCACTAACCGTCGCTTAGTTAATCCTCTTCACTTGGGGGCATATGATAACAAGCTCCTGTCAACAGCAATGCCGAGTATGACTTTCAAGACCTGCGGGAAACCCCAGGACTGTGTGAATACATTTGCGCCTCTATGCGACGGAGAATAGAAGCTCGCATGAACGCGGATGGCGGGCCTATTAAACCGTAGCTATGACAGTCCCCTCAAACATAAAAATATCATTTTAATGTCCTGTCAATTCAAAAACTCCTTTCGTGTAGTCACTCTAATGTCGCTGTAATGACCCATATATATAAATCACCCTATACAAAAATGTTATTTATTTAATTTAGCTGGTCCAACGTATAACTAATTTTTGATAAGATTATACACGGCTGCCTGGTGGCTAAGGCTATATATATCAATATAAATATATACGCTAAAATATCTATGAATCAGCTTTATTTGAGGAAAAAACCAGTGAAGGAATATTGATTTCATCATATACTATGGAGAAATGGGCATTACAAATTTTCCCATAAATGTAATTAAAGATTATCAACAGAGTATTTGAAGCACCAAGAATTCTCAAGATAAGAGAAAACTTTAGGGAACTTGATAGGATTTATAAGGCCGTATTACTTTAAAGTGATCGAATTTGCGATCAAAATAAGTTGTTAGGATTTAATTTACTGGATGGAATTCGGTGAAGTTTAGAATTTCATTGATTATAATCTAAAGCATCCTAAACTAATTAGTTACGTCCAGACTTCTATTAATTCTTTAGGTGTTCCTGAAATTTTTATGCATTGTTTGAGTCGATACGCTGTTAATATATCGATATATATAGCTGTATGAAGAATAATATGCAGCTTATAATTTTAACAAAATAATCATCCTTTTTCTAGTCTCAAAAAGAAAAGGGTGTATATGTATTTATAGCTGAATATCAATGAGTTACATAGATTTAAGACCTAAGAAGCTTCGTCAGTCGAAAGGACCCTGTTAATCCCCTTTCGATTTCAGTTATGGAAAGAAATCGAATAAAAGTGAGAGAGACCCTTAATCTGAAGGAAATGGACTCACTACGTACAGTTAACTACTTATGTTACGGGCCAATAAAGAAAGAGATGGGAATAGTCGAGAAATGATGGGAAAGAAGATCAATGATGGCTACATCTTCGAAAGATTGTCCTTGATGAAAATCAAGCCTTGTTACAGATAATTCGATTTCAGTTCGTATTCCCTTCGCTTGATACAATCTCAAATAAATTGAACGCCGTCCATGATCACAGTGATAACGAGGTTATATTTTAACGAAGTCCTTCTAAAATGTTAGAGATATATTCTTCAAGTAAATATAAATTTTCTTAGACGCAGCGTTATGTATACTTATATTTTATAATGAACTGTTCTATGTTTTGATAATTTCGGTTTTTCAGTTTCAACCCTACGATTTCGCAGATATTTCTGTTTTAATACAATTTTAATCAATGAAGTGGAAATTACACTAAATGCTAGGCTATTCTATTGTACTCTGTGTAGGTACATTATCAACGTTGATGCACTTAATGACGGTGGTTATAATTTAGATATGTTCTTCTTAATTCCGCGGCGTTAAAGTTCAATAGTTTGCCGATATATATGTAGCTTATATACATCCTAATTAACTCAAATAATTCTGTAAATAATGTGCAATATTCCAAGCTTTCTCATAAAGTAAACTGTTCCTTGGCAACTAACTTGCAATCATACACTGCGAAATTAGTAATACTACTACTTTTACTTAAAATCTAATTCGTTGGGAGCGAATGTGCGAAATTATCTAAGCTACTTTAATTATTCTACTGCTATTACTTAAAATCTAAGTAGCTTAGATAATTTTGCACATTGGCTCTCACCGAGAATCGATCCCGGGGCCGCTTTCACCGAAGAAAATGCGACTAAACGTGACTACCCGGGAGCCCAATAGATTTTAATTTTAAGTATGAATGCATACCTATATAACAACAAATTTCCAAACATAAACATAAATCCAACAGAAAAATTCAACTTTAATACATGAAAAACGTTGTCGTTATCTAAATTACATGGTTTTTCTACCGAGATATTTAGTACTTTGTATACAAGTCAATTAAAAATTAATAAATCTGAGTATTATTTATAAGAGTTATTACTTAACGCAAAAAACGCAAATTTTATGCAAATAAAAACTTAATAATATTCAAAATTAAATAGCTATCACACAGCCTTAGACGAATAGCGACAATATCCTGGCTTAAGGTATAGGTTAAAAAATGGCCATTAATCAACCAACATTGTTTAGGAAAATTGTTTAGCAAATTCTAAATTCTTTACTTGACAATAATTGACAAACCCTTGGTATCTTCAGACAAGCCCTTAGGCTTCGGAGGACCTCACTGTAAGCCCAAGTAGAATGTTTGCCTATTTTAATGTATTGACAATTGATACCAATTCGCTTTTGGCTTCTTTTACCTATGGTTCATTTACGATAACAATAATTCTGTTTACATTGTCAGTTAGAATCTCTGTGTACTAGGAATAATATACCTTGCGGTTTAGTTTATGACATGAGACTAATATTATATTTAAATTTATAAACTGTAAACATGTATCCTAGAATGATATTTATTAAATGCAAAAACAAGAATTCTCAAAGGTTGACTTAAACCCCTTTCATATTAAAAGATCGCTAAGCTAATTAACTATTCTGGTTAACCAGATAAGCACGAAAGATTGGTTGTCATTACCTATGTGAGTCGATGACTGTCATTTCTCGGATTAAGGTGGCACAATCCCTACACCAAATATGAGAGCGGCTCATGGGAGATAACTCGAATTGAAGGGGACCATGGGAGCTAATCTCGTATAATGTTCCAAGGGCCGTTACAAGGGCTGACGTTGTCGTCTAGTTTCTGTTTCCATGGAAGGAAACGCGTAATCGGCCGCGGTTAGTAGAGAAATCAGCTTTCCGCCTTTATCCATAGGAGGCGCTTAATCCGACCCAGGCACGCGAGAGGCCTTGCGCAAAAAAAATCTAAAGCGAAGTCGATTACGAGTCTGAAGCGAGATTAAGGCGCCGATCGCAGTGGATTATCCACGGAACACAGAGCGGCCTTATCTTTACTCGGAATGTAATAAAGCCACCAGTTACGTAAGGCAACGAAAAAAAAAGATGACGAACTCTTGGCGGATTTGTTAGTTACGCATTACTCCGTCGCATAAAAGGGTGTCGCCACCGAGCCGAGGAGTGCAACAGCCCAATTAAAAGATTAAACGGGACGTACGTGAGCTAAAGCTTTGAATCAGTTGAAGAAATTTAAGTCGGAAAGATGGGAGATACACCAAGAACGGTCTAGAGAGAATAATGTTGGCCGCGGTGGATTAGCGAGGAATCTCCGAGTTTTTAAAGCGAGAGAGCAGAGGTATCAGAGACGGGAGTTATTCAATCTCGAGGTGCTCTGACGGATATCTTAGCGGCTTGGAGCACTCTCGGCATCTTCATTGGGGAGATTAACCGGAGCGAACAAGCCCTCGACTCTATAATCTTGATCCAATAAGTGCCGGATGGAATCGCTGGCGAAATTTCCGGGGATTTTTTACCTCGTTAGAGAACCCTCTGATTCCGATTTATAGCGAGAAATTCCTCGCTCGTTTCACGCTCTGACAGGTTAATAATCGAGGGAGAAATTCCTGGGCTCAATATTTCAGTGTGCATTTATTCTGCTGGAACACATATTTACTGAATTAAAAACCCTTTTATACTAGTGATTATCCACAGCATTAAGATGAGTATATAATACTTATGCACTGATATCAGTTACAAAGCTGAGCATTATGATAAGAATAAAATAAAGGATTAATGGCATAATTGGAAGAAACGCACTTCTTATACATCAGGCACAAAAAGAAATATCCACTCCCGAAGAGGTAAATCCGGGAGATGTCCATTTCTAGAGTATTGAATTTCAGAATATTTCGCATTACTAGTTAAAGAATACATTAACTACCTTAGATAATGTAATCATCGATTCTTCGTTAATAAGCGGCAGAAATGATCATTATCATCACTAATTAACCAGATCTACCTTGAGATATAATTTTGGATTTTTAACGCTGTTTCCTATCCTAAAGTTATCGTTTCCTATCCTAAAGTTATCTTTGAAATTAGTTGATAAAGTCAGTATTTCAAGAATATTCTAAAATATCTCCAATAATCTGGAGACGAAAATGGAACATAATAGCGCATAATATAGAATAAGCAGGAGGTCTGTTAGCGTTAAGCAATAAAGGAAAATAAATTCCGAAACGTTGCGAAAGTCGGTGTATTAGTTATAAACTATAATATGAATATACATGTACGAGAAAAACTCCTTACCCTGGAGACTGGTGATTTCAAACATTACTGTCCTACTCCGAGAGTCTCCCGGTAAATAAGAAAGAGTTGGTAACCCTAAGAATGAATGATGGTACCAGTAAAGCATGCTCGAATACCTTTTCCCCGGCTATTCTAACAACGGGTTGTCATTACAGTGGGTTTTTATGACAATGATTCATTGCAATTTGATGTTGATCCATTCTATTTCCACCAATGTTGATTTGATTTTATTTGTGCTAAATTTCATCGCCTCTTTATTAAAATTGAAGGATTTTGGCAACGTTTGGATTTTTAGAGGCCAAATTTACCCTAAATTTTAACTGTGTAAGGACAGAAAATACTTAAATTTTAAAGAAAGTATGTGAATTGATCGTAAACGTAAGAATGCCTTCATATATAGAATACCCGGGGCGAATTGCTTTGATTTTCAAATTTTGATTCAAAAATGACATTTTAGTAACAGAAGCTTCACACCTCTGCACTTCAGCTAGAAAGCCTACCTATTCATTTAAAGCTGGTCTTAGTTAAAATTTGAACCTAGAAATCGACAAAAGATATCGAGTGACATTCAGCAAGGCAAAATATCTGGAAATTTTCTTGAACGGAATCTTTTCCCCTGCCTATTTTTCGATCAATGGGTATGATTTAATTATAAAAAAATTCTTCTAAATAAAGAAGTCTTGACTGATGAAGAGGCTTTCTCATAAAGCTATCAGTTAACGTCTTCATCCCTAAAGCTAATTGGATCCTCACTCTTGATACCATTATCGGCCAAAAGCTTTGATGAGGGGAAAAGGGCATGCAAGGCAAGTTGGGCATTCGGGTTGGTTTCTATTGAATTCTTCACTTCATTATTAATATTCAAAACTTTTCAATACACACTTAAGTTTAGATTTCCTAAAAATAGGATCGAAATTCCGTTTCTATCTGCAATAATTATTTTCATACTAACATTTCCACAGAAATGTTAATGCAAAATAGGTCTTGCATGAATACGAAAAAAATATATAATAATATTAAGTATAACTATGAAAGTAGAACATCAACAGCAAAATCAAAGTGTATGTATTGCAGGACCATGATCTATTTATATCAATTTTTCTATAATGATATCATACACCTTAACCATGGACGGCATTAGTCAATCATTTCTTGTAAATTACTAAAGGATATCCAAATTTCTCTATTCTCCGTTTGATGAATGGTAAATTCAATATTGAGGAATAAAGAGAGGAATTGATTCAGGGTGCGGAACAAAAAAAATACGTCGACGCAAATATTAAGACAGAAATAATTCACTCTGTAACTAATATCGAGTTGTTAATTTCATAATAATATTCACGCTAAAGTATAACTGATGTCGCTCATAAATATTTAAGACATTTGTATCAGAAAAACGGAAAGCGATAGAAATGCACCTTAACTAATTCGAGATCCTGTGCGACTGAAACTTTACTTCTTTCCTAAGTACAGTGAAATCTAGAAGTAAAGTTTTTTACCTGACCAAAAGAAATCGACCCTAGATGCGGGAAAACGTACGAAGCAGAAAACAAAGGGTGTAGTTGCTATTAATGGGACCTAAAGATTTAAATTAAGAGCTAGGAAAACGTTAGAAACGAGAACGTTAGATCGGAAGTTCACTGTCTAATTCTATATAACATTCATGCATTTATAATCTTAACACTATGATCGTGAATTTATACATTTCCATAGGTTTCTGTTTTTCTCTATTTCCTTTTAATTTGCACCAGTCATTTCTGGGACAAAATAATGACAGTATGTGACTCTCACTTCCATTCGAACTACAACTATCGTGAGGATTACGAAAACGTGACCAGCACAGTGATTAATAACTCCTTGCATAGAAAATAAGCTGAGTAGTCACGTATCGACTGTTTGTTTGTCGAGTAAGAATTAAAGGGGCGGAAGGATAATCACAATGTCGCGGAAGGAAAGCGGAGGAGAAAAAACGTCCATCAAAAAGAGAACATTTTAATTAAAGACTCGGCGCAGGGAGTTTTTCATTCTCGACACGAGAAGCGATCCGGAAAAAAGGAGAAAAGATTCGATTGCCCTGCGAGGATCTTTCTGCAAAGAGAAACTCATTTTCTCGAGGGCGCTTCATTCCTATCCAGGATGAGACTTAAGGAGACGAGAAAAGAAACAGAAATAATAAAAAGGGAAGACGTAATGATGAGGATGTTGGAGAGGGAGGTTATACCGGCGTCCTTGAAAACATTTGAACGAAAAATATCCGATTATGCTCGACTCCCGTTTGGAGCTCGAAAATTCAACAACAAATGAGCATTTTAAATTAAGTTCGATTAACTTCAGATCGAGAGGTTAATATTTTCCGCTAATAAATTAAAAATTAGAGACAAATTTATTTATCAACGATTTATTTATTAAATAGCGATTATTTTCGGTCGTCTAAATTTGTCCTTAGATGGCTTTCTACTACAGGGTATCAATAAGTGCATAGTAATTACTATTACAAAATTCAACGATTTTTATGTCCAAATCCTTGCTGTGAAAAACTAAAATCATGTCAGCGTTTAATCTCCAGAACATCCTCTTTAATAAAGTTTAATTGTTGCAAGAAATTACTTCCGAGCAACTGGCTAATACTTGACGACACAAGTACTTCGTCTATGAGCCAGTCAAAATAACTATCTTGCTAATCAATCACGTAGCTTGGTTCTGACCTGATTGTACGAACGCTGCCTAGCCCAGCATTAATCATTTAAGTGAGATGATATACCTAAATTAAAGTCTACTGATAGGGAAATAGCAATATGGAACTTAAATCTTTCAACTCGAAAATTAACTTAAAAGAGAGGTAATCAACTATCGCATCAAACCTAAATTAAATAAAGCAATAAAATCAGAATACCAACAGAAATATAACTGATTTTATAAAAGGTAATGTTATGGATTAAATATAACCTAACCGTTTCATGCGAGTAATTAATGTATTTCAATCACAACACGATGGCTTGTGCCGAAGCCGCGATACAAAATGCCCCTGGGGCCACACAAGCACACAGTGCAGCGAATCAAGCGTCTCCTGGGGCCACGCAACAAACAGTGCCCAACATCTATTCCCTTAATTGGGATTTTTGGGGCCATCAATGACGGAATAGCTATGGGTAATCTAAAAGCTGAATTCCACCCGGAAACGTTGGTTATTTTCACTGCACTACGAAAATCATTCACTTTAAATATTTCCAAATACCGAATGCGTACCATGACTTGGTCGTGTTCTGATTTCAGAATGCATCGGACCAACGCATGTACTCTTCGGCGTCCCGTAAGTTACAGTAGTTCAGGCACAATGCACACTGTATACTGAGCAGTAACGGTGTATCACCTGTATGTAGGGTGACATTTTAGTCAAATTGACAAATATTTAGGTCTCCCGCAACGGGACTAAAGTTAGATTTTTTGGTCAAAATCGAAGTTTTTCATTTTTTTAAGCATGAATACAAAGAAAAGTTTTGTTTTCAAGTACAAAAATGTAAAGTTTAGAATTTTAATTAATAGTATAAAAGAATTGTATCTGTCGTGTAAAATTTACGCCTCCGGTATTAGCAGTCAAATTATCAGTTTTTTGCAAAATTAAAGTCTATTATAGACCATTTCATTTACTTTAGTCTACTTTTTCATTTAGAAATTTCTTAAAACCATACAAATATAATATATAATTTTATAAGATATAATTTTATTTATTATTGACATTCTAAATTTTACATTTTTGTACTTGAAAACAAAAATTAGCTTTGTATTTATGTTTAAAAAAATAAAAATCTTCGTTTTTGACCAAAATATCAAACATTATCTCCTTTGCGGTAGACCTAAATACTTTTCAATTTAACTCAAACTTTTTCGGTAAATATTCAATTATAAGTATTAAAATTCAGTTCATAGTCACAACTTTTTATCGACTTGAAATTTTGAATTTCAAAAAAACATTTTTCGTGATACACCCTACTGAGCAGTAAGCTGCTGCCCTATACTGCTATACTGTATCCAGATGCTACCGGGAAAGTAATACATATCAGCAAATACTTTTAAATTAGGAACTTCATTGGTAGGAGTTATATCTTTTCTTTGTGACGACATATTAACGTCCATATATCTTTCAGTCTTTTCTCATAAATATTACGTTCCTCTCAACCACAAACTCATATGGATCTCTGCTGCATTGCGATATGAGCTTATGATATTTTCCCACTCCGTTAAGTAAATAACTTCATAATTTTAAGCAAAATAACACTTTAAATTTTCCTCTTCCATCTGACCCATTTTCAATAGAAAAAGATCAAATTGGTGAGTAATAATAAAAAGTGATTTAAAAGGAAAAATTTAGTTGCGTACGCAAAAAACCTAAATAAAACTTGGGAAAACATATCCACAGCAGAGAAACGCCCACAAAGTAGGGATTGTATGGAAATACCAGCACAAAAAAACATAGATTAATAACTAAGATATACCCTTTATAGTATTATATTCCGGCTTATTAAGAAGAACATGGCACAAATAACAAACAAACAAAGTATATACGATATAGTATTCATTACTCCTGAAATAAAATAATCCATGAATAAATTCTGTAGAGTAATTTTATGAAATTCCAGCTAAAATAACCAAGTAAACAATCCTTGTACAGTAAATTTTAGAATAGATTTCCTGCGAACGCGATAAAAATGTATCCTCTTCTTGCACGAATAAAAACTCGCAGAGAATGAGGCCACGCGAAAAGTGTCATAGATCCGCGAATTTTATTTACTCCCTCTGTGAAGGAAGATCACTTTGGCAGGGACTCGTAAAGAACGGCGAAAAATTCTGCATACGATTTGACACGTCCTTCCATTCTCCGTGCGGCGAACTTTGAGACTGCGATGGAAAACATTTCCACGAGGCGTGAGCGTCAAACCTTGGGATGGAAGAAGAGGGGTTTCGGCGAGAGATTCCTCGGTTATTCCACGCATATTCCCATCGATTGTGACGGAAACGAATTCCGTCACAGCGGCGGACTCACGTTCGAACGCGGAGTTTCTGCGAAAGACAAGGGCGACGCGCACATAAAAAACGGCGAACTGGGGTCAAGGAACGTTCCTCCCCCTCTTCTTGTAGGTCATCCGAGAGAGAGGGTTCCGGAGGGAAGATGGTGGTAAGGGGTTGAATCCGGATCGATAAGAGGGAAGGTTAAAAAAGAAAATGAAAGTGGGTCCTCATAGGATGGGGAAATTGAACGGATGTGGGAGAATGTAAGGGAAGTAGGGGACGAGATAAGGAAGGAGACAAAAAAGTAGGACAAAAGAAGGAAAATTGGACCCAAAAGTTAAATGAATGGAAAAAGTACAAGGAAAAAACTCCTGTTATACACGTTCGATGTAATTGTTCTCTCTCTAAGCTCTTTCTCGTAAAAACTTTCGTACCTTGTTTCTATGTAAGAAAAAATAATGATAAATACAACCATGCGCACATAAAGACGAACTGGTCTTTCCTCTATCTAGTTATTTCTAAGTCCTTCAAACCAACATTGTCGTTCATCCTTTAATCAAGAAGTACACAATTTTCATTGTCTATTACCAAATGTAGGGTTAAACTACATAATACATACATAAATTGTCTACCACTCGATAGGTTCATCTACCTTACAATTCCCTAGTCAATACTGTTTCTCTTATTTATTGGAATATCCTTTATGTCACCTTTTTTCAATTTTCAATGTGTTATACTCACTGTACTAAGTAAGTTCCTAACAGAAAAATAATCTAAACAAAGTCCAATGCAGTGAGATAACTTCATTGTTGGTTTCTTTATACATTAAATTCGCCAGCTTTAAAATGTGCAAATTCACATAACAAGCAATGAAAGAGCTATAAACATTTTACATAATAAGGGAATAAGATAAGTAAATTTTACTTGGAGGAAGCGAGCGCTTTGAAACAATAAATTTTATTTACTTCCTAGAAAAGTAACTTGCTTGTCTATGCCCAAAAACTCTTCTCCATACATTCACGAAATTACAATATTCTACGTCATTATATGATTTACAGCTTATATTAGTGTCATAAACGCATCTTATGCTGATCATGTGTATGCTTATATGATCCTACTGTGATGATGATGATACTTTTTATTAAATGGAAAGAAGTACGGAAAATGTGATATAATTTATAATATACTAAATTAGGAACGTCCTTCAAATTTCAAATACAAGTATCAACGACAAAAATATATGCTCTAGTATATATATATTATATTATTCATGGCTTCTTTAATTTTTTTACTATCTTCTCTGTAATCCTTTAGTATTTTTCACAACTTCCCCAGGTTTTCACATCCCTTTTTGCGTTCTCCGTGGTAGAAATGTTTTATATTATAAAAATTACTTCAGTTTTATTTTTCTCTATGGAACTTCTCCTTTCCTCATGAATGTACATTCTATTCCCATATTACTTGATCAAATCTATAACTAGCACATTTAATATTCTTCCTTAAAATACGAACCCATTTTATGTATTTCATATGGGTTAAATGGAATATGGGACTTGATATTTCTTCTGTTTTGATCAAGACATTATACTGGTATTATTTTATTTGTATTGTGCATGTTATGATTGCCTTTATTTGTTCCGGCATTTTCAATATTTCTTCCAATATTTATTTTTATTATTGATTATTTTTGTCCTACTTTAATTTTTTGAAAATTATTCGTTAATAGCGGCACAGCGACTGTTTTCCTTTGATGTTTTCTGTTTTTTTTGTTGGACCGGAAGAGTCGGTTAACCCCAAACAGGATGTTATCCTAGGGGAACCTATGTCGTTCGATTTTAATTTTTGTAATATTTCTTGATGTATATAAGGAACAAATAAATAAATAAATACTGGAGAAACAATGGGGTCGCACATCATCAGGATAAAACAGAGGAAATATGTCTACATTTTCGACGGATTTGGAATGGAGCGCATAACGGATATACCAGATAAAAGAGGAGTAGGACGAGATGAAAAAGATGGACGAGTGGAACGTGAGATCTTTCGCGTTGCTACGTGGGTCCAGCAACGCATCAATCCCATTTCGTCGTCACGTGCTTCCTCTAGGATCCATTTCCTCGTGACAAACGTGGCTTCCTTCGCTAACTCGAGAGTACTTCGGAGATGTCACATGGAAAGGTGAAGATCAAATTTGTCACCCCTGGGTAATGACTGCTTACTAAAGTAAATACTTTCTGAAAGACATTTCCCTCTTCTTCAGCATTTCCACACGGAAGGGAGGACCCATTGACCCAGAGGAATTTCGAACAAACTGCCCCTCAAGACCGGCATTTGACATTTTATTCCTTCATGAAATAAGTGCAGAGAAAATTTCCTCATACAGCTCGTCTAAAGTTAGAGTTCATTACGAATAATATTTGGATTTTTAGTACTTCTAAATTTAACCATAAACACAAAAAGACATTCAATCGGCGATATTTGCCTTCAAATGGTTAGCCTCTGTTTTTAATAATTCAAAAACAATAGGGGTATGACTGAAAGCAACTAAAATCTTTCCGAGGGTAGAAGGTACCTAGTTTTACATATTCAGCAACACTCTCTTTATAACAATATTATTAGTATTACTAACCTTAATAAATTATAAATATACATAGATAAAAATTAACTCTGGATATGAAGAATTAATAAATATACTACATAATAAAAATGTCAAATATCAAAATGACTATGTTAAATTTCAAGCACAAGCAACTATTGAAAATTATCGATCAATCCGCTGATTTGCCACTCACAGTCACTTGCACAAATTTATTTTACCTCAAAAGCTTCCAATACACCTAAAATTCATTAAGTATCTGATATTTGGGAATTATTACCCGAGGAAACATTAACGTCCATGACAGTCTTTGGATTTAATTACATTATGAGAGATAATTTAAGCCTTATGATTGATTCACGCTTAATCCAACATCGCCACGACGGAAAATTTGAATCTACGTAACTCAATAAGTAGCTAAACTTTAAGATAAAGTATTTTTTAGTATAATCACAATCTATACTACCTAAGTATTGAGGTTTAGACACAGCATAATTCACATAGGAAATTATCGCGAGAAAGTAATGAATGGGCTATGAAAGTTTAAATACATTATAAATAAAAAGAAAGGCGTTGGTGCTGACGTAAGTTGATTTTCCACCATAAGATAATTTTTTTGGAGTTTAATTATAATCACTCCATAGGATTTTAAGCCGAAACAGTATATGAACGCGGAAAATAATTAGGAGAAAGAAAAAAAAATATATTCAAAAATCGTGATTACACGCATAATAGTTCTATTTTTCTATAGGTTGCACGTACATTAAAAATCTCTATGCAGTGCCATCCACTTCATTTCTTGGTAGCTTACCCCACCCTTTATATCATCTAGCATCGTCTGTCTTCGTCTTCACTTCTATTTTTCGCCTTGTATTCTAAGTGGCGAACTAAATTATAATATCTTATCCGTAACTAAAAGGCTAATATAAATCGCTATAAATAGTACATCTTCTAAGAACATTTAAGCGCCTAAAAATAGAGCAATTGTACAATCCACTACAGATACGATTCAGCTTCACTGCACGAGCCATCTTATCGACTCCCGACTTTGCCAGACCAAGAATAAAAACAGAGAAGAAAAACTCTCAAAATGTCAGGAAAATGTAAATTAGGCTCCAAGGGCCGAGTCCCAAAGTGTAAGAAAAAGTTAATGGGGAAAATAATACGAGAAAGAATAATTATCCGATACCGGGACCTTTCTTAGAGAGAAGGGTTGAGGAGAAAAAAAAAATTGAGCATTGGCTCTCCGATCGACATTCACTTGCGTCGATACAAAAGGACAAAAGAGGAACTCTGAGGAAGAGAAGCATAATAAGGGAGATACCGAGGAAGAGAGCAAAAGAAAAAATAATATAAAAGGCCGAGTTCTTTTACGAAAAAAATAAATGGAAGCGTCTCGTCGCTTCTTTTTCAACTCCTGAACTCTAAGAATGGGCGAAAAGTTTCTGGGAGTCCGATTAAGCCGCGCTTCTTTGCATTGCCTTTTCCCCCCTCTAATTCGGATCTTAATTCAAGGAGTTAATCCCCGAAATGACGAAGTGAAAATATCTGCTCGTTCCTTAAATGCGACATTTCCTCGGATCTTTTGAGGCCTTCCGCCGACTCAAACATTTCTTGGAAACCCTGTTCAGCAATTTTTTTTTAAATGCTCTTCGTTCTCAAAGCCTAATTAAGAAATAATTGAATTTTGCTCTAAGCTATGGATAAATACGTGTGGGAGCAGTAAGTTATTTGATCATTTCATAATTGCTATTTTAGTTGGAGTTTTACTTAAGACTCTTGAAATCGCTAGTTCTCGGGTGAAAATATAACAACGTCATTATAAAAAATTGATAGAAAACAACTTTGTATTGTACTTCAATGGAAATGTATGTCTTATGCGCCAAGTTTTTTCTTCTATATATCATCAGGAAATTTTTGAAAATTATGAAGTTCTTTGCTTCCCAAGTATGGGATCTTTCCACAAAGTTGAGTTTCAGCACAGTAGATTTAATATAATAAATAATTATTTTTTAATAATACATAAGTGCGTCTTACTAGAAGACTTCGTTACTTCGTTGAAATGTAAGTACATATATGCATGTAATATGTATTGTTGAAATATTCGTAATATTTTCAACAATCGATTTAAAAATGCAATAATTTATATATTTCAACGTTGCTTTTATATTCTATTATACATTGCTTGATATGCTAATATAAAAGTCAGCAACAATACTTACTAACAATAAATGAAAAACTTATTATGTTTACATAAATTTCAGGCTGATATGAACATATAATTATTATGTTTTACTTTGATAACAGAAAATCACAATCACATTTTCCATAAACATATAACCTTGCATTTTTTATAATCCCAAATCTTTGTAATATAAATGCACCTTAAATTGTAGGAATCTGAACCATAAATATTCTACGTCAAAGGAATCGTGCTTGTATGTAGTAACGAATATGCAATCTTTACGATTAATTCAACCAAGGGGGGAAATACGAAAGGGTAAGAGTGCGTACATATTAGCATACCATAAACAGAGAAGTGCAATCTTATAAAAGCGCACAAGTCTAAGCGCTTAAGATGACCAAAGATAGTCTCCCAGAAACGTTAATTTTCTTTTCTGTATCTCGCAGAGATCGACGAAAACCTAAAAGTGCAGGGAGAGTTTGAAAGAAATCTCCCATCACGCAATATATATGCAAAAACCTTAGTTAAAACGGAACCACGCCGTGCATTATCTGCAGGAAAAGTAATATATGCATAAAATCCACAGTCTGGCTGGTAATTTTGTGGTATTCTATTACGAAAGACAAAAACAGGAAGAAGTTTTCCATAAAAAAATTGATCAAATTTTTTTGCGGAAAAGCTCTTATTGTTTTTGTCCTTTGATATATGCAATTACAGTAAGGGCGATAAGAATCTTAAATAAAATCTTGAATGAACCAATATCAAATTTTAGTGCATCTTCTCTCATCATAACTCTACTCTACAGAATCACCCACGTTGTCAGGCCGACAAACTCTATTATCTCCCCAAAAATCTTAGCTGCGGGAAAACCACCAACCTTGAGCATTCGTCGAAGACGGTAAACGCCTCTCTGGGGGCAATTAGCGGAGGTAAATTCATCAATGGCAACCTAGATACTAGGGAATCTGACCCAATTCCAGACCACACCCTCATCTTAGTGCTTCGTGCTGAGCGTCGTAACAAAGAGAGGAAGGGAAAATTAAACCTCGAGCCATTTGGCTTGCTTATTTACCCCGGATTCCTTTTGCTTTCATTTTAATGGCGAGAATCTTGGCCGGGGCAATATTTTTCATCTTGAGAAAATGGTGGCGCAGTCTTATCTGTGCCGACATTAATTCCCTCCTCGCACGCATGGCTAAATTGCCGGAGTTAATGCAGCCGCCTAAGCAATCAGAGCTCACTTACGACACTGATCTTTCCCAATTTATTCCCGGGCTTCAATCAATATGGACTGCGGGAAAGGCTAAGAAGCCTCCTCCGCAATACCCTCTCCCAATCTCAATGATGACGATGCCTAACAACTGACGGCAAACATCGGAGAGGAAAATGTCCTCAGCATACAGTTGAGATATATAGACAAAACGACTTTATCAAGAAAACCAATCATAATTTATGAATTTAAACTACTAAAAATTTTTCCTGAATGGATTCGTAAATTAGAAAATGAAAAAGCATTCAGAAGGGTATGTGTAGTCATAGAAAAATATTTAATTGGAACAATATCTCCATCAAGATGTAAATTTATTGGATGTGTGTAAGGTGCGACTTATGTTTTTATTATTATTCTGTTCCATTTTGATGGCTATGTATCCTTGTGCCAACTAACTATACCTTAAAAGTTTGAAGAAATTTCTTGTATGGTAATTATTAGAAAACCGCTAAAAAATGTATGCATGTGTGTGTTTACTGGCGAATCGGCCTATTATCACCAACCGCTAAAAAACATCTATCTATTTACAGCAGGGGTCGATTTTTTGGTGAAAGGTTTTGTAAAAATTTAGACGATTGCCTAGTGCAAAGGCTAAAAATAATAATGAGGTGGATGTCACAATAAAACCAGAACGCTACGGTTTTTACATAAAAATAAATTAGGGAAGACTATTGACATGTAATATATCTGCTTTGACATTATATCATACTTTATTATCATTGCAATAAACCCTTAATTAATAAATACAAAAACAAACTTGCCTTGCCCAGGATTAGAACCCTGGACATCAGAAGTTGAAGACTAACCACAACACCGAGATCAGTGGGCTCAATTTCCCAACCCTAACCGCAAAATATTACGAAACAAATAATTGCGGAACACTTTTTCATTTCATTTCAGCAAGATAGAATACTTATCTTGGAAGAGTCTCACTCACATTGGAAATAGGTAATCTCACTCAAAAACAATATGAGTATGAGCAACGACTTCAGGGAAAATATCCTATTTTGGCCCACTTAGCCCATAAAGCGATATCACTAATGAGTCTATAACTTAAAAAATAACGAATAAGAGGTGCTCGATATTTTAACCTTAGCTTAGAAAATCCCTCATGCAATCTTTCATAGAAGCTTAATACATAATGTTTGAAAGTAAAAGAATGATACTTTTTGAATTTCCTGCTGATAAAATTAAGTTCAGTTGTATTAGATTACAAAAATGTATCCTACAAAAAAATAAGCACAAATTGACGATTGTTATTAATGAAGATATATTCGTAAATAATAACACGAATTACTCCAATAAATATAAATATAATAATAATATACACATATTTCAATAACATTTAGTTTTCTAAAAGAAATTCGACGTTAAATGTGTCCCATTTAGCTTCTAAGTAAATAGGACAGACGCATAAACGTCTCTCGTATAGATGGAATGATCTGCAAAACTTTCCGCGTCCTTTCCTTTTAAAAATGGCATTGGTGCTTGATAAGACCATGACCTTCTACGCCAAACTACGTCAGTGGAGAACCCTAGAGTCATATCCTTCTTAACAGCAACCCTTTTAAACGGTCATGAATTCCCTATTGTGGACGACTTCTCCTTGGGAAACCACCTCAGTTCTTCCCCTATTTAATAATTGCTCAGTTCACCACACTTCGCCTAATACGACCCGTCTGTCTTCGAACCCTAACGAGGAACGAATCCTTAAAATCGCCCTTTGTGTAATTTCTAATTGGGCCTTTAATCTTTAATGGCCGCCTCCTTCGAGACTCCGTCTATGAGTGGAGGAATTAACACGTCTCCTCGGGAAGACTGGAGTGAAGGAGATCCCGAGTCACGTGACCTCTGCGGCGTTGATGGAATCTCTTTGGTGGTATGTCGAAAGAACGGGGAGCATAGAAGGTGCTGATTTCGGCCCAATTTTCGTGCATGCTTTCGCAAAGGGGTTATTTTCCTCAGTGCACCTCTCGGGTCATTTGGTGAGAGGAACGAGGGTGCGTTGACTTACGCAACCTGTTGAGATTCGGAGCTTGATCTGACTCTAATGGAGATGATATATCGCCCGATGACGTGCCTCGATCTCACGGTTATCCCAAGTTAGATTATTCTCCACAAAGTTTCAGGTAGTAAAAGTGTATATAGTAAAAAAAGTCATCCTAGTTTCCTTCATTTTGAAAGGTTCTTCATCTCAGCCGTTATCATAATAATAATAATAATAATAAAACGGCTTTATTCGGGCGAGATTGAGACTAAAAGTCTCCTCTTCCATCTAACCCATCGTCATACAATACATAAATAATTAATTTAAAGAGATAGTATGAAAAAGATATGTGAAGAAATTGTGGATGTAAATAACCTAAGAAATTCTTAGGAAAAAAAATGTATCCACTGCAGGAAAACACCCACTAAGAAGGGGGATGTGAAAAATCTGCGCAAACCTACCGATAGTATTAACTAAAAAGATGGTAAGAAACATAACGGGTCAAAGATAAGTTTAATTTCATTTGATGAAGCAAATATGACATTTTTCTTAAATCTAGGTCTAGCATTCCTGCTGTTTAGGTTAGGCTTACACCTACAATTCTAACCAGTAACAGTACAAGATTTGTAAAACGGCTATCTTAAAAGCTCCCAAAACCGGGTGAAAATCATTCCTTCACCTCCGATGGTGGCAGCTTGGCTATCCAAAGTTAGATTATTCTTTGAAAAATTACATATCAGAAAGTATATATTTTCAAAATTCGTATGAGTTTCGTAGATTAAGAAAGATTCTTCATCGTAGCAGTCATCACTACGGAGTAATGAGTCATATAAAACTCTTTCGAAGGATACTATCAATTTCTTCGGGTACAACTTCGTGGAAAGACTCCATAACGTACATAAATAAAAAGATAGGCTAAATAAAGATAGAGAAAAAATATATGCGTAAAAGTCTAATCTTTTCTTTAGGTCTTCTTTCCATGGAGCAAAATGTGAAATCCCTGTGAAACCTAGATCGCCAATTTCTGAAGTTATTAACTATTTTTTGTGAAATACAAATGAATAATAACCAAATGCTTCCTTGCAAGTAGCAGTGATATCATTTTTAAAAAGCCTCAACGCCTGATATAATTTCAGGCGTGTATGCTCTCACCAGGAATCGAATCAAGGTCCGCTTGGACTAAAGAGGACCGCACTCGGCTATCCGGGAGCACTGTTTTCTTTCATTTATTCAATGATACTTACAAAAAGCAACTGGGTTCGATAATAATAATAATAATACATTTATTTTTCTCTGGGATTATGAGTCGCATAAGAGCAGAAAAAGATATACGAGTTCTATCTGCTCACATAAAAATAAATAATACAAATTATAAACAATTGGTCAAATACAAAAGATAGACAGCTTACAAAAAATAATACAAAAAAGAATAAAGAGAAAAAATATGCCAATACTATGGTAATAAGAGTAATTCTGTAGAAACAAAAAGGTAATTAAACAGTTTTTCTTTAAATGAATGATAATGTGTAAAGGCAGGTTATTCCAGAAATTTGATGACGAAATTAAAAAGGATTTTAGGTAGGTGTTAGTCCGAGGGATTGGGCATAGAAGATAGTTAGGGCCGGAGCGGGTAATTTTACAGGGAACAGAATATTTGTATGTAAACATGTCATAGATATACTGCGGTTGAAGATCATGAAAAACTGTATACAAAAATGAACCAAGCATGTATTTTCTCCTGTCTTAACCACTTCAACTGACGGCGGTAATTGGAGATATGAACATCTTTCCGAAGGTCGAAAATGAATCGGATGCAGTTATTAAGAAGACGAAGTAATTTAAGGTCTAGCTCGGCTGTTACATCATCGTACACTAGGGAACAGTAGTCAAATGCCGGACGAATGAGAGTGGAGACTAGCATTTTACGGGTTGCTTGAGGTAGATTGTTCTTTTAGCTGATATAATATTTTATTAACCTTATTCGAAATTTCGGAGACTAACGGATTCCATGAAAGCGTGTTTGTGAGGGTGATGACAAGATTACGGACCGAATTCTTAAACGATAACTGGCACTGAAAATGAAAAAGGATAGTAATGGAGCCAAAAATTATTTAATGATACATCTTAGTAAACCGGTTGCTTAGAATGAAAGCCGTAGAAAAGTTATAGTTTCTTCTCTTACAAATTTTAATGGATTTATAGAAAACCTCAATCTCCTCTAAGGGTCTTAGAAAGTCAATCCAGCGGATTTATCTTTCGTAGTAACATTACCATAAAAATTAATTACAAAATATAAATCGTGAAAAGATTCAACGAGTCAATTGTGACATAACTGATAGATGCTTAAACTAGTGCACTGTTAACCCCTTTACTAAATTTATAAACTGAGATTGTTTACGTGAGAAGTAATTCTAAACAATTTGAAGTTATAATATGACTCAAACTCCTTCGTTAAAACAGCATAATCTCAGAATGCATAGCGTCTCATCCTCAAGAGAAAAATAAAGGGAAATAAGAAGGAATGAAAAGAAACGGGACGTCATTGAGGCTCGGAAAGGAAAAAAGCGGATGAGAAAGGGAAAGACATGGGCGCCTTTGGGCGATGTGGAGAATAGTGGAGATTCACAAGGGGACTGTGTTTGAGGAATTGAGGGAAAAGGAACGGAGAAAGTGAGACTGTGTATGTCAATTAGAGATGGGAATTTGTAAAGCGGGGGACTTATCCAGGATGAAAACAGATTCTGCGGACGAGAGGTTCTTCTCTCTCTAACGGCAACAATTTGTCCCCGAATGGGAAAAGAATTCCCCTTCCGAATGAATAGCAGCGCAAGTCGCAAGCGAATCTCGGAGCAACGAGGGAATTTTTCCACAGGTTTGTGGGAAACCAATTTCCATGGAACTCCATTGGTATTTCGAAAAAAGGTAAGTATTTTCGCCAGCAAAATAATGCTGCAAAACACTAACGACCATTTCCCAGAGTAGTCCAAATTCCGACTTCAATTACGAAAATAACTGTTTTCACTATTTTTAAATTTACTTGTAGTACACGTTAAGCAACGATGCCGTGCCTCGAAAAGGAGTGGAAAATTTATTTTTCTTACAGACTAGACAGCTGTACTATTTTCAACAAAAGGTTACATGGAACTATTTATATATATCATCCACATTATATTTTTAACTGACGCAACCATGCATTTTTTGCGTAGTATCATCCTCATGACAAACACATCGAAACCGTTTCCGCATAAATTGAAAATCTATTGTGGATAGCATGAATAAATAGTTCTATGTAATCTTATGCTGTTATATGGAATTACTCCAAGCAAAGGCCGAAATTATCTATACAGTAATTGTTTGCTGTCATTGTTAGCTATAAATATAAAGCACTAAATATATTAATATTTTAATGAAAAAAATTAATTACAGGAAAAAAAACTCATTTTCATTCTATATTTATACAAGTTTGTGTTTTGCACTTTCCTTCAAATTTTCTTTCGTGTATGCCATTTATGAATTAGAGTCTAAGGATAAACAGTCAAAAATACTTTTGCCATTTGATTTAGTTTTCTTCTAAATTCGTAAACAATGCAATAGAGAAAATTATGTCTATATATCATTTTCTAAGAAAAATGTAATTAAAAAATTTCAGTTGTCTTAAAGTAATTATTGGGTTATGTCTGCTTTAATTTCAACGTAATATAATTACATAAACTCCGCAAAAACTAGTTAGAGAAGTATGTTAGTGCTTAAGCAGGTAATTACTTTTAACATATATCTAACTGCGTATGCAAATAATCCTATGTAATCATTCCTTGGCTTATCTTTCAAAGATAATGTAATCTCCTTCTAAATACGATAAAACCGTTCTCTCTTCTAGTACGTAACTAATGCTTAATCGATCACAGGAATCCGTAATTAAAATTTCTGAAGGTGAACACTTTCTTCTCGAATATCTATCAGATAATCTTCCGCTTTCACCGTACGACACAGACTAAAAGCTAACACATTGATACGGGGAAATAATTACCAGGAATTTCAGCAAGACAGAACGGAAACGATGCGGGTGGATGATCCAATCAAATATTTCCACGCCTTTCTCCACTTAAGGGCTGGACAATCCCACACCTGTGCTCTTCCTTTCAAAGGCTAGAAAAAACCCTGAGCATTCCACTGCTAAATTGTTCTCATTGCGCGCCCAAGCGTAACTTTCCATTCTGGAGGCGAAACCGCTTGATTGCCTCTCAATTTCAAGCATCCACTCTGCTCTTTCCTCCCCTTTTTGATTAAATGAATAAACTCCCCGAGAAGATATTGGAGGGAACTGGAAGTAAAGCTTAGATTCGTTTCCTAATTCCTTCGAACAATGAAGTTTCCGACAAAATGAAAGCAGCCTGCGGACAGTAATTGATTACAGCAATTAGATTTGGAAATTTTATTTCTACTTTTAATAATACAATTAAGTTACGGTAAATACCGTTGTGAAGTAAATACAAGCAGATAATTAACTAATAATAAGATATCATAGCATACAAACCTACCTTTAACTTGTAGGAAATAGTAATCAGATCTTAGGTGGCACTTTCATTAAATCATCGAGGGATAAATTCAGCGATAAAATTTATCAATTCTTTTTTTTGCCTTACGAAATGCTCAAAATAATGCAACTATAATCCTGAAGAACCATAAATAACTTTCAAGAAACCTGATTACAAGTAAATCATGGATTTAAAGGGTTTTAACGATGTCACGGCAGACGAAGAGTCCATTAATCATATTCGCTGGCATATTTGAAAGTTTTCATGGATCCTAAATTACATTAAGAATAATCTGCAGAGGAAAATACCATTTTCTCGTAATAGTGGGCAGAAATGGGCATCATCCAGCAAGTTAAGATAATTTTTATTTTCATCGGGCAATGAGCGCACCAAAAATAATCTTTTACCGTTTATTCTATTAGCTAATCCTATTTATCTGGCGATTTCGTTAGCAGGGTTACTAGTTACCCTTTACGGTTGTATACTTTTGAACCTGTATTCAGCAGTACTTTTCTATGCTTAAAGAAGTCAATTACTATAAGAACTACGATGGTCAAAATGTTAACTATATATTAATAAATAAATAACGTCCTTATTTTGGGCGAAAGTAGGTAATATTTTACAATCTCCTTTTTCCATTTAACTGATCATCAACTTTAAAATACCTATCAAGTATACAATAGAAAAACTAATTCAAATAAATAGTGAACAGGAAAGAAATAGCTGCGGATTTTGTAAAAAAAACCTAGGTAAAGGTTATGGAAAAGTTTCCACAGCAAGGAAACACCCACAAAGAAGGGGGATGTGAAAAACCTGCATTAATCTACAGAAAAAATAACTGAAATGTGTTGAATGATACCCTTATTGTATGAACTAGAACTAAAAACGTGACGCAAATTTAACTAGTTTAAATTTAATAAGTTAAATTATTTAAAAATATGCAAATTCGCAATGAAATCATGAGCATCATTTGATGATCAAAATGATGAAAATATTGAAATCTCCTGTATATATGAAAATAAAAAAAGAAAGGATACAATTAGTAAGAAAAATTGTGAACCATACGGTAGGTAAGTCCATTGAATCAATACTTCCAACTCCCCGCCTTCAATCCCGCGCTTAAAAAATCTAAACAAATCTACATCCTAATCACGGCAGCTCCGTCTCCTCCATTCCGGTGTCTTTAAGTTGGATGGAAGCAGACGGTCGTCTTAAAGATTTAATCAAATTTTTGCCTTGAGTACGGGATCCACCCGGAGAAGAAGAAAATCCGGGAAATAAATCCGAGAGCGCCTTAATTTTTTCGAGCCGAAGCAGACCTCGAGTTGAATGGAAACCGGAGTCGGTTAAGTAGGCCCTCCCGAGAGTGGGAAAAATCCTTCTACGCCGCAAATCCCCAGATTTTCCATCTCGGGAATTCATCCGACACCCAAAGAAAAAGGCGTATTATAAACCCACCGTTCTCAGTCATCCGGTTTCTAAACATTCCGGATATTCTATTCACCTTTATCGTCCCCCATATACTTTATAAACCTCTGTACTCGACAATGGTATATCAAGGACAAAAGGGTTTGAATTTGCGGAATTGAGGGGAGAACTGACGTGTGAAGTACTGTCCCAACTTATGGGCAAATCTAGTTACAGGAGAACTTGACAGGGAGTTCGTTCGGTAACACGCGCTCCTGGGTACGAGTTGCGTCTTGGGTAATAAAACAACGGTCTAATGGCAAATATCGCTTGTCTCCTGCACGTGCTGAACAAATCCTATTGCTCCCATTCTATTAACTCAAACTTGCATCTGTGGTTTCTCGGATGAAAACTTTTCCGCCTTGGCTTTCTAGTGTTGCACAGTGCCATAGCTTGTGATTCAGGGGTGACGGATCCAGGAAAGATATGAAATATGAGGATGACGTCTTCCAGATCATTCTGATGCATTAATTAAATCCGTAGGAATTTTGCAAATAAAATACGTGAAAATCCCATGAACTTCCATTAAACAGATGAGAAATCTCAAGCGCAAAGGATCAAAAGATATTAGCTAATTTCTAAATTGAGATATAATTTAATACTTCACGGTTGTCAATCCTATGCTCAAATAGGCGGTTTCCTTTTTATTATACATCGTAGGTTACTTGTATTCCTATTCTATTTGTGCGCCTTTTTCTGCTATTGAAATTGTTATTTAGTTGACTGCCATATCATGTTCCCTTATAGTTAACTTGAGTCCATGAGAGAAACTTCGACTCCTCATGTTTAAAATCGTATGATTTGTAAAAGATTCGAATGCGATGTAAATTTTGTACGAGGCCCCAGAGCTGTTAGGGACAAAATTTATCCCTAACAGAAAAAGATCAATAATTCTATTTTTTAATAAGATAAAGCAAAAGTAACTTTTGCAATTTCTTTATATCATAAAATGGTACATTAAAATGACACTAGCTTTACAGGTATTTTTCTAAATAATGAACCTTCAGTTAGCGCGTTGAATAACTAACATCTTGCCAATAACTAATGTCAGATCGTAGCCTTAGAAGTATAACAGTTAAACTAGCGAAAAATTAGCAATCACATAGCAACTACATATTATATATAATATTTAGTATAGAAATCAATAGCGATTGTGTATAATACGTGTTTCTACTCCGTAATTCAATTTTTAAACGTTTTCAACCAATACTACATCACAGTTTCTCAATCTATAGAAGTAATTTGCTCGTTCCTACCTTCATAAACCTCTGCTTTCAAGTAAAATGAATATCACTAAATCGATTGTATTCAGTCTACTTCTGTATATTTTAACTTCCAACGGTTACCTTATGATGTTAACCAATACAGCGGATAGGATTAAACGCAGGCAATTTTTCCGATAGTCTTTTCAGAGATTTTTAATGCATCCCGATAGGATATGCTGCATCCTCATTTGAAGCCACCGTCACTTTTTCATTCATTTTACTCCATTTTTGAGCTTCTACATCACCAACGCGGTATACGTGTAAGTGAAGCGGAATTGGATGAAAAATATCATGGGATCTCACAATCACCCGAATGAAAAAATGACGTGGATGATGCAACTTTTGATTAAACCATTGGGATCACCGCGAGCGATGATGGCGAGAAGATTACAAGGGATTAAGAGCATTCGACGCCGCGTATAATCCCACAGCATGGATTGAAAACTTGAAGAAGTTGCTGCTAAAAATAATGAAGAATTTCCAGGGATAATCTATCACAGCGCGTGAAATGGTTCCAAAAACGCGTGGTATACATTTATCGAAACATAACCAGTTAACTCTGGGGAGATAAAGTGGCTGTGTTTAATATAAGTCGAAAGAGTTACGAGTTTGTTACATAATTATTTATTATTCCATATTCTGCAAGTAGAATTTCTTTCAGTGGTAGCTCCAACCATTGTCTATGGATAACTTTACTAAAACCCCAATCCCTCAAACCAGACGTCACACACAAACAAATATTCCAAAAGTATCATCATTACAGACAGCACTTGAACACTTAAACGTGAATTATAAAATGCATGAATAAAAGAACAGAGCGCGTTGATACTAAAATAGTGTTATGGAACGGATCAGAAATGTTTTTAACAAACTGTATCTGGAATTATGAGCCTACCACTAATCCTGAAAAGTTCTCAGTAAAACATTGTATTTCTCCGTAAAAATAGTTGTATACTCACATCTATGATTATAGACTATACTAAAATGTTCAAGCCTCTCAACGTCGTTAAATTTAGTAGGAAATGGTTTAGACGCGGGAGGGGAATCTATGGCATTCATACTCAAAGTTGCTAGACGGGGAATTACTTTTTCCCGTGAAACGTGCTATTATTGTTACATAACTAAGCTTGAATGATTTACACTATCAATTAAATAAACGTATATTCTGTTTGTTAATATTGATGAAATATATTATAATTAAATTAATGAAAACATCCTAATTGCACCATTGATGAAACATTGTATCCATCTTCATCCATCTCAAGCTATGTTTGGTAGTTTTATACTATCAAATATGGCACTCTTCCGACATTATGTTCGCCGTACCTGATCTCGGCTATATGATATATGAATGACGAGGATGAATAACAGCACAGCTCGAGGTATCACAAAGGAACCACACATTTCGAAGAAAAAAGGGCTGAAAATCGATGGAAAAGGGAAACCGATCAAGTAAGAGCTCATCTTTAACACCCTCATATATAGGGGACTGAAATTGTAATGGAATAAAACAATATTCACAAAGGCCATGGACTCATACTTAATATTTTACAGCATCGTCTATAAGAATATACAATGCGAACATACATAATTAATAAAATGTATTTAATGGTGATAAAGAAACAATGATTTGTGTTTTATTGTAATTAATGACAATTTTGAATTAACGAAATGTGTAATCGTATTTTATACAGTATCGCGTTTAGAAATGAGGAATTATAATAAGGCGCCAAGTTCATTTAATTTTTATTTGCGAAGTAATGTTAACTTTTGATTATAAAACTATCCGTAAAGGTTTATTGAATAGTAAATAGCTATGTTTGACAAGAAGAGGTAATAAATACCGTAAATCTACACTTAAGTTACACTGCAAATATATTGGATGAATATGTGAGGTGTAAGTAAATATTGTCACCTTTTGGATCTTCGATAAAATCTTTGGATAAATTATATCACGAAGCACTTAACATACAATTGTTTTAAAGATTTACTAATACCATTTCATTCGATCTATACAAAATCTAACAAATTTTGGGGAAAATCAATCAATTTCAAGTAATTATTTATTAAATTAAATTATTTAAATAATAGTAATCAAATGAATATTTACCATTTTAATTAATTAATTAAAACTGTAATTATTAAGTAAATAAATGTATTATTAATTTAAATTAATTTCATTGGGCTCACATAGGGAGAGTGAATATGATTAACAGCGTCAGTCATATCTGTTGAAGTGGGGCTCTGCACCAATTGCCAATGACAAAACATCCACTCAGAAGGCAAGCAAATTTGAACGTCAATGCTCTTCAAAGTAGTAAAGAGTATCTCAGAATTAAGAAGAAAATTGGTGGAGAGGAAAGCGTGTTATCCGTTCAGCTGCTCAGGGTATCCGAGGAAAAAAGTATCATAGGGCCGCAATATCACTCTACGCCAGCAGATTAAAACCTCCAGCTCCGGTGGCTTAACTATTTAATAGGAAATGACTAGGAGTTTTTCCCTCTTGATTCATCAACCTAAGCCCATGGGACGCGGCTACATAGAAACAGATTTAAAGTTGGCTTTAATGAGAAGATGCAGCTACGTCACACACTTCCGTCGCATCCGAGGCATTGATCCACATGCGGTTCGAAATAAACCAGGCGATAAATTTGGCAATGAACGTCGGAATCCCACACCCTTTTTTAATCCCGTACCGATCATCGCGAGAAAATCTAGCTATAATTGCAACCCGATTTTCAATTTATTCGTACACTTTCCAATGCCCTATAAAGGATAGTTCGAGGAGAAGTTAATAAATTTGCAATGGGAAGCGTCGCCATTAGGTTTTCGTAAATAAATCTATGAAAAACTCAATTTTTTTATACCTTTTACAAGGAAATATGATCTTGTCTGCGGCAGACTTTTTTTCCTTCACTTCTCAAAAAAAATGGAAATATAGTTTACGTCACTAAATGAAAATGTATTCACAGATAATATTTTGTGATGGCTTCTCTCTCCTACGATAAGTGATAGTTATTACTAATAATAATTAAAATCAAGGACTTTTTTCAGAGCGAGACTAGTCAGTCTCTTTTTAAATCCTATACCATCTACTATTTATAGATATTTATGATGGGTGAGTAATCTGAAACCATATTCGTCTTCGGAAAACGTAACTTATCTTTATTTATTTGAGAATGGAAACCTATTTTCTCATCCACAAATTTTCTAACCAGTTCCTGAGTGCATTTTTTTTAATTGACAGTTTCATCGAACAATGAGAAAGCACCAACATATACTGAACTGTAATACGTACATTTTCTAAAATAAATATCTTTTCTAATGCATACTAACTTTAAATTTTCAATTGTCCAAAACACAATAATAACATTCGTCAGACTATTCCCACGATGCATCAGTCTTAGTTGCACTTGCTGAGTTATTACTTCATGACAGTACTCACAAGCATATGCTTAACCTTCAACTGCATAATATAAACAGAGAAAAAATATTTATTCTTCTCCAGTTTCAAAAATATGGATTTCCTATAAATACAGAATATTTTTAACAATACATTTACATGAGACTATTGCAAGGGAAAAGAAAACAGGATCGAGACGTAAACACCGAGTTGGATGAAATAAACTTTGAGCCGAATGCTCGATGAAACAAACAATGTTTTCCTAACGAAAAAATAACAGCTGACGGAAATTCAAGCACGGGAGCAATAATAACACCCAGTTCTATTATTTTCAAAGCACAGTACATACCTTCCATTGCAAAACGGCAAAATAAGAAGATACAGTAGCGAGCTCAAAAAGAAATTCTGTACAACCATTCCTTGATAGCACCCATGTTTTATTATTTTAATCAATAAAATTCACGTATAAGTAATATCCATTTAATTATGACGCGGTTAAATCATTTTTCAAAAATGTCTTCTTGATGCATCTCTAGAGAGATAATTTACTTTCATTAAGTTTCTTATCCAATTTAATCTTCGACTATATTTCCAACGCATGCCACCAAGATTTGGACAATTTGACCTTTGAAAAGAAGTTGAAAAATAGGGCAACGTTAGTCATTCTAAGATGTGATAAAAGTACCCCAATTAAATTCATGCTTAAAGCCTTACAGTGAATATCAATAGAGGAAAGAACTTTCTTACAATTAGTAAATAAATGTAATACTTAATAATGTCAGTATGTTTATATATCGATGACTATCAGCCATATATCACTAGCCATATTTTAAATAAAGAATTCTCAAGCACAAAACGACTTTCTGAAGAAAGGTAGTCATGATTGATTGCTTTCAATATTTTATAGTATTCCTTGATGGATACGAAGATTAGAAAATTAAAGATTTTGCAGAAGGGAATTAGAAATTATTGTTAAAAGAAATGATGTAACAATATGCATGTATATAATTCACAGTCTCAGGCGTCGTTTTGTGGAAATCCATCTCGTAGAAGTGATGAAAGGCTCGCACTTTTTTAATCTGTGGAAATCTGTGGAAAAATAAATCTGTGGAAAAAGTACAAGCCTTTCCTCATTTCTTTAATATGCATGTACTTAAAAAGAGGTCAGTTTTCTCTCTCTTATCTTATTATTTATCTTGCTTCTTTATTTGTAATATTGTTTATTTCTCTCAATTTTAACTTAGTTTTTTCAAGAGAATTTCTTTCTTTGTAAATATTATAAAAATATTAAAAAATACCACTGGTACAAACTATTATATGAAGATGAAGTGGTTTACGTTGGTGAAAGCAATGCTTCATTGGCATCAATATAATTGGAAAGAATGATGTTTTCTCCTGTTTGAATCTTTGGCTTTCTTATTTCCGATAAGAGCACTGTAGTTATGTTGAAGCCTACAGATATTTGATGGAGGATCAAATCCGACGTAAAGAAAATTCTAAACAAGCTTCCGGGACTAATAAAACAGTACACACAATATAAGAATACATTTCCCTTCCCACGTGAAATAAGTTAGAAAGAGCAAAGCTAGATTTTTGCGTGTTAGAGAACGCTGATCAATAAGGAGCGGGCAATTCAATATATAACGACTCCTAGCCGTGCGGCCACTTGAGCAAGCAAGTCATAGCTTCGATAACTGTCGTTTACACGGTTCAGCAGTTCCGACACGTTTCGAGGCTCGGTGGGAAACCGTGAAATGCAAGTCATGCAAATCACCCGTCCCCGTGCTTACGCTCGAGCATCCACGCGTGCGTTTCACTGTTTTTCCAGCGAATACGCGTTTGTGTTTACGCCCGCGCTCCTATGCGCAAGGTTCGAGGGAATCGCTTCTCCGAATTTAATTAAAATGTATTTTCTTCTTTTTGAAATTGGAATGAGTCGATTCTTGGGAGAATCTCTCATCGCTGGTGGAGGAATTTGAAATTTAGCGCAAGATGGAGCAATACAATTGGCGATTAAAAGCCATACTTGGAATAGTCGATCGAAAGAGTAAAAAACCGATTTATTTAATTATTTATTAAAATATTAAACTATTTATAATAGCTATAATTTCAATTTATTTTAATATTTTTAAAATACATAAAATATTTATCTATTTTTACTATAATATACTTTAAATATAATGTAGATAGTATCAAGTAAATGGTTACTCATTTATCCAAGCAAGCAAACCGAACACGCACCTACTTCGGTGCATTTACCAGACTTAGAAGCCCATTGACTAAAACAGGAAATTGTCCAAAACTATTACTTTTGCAGTTTTCTCTAAAGATTCCAAAGGAAAAATGAAAGCTATTTATATAAATAGATTTAACGAATAAACTATTCACTTTCAAATTGAGAGGTTGTTTTCGCAATTTTTTTAGTTTATATTGGTTTTGTTATACGAAGCAATACAATTCTTTTTCATTAAAAAAGTCAGCAATTTTAAAAAGCCGTGATCGATGTTGCTATTGCTTTTTATTAAAATTATACATGTTCTCTGTTGCATATCAAATATATCGAAGAAAGATCAGAATTTGAAATCTTTTTTCAAAGATCCATAAATAAATAATAGCTACTATTGTTATTTATCTTTTTAAGGTAGTTAAAAGAGGTTTCTCGGCAAAATTAACATTTTGCAAACGTAATATATCTAGATTCTTCACTCTGATCCACTGCGGTGGAAATAGTAAGACTGAATGTTCTTGAAGATCTTGTTTGAGTTACAGAAATTCAAACTAATCAGCAGAAATTTAAGGGTATAGAAAATCATCTAGTGAAGTCATTATCCTCAAATGAGTAAACAATTGCAGAAGCTCACATTATATCTGCGAATACCGTAAACGTGCAATTACTAGACTCCTTAACCATCCCATACCCCATAGAACCCATACCTATTAAGTACGTAAGGACAAAATGTTTCTTTTTGATAATTTCATATACTTCAATGTTTCTTATTCAATGCTTTTCTTTAGTTTATTCATAGATTTATCTGCCGTTATATTTCTGAGAAGAAGGAATAGAACAGAATCGGACTTCAATAATAATAATTTACGCTTCGCGTCATCACATATCATTGTTTCGTTAGCGTATTATAACCCATTATATACTAAGACTATGACGCAGTTGAACGCACTCCAGATCAGCTCTCCCAGTAACTCTGCCATAATCCGTCGTACGAGAAGAAGATATGGATTGTACTCCTTTCCCCTTCACCCAATGCACTCGCCAAAGACCGTTTCAACTCTATCAGACCTTTCTTCCGAACGACTATTAATACTCATCAATTCCTCGACGCTCATCAATTCTGGAGAAGTGACGCGAAGATCTCTCGGTCACGGAACATTGCGCAACCGCAAGGGCCCATTTCCCAATGGAGATACGAACACGCGACCCCTTACAGCGAAAGAAACAATCACGCCACAAGCAGCAGCCACGCCTGCCACTCCACGGTTTTATCGGAGCGTTTGCTCTCCTAGGAAATTGCCATTGAGCCCGTGTGTCACGCGAACACGCCTCCGGAGGGAGAATGGTGAGGTGAAACTGCGCTGGGGTACACACGGCCGTGCCATTGGCTGCGGCTACGTCTCATTTATACCCTGAAAATATTTCGCTCCTTTTCTAAAAGAAGTGTTTAGTGTTGAAATCATTCGGGTTAAAGGAAAAGGAGAAAATTGACAATATTTCCTTGCAAAGAAAGATATTTTGGAACACGGCTGTTAAAGAATTAGAGTTACACATAAGGAAAGGTTTTAGGTGAGTTTGCACATAAGGGCGTGCACCCAGGAAACGGGTCGGACGAAAGTACACTTGCCCTTGCACACAAAGTCCCCAAAACGGCTTGTTAAAATGTTCTGGCCGGGTAGCCTAGGTGGTTAAGGCAGCCTCCCGGATAGAGGAAGATCCCGGGACTTTCAGCCTTTTTTCAAGTCCGTTTTTCATTGGGAAAGAATTAAAGGTTTAAAATATCCAATTCGGTACTTCCCTAATCACTTCTGAAGACGATAGCATCGCTTTTGAAATGCGAATTGAGTGCTCATAAAAGAGCGGTGTTCTTTCTCGTTTTCTCCGAATACCGGTGAATGAGACGAGGAACGCCGATAAAGTTATACGCAATTGGAGATGAATTGGATGAACTTCTAATATTTCTTAATTCAGAAATATTCGCGTAGCTATAAATATCATGTTTAGTTCACGTTAAATATAAAAACTTTATTATACATAAATATATATTATTTTCATTTCAGTTCCTCCTTGGTAATTTTCAAGGATGCACTTTAAGGTTCGAAAACACCTTTTACCTTTTGACTAAACATATCAAGGTAAATGGGAGGCACAGTTTTATCTTTGATTCACAAGTCTTTAGATTGTAATAATCATAAGGATACAATTATATCTAGAATTACTGACCCATAAATAAATCATAAATATTAGCATAATTATAAAATTCATCCTTCAATTCGTTATCCGTTAATTGAAAAACCATTTATGTTTCACTATGCGAACATTTATCCGCAATTTCATCATAGAACATTTTTCTATACTGAACTTGTTTCACGAAAGCAATGCAATCCTTTAAACGAAAATTTCGACTGAATTCAACTCCGTAAAACTAAAATAGGAGATCTTTCCCAGAAACTCCAGGTGTTTGCTCAAATTTATACTATGCAGTAGTTTAAATATTTCCTACGGGAAAATGGAATTCGAAATTTCATTCGTTATTCAAGCTGTACATTTAGATTGAGATTCCTTCCGAAAGTAGAAATTCATGCTCTAATTTTTCAAGGGAATATTCCACAACAAAATAAATAGATTGCGAGCTTCGCTGTACTATGGAAAGATTAGCTATAAATATCAAATATTATATTTTAATTCCACAAATAGATTATGAAACTCCTAGATGAATTAAATGCGACCAATAATCAGTTTTAAAATCCGTGATATTTTGGATTTCAATGAAGGATTTTTGGGATAGGGATAAGAAATACGATACTGCGGTAATTCCGTCCCTTCACAGCAGGAAATCCCTTATTTAAAGAATGGGAAAATTGGTAGCATCAATACGGAAATTTCTACAATAAGATAACCTTCCTCAGAAACAAATCAAAATTTTAATATCGACAGGAATCGGGTCGGTTAAAAATTCAAATGTATATTTAGGTAATATCATGCTTTACCGATTATCAAATTCTGCCTATCAAACTGTTATGGAATCTTTAGAGTAAAACCATAAAAATGCATTTTTTTACCGGAATTATTACACTAACTAATATGGTCTATGAATAAATATTTTGCATCAATCTAATTAATTTAATTATCTAAGAATGCAGCTTGTCCAATAAACTTAAACTTCAACACTTAAATTTAAAAAATTTACATACCAAACACTATCGATACAGCTCATTATATTGTGTAGGAGTCATTTCTTACGGCTCTGCGTAGGCATTGCAATAGTTTTATTGATAAAGTAAATATTGTCTAGCGTAACTCGGTGGAATTTCATATTAGAAACTTAAATAACAAAGTAAAAAGAAATAGCATGTACCAATTCCACAAATAGTGTGGAGCTTCATACAAGTGGCATTATTTCTTATGACTATATTATTAATAATTGGAGAAGACTAAAAATTAATAGAACTAATAAATAGAGAAATACAATAGAAATAATAAAATTGATGAGTAGAGTAACCAAAGTCCACTGTCGATCATATTTTTCAATTATGTTCTCACATTTTGTTTTGCATTCTGATGAAGACTTACTACTAATTGCATCGTAATGCAAGAGATTGAATTCCTTATGATCAGCTTTGAACCGAGATTAAAATTTAAGCTAATAAAACATTAGAAAAATATTCTGGTTGTGCATATTCTGTGAAATAATATCGGCGACTGAATCATAGATACTATAATAGTAACGAACTGTTGATATTGCAATCTAAAATGAGAAAAATTAATATAAAATTGCTATATACTCAAAAATTTAACCTTGGTTGGTTAACGAGCACAATATTTACATGTTTCGTAAATAAAAGACTCCAAAAAATCCTCATCGTAGGCAACAATATTTGTTGGATGATAGAGAGAAAAACTCCGGCGCGGGGGCAAGCAGAATCCGCCTCTATAAATCCAGAAAACTTGGCGCTAATTCCGAGCCAGGGAAAATAAAAAAACCGTAACTACAACATCCGCAGAAACGCATACAAAAATGCTATTGACCCACTTCCTCTAGAGCCAGCTACTCGTGAATCGTAACTGAAGATCGCGCCCCACCCCCCATTTCGCCGCAACTCAAAGATTGATGAAAGGGAATGCGAATCGCCTTTGCGAGAGAACTGATATCAAGGTGCGGCATTGGGAAAGTCCTATCCATCGCATAAAGAGGGGTTGGAGTCAAAGAAACGATTTTAAAGGGTACCGATGTAGATATGGCGCGTGCGATGATGGGTCTCCAACCTATATAAAGCTACGGCGCCCGGTGAATTGGTCCGGGGGGAATTCGTACGCGGGGAATTGATCCCCCTCGCTGATGTTGTACTACCAACCCCCCCGGTTAATTTATTTATAACATTAACCAATAATCAGGGCGAGTAGATTAACATAAGACTGAATAACAGTACTAGAACATCAGCGCGGGGGATCAATTCCCCGCGTACGAATTCCCCGCGTACGAATTCCCCGCGTATGAAATCCCCGGGTACGAATTCCCCGGGTACGAATTTCCCGGGTACGAATTCCCCGGGTAAGAATTATCATCGTACCAATTCTCCGCGTACGATTTCTCCGCGTAAGGATTCTCTGCGTACGAATTCTCCGCGTACGAATTCTCAGCGTACGAATTCTCAGCGTACGAATTCTCAGCGTACGAATGCTCCGGGTAGGAATTCCTCCCGGATCAATTCACCGGCCACGATACACTACATATTCGTGGACTGGAAGAGTTACCGGCTGCGATGGCAGAGTGGTTAGCGTGCTAGCACTCTAATGCCATGTTTCGAATTCTGATTAATTCCAAATTATTCATGTTAAGTAATGGTTGTGTGTGTTTGTAAATAGCTATTATTATTAATTTTAAGTTACATGTACAGGACTATAAAGGTGAATATTTGTTTTAAAATCCTGTATTTCTTGAATTTTTCATGCCATGTAAATTAATTTGTAAGCCGTTCACAGGCAGGGATTATTCTTTACAATGTATAACTGTGTTACTTGAATTTTCTGAATAAATTCTTTCCATAATAATTTTCAAAAAGTAGTAATCCATTTTTATATTTATTAATAATAATGAACTAAAAATTCAATAATAATTAATAATATAGAACTGAAAAATTCAATAATTAAATTCTCCATTATTCAATAATAATTTCTCCATCTTTCCCACACATAATTTGAAACACCGAAAAATTCAATAATTATTAATAATAATAAAATGATAATTTAAATAATTATTAATTATTATTATTATTGAAATGGATGTAATTGGGATTCATCCTGTTTCTATCAGAGAAACTATTATTATTAAGTTCAACGAACGTCAATACGCTTCGTAAAGTATTACGACTACAAATCAGTGGGCGTTAAGCAGATGTTTCAGAATGCGGAATCAGAATCCTTAGAAGTTACAAAATGTAAACAAATACTTAATTTTCTTAATAAATACAGAGATATTACGCATCCTCCCTGTTGTGTAGGCCGTTCAGACTCTTCGAGGAAGACCAGAGAAATACGTAGATGCTAGAAAGACTCCTTTCAAAAATATATATTTCGCGCGAAGAATACGCAAAAGTAATCGATACGAGAAGTAGAGTAATTGAACGTGAATCTGCCATACGCCGATAGGCGGCTGGCAGGAATAATATGAAAACATACAAGTGGCATTCTGAATTTTCTGTGTGAAAATCCAAGTCATACGAACTTCGCAGTTTTCATAATTAGATTGACTCAGAAAACCTAATCAAATGTGCCAACTTTGCTGAGAGGGGGGATTAATGAAATTTGCTTCGTGTTACTCGAAGGGACGAAGGACCCTTTGGTATTTTGAAAAGAAGAGAGACTACGTCACATGGTCATCTCCGAAAAAGGAAGTTCGACCGATCGTAACTAATCGAGGGAAAACTGTAGGTCTACGTCGAAGAAAACTCTAGAAAAACATTATAGACTGAACTGGCTTATGTTCTCCCAACTTTCACCAGAATGACCCAACATAGTGAATAAATTGTCATGCATTTTGTCAATCTTTCGTCATGAAGAACGAACCAGAAACGAGACAATTTTTATGAACCCAAACGTAACTGATTTCGATAAATTCGATTTCGATTATTCTGTAGGTCTACAAAAAGATTTTTACAGGAGGCATTAGCAAATATCTACTAAATAAATAAGATTTTTATATGATGCTGAAGATATACATTTTGAATAGAAGGAGATAAACAAATATACCTCTTAAACGATGTATTTCGAGTTCATGTAGTTGTAGGATAGTTAATAACTAAATCCGAACTTAAAAAACAAAGAAATATATTTCTAGTGGCAATTATTGAGTAAGAAAATCAATGTATAATTAAATTTATTACGTTATTATAAATATTCAAAAAATAAAATCACTTAGTAACAACATAATTGCATATTAAATATTATTACACGATAATACTATTAGTTATTCATAATTTAGTGGGAACAATCAGTTTAATTTCCTATTATGCATTCTCAAGCTGTGGAATGAATCTGGATAAAAGATTTTTAAATGTTACATTCTACATTAAAACACCTGAACTCTTGTTACCAGGAGTGTAAAAAAGTCACTGAGATATTCATGTATTTAAAAGTGAAATTTCCAAAATCCTATGTTAATCTAAAGAAGAGAACCCATCAGAACTAATGGGCTTGTAGTCATGGTGATTTCTTGAATTTTCATCGTGGTTAATCTTATTGCAACGTGTTTGAGAAGATTTTAAGTGCCTTAGTATTAAGCGAATCTCTGTAAAAACCTCCGAATTACGTAAGTACCATTTCCAAACATCACGTGGATTTTCTGGCACCTCTATGCATGACTCGGATTGGGAGCAAACACACTTTATATAATCTCGCCCAAATGTTTCCTTCAGTACTATATTTCTTGCACGGAAACAAATAGTTCGCTCACAATGAAAGAGCAAAGATACGTAAATTCTTCCATTGAGGATATTAAACTGATGACAGTAGCTTTCTTGTGAGAGAAACGAGCTTATATCCGAAAGGATGGCGAAATTTATGCTCGGAGGAAAAGCAAGACATGCATAAATTCAAGGGAAACATTTGTTCCTTTATATGAAGCGATATGTCGCAGTGATGTTACCGCTCTCCTTTTTTATATATAGACAGATATTGGCAAATGTTCATTTTCCCGTAGGCTCCATCATTCCCACACAATTTTTTATCTTCTCAGTCTCCTTATAGATCGGTATAAGTGCTTTGCTGACCTAATTTCTTCTTTTACGATTCCCAAGAGGTAAGTTTCTTCTAGCCCACTGTCTGTCTCAAGTTTTTCCTTGTCCTGCCATAGATCTTCCCTTACAAGCAGTTTGCGGACTGCCGAAACGTTAAAACTACGCTAAAGCTTTAGTCAATATATATCCTAAATGCTTAGGTAAGAAGAAAGAAAAGAGGTTTTTAGAGCAGGATATGGATGGTCCTAAAGACGATCCTGATTTTCTATAACTTAGAAGTTCGAGCCAAGATCATTCTTTTAAGAAAAAGAAGTAAAAATATCTTCACTTTGCTCGTTCATAACACACAAAAGTACTTTGCGTAAACACAATGATAAGCTTCATAGTATGTGTTCGCTGAGATTTAAGTGAACGTGTGAAATAGATTTCATTATCATTACTCCAATTCTTAAACTTAGATGGTAAGATCACAAGGTCAAATTATTTACTGATTTCCAATACTAGATTTAGGTATAATAAATATATTTTATTGATGCTCGATGTCTCGATGATTAAATCTGCACTTTCCTATCTTTATTGCTTACCTTTTCCTTGAAAGTATAGAACTAGCATAGAATTATGGCTAATAATCTTGGATGTTAAAGCTAAAATAAGGATTAATCTACTGAGGTACCTTTGTAAATCAATAAATACATAACAACAAAATAAATACAAACCAAATTGCTTTATCCTTATATGCTACAATTTATGTCCAATTTAGTTAATTTACGTAACGCATGTTACATATGAAGTATTCATCTTTTAAGATTGGACCTAATTTTAACTAACCAGATAAAAATTGCAATAATTTCACCAATGAGTACAGTTAAAATCTTATGGTAATCCAATTTTGACCTTCTTTTCCATTTACATACGCTAGTCGAAGACTGATCTGTCGTTAATAGCACCCTTCACGTAACATATAGGCCATGTGACACAGTCAATTAAACTTCGACTCCCACTGGAATTATATTCCTTCGAAACGATTACGTTAAACGAGAAATTGGAACGCGTTATAGAGAACTCAATCTCTAGTTTAGCGGCAGTAACAAGTGGTAATTAAATATGCACAAGAGAGTCACAAGATGAAGTCACGTGTCTCAGTCGTGTCGTGATTTTGAAGACTCGGTGCGGAATTAAGAATTGACTGCTATCGATTTCCAAGACTTCCTGACTTTAGGACTAAAAAGGTAATTAGGAAACTTGGAAGAGGTACTTCCAAGTCGTAAATGAATTTTTCATCTAAGGCATAGGGTAGCGACCCTTTGCAAGAGGTGAGATGCAATCATGAAACATCTGGTTTGTTCTATTTTAAGCACCATTACATTACACTTTATATATTCCATATTACACACAGCTTTCCTTAACATCTTTTTGCATGTTATATCCAAAGATTTCCGTATATTTTACACAAGCTTTCTTTATGGGTGTTTTCCTTAATTGAATATTTTCCTATGATAATGCTATAGGATTTTTTATTTCGTTCCATGTGATTTTTGTCATACTTTCGTGATCTTTATGTTACACACAGTTTTTCTTTACATCCTATAGCTTATACCATCAATAGGTTTGCGCAAGTTTTTCACGCCCCCCTTCTTTGTATTTACTTACAGTGGATCTTTTTACCTAAAATAACGCCTTAGGTTTTCTTCTTCCCTCTTTAAGTATAACTCTCCATTGGCAACAGGTTAGATGGAAGAAAAGACTTTACAAACTTTATTTTGCATCAATAAATAACTTAAGAACATTATGCTAGTCAAGCGGTAAAACCTTACTTACTATTTTGATACAAAAAATCTAGAAAATATCGCCAATATTAGACACGAAGGGTAGTTACAAAAAATATATTTTGATACGTCTTATGCAAGACTAATTGATTGTACTTGTCTTTTACCAAACTATCGCAAAATTGATTAAAATACTGTCCTCCTATGAAATTTTATTGAATCATTAGAGCAGAGATAAATATAATCTGTAGGTAAAAGTTAGGATTTCCAAAAGGCATCGAACCAAAGATCGTTTATTTAACGTCTAAAATTAAATAAAAATCGGAAACAATACCTCTGAAAATTTTCCGAACAGTGAAACAAAAGGGAAGACCAAAGCCAGCAAGCCTTTGAACTTAACTAAGAATAGCACACACCTAATACTAGAAAAATTGCTGACCTTATTCACGTAGGATTTTTCTAAAACAAATTCAATAAAACGATACCTCATCAGTCTAAAAGTTTACCCAAGTCCCACAATGCTGCATTTTTATAAAGAAATTCATTTTTTCTATGCAAATTACTATTCAGAGAATTATTGTGTATTTTATTGGTAAAATATTACCTGAAGTAGAATATTATAAGTAAAATATTACCTGAAGATCTTTAGAAGTCAAAGTGAATAAAGAAATTTGAGAAACTGATTAGAATTGCCAAGCAGAAATTTAGTAAAAAATTATTGAATTTCGTAAGGTTTGGTAACCAACTATCCATAATGTTTCCCCAAAAATAAAAAAAGCGATAGAATAACCTCTGATACATTTTCGAAAATTGGGACGAAAATGACGACCAAGACGTGCGTCGAACCTTTCAAACCGAGTTCAGGTTGTAACGGAGACTCAGAAAAAAAGAACTTCTTCCCTGCCAAGCATCGTTCAAACAACAAATCCGAAGCCTTTGAATCAGCGAACAGTATTTCGTCAGAAACAAACAAACAACATCAGTCTTAAACTTCAAAAGGTGTCTACAGGACATTTGCCATATTGACAGCGGACCGCAGAGGAGTAAACGTCTTTTACTGCTGGTTTCCAGCTTTTTTCCCTTTTGGGAGTCCATCATCACATCCTTGGTGTTGCTTTACCAGAGCCGACTTTTGATCTACGATGAGATCAAAAATTGCTCAGTAAAGAGAGAAAATTGAAGTGAGCGGAAGATAGTCTTCATCGGTTAAGCCTTTCTCTCTATGAAGCGGCGAGTGTATTTTTCTTAAGCTGGAGATACATTTGGTATTCATTGAATATCCTGAGGTATTACCTAAATATAAATGACCTTGAATAACTTTCTCTAATTAAAAAGTATCTTGATTCTATCAAAATTTGTCGTATTCCGTAAGCATTCTCGCAAAGTTTAAGTAAAATTTCAAGGTAAACCATAGATACAATTAAAATATTTTAGCGAAAGTATCACCACGTGAGCAATGGTAAACAATGTCATACATTCAACCAAGGAGTAACAAAACCACGGAATATCAAGGACATATATTAGTGTTCTACTCTTAGTTAGGTTAATGTAACTCAATACTACAAGAAGTCCTATAATTGTCAATAGTATAGTAAATATACAAAGCTGAACTTAGGTGTAACACTAATACTCAGCATTTTATGCTTGGGATAGCAGTAGATATAACAGTTGTTACTTACCTAAGGGTTCTACCACTCATTAGGATGATGTTCCTTAATATTCCCTATTAAACCACATTTATTTCGTATTTTTATAACTTTTCCACCCCTTTATGTAATCTAACATCAATTGCCATTGTCTTCCCCTCATTCTTTTCTCTTGAATTCCACCCGCTTTCAACTTTCTTCAGCTGTCCTCCTCTTAAAATTTGACACTTCTATTTTCTCTGTAGCCACTTGATACTTTAATTAAAACTCTCTCTCTCAACCATCTCTAGTGCCTCTGTAATCGTTTTATATCAGCCTAACTTACTTTCTCTATTCTACGCCAAATCCATATTACAAGGGCCTTCAAACTTTAGATTTCCTCTTTCCATATTTCATTATGACAAAACTCTCCACCCCAAGGATTTTATTAATGTTTTCTTGATTTTTTATTGAGACCGCAAATCATAAGTTGACTTCACTTCAAAGAGAGACTTCCTTGACCAAAGCTATTCTTTATCGAGACTTCGCATCTTCCATCCCAAGAAAGAACACTACCTAAGGAAGAATTGTACTGTAAATAAGCAGACGTTACAAAAATGCTCTCAGACGCAGGTTAGGAGTCCTTGGTAGAAAGGAGATGAGAAGCTATGCTGCGATTGCTAGATAAATTCACGGAAAGTACATTTGTTGAAGATACAACCGGCACCATTGAAACTCCTGTTACTTTTGCCTATCCTATAGTGAGAGTAAATTAATACAAATAGATGCTAGGAGAAGTCGTCTAAAATTGTAAAATGGAAATGCAAAATACATTACTTACACTTTTGTTAACAATGAATTACTGAATTATTAAATTAGCGTGTACGGTAAAGGTATAATAGATATAACAACGTAATGATAAATTTTACGAATGTTTTATGTATAAATAAATAAATATATAAAATAAATATAAACTAGCAGCAAAAACCAAAAGCACGAACCTAATGATGGTAGAATTCTATTTAGAATCATAGAATCAATAGAATCATTCTAGGTAGAAAAGCTATTGAATAATCAGGATGAAAAACTTTTTTAAATTTCATAAAGCACGGAATAGGTTAAAACATAAATATAGCACATAGACATAGATAAATACATCGTAAGTTCAGTCAAATTTAAATCGAATATTTTGCTTTTATTTTAATATTTGCTTTCACTTTTAATTTCGGAAGGAAAAAAACATCTCGTATTCGTATACATACAGCATGTTGTTTACTTAAAACCATACCACAAGGATGTTACTGAATGAAAGCAACTCGAGCTAGCGGAAACTACGGCTTTAGAGTACTCTCCTTCGTGAGTCATAATTGCGAAAATGGGTCGTTTTAAAATATTCCCTGGAACTATGGAGAAGTTCGTTGGCCCGAGAAGCATCTCCTGGCGCATCTCCCAATCACGCACTCTAAGTCATTTGAGACATTTTCTGTGTTGCTGTCGATCAAAATCTCCTTCCGTCCGTCTGTCCCTAAACTCCAGTTCCCTAATCAACAAACTTTATCGTTTTTGGGCTGCGGAGTGGGGGCGTCCGTATGTGGGTCACTCGGGATACAGAAATAATCGCGACGAGCGAAGCTCAAAAGACAAATAACACGAAGATGCCGTGGGGAAGCAGAATCGCTCTCCAAACTAACTTCGAATCGCCCCATTCGCTTACGAATACCTACTCTTTAAGTTTTAATACGTAACTCAAGTCATTAATGGTTTTTAAACTTTCTATTACTGGACTATCAAAAGTAATTCAATCATAGGTGTGTATTGGTTTATTCAATGATGTGTATATTTATCAGATGTCGAATGTTTGTTTTATGATAACCGGCAGAAGGATTGGGAGGTTTTTGTTTTTGAATTACTGTTATTTGCTCTGCAGGACTAATAATTAGTGTTTGAAGTTGTATTTAAATTAATATAAGTATGGGTTGATTTAAATTTATTATTTGAATGAGATTTGAAACTATACTTCTCTATGTTATGTATATAAGAATATTTCCTTTGTATGTATTTCACCTTGACACCAGGTTTGTGTCCTATCTGCAAGGATTTCTTGTAACAATAATAATTATAATAATCTCATTTGAGCTGACCTGGTACATTCTTAATCAATTCTTCGTATCCACAGGTGATTGCATTAACACCATTGATAAATGTTTGAAAAATTTCATACGATTCAAAAATGAATGGAATAAATCTGTTTAGTTTAACCCTGAAATATTTTTCCCCGAAATGCCGTATTATATTTAGCATGAATGCGGTAATATTTAAAGACTGAGTGATGATAAAGCAATATCCCGACTTACGCAAATAGGAGTTTCACGGCTTTCAATTTTACCCTTCCGGGAGAAACTTTGAAGGTTCGTTTTAAAAAAAATCAAGATGGAAACGATGCCAGAAACTGATCGTTTCGCTTATGTGACAAAAGAACTTATTTATCTTGTCAGGGAATCAGATTTAGAGGGTGATGATGTCAACGAGCTGTTAGTACATACACATGTAGCAAGGACGTGACAGTTGATGAGCTCATAAAGAAGAGTGATGCAAAACGTTACTGAAAGGTCAAAAAATTTCATCCCGGTTCCACCAGAAAATCATATGGCACTTGTACATTTACATTTACATTAACATTTACATTTACATTAAAACCCTGCAATCCACCAGTGGCGCGTGGCAGGGGGTGTAAGACACCGAAATACCTATCTAATCTGGAGAGCTATTAGCTTCTCTAATACTTCGCGGGAAAAATTACCAAAAGCAGCTATCTGTCCTGGCAACTACTTCCCTGTATCGCTTTTTCGTTTTCTCTCGAAGGTCGCGTAGGAATATAACTGGGATGACAATATCTGTTATCTCCTCCCCGAAATCGGCAGTGATAAATTTATCAAAAAGCTTCCGTCGATATTCACGTCTTCTATCAATAAGAGAGTTCCTACCGAGGGATTCTATCATAGCCGAAACACTGCTTTCGAATCTGAAATCTCCCTTGACGAACCTTGCTGCTCTACGTTGAACCATCTCGAGATCGGAAATAATCCTACTTCGTGAGGATCTCAAATCGCACAGCAATACTCAAGTAGAGGTCGAATTAGGGAAAAGTACGCAATTTCTTTTACTCTCGATGAACATCCCCTATGGATTCTGCTGGCTAACCTTAGCATTCTATTCGCCTTTCCTACTACGCCTCGAATATTCTCTTTGAAGGAAAAATTACTGCTGAGCGTAATTCCTAGATATTTATGGTGCACCACGAGCTCTAAGGGATTTCCTGAAATTCTGTACGGTGCGCAGGTAACGTTAGTGGACGTGGATTGTAAGCTTGGCAGAAGCTCTGAATAGAATTCAATTCAATTTAATTAGGATTAGAAATATTGAAACATATATTCTTCAAGAAACAAGGCGTTTCAGGTAAATATCTAGGAATAAAAATGTCATTGGCTTATTTGTGTTATGAATAATTATGAATATTATGAATAAGTACGTAAATGAATCTTTTATCCCATCGTGAAATGGAGTTGCATAAAATATTTTTAATGATGCCAGAAGCTGATCGTGTCGCTCATTTAAGAATAGACCCGACAACGTAAAAGTTTGCAAGGCAAAGATAATCTAGAGTTAAATATCAAAATTTCCATAGATTAGCGAGTAAATAAAAAGCCACTACGTACAACTAAAAAGTAGAAAAATAACGACCAAAATCATTAACATTTCAATATTATCATTTCGAATACATAGTTCGATCAAAAATAAAAATTACGGAAAGCATCATTATCGATTTATTGCGTAAATTTTCGGGCTTGTTATCTTTTGGGGACAATTTGAATGAAAGATGGCTGGCGGTACCACAATCTGATTACATTTAGGGTCCGTCGGCGGAGTAATATTTACGACCGCGTGTGTGCAGCAGCATCTTGGTCCAATAAAACGAGCGCCAAGTATCGACGGTGTCACTTGATGTGCCACTTGACCTTTCGGGGGGACGTCAAACGGACTAATGACTCCACCTTCTGAAGTGTACATTCAGCCGCGAGGAATAATGGACCCGAATGGTAAACATTCATTTTTTGCACTCGGGCGAGCTCTTTGGACAGCTAAGAATATTGAGTTTGATTAAGAGCCCTCATTCATTCGCATCGGACCGATTTTAAAAAAGAATTCGATCTACTCTCATAGCCAGAATAGGCAAAATTTTAAAGTTAAAGTTAAAGATTTCCTCTGCAAAAACGGAAAACTCATAAAAGAGTTTAATTAAGCAAATCTTACATAAGTTTAGATGCTATAAATAATTAAAAAGTAATCGCTTTCATCGAGAATTGCTCTTTTAGAAATTCTATATTCCAGGGAATGTTCAAATGTGGGGAACCAATTCTATTATCGAAATAAATATTAGTAACGATGTGGAGGGGTCAAGAAAAAGAATCGTACGAATAAAATATAGAAATAAATAATATAACATTACTATACTTCACTACAATACTAATTTCCTAAATTTAAATGTATTACTGCTACTACTCCCTTACCGAAAAACACTATTTCCCTATCCATGACTTCAGAGAGATATTCTATGATTGAATCATCTGACAAATATTCTTAAATAAATCTTTATCCAAAATATACACAATATAGAGAAATTTCGACGAAGTATCTTTCCTAGTAATAGACGTTTGGCAAGAGAACAAAGTGATCTCGCAATCCTGTTACCGGGATCAAAATCATGATCGACTATAACAACTCTTTTCCATCACCTCGTAGTTTCACCAGCATAAAAATATTTATATTCCGATTTGAACTAAATTTATTTATATCCATTGATACAATGAATAATTTTAGCTTCTAAATGTGAACTCCTTTACACTGGCGCTGGAACAGAGGACCATTGAGTCTTGACATTACTCATATATAGACGCTAATTATGTTTAATTTTTATTAGGGTAAGGTTTAAACATCCAATGGTTACTGTAATGGAATTTACTTAAAAAAATCTGATGTGGCCAACACGTGACTTTCTCCGTATTTATTGAAAACAGAAGCCTCATCCGGTAATATATAAATAAATCCAAAAGAATGAGTGTTACAGGAAAATGTTTTATACAACATTTGTAGTAAAAAACATTATCTACAACTATAGTACAGAATTGTATATACCTACATTGCATTCTAACAGAGATATGTATGGAAAACTTCCATTTATGGATAAACAAAAACTTCCGGTTAATCAATATTCAAGAATACCTCCTAAACAATCAGTGTTACGAAAAAATGTTTAAAACAAAAGTTGTAGTAAAGTACATTATCTATAACTTTTGTACGTAATTGTATATACCTATATTGCATTCTTACAGAGATATTTAAAAAACAAAATTTTGTTCCGGATAAACCACAACTTCCGGTTAAGCGATATTCACCAAAAAGTAATAAACTCTTGGAATTGTTAGGAAAATTCTAAATATTAATTTTGAAAATGATCGGATAATTACTTTTTAAGATAGAGCTCCCACAAACTTTTTAACCACAGACAGACAGACACACACACACAGACACAGACAGACATGTTCGGGAAAATAGCGAAAAGGTGCTCTATGGGCCCCAAAACATCTACTTCCATCGAAATCTGGAGGTCGAATTTTCTTGCGAATACAATACTTTCTCTATACTACGTATAGGGAGAAAGTAAAAATTATTTACTTATAAATTTAGCTTAAATTTATATTAAAAATATTTTTAATAACGAAATTCATTTTCTTGTACTTATTAGTGATTGAATAATTCGGGAATTCCGTATTAGTTAAATAAAAGGGAATTACTTTTTAAAAAATAATGGAAAGCCAAAGTTTCCGAGATGCATAAACGACAGATGATTGAAGTTCGTAGCTGGACTACGATGCGGAAGGACCAACGTCTAAAATAAATGCATGACAAGCCTTATATTTGTGGTCAAAAAATTCTCATTTCACATTATCATACGCGCGCACAAGCTGACATAATATTGTGACGGCGGGTATTAAACTTTTGAAGAAAAAGTCCGCGTCAAGTGTCCGTTGGAAAAGTTCTTTGTAGAGAAGTTAGAAATACAACATCATGAGTCCGTTTTAGAGTTTGTGCGTGAATGTGTTTTACGACATTTCTCCTAAGTTTACTACGGAATAATATGTGATTCACAGGCACCTCTTTACAGCTCTATATAATTCAGCAAGTATATTTCATAATCTGTGCATCTCTTGAGCAAGTCACAAGCAAATCCACCGAATCACCCGGCTATGTGAGATAAGAAACAGAGCGCAACGTTTACACTGGTAAGCGTGTATGACATAAGAAGTATATTTTAAATGAAATTATATTTCAAACAACAAACGTAGCATATCATTATTGAAAACTGGTTACAGAAGCATTTTGAATGGGTTCAAAAGATATACAAATATGTGTTCGCTAAAATTTCTCTAAATATTACTGTACATACTGACCACAGTTCATACTTGGATCATTCATTTGATTGAAACAGTTACCTTCAAGCAACGATGACTGTATTACTCTTTTGTAGAGCTTTTAAGCCTCTAATTAAATTATGAAACAGTACTCGGCAAAATAATTTGTTTACGTACGATTTATGATTTTGTCATCTTCGCGATTTATGAAAGATAATATCATCCTTTCGTAAAAAAACTATCCCAAGTGATTCAAACTTTCCAATGTTTTTAAATCAACTCGTCGGCTCAGCAAGATCGACTGTTAATGGCTTAAGGATCGATCGGTCGATCACGTTCGACCTTTTGGGGGATTGATTACACTTGGAACACGGAGAAAGGACAAACAGCGTCTGGCAGTTCATCCGCACTTATTCAAGGATACTTTTGGCCGCGTGCTAAGCTCACATCTGTCTTGCAGCAGATCCTGAAATGATCCCCAGGCATCACTCTATTAGCCCATTATCTCCACCGCGGATTAAGCGTGCGCCGTATCGCTCCAGCCGAAAAGGATTTTCGGTCCACTCTGTGTCTATTGCACTCCAGGGTGACATCTCTATTCCATTCCGTCAACTTCCACCATCCGCTGCGTTTTGTCACTCCCTCCCTTAGGATTCAATACTCAGCCAACGAATTCTGCTTCTACACGTGTTTTTATAAAATTAAACGAAGATCCAGAGAGGTGAAGCTTAACGTAGACAAATTTTCAGAAGTTCATCGAAAGAAAATAATTCCCTTAAAATCAATCAAAGAAGTTTTCACAGAAGGAAATAATTAAGCATAAGCTCCACTGCTAGGATTAATTTAAACAGGTAAATTATAAAATTTAAAAATAAAAAAAAATAAATCCAAACAGTGGAACTTTTGCTTATTTGTTTCCTTCATAATTTACAAAAATGATTCCTACAGTCTCCGAGAGAGAAAACTGAGTAAAAGTAGAATCGGTGAAATATCCTGAGATAAACATGACGGATAACTTAACAATAAATGCCCACATCCCTAATATTTGAAGACAAGTCCTGGAAAGATAGCTTCGCCAAGTCGATAGGAGAGGAGAAAAAGTACGTGAGCGATATTACTTTGCGTTAGCTACGTACGCATGTAGTGTACCTTGCTGAGAAGTATGTTTTCGTATATAGAAAAAGTACATACGACGAAACGCTTCGTAAAGAATTGTTACGACAAATCAGGGGGTATTACTCACACGCTGAATGGGTGTATGATAGGCATTTTTAAAAGATAGCAGATGTAAACAAAGATTTGATTTCTTAATAACTGTACAGAAAGTACCTACACATACGACTATCTTATTATATAAACACATACACAAAAGAAAGAAAAGTTGGAACATGGCTGTTAAGGAATTAGAGTTTTAAAATCTTCAATAGCTGTTTTTGTCGGTGTTCCTCTTCTCATTCCCCGGTAATCCGAGAAAACGAGATAGGAAACCGTACCTTTTGAGAGTACTCAAACGTATTTCGGATGCGATGCATTCTTCGTCAGGAGTAAAGTATCTAATTACAAAAGCGGCAATTGCAGATTTTAAAGCTCTAATACATACACAAGTCTTTATTGTGAGAAATTGGGACTACGAAGTCCCACCCTTCATCTAATTCATAAATACTACGCAACTTTCCGGTTATATAGGCCGCTCACTCTGCGAGAATGATCGGCTAAATATTAGCTAAAACGAGTCGTCTCAAATATTCATCCGTACGTGAAAGTAATCGATATAGGAAGTGGATTCATGGTCATGCACCCCCTAACACGCGCCAAAAGGCGGTTTGGAGGGTAAATACGTAGATGAAGATTCCCTCTTTCCAATTCTCTATCAATTTCCTCAAATTTTAATCCCGTGCCAAGAGTCATCGGAGCGATGTAACAACGAGTCGTCAAAGAGAAGCTGCTGGCTCACCTCTTTGCCCACACGACCCATTGACCTATAACTTTTAAAGGTTAAGGGCCAAACGAAATCGGCGATGTTAAAACGTCAGGCAATAAAGATGAGCAATTTCCATCTTTCTCTACGGATCGGATATAAAACTCAATGGTCTTCAAAGATTCAAAAACTACCTATCCTGGGATTGCCGAGTTATGACTGTGACGACAGAAATTACTTGTGAAGCAATAACAATAAAACTGCCATTCTAGCAAATTATACGGCTGTAAAAATCTCATATCCAAGGTAGGAATTCAATCGATATTAGCTGGTAAACTGATATTGAAGAAAGTTGGTCGAATAAGAAACTTTGTATCCATTTTAATCTGCCACGAATACTACAGTATGTGCCGGAGGAAGCTTAAGTAGCGATAACATTAGTATTTTACTTAGTAAGGATACATAGCTAAAAATTAGCGGAATTAACTTCACCAATGTTAAAATTACCAGTGAAAGCAAAAAACTTGGAAAAGACGTTTGGAAAATCGTTGTAAATCAGCCTGAAAATCGATTGAACGTGGACTCTAAGTGTAACTTGTAACGTGTAACTCTAAGTGGATTTTCATAAAGACTTGGAGGGAAGACGATAATGATGTCTCAATTCCGCCATGAGTTAATTCTGCGACCGGTTTTGACCAAGTTCAGACAATCATCAGGTGAAGAAAGGTTACCTGACACTATTGCATATTTTTCTCCTAATAATAGCAAGAACTAACTCGAAAGTGATGCCAGAGTAAGCTCCTCGTGCAACTGAGACAGTTGTTGAAACACAAAAAAATCGAAATGATAGAGAAATATTGGTATGATAGGGAAAATTATGAGAATACCAAGTAATTTTGAACTTTAAATATCTTAAAATCAAGCCCTGAAGCCATACTTTCACGGAACTCTATTGAAGGAATGAACGGACAATAAATAAGTACAAGCTTCACGAAGTATTCATTATTCAAATATCTTCTTCTAATCCATTAAATATCTTCTTACAAATTGTGTACCACTTCACCAAAGGTTTGAAACATATACTCAAGGAAATTAGTATAAAATTACAGAAATGTTAGGAAAATAAAAAAACGTGTTTTCACAATCCCTCGCTAAGAATAGGCAACATCGCCGAAAAACATTCTAAATAAAAGCGCGAAATATTTCGCATCTCTTTCGTTCATCCGTCACAATTGGAATAAATAAAGCAGGCTAATAAAACTACCCAAGCTTTCGCGGAGTTCGTAAATAAAAGATCCGCAATCAAGTCACGCAAAAGAATCATATGTATACAAATAGATCGCGGCATATAAATACGGGTTAAAGTTTTCTACGCACTGACATTATCGTCATCATCCTTCTATCTCCCCACTCTGTTTGCAGTCAAAGCAATTCGATCAGAACATCGAAAGCTTTTCAAATCAGTTTCTCTTAAAATGCTTAATTCACAGCCTTTCGCATTCTTATAATCGAAAGCGATTCTGTCGTCTTTTTTCAGTAAACTCTCCAATCCCTTTGTAATCGCATTAATTTTGATGATGGAGAGCAGCCTTTCTGAGACTTGTCTATAGCATCCTTTAAACTTCGATGTCTGATTCTATTAATATCCGCCATCACTCCTTTCCCTCGCCTCTCTTCGAAGCTGGTCTTCATCATCGAACCACTTCACTGCTGCCTCTAATCTCGCATGGAGGGCCCTCAAATTAACTCGAGCGGAATGTGATATTAAACTGTTGGCCCTATTATCGCAACTCTCCGCTTTCTCCCCATCGACACAGTCAACATTCAAAATCTATTACGAAATACGAGTCGTTCTGCAATTAGGAACACAATGAACTCTTTCGCCAGCTTTGAAGTGAAGATCTTTCGCTTGTAAATGGAACTGATAAAATACACAGCTTTCGCAGACATTGAGTTAAAATATTTGAATCAATAATAATAATAATAATAATAAATCGTCTTTATTTGGGCGAGATTGAGACTTAAAAGTCTCTTCTTCCATCTAACCCATCGTCATTATTTATAAAATAAGAAGTAGAAATAATTAGAAGAATTATGGATGTTAAAAACCTAAAAAACCTAATCAATGTCTCAGGTCGTTGCATATTTATCTTGTCCTCAATAAAAGAGCCACGGCGAACGCAAATTAAATAAAATGCAACGTCATGTCACTACATTTTTATGTTATCACGTATATTGCTATCATTTACCCGTGTAAAAGTATGAAACTGGAATTTTTTGTAAAAATTACACTTCTGTTATTTGAAAATTATCGTAAGTATCGTAAATAAATAATATATAGTAAGTAAATAATTGCAAATAATCGTAAATTATCGTTAAGTATCGTTGTCATCAATAAGGCTTGCAAGTCCTTGTCTTCAAACTTTTCGTTGTCCCACGGTCCTCGTTTCTCACGTCAAAATCACCACTTCTAAATTTTTTAAAGCACTCTACGCACTGAGTTTTGCCAAGAGCATGTTGTTCACCGCATGCTTCGACAAGCATTCTATGCGATTCTGCAGCAGTTTTATTTGAATGATAGCAGAAAACAAATGCTGTCCGCAAATCATAGTTCGTAGGCACAAAACTCGACATATTTGAGGTTATAGAAAAATACACCGGTGTATGAAACTTATGTTATTGTGTAATACCAAACTTCGTCAGCTGTTAGAGGGAGAAGATGGCGCTCTTACGGTCTTTAAACTGATAGCGAGCACTATCTATAGGAAAACTCCGGTTTCATACTTCTACACCTGTATATATAGGTTAGAACTGATTCTTATTTACGTATCGCATACATTTACTAACTGGTAATGTATTTATATGTTTTTTCGTGTTCTTTTTCTCATCTGTTAGTTATTACTACCGGTAGGCTTGTGCAGGTTTTACACACCTCCCTTCTTTGTGGGTGTTTTTCTGCAGTGGATAATTTTTTCCTAAGAATCTTTTAGGTTTTCTATATCATCAATTCTTTTATTTTTCCGTACTATTCTCCTTAGTTTTATTATTCTATAATTAATGACGATGGGTCAGATGGAAGAAGAGGCCTTTAGCCTCAATCTCGCCCAAATAAAGACGATTATTATACACACACCGACATCCACTGTTTCCCTTAACAGTAGTTCTTCACCAACTGTTAACATCTCTTTTTACAGGGAGCTGAGTAGTTGTCAATCACTAATTATGAAGGTCAGCTAATTTTAATAACTTTAAATAATAGTGTAAATTCTATGTAAATGCTGTAGAGTCATCCATTGCCACTACGAACTTCGTCTTTCGCGGCTTCAATCCATCGCGGTTTTTCAAATATGTATATTCATTAAAAAATTATGGTATACCTATATGTATAATGTCTAATGTATTATTTTTTCTTATTTAGTCTAATATATTGGATAATACGAATTTAATGGTGACTATAGGGTGTTATTTCATGTCTAGATGCTCTAATAATGTTAAAAAATGTATATTAAGTATTGAATGTATGCAGGTTTTCTATGCTCTAATTACTAAAATATATTGTTTACAATTAAATAATCCTACTTCGCGGAAATTCACATATCGCGGCAGAGTCTGGAACTGATTAATCCCGATAAACGAGGGCCGACCGTATATTTAAATATCGGATGCGCTGAATATATTAATTCGATTATCAAAAGATCTTTAGCGTTTAAATCCTACGATGAAATACACTCTCTCACTTAGAATTAGTTAATATATTTGCATCAGTGTCACAGGTCATTGAATATTTAGCGACGTGGCGTACGAAAGAGTCCAAGGGCCTCGAGGGATGAAAACAACCAATTTATTTTTAGCCTCAGTGAAGGAGATACGAGGATGGAAACTTTAATCAATTCCAACGTTACATCATTATCCAAACACTGGCTAAAATTCATTAAACATTAATTATTTCTCTAAATTGTTCTTCTTTTACCGAATGTTTACACCTCTGTTTACGGTCAGAGTAGCTTAACTAGTCTAGCGCTAATGAATAATGACGGTCGACTCTATTTATTTATTTTAAATGGAAGTGCACAAATGATGTGCATCTAAAATATCGGATGCGCTGAGTATTTCCATTCGAGAAAAATTTACTTGGGATTCGTTGAAATTAATTTCCTTAACCATTCAAGATATTAAATATCGCCTCACCTGATCTCATAAGCAAATTTAAATCGCAAAGTTACTCAAGATAATCTGGAATGCAATCCATTAAGTTAGCTGCTACCTGTAGCATTATTCGTTATCCAAAATACGTAAATGTTACCATTTGAAATGGTAACTTGAATTTTTAATTATAAATAGTACTTTGTTGCCCTTTTATAGATACCGCTATACTATAGACTTCAGAATTAGGTAAAGGTCATAGAATTACGTAAATAAATAGAGAATTCGTTAACGTTCAAATTAATGGGTGGTAAAATGTAAAATCAAGACGGTCGAATTTGCAAAGTAGACACACAATAGCCAGTGATAAGCAATATAATCAAAATTTAATTAAGAGCCTGTCAATTAAAGTGTACCTTACCATGATTATTCACCATGATAGCATCTAAACTCAAAAAAATTTAATATTAAAATGAGAGTGAAGGATAATTTTAAATTTGAAAGCTGTTTTTAATAATTACCTGAGGACATAAAGAAATAAAGAGAGGTATGTGAAATAATATGTATTTACCAGTAGTAGTGAAATAATTAGCGATTGTAACCCAATTCCTTAGAGAATTCTCTCTTTTAGATTAAAAACGAATGATGAATTTTTCTCGAAAATTCTCCACCTACACCAGGTTAGGATGCAGAATAACTTATTCTTCTTAAAGCACAATATAATTCACATAAGTAAACTTTATTTCAAGCATTTCATTGTATAGACACTATCCTTTCTCGTACAACTCTCATATTCCTTCAGTTAGCATTCCCCTTATGTTTAAATAAATTAATTCACTAACGGTTTATATATGAACGTGATTGTGACTGACAAAGTGGGATCCATCCTAGCACGAATGTTAGTTAAATTATTATAATATTTCCCAAATTCTTCCTCTAAAATAGCCTTCACAGTAGTTCTGAAGGGAATGTCAGAAGTGTGAATTTCATTTCATCTCTATCTTGTATCAAATGAAAATAATTACAAACAAATATGAGCTATCTACTATAAAACTTTGATTTAAACAAACCACTATAAAACCTTATCCTTAAGTTTTCCGGCATACGTGAGTGTCCACATTATCTCGCAGACGCACGAACCAAAGTTTGTATAAAATTACCCACATTAACAAGTCTTTACCTAATTAAAATTCACAGAATCGGGCGAGATATGGTGGAAATCCATCACGCAAAATGAAGGAGATAATTGGTACTTTTTCCACAAAATTTTTTAATTGTACCATTAAAACAATTTGTGGAAAAAGTACCAATTATCTCCTTCATTTTGCTTTGCGTAATTGTTTGCTCGTCCCTAAACTTCTCCCACCACGGCGTGAAAACAAATGCACCCGAGTTAAAATTAATTGCAGGACTTACAAAGAGGGGGTCCATCAGTTATTTCCTTGGCTTTTTCAGCCATCTGGCAAACAGCTGGAAAAGCTTTCTTACGGGAACATTTTCGTAAGCGGGCAGAAATCTCGATTTTCTTCAACATCTAATTTTATCCGGGGAATATAAATCTCTTACGCGCCTTTCATTTCCGTAAACAAACAACAGATCGCATTAGCCGACCCGACAGATAATTAATGCTGAAATCATCTCTGCCCGCATTATCAACAGGGAAAAAGGATTTACAGTTTAGCGGTCTTTCTAAAAAATATCAAAAGCCACGAGATATAATTGGACCGGAATAACCCATTCGCCGCAGGAAAAATGGAAAGCCGGAAGAGTTAATTTTTCCCAAGTTTCACGGCAAAGATGATTATTTATAAATATGTTAATTTTAAATATGAATATACTCCGACGTAGAAGGGCCCAAGCAGTTATATATAATGAGGGCTCCAGTACATTATGCCTCTATTCGCTTCGGGTGTACCGTGAAAAAGAACTTGGATCGTTCAAGCATTAGGAACCTATTTTCTGAAATTTCTTCGATAGTAATCCCGGATTTGAAATCATTGCTGCCTATAGAACCTTCCCAATAGGCTTACGCTAGGCTAAGGGTCTGCTCTTCCAACTGCAACTGCCCGAAAGTAATCTGATGATACAGTTCACATACCGATTTTGCGCTACTTTCTGATAAACTTAAATCACAAGTAATCTGCCACGAACTAGTACAATACAAAAAACCTCACCAAAAAGACCACCTCAAAGACATACAAAACCTCCACTTCAAAAGAGAATAATGTTACTAAGTACACCAGTCACAAATGTACACAAGCTTCTCCTAATAAGTTTTCTTTATCCATAAAAACATCCTCGCATATGGATCATCATTCCCTACGACCTTAGTCACCTAAAATTTCCGTCTACCGCAGGATATTCCGTTTCTCATAACTTTGTACCAAAAAAACAATTAACACGTATAAACAAATAGATCTCAGGTTTCCTCTCATACATCAGCACGTAAACATACTAACAAGGCATGCTTTCAAAATATCACATGAGTCTACATCGTACAGAATAGTATGGAGAACATTGTATTTTAAGACTTGAATAGGCATCTGTCCAAATACCAACATTACCTCCCAAGAATGTTGTAGCAGTAAAATCCTCTTCAAATTTTCATGGGAAACTTTTAACGTCTTCTAGTCTAAGCACGTCATTTTGAGGACCAACTACGTCAAGTGCTATTTTTTCCCTAGTTACAATTTCTAGCTCGTAAACTATTACAAGAACTTGTAGAAAAGTTGAGAAACGCATGGAATATTGGGGGTGGTTAAAGTTAATTTCCTTCTGTCTTCACTGCATGGGAGTAGTCTGTTTTTTTTAACGGATCTTTCTTCATTAAAGCAAATCGTCTAGGTCAAGTGTTACTTTTCTTCCCTACTAATAACATCTAGCTCGCACAGTATTACAATAGCTTATAGAAAAGCTCAGAAATGAATGGTACATGGATGGTTGTTTAAACTTAATACCTAACTGTCCTCATTGTATGGGAGTAATCTGGTTTTTTAAAGAATATTTCCACGTTAAAGCAAATCGTCAACATCAAGTGTAATTTTACTTCCCAAATAACAGCATCTAACTCATAAACTATTACAGAAGTTTGTAGAAAAGTTGAGAAACACATATTACAATGGGGGTGATTTAAACTTCATTTTTCACTGTCTTCATGGAATGGAAGCAATCTCGTTCTTTAATGAATCTTTCCTCATTAAAGATTGGGAATTTACGGATCCTCATTGGTATTAGAAGATAATCGTGGGTTAACTCTCTCCTTTACGCCCATGAAACTTGGCCATTAAGCATCTCCCTACCTTTAGAAGTCAAGCTGAAGGACCTGAGGCGATACGACTCGTCGTCCTCATCCGAAAGCGGGGACCTCGAATCGTCTCCCGGCACGTCCAAGAAGCTCCCCTTACTCTTCGTCCCCTTCATAGACGTCCCGCGCTTCCATTGCGTCGACGGCGAAGAGGGCACTCCCCCGCTGGTGGGCGTCACCCTCAGCGACCTCCGTCTCCTCGCGGCCGCGGTGGCCGTCAACGGCGGGTCGTCGTACCCATCGCCGTCCGTCACCACCACCGGGATGTGCGTCGCCCTCGCCGTCGCCCTTCTCTGCAGACGCGGGGACGACGACGCCGAGATGGAAGTGGACGCATCCAGTCGCGGTTCGCTGCCCGCTCTGCTCCCTCCCCCTCCCCCCGCACCTTCCCGCCTTTTGACCCTGGGCTTCCCGCCGCTGGCAGTTGCCCTCGCGCTCTGCGACCTCGTCGCCGGACGCCTCCTGGTGCTCCTGGGAGTGGCGTTGGTTGTCTCAATTGCCGGCGGCGGGGGCAATGCAGACGCGGAGGAAGCACTGGCCATCATAGCCTCTTCCATGCTGGACAACCCGGGAGCACAGATGGATGCGGAGCGTCGGCCTTTAGGTTGTCCGCCTCTCTGACCGCGCTGCTCCTCTGCCATGGTCATGGCGAAGCCCACGTGGGCCACAGCTTCTTCTCCCTCTCCCACCAGAACCAATACACCTCGTGTTCCACTCCCCAGGGCACCAAGACGAAAACCCGAGCGGGTCGACGTCTTTTCTGCCAACTCTCTCACTGCCTCTCTTCCCTACTCCCTAGCGGACGATCTATTTTAACTTTCTTCCCGCTACGCAACAACTTCCTCACTTTCCAGAATACCACGCGGGGAACGAGTTTGGAAAAGGGCCCCTCCTCGTGGAATTTTATTATAGTCGGGGGATGGAGCGTTAGCAAAATTCGGGGTCTCTTACAAGGCGAGGGTTGGGGCGGAGTTAAAAGCGAAAAAATGTCGCTGGGTCTTTGATCGTCCGTGGGCGCGTGAGGGTTTAAAAATATGCGCACGCACTATAACAAGGGATTCGACCGCTCGCCTCAAGGCGCTGTAACCGACTGAGAGCGGATTGCGAGAGAGCTCTCCGAGGGGCGGAGTTTCCGAAGGGGAAGAGGGCGAAGGGGAAAAGGAATTCCCGCCGAAGAGCGCAGGAAAACTTCCGAATACCCCTTCCGTTTTTCTCGTACCGCGACGCTCATAAGGGTAAAAGACAATGAGCTCATAATCTCCATAGAGGTTTTTAGGCCCAATTTTACACAAAATATAAATAGGGTATCTACGTTCCTTATAAAATTACCATCCGCTATAAAATGCAAGTCTTTCAACACTTTAAAACCACACATATTTTGTCTTATGCTAAAAGGTGGCAATTATGTAGAAAAATAGTTTAATCTACGTACTTTCTAATAAAATATTCAATTAATTTTGTACAATCTTGTTTTACTTTTTCACACCAAAACTGTACTTACTTTTCAAACATGCCTCGTATTTTCGATCATAACCGATAAATATTGTCTATCAACACTTTGGAACAATACAAAAACTAAAACTAACCACGTTTAAAACTTACACTGCCCTTACTTATCTGTTATGACAACGGTTACCCTCAGGGGTTTCATGACTTATCCGCACAAGTAAAATCTCCACATGAAAATACTCAAGGACATAAATGCTCGCGAGAAAAATCCTCGCACAGATAAATCCCGGCATTGATAAATGCTCATATTGAAAAATTCGCTCATATGGACAGAGATAAATGTTCACATGACCAATTTCCAGTATTTCTAATGCCTAATCTTAACAGGACCATTTATATTTTTGTTTACTATGTACGACTGTAAATATAAATTTACTGTATTATTTATACGCACCGTCACCTAATAATTTATCTACTGATAGTGATTCTAGTAATATCGTTGATAACTTTTATTGAATTATACGTTAAATTTATAAGTTTCATTAAGGTTGTGATGGAAAGTTTAGCAGACAATACTTGAAAGATTAAAAATAAACCGAATATAAAACGGATTGATAATGCTCGAAATAATGAGATTGGGAAGTTTTACAAGATCAGCATGCGAGCTGAATATGGTGAAAACCAGATATATTGAATATTAAGAACTTGACGAGAAAAATATTCACAAAGATGGATTTTTACATCTTAATTTAAAGTAATTTATTTGATAATGACTATAGCAACTTTTCATGTCGGGTCGTGCCCCGAAACTAGTATAATGCATCCAACCAGTTACATAGCTGATTACATACGGCGAGAAAAACTGATGCTATGATTAGTCACTTCAAAAATTCATTTTTTTCTGCGGACGATTGGTGACGGGGCCTGACTAACAAAAAGGCTTGTACACGGTGTGGCGACATAACTTCCTTTTTTAATGCTTTTTAATTCGAAAAAAGGAAGTTATGTTACCGCACTCTGTACAATACATATAGCCACTTCTACATTGGAGGGTAGCAAAACAACAACTCCTGCAAAGAAAGCTCTAAACACTCGGTATAGATTTTCTCTCGGAAGAGGAGAACAACACCATTCCTTCCCGTTGGTGATTAACAATGGATAATTACCCGCATTAGGAATAAAAAAGCGTTTTCCTCGTTCTATTTATTTTTCAACGTAACCTCCTTTCAGGCCAACGTACTCTCCTCAACGTCCCTGTCGTTTCTTGACCTCCGCAAAAACGACGATTCATCAAATTGTAGAAAATAGGCTTTGTCTCGACGTTGACCTCTCCTTTTGAGTTTTTTCGGCAATCCACGAATTGGTATCTCATGCGATGCGACGATTCCAGATGCCTTATGCGTTGTCAAATGGGACAGAACTCTCCTCTTGGTCAAATGGGGTCAGTTCCTCAATTCCTCTTCTAATCGATCCCATAAATCACCAAGTAACTGCCCCATTGTCGTACTTGCTTTCTTTAAAATTTCTCAGAGGATTATTCTCTTCGAAACTCAAAAAATCGCGGCAGTGAATTTTTTCCGGAGATTCAGTAGAGTCTTATCGTCTTTTCTTGAAACAAAGGTAAACAATTTCTTCTTAAAAACGTAAATACTAATACTGTTTGCAAATCTCGATTATTATTTTACACTAATAAGTCGAAAAATATTCTACCTAGGTTTCTTTGGCTATCAATTCTGTTTTTTATTTACATGGGTATAACTATAACTATTCATTGAAAATAATCCATGTAAGCAATACCCCGCTGAATTGCGGCCTTACTATTAAATGAGTGACATTATTTTTGCCGTGCTATTGATACCACTTACTGGTGAGGTCCTCCTAAGCTTGAGGTGGTGAAGGTGCCTCACCAAGGTAACAACAATGATAATCGAATGCACACAACCATTCCCTGATCAGAAAAATCCGATCAGCTGGGATTCGAACCCGAAAGTCGAAGCTATATCGAAGCTAGACGCTAACCACTCAGCCACCAAGGCCGGTAATGAAATTATAATGAAAAAAGCTCTCTAGTCTTGCTTTGGAATCTTGGCCTCAACCGTGTGCGATAGAATATAATGATTATAATGCATTTCTTTACTTGGACGAGATTGAGGTAAGTCATATAATTTACAATAAGTAAAAGGATAATACTATCAATAATAAAAAACCTAACCCATTCTTAGGAAACAATTATCCACAGCAGGAAAACACCCACGATGAAGGGATGAGTAAATAACCTCCGTATTTAAATGTCGGATACCGTTTTCTTTGATTAATATATAGAACAATTTCATGAACTTTTTCAAAAATTTATTCAATAACCGCATTTGCTGAGCAGCCTGGGCGCTACCTATCAAAAACAGACATTTGGGTGGACTAAGTTGTCTAATTACCTTTATCTAATCGTCACGATCACCTACAATGTTCGGCCACGTTCGAATTCTTTCAACCAATACCTCACGGTTATCTTCAACTAAGGGTCCAAATAACATCTGACTGCAGTATCTTAGCACTGCTCACCCTTTTCAATCCAAATATCAAAGGAAAACATTTAGCCCTTATTCCGTTTCATCAAAAATAAACATTAATAGCTATCATACCAAAACAAACTAGTGAATCATTGTGAAATTATGCGTGGCAGCATTTGAGATTGAATGATAATGCCAACCCTGCCTTGGATCAACACCAACTTCATCATTCGTCACTGACTCACTCTCGTAAACGTTTTAGCAATACCTATTGAGTATTTAATACCTAGAGTACCTAATAAATACTTCTGGAAGAGAGAATCATTAATAATAACCATAGTTTAATTAATAACACTATAACTACTACTATTAACAAATAAATCTATTCTAAGTTCCATTATTTCTTAAATATAAGAAGTTTAGAAGATAATGAACGAGATTGTTTAGGTTTCTTTTGTAATTTCATGATCTAACAACTATAATTTTCCAAGATTTAAAGATGTAACGTTATTTTCGTAGCGTCCATAACGACTTTTAGATATCAGAGTATATTTTCTAAGCTCTTGCCCACAGAACATGCCTATTTATGATTTTACTAGAAGTGAAAATAGCGACATGACAGGGACTCAAACTCAGGTCTCTCACTTTCCAGGCATGTGTTCTACCATGCCGCGTCCTTCTCCCTATGAATGTATAAAATATATAATATAAATGATAGTTAGAATTTTGAACAAGATTTGACAAAGATTACCTGTGGCCTAAGTTCCAAATAAATATTGATAAAATTATGAAGAAACACTTGAAAAGTAAGAATTATATAATAGACTTACTTTACTCGAAATAACTTTTTTACGGAAAATTATTAACGGTGTCTTACGTTGGGTGGAAAAAGAGAGAAAGAAAAAATACGAGAATATTTTATAAAACTTTTAAACCCCTAAACCATAACGCCAATATCGGATACAGAAATCACACAATACTCTATCTCAATAAATTTTACATTATCTTACGTATATAAAGGATATCTTCGTAAGGTATAAAGAAATTTCGTTAAGGGGTGGATATTCCGTACCAACGCTATGGCAGAATATTTAACAGTCACTAATCAAAATAAGGCATTCGACTGTATTTTCTTTCCTTTAGTGGTAATCTTTTAAGCAAAACCAAATCGTAAGAGATACTTTCTACCATATCGCACCACAAATTGAAAAAATACGTTTTTATGACGAGGCCCAGCCTCGAAACCTAGTTTTTTCCCTGACTTGTGCTGCAGTAAATAATAAATTCTCCCAACGAGTTTTCAAGCCAATTTAATTATGTAATAGAATGATAGAGATTATTCAGTATATTTGGAGGTCTATTTGGAAAATTATGCCCCTTCGTAACTTATTCACGATTCTTGAACTAAAACATTCTCTTGAAAATACAACATAAATTACATTCCGTACTCTAAAATAACGGAAATAAATCAGTAAGGAACTAATTTTATTTCACCCGGACCGCAGTAGGAGATTAAACAAACCACTAGAGGGACCGATTGAATAATTCATTCTAGCATTGCGGAAGCAAGGTAAGTCTTTAAAATTCAATATATGCGTAATTTATTCTCTAAACTAAGATGTCCTACGGCTATGGTAAAACCTTCAGTATACAATACGTTTAGAAACCAAGATAAGTGTACATTTTCTTCGCTTTTACGTTTCAAATATGTAAATACAGCCTTAACTATGCACATCAGAATATGGCTAAGTTATAGCTTTGATTCGTCTCTTAACTCCATTAGTCATCAATCTCTACCAGGGAAATGGTAGAGTTGGCACCTAGTGCAATTGAACTTTATCCAATGCAAGTAATTAGTCTAAGTATATTGAAATTCGCAGAACTTAAACGATAAATCCGAATCTCGGCGACGATGATTCATATCCAAAGATACTAATATTTGAGAAAAGTATATAATATTACTGGATGAATAAAACAGGGATAAAATTTCACGCAAATGAGTGAGCAGTCCAAATTAAAAATAATAATGGTAAAGTATAAATTTTAAAATCAAATAATTCTCTGGATGAGTAAGATAAATAATTTAATGGATAAATAAATAGGAATAGTAAAATCAAAATGTATTGATATGAGAAATGCTCTCAAAAAGTAAAAAGGTCGACAGGAGCAATATTTTGTAGACGCGTAGGAGAACATAAAAACGCCGTAATTAAGAATATAAATGAGACGGTTTGTGGTGTAATTCTGTGGAACTCCTTCATAATATAAATGAAAAAACAACTTTGTAAAGTCCACAATCTTTACTATTCTCAAGCACGACCTAGGTTTCGTTACAGAGTAACATCTTCAAGTGAAAGGCTAAAATTCCGGAAACAGCCCGAATATAAGCAGGAAAGAAGGGGGGAAATGCAGGGATGGAGGGGCGAGGAAAAGGAAAGGAGTGGGGGGAGGAAAAGAGGTAAAGCTAAGGATTGGGGGAAGGGGGAAACCCCCATCAATTCCATACAATTATACAAGGTCAATACAAACGTTAAGAGGAACACCTCTAAAGAGTCATAACAAGGTCAAAATACAAAGTATACAAAAGAATGCACAACACATCTTGCAGCTTGAATGAAGGTTGTTGGCAAGCTGCAAATAAATAAATAAATGAATTACTAATTATGTAAAAACTTACGTTAAGGGAAACCGGAACAAAAACCCCGAATAAAATGGAAAGACGCCAATACAACAAATCTACTGAGACCATTTAGTAATAAAGTTGGGGAATATCCAGTAGGGGGGAGTGGGACGGAAACAGAAACTCATTTACCACCTCGTAATTAACCACCGTAATTAAGGTTGAAATCTACTTAATTTTCACATCAATTTAATAAAGAAAAATAAAAATAGTAAATAAATAAAGTAAGCTAAAATGAAAAATATTCGAGTAAGAATTTATCCTAAAATGTATGGTTATGGCATAAATTTCATCAAAATGCACTACACTTTGTTACAATAAATCAATTCCCCTTCTTTTACTTGATTATGCAAGACAAAATTGAATCCGATCAAATAAATTGACACTCATCCAATCGCAGATAGTCCCAATTACTCAACGCCCACGTATATCACCAATAGTATATTTTCTCTCGGATAGCTTTTGCCAGGAAATAGAGAAACACTGGTGAAAGGAGTACAAAGTGATAAAAAAGGACAATTTAGCAAAAACTGATGTTCTCAAAACCTCCCTCGAATGAGTTTGTGATCCGAAACCGAACTGCACTGCAAAATAATCCGCAACTGAAAAAAATAATGACGTATTTTCGAAATTGGCGAGCACTACAAGACAATGGCGATTACGAAACGTCGCTAAGGAGATCCACGCTGAAAGTTAACCTTAAACTAGAGGAGGGAGTTTGGAAGGAAAGCGTGAGGAAGGATTAAGACGGATTGAGCAGTGATTTCCAACGTTCTTTAACGGGAAGGATCACCATCTGCAGAACTAAAGTTATCCCAAAAGAATGAGCCCTGAGGGCTAAAACGGGAATTTGTAATTCAAGATTAGACTGATGCATTCCAAAGAATGCGGTGACGCAAAAGGTTAGTACTATTCCGGTAACATTCAATCCCACCGTCTTTCTTAGTCTGTTAGTCCTAATAGACTAGAATCGAATAGAGTTTTTTACTAATGCAAAATACTTGCAACATTAACAGAACACAGAGAGGCATTGTTTGCAGGTTGGTATCTCGTCAGATCTGTACAAATATTACAATTATATTTTTACACATATAAACTTTTAAAATTACATAGTACATGATATACATAATACATTACCTTATACATCAACAGAACAATTATTATTTAAGTAATCATTTACACCATATTACATATTTACAATAACATCTTCAAAAAACTTTCTTACAGAATAATAATATTTATTTATTAATACAAAGCTGGTCGCGAAAATCAGCAATTAGGGAAGAACAGACAAAATTACTAGTTATAAATTTAAAATTTGTTGACGTAAGTGTGTTTTATCAGTTATATTTGAGTGAGCGTACGAGTAAATTGGATTTTTTTTTTTCAAAAATTAAACCAGGATATCGAAAGTGGAGATAGAAGATTGTAATCAATGCATCTCATTGGGTAATTCCTAATAATAGCTAGACGATTCTTCTAAACACCGTCCTAAGATTATAGCTTCCTGAGTCAACACAAATAAAATATAGTTTAGTGTTGCAATAAGTTAGTACTACGCCGTTTCGTTAGTCTTATTAACGAAATCGTTCTTCATTACTTTTGTCTAGAGCACTTTCTCAATTTGAAATGAATCTCTTTTAAATGCAAAGAAGAGCGATTTTGATTCATTCATTCATTTTAAACAGAGTTCTTACATATATATAAACAACTGCATCTAATCCGGTATGAAGGCTTTCGTTGTCTGATGAGCTCAACTACATCCGATATTTTCACAGCATTCAGCAAGCATAAATCTACATAACTCTTATCAAGAAAGATATACTTCGTAATATATTAGGGAAAAGTTTAAAGGACGTTCCCAAATGGAATTCGCAGTTATATTAATAAGACTGGTCGATTTGAATTTTGTTTTCTACGAATAGATTTTCTAGAATAGAGAAACTCGAGGAATGTGAGTTTTAAAAACGCTAACATTCTTAGCCTTCCTTTCCTTTTTAATTAAAATTCCTGTATCCAGTAAAGAATAACAAAATACCCATCTTTCCATGTAACAGATAATTGAAAGTGTCTGGAAAGAAATGATAAATTTTATTCGTTTATCAACCAAATTAAATTAATCGTGAATTTATTTTTGGTATGTATCATTCATTACCTACATGAAAATAAAATTTGAACAAAAAAATAGTGTGCTATACTGTAGTAAGATGGCTCTTTCAGGAAACAGCCATTGTTTGAATAAACGTCACGAAATCGTTCTTTTATAATGAGTGTGAAAACGGTAATGGAGAAGTTGCTTAAATTACCAAATACTTAATAATGTGTTTATATATCCTTAACAAAATACTTTTGAGTTTATGAAGGAAAAGCATGTAACTTGATTTAAACAAATGCCAAAAATGAGGTTTAAATTTTGATATTGATCCAAGCAGCAACCACGAAGATAAGTCAAGATAAAGCAATCAAAATACTAAAATATGCAATATAAAATATGTATTACAAAACAGTTCTTTAATAGTGAGTTTGAATTCAGTAATTGAAAATTTTCTTAAATTATCAACCATTTACTAATTATTTATGTTTCCTTAACGAAATCAATGTAAGTACTTCGGCGAAAAAATACAACTTCTTTAAGATAATTATAGGCATCTTTAAACTAGTTTCAAGTTTGATATGAATCCAAACGGCAACCATAGTAATTAGTAATAATAATGCGATCAAAAATCTAAAATATCACTATCAGAAAAAAGGTACATAGATTCAAGAATTCACTGAAGCAACTGAATCTGTAATTCCACGAAAGGTAAAGAGAGATAGAAAAGTACCTTTTTCATGGTCTTATTGAGAAACGACCGGTTTCAGCAAATAATTTCCATCATCAAGTGAAAAAATCAAAAATTATGAAATTCCGAAAATAATCAACTGGTTTGGCAGCAGTACTAAATGTAGCTAATGCTGTATTCTCTTTTCTATGAGAAAACATAATTTCATGAAAGATAAACGAATGATTTTATCTAAAAAATCACATCAGCGATTGAGCTTGAGATTCTGTTCCACTCATCTCCTCACATTTCTCAAAAAACGCCGACCCTTTTATTGAAAATCCAAAAAATTTAATAAAACAAATTTCTCCGGGGGGTCCCTCTTCACAGGCATTCATTTATCTACGACCACCTTACAAGATCCAATACCAAAAAACACCTCCTATCCCAGATCTTCGAAAAACTCCCAAAGAATCCACCCGACGGAAAAAAATCCGAATACCGCCGATATAGAGGCTCGCGGCGCTTTCCATCATTTTCGCGAAGAATCCAAAAAAGGGGAAAAAATAAAATAAGAAACTTGGAGTCCTCTTCCCCACATCCTGCTTGAAGCACCATCAATCCGCTAGGTTGGACATCCTGATTTCGAGAGCGATGTCGTAAAAAAAAACGAAAAGAATCGCCCCGAAAGATAGGGTAACACGGAAGCGTTAGGGTCTTTTCTGTGCGGGATCCTTGTCCTGAGGGGAAAATCCATGAGGGCATTTCTGCTGAGAAGGTGTGAAGAGGCAACGAACAAGATGGAGGTCGGAATGGAGGAAGTCTTGAGGTTAAGGACAGAGGAAGAGGGTGGAGAGAGATGAAAATAGTCCCAGAGAAGAAGCTGTAAAGGGGCGGGGAGGTATATATATAACGAAAATGGCCCGAATTGGGAGAAGACAGACAGGGGCGAGCCCAAAAGGCACAGGGAAAGGTACAACCGAAGAAGAAAGGAAGCGACGAAATACAGGGTAAATACAGGAAATAAACAGGGATGTTAGAAGTCGTTGAAATATTCTTCTTCAACTAAAGGCTGGACCTTGTCGCTGCAACCAAGTGGTCCTAATTTCTGCAGTTCTCTTGAGTTATACGTAGCTATTGGCTTTCATGTGTTATACAAAGCTATTGGCCTGTGTCCTGTTCAGATAGTGTATAGTGTACAGATATTGGCCTTCCTCTTCTTCTTTCCAACGACTTTCCCCTCCGTAATATTAATAATAAATGGATTGCGTCTTAGGAGGTATTCCTAAAGTTTTTTTCCAGTTTTCAATTGTTCTTAAGAGATTTCTATTCTCATTTATTTCATTTAGAAATTTCCTCGTTTTTTATTCTTCGAACCTAACTAAACAGCCCGACTTTAAGTATATACGCGATAAAATAAATGACTTTAAAAATGAAATCTAAGTTCTCTGGCTGTACTGTGTGTACTGTGTTCATTAGAAATTATAAACAAACTTGGTAATTATAACAATAAAACATGTTTTAAGAAATATTTTATTGTGGAAATTAACAAGTTTGTTTATCATTTCTAATAAATCACTTGCCGATAGGGTGGCGGTTTTTCCATTCTCGGAAATGAACAATCGCCAACGTCGCGATTACTGTTGTCTATTTAAATGACTTCTAATTAATTAGAACTGTATTCAAATTTTTCCTTAAAGAAACCCTTCTGATCTAATCAATTTTTTTGAAGTATAAAGAAACAACTATACGATCCCTGTGCATATTTAATTCGGTCAACGCTGAGTGAACTATTATACAGGATGCCACGTCATAGACGAAAAATGGAATTCTACCGGGAGGAACAGTTAAAGGTTACCGCTATAGTTAATTTGCTTCCACGAAAAGATGAATGAAACAGAGGTTACGTAATGAAAGTTCCTATTAAAACACAGAATGAGTGTAACGCAGACTTCTAGCGACTTATTCATATTATTATCTATATAGTAATATATTACATATTCTGCAAAAATAGTGAGTGTTCACGTAACCATTTGATAATAAAAGAAGCATTCCGTTGGCGTATAATAATACTATTCTGCTCTACTTTTTGATGTATTTTAAACCTCGGGGTTTGATACCCTAATTCAACTGATTATATTTTGATACAAACAAGACAATTACTTCAACAAAAACGTTGTGATAGCACTAACTTTGGGTGAAAATCTATCAACAGCCAACATTCTACGAACGTAAATTAATATCGAATTCAATTGACCAGCTTCCACGAAGGATGTCGAAGGGACCTGTCAACTCGCCTCAGGGGTCCCAGATCTCTGAGAACGTCATGGATTATTCATGTATCAACTGGATCACCTTGACAGATTATGTATTCATTAGAGCTTCTAGAGGGGTATTCTATGGCCACGAATAACGCATCAACTTTGAGGAAGGTATTGTGAACGAAAATGAAATCAGTACCGTTAGATGGATTTGAGCCAGTTTTCAGAAAACCCTAATATACTTGGAAAGAAGGAGAACCTACTTGGATCGTTCGCATGAAGGTGAACTTCCAATAAAGAGATACTACGAAAACGAAATTTCATTCAAAATAAAGCATAATACAGCATAGCTTGGGAGTAAATTATATTAATTACGCCGATGGAAAATTTCCATTAATTACAGAAAACAGTAGCGAAACGTTGGAAATAAAACGAATTAATGCAGTAAAATCTTAGTAATTACGCATCAAAGTAAAATTATGTCACTAAATTTCACCATAAAATATATTTTTCGTGTTTTACTAGCTTGATACTAAACAAAGGAGTAATTGCTATTAATAAATTTTGACGTTAACTATATTCGAGTTAAGTCAGCCTACAACGACATAAACTGAATCCAGCGACTCTAACGTATTTCACGTTAACATTTTAACTACATGTTTCAGAAACAAATTCAAATCAATAATTCAGGCTTGCAGAAGTGACCCCCAAATAATCGCTATCAAACTAATTATAAATATATTTTATTAAAGCAGAGCGCCTTTCAGTACCTGCATAATTATGTTTATATCTACATCGGATTCATAACAACTATAATACGAATCTACAACATATGCAGAATATGCAATTGGTAAAGATTAAATATGCTTGACTAACCCTTAAGAATTCTAAGTATCCGCAAAAGGGAAAAACACAATAATGTGATATTATTTAGATCTATCTGCAAATAAAAAGGATACTCTACGACAAATAAATTAAATTCAAGGTGATGTACGGTAGGGTTGAACCCCGTGACAGCTACGGTAGCCGAGGTCTGTCATGAATTCCGCAAAATCTAGTAAAAATTAGTAATATAAAAAGTATAATTAATACATTATTTCGTTGTAAGGTATGCGTAAGTTGGTATAATATTATGTATTTAAGGATATAATCATTCTATGAGAATTATCTGTTTATCATGTATACGTTTTATATTAAGTATGTTTATAGCTTTTATGTGTGCATATGTAGTTAGAAAAACTGCCACCAAGCTACAGCATTCCAGCAGTTAATACAATAATAATATTAAAGGAAACTTAGAAGCCATCCGATAAAGAATCATAGTTACTGATTCCATGAAGTTTACTTCCCCAATGAATGTAAGGTGTGATGAGTTTTACGTTGCATTAACTTATTTGAAGTTAATTTTCATTGACATTTACGTTTATTTCCTCCTGCGTATCACCTGTTACCAGGTCCTAAGCGTACTTAGGGAGTGGAATCACTCACCAGTAATTTATGTGTATGAGAGACATATAGAGAGGATAGTACTGTAAGGAATTCTTACGTGAAATTGAATTATCTTTCAGAAGTGGAAGAGTTAGAAATAAATAAAATTCCAATATGTTTAGCAAGCTTTTTTATATCCTAGATTTTTTATTAACAGTGCAAACATCGTTCGATTATTTTCATTTGACAGAGAATGTAATCAAGTGCATTTCAAATAATCTCCAAGCATCGTTAATCCAATGTAAAAGAAACTTAAAATCAGTAAAAACTGTCAGTTAACAATAAGCTGATAAAACCGAAATTATTTGAGAAGATGGTTGAAATATTAGGGGGTTGAGGGCGACAAGTTAACCTACGAAAATAGAGGGTTGATTTCCCCTGCTAAAGGTGGGAAGCGAAGGATAAACCGAACCATTGAAATCGGATTAACTTTAACGGGTGCGTGGGAAAGGGCAGGAGATATCGAGGTATGTCAAACGGAAAATTACGGAGAGGATTAAGTTAATGACAATGAAATGAAGGGATTTCGAGACGAGGGGAGCGTCTGAGGAGAAAAGCGAGAAGTTTTGGAGAAGTCGAAGGAGAGAGAAGAAAGGAATGAAATGAAAGACAACTTTCGTGGAAAATACTTCTTGGTATGCCTAATTAAAAATTCAGAAGATCAAGAAGTAGTAGTATCTGCCAATAAAGTATTTAGCCAGAGGGCCGGTTGGTGCCTCACCATCTCCGACATCAGCAACTAAGAGCTTGCAGAGAGGAATGAGGTTTATTAGGCAGGATGAGGAGTGATGAAGTTTGCCCTTGCTTTCTTCATTTAGCCAGAATGTTATAAGCGGAACATGTCCACGCAAGTGAAGGACAATGACTCTATCAGTAACACTTTTCTTGTCAGTCCATAAGGAGAGACCTTTATCAGTGGAATTATTCACTCATACCTCAGAAGCTTTCATTTCATCACAGTCATGATCAAACTGTGACAAAAGTAAATGAAATATACATTTTTTTCTCTCCTGCACCAAATGACTTATGAATACATTCCATTCCTCAGAATATAGTAGCAAGAGTATACCAAAGAGAAAACCATCGTAAGACACAGAGTAATCAGAACAATGCCGACTTTTTGGTGAATTTTAGACTTATGAGATCACTCTTACAATAAATATATTTAGGTTAAGAACACAAGCAACCATACCCTCACTAATATTCGAGAGTGAAACACCGGTTTCTGAATATCAAGCCAACCCCTACGCAACCCTTGTCCTAGCCGCAAAGAAAACTTAAATCCTAGTATATAAACCTTGGAAAGATGGTCTCAAACGGTGACACGGTTTTATGTTATTCCTATTCCTAAGTATTCAGAGCGAATTCTAGGTAATGAGAGTCTCAGAAGACAATGGATAACATATTATCGTGATGTGCCAAATTTCAATCATATTCTAGCCCGTAAATCGACCTGAAAACCCGGAAATTTCAAAAAAAATCATATCGCACTGAGTATTACCAATTTTTTCATTGTTTAATACTAAAAATTTCAACATGCTTAACCTTTTGCTTAACTAATATTATAAAATCGATAGTCAAAGGGGATACTTCGTGGAAAGTGGAAATTCAAGTACTTATACATTTATATTCCTAATATTCAATTAAATTCCTCTGGTAATTAAGTTTTCAGTGGAAAATACAAATTCTCTCTATTTTTTATTAGCTATTTTACATCAATAAGGAAAGGTAGAGAATAGTCGTGCACCTAAGAGTAATCGTAAAGGTTCAAATATCGAGATATGTAATTGTTTTTGCTTTGGCAAAATTTACTTAAATGGAAACATAGAATCAACACTACTATGATACTCCCTTTTTTAATAAGGTATAAATTAAGACAGGAATCTTGAAAGGAATCTGAAATTACGCGTTTCAATGTATATCTGACGAAAGAGGGTTAAAATGGATGACTACAATTAACCTACATGAATAAGCGTGGCCGGTGAATTGGTCCGGGGGGAATTCGTACGAGGGGAATTGATCTCCGATAAACACTGATTGATTGAATTGATTGATAAATAAATTAAACTTGGGGTTGGGTTGGATTGGGTTGGGTGGGGTTGGTAGTACAACATCAGCGCGGGGGATCAATTCCCCGCGTACCAATCTGTCGGGAGATCAATTCCACGCGTACGAAACCCCCCCGGACCAATTCACCGGGCGCAATGACTAAGGTAACCAACATCCCACAAAGTTAATAAATACACACATCAATCAAATATGAAGAAATAATGAAAACTTGAAAGAATTAGCATTGTATTTCCTCTCACGTGATGAGCAGCAATTATCTAGAGATAGAAGGTGCTAGAATATTCGAACCATGATCCCAAATTGACACCTTTAATATTTGAACGTATCCTCTCGATGTAAACTGTTCAAATATTCTCACTTTTACTCCTATATATTGGGCTCTGAAAAATGTAGGAGATATATCGCGCGACTCAACCAATGCATCTTTTGCCATTTCCCAATAATCGCGAGGGAAAGTCGACAGAAGTTCTCCGTTTTTTTTATTATTGGTTTCCTGCGAGCATGACCGCAGTCGCCCCAGCGTACTGGCTTGTACAGTTCATTATTGAAAAGTTTCCACTGCGACCGATCGCACGGTTTTGCAAACTCGCTTTCCGCAGCGCGTCCAATGCGTTTTGAGCAATTATTCATGCCTAAATATACCTGATGCAAAATGATAACATGGTACATGGTGAACGCTCTTTTGAGAGTGGTTAAAACTGCATGTGCATTAGGAAGGCTAAATAAAGTGTGGATGGATGGGGAGGGATAAAGTAACGAAAGCAGATGGGAAAAGTAAATTGATCCCGCAGATCACAATTCTCTTCAGATGAGCGTACTTCTTCGGAATTGATGACGAAGTAATTTCATGGAAACAGCCTCGCTTCTGCTGTAAAGTACGTCACGGGAATATTTTGTGTCTTGCTCGCTGGCAACGTGTTTGAGATACGCTCATACATCACTTGATTCCAATTTAAAATATATTGTAATTTTCCGCGAATTTTCCTCACATGGATAACTCCTCAGTTGTGTAAGGACAGAAAAATTGGTCCAAGGTTGTTAATGAATTCGAGGTAAAATCTCCAAATATTTGTATTTTCCAAGTTATTTGCTGTAACGTGAAACGTGAGACTTGAACTAATTTGTTGAAGTTGAAGATAGAACGAAACCAAAGGATTGATGGATTTTTAAGAATATTTAGAAAATCAGAACAAAATTTAGACGGAGATTATGAGTTTGACAATATTTTTATAAAGTAATACCTTATTTAAAATTATTAATACCTTATTGATAAATTTTATCAGGAAATACTCAGATGTACAGAAGAGGGATTTAAAAATGACAACGAAGTTACATGTAATCATGAAAGAGTCTTGCTGATAAATCTCTCGTTTATTTAGTATAAAATTGGCGGGTGTTAGTATAAAAGCGATTACGATAATTCACCTTCAATTAAAAATTTTATAAACAATAATATCTCAAGAGAATGGAATAACTCTATTCAACCTGAATATTGATATTTTTGCCCACAGATGTGCTGTTTATTTCGTAGAAACAAAATAAAAGGGAACGCAAATGTAAAACGTGGAGTAAACTCTACCGTAAACCAAAATTGAAAGATAACAAATTGTATAACCTGGACTGAGATAAGAAATAGAATTAAATTGAAAGATTGAAAAGAAAATTAATTAAAAACTGACAACGACAGGGGGTGAAATTAATCTCCTGGGTCAAGATGGAAGCTGCTAACACAACTAAGGCTGAGAAGGTGAGAATATGTGAGCTTAAAAGAGAGATGACGCGAGAGAAAATAGGGATAAATAACGCTCAGAGATAGAACCGGAGAAAGATTAAACGGAAAAGGAAATGGGAAGGAAATGATGGGAGGAATGAAGGAGGCGATGGAGGGCGAAAGATGCCTGTAGATAGATTAAAAGGCGAGGGCGGGAGATATTTTGTCCCGACAATCTCTCTTTCTGAAGAAAAACCACAGGGAATTCAAGAGAATGAGTAAGACTGAATACATTCGCTTAACGGAATTGAATAGCTCTTTGACTGATAACGCTGTTCTTGAGGTATTTCATGAGAGACCTATGGCATCTAGATTCTGTGTGCTGGATGTGAAGTGGGTTTTCTGAAGAAATTTTATTGAAGCACAATTTTGCTAACAATGATCCTCTATTATATTATAACTACGCTATAATTTCTAAGGAAGTTCTGAAATTCTTTGGAAGTAGCTTCAGAATTCACTAAACAGTCTGCTTTATTCTTCAGTTACAATTAAACTTTTAAAAAAATACAATTAGAGGTGAATATAAAACCCGTATTTGTCAACTTTCAGTACATACATACCTACTGGTTTTGGAAATAATGGATTATTCCGGATTATTGGCCTTATAATAAATGTCTCTTAGAAGGTCACAAAAACATTTTTCTTCTACCCCTGAAAATTTTAGCATGTCTTTTGAAATGTATATACATTTGACACTTCTTAAAAGGTCAGTAATCTGGGAAAATCCGTTGTTTCCATAACCGGGGGCAACGCAACGTGGGTACCTATCGCTGACAAAGCTGGCTTTGGGAAAATTTTCATGTAAGGTGTGAATTATGATTAAATTTTATTCAAGTAAATTTTTGCTAATAATTATCCTCTATTACATCATAGTCACGCTATAATTTCAATTGAATTTTGAAATTCTTCGGAAACAATAACCAAATTCTCTCAACTATATAGTTTACTCTTCTGTTACACTTGAAGTTACATACGGAAGAAAACGGATAACTCATGTCAAAAGAAATTAAAAAATCTCTTGGAAGGTCATTCAGGTCAAAAATACTGTTTTCTTTCCTTCAACACCTGAAAACAGGCGCCCGGTGAATTGGTCCGGGGGGAATTCGTACGCGGGGAATTGATCCCCCGTGCTGATGTTGTATTACCAACCCAACCGCGCCCAACCCAATCCGACCCAACCCAACCCTCCCCCCCTGGTTAATTTATTTATAACATTAACCTATAATCAGGGCGTGTAGATTAATATAAGACTGAATAAAAGTAGTACAACACCAGCGCGGGGGATCAATTCACCGGCCACGCTGAAAATGATAGCATGGCTATTGTAATGTATTGGGTACTTCTTAGATGATACGTAATACGCGACTTTCTCTTGTTTCTAGAACCAGTGGCAACGTAGCAACAAAGATATGAATATGAACTTACCGAACTCTCACAAAAGATGATTTTGAAAATTTTTCAAACCTCTAGTTCATAAGCAGCACTATTCGAATAACTTTCTTTTTTACTACAATATATTTTCTATGCATGTAATATTTTCATTTGTCTCTTGGTAGTATGTTAAAGTAGGAAGGGAATGTATCAATCACTTCTATCTCGGTCTTGATAACTCCTTTTAAATTACGAAGGCTTCTGAGAAAGAGTGATTCTGAGTATCAATATGTATCTCGGTCACATCTTACAATGTAGTGAATGCCATGAAAAGTGTAATTCATAATATCCCTTTACAACCATACTTGGATGAACTAAATTTAACTATACATTCACTGTACCTCTGAAAAATTAACAGAGAAAATCAGATTTAAGGAAAAATTACCACTGCATTTAAAAAAATCTGATGTGGCCAGCACATGACTTTCTCCATATATAAGATGTAAATATTTATCTACCGCAGTAATTTCGAACTCTATATTCCATCTAAACTTGGAAGATGAGTGATTAATATATAAATGTACTATCTTTGACGCCAAAAACATGATAAATAATGTTTTACGGGACATGATCGATGAAATTGGTCTTTCGCCCATAGAGCCCAGAGCGCCCACAAAGTACATAATCAGCAACTTCCGGTTTATCAGTATTTCATGAATAACTCCTACACAATCAGTGATACAAAAATATGTTTAAATCAAAAGTTATAGTAAAATATATTTTCTAAAACTTTTATAAATAATAGTGTATACCTAAATATCATATTTATGGAGATATTTTGAAAACCGGAAATGAGCTTTGTAGAATGAAGCTCAACTTCCGGTTAACCGATATACTCCAAAAACTAATCAACACTAAAAAAAACTAACCGAAGTTATATATATGAAATTTGGTGTTGATAGAATGAATGGTTTTCATGTTAGAGCGCCCACAAAGTACATAACAGCTGCTTCCGGTTTATCGGTATTTCACGAATAACTCCTAATCAACCGGTGATATAAAAATATGTTAAATACAAAAGTTATAGTAAATTATATTATCTAAAACTTTTATATGAAATACAATACACGTATATATCATATTTATGGAGATATTTTGAAAACCGGAAATGAGCTTTAATGAATGAAGCTCGACTTCCGGTTAACCGATTTACTCCAAAAACTAATCAACTCTGACAGCACACACCACAGTACTATATACAAAGTTTGGTATTGATACGACCAAAAGTTTTAACGTTAGAGCGCCCACAAGCACAGACACACATACATACACACACGCACAAACGCGCGCGCGCACACACACACACACACATACACACAGACATCATTCCGAAAATGGTAAAAACGTGTTCTAGGGACCCCAAAACATGTATTTCCGTTGAAATCTCGAAGTCGAATTTTTTCATGAAAACAATACTTTCTCTATACTTCGTATATGGAGAAAGTAAAAATCTGATGTGGCCAGCACATGACTTTCTCCATAAATAAGATGTAAATATTTATCTACTACAGTAATTTCGAACTCTATATTCCATTTAATTTGGAAGATGAGTGATTAATTTATATATTATTATCTTCGATGTCACAAACATTATAAATAATGTTTTTCGGGACATGATCGATGAAAACCGATGAAATTGGCCTTTCGCCCATAGAGCCCAGAGCGAACACAAAGTACATAATCAGCAACTTCCGGTTTATCAGAATTTTATGAATAACTCCTAAATAATCAGTGATACAAAAATATGTTTCAAGCAAAAGTTATAATAAATTACTTTTTCTAAAACGTTTATAAAAAATAGTATATACCTAAATATCATATTTATGGAGATATTTTGAAAACCGGAAATGAGTATTGATGAATGAAGCCCGACTTCCGGTAAACCGATTTACTCCAAAAACTAATCAACTCTGACAGCACACACCACAGTACTATATATGAAGTTTGGTATTGATACGACCAATAGTTTTCACGTAAGAGCGCCCACTATCACACACACACACACACATACACACAGACATCATTCCGAAAATGGTTAAAACGTGTTCTAGGTACCCCAAAACATGTATTTCCGTTGAAATCTCGAAGTCGAATTTTTTCATGAAAACAATACTTTCTCTATACTTCGTATATAGAGAAAGTAAAAAACAAATGTGCCTCTGATATATATCGTACCCGTTAATATCTGTTCAAACTACAATTTGCAAGAGATTTTGATTTTTTTTATTTTAGACTCAGTTGCTAAAATTATAATGCGAAACACAGGCATTAAATATAGAAACATCTTCTCTTCAGACTGCGAACGCTCCCTCCCCTTTAAGATACACCCAACTTATCAATGTTTGCAGAAAAAAAAAGTTTCGCTACGCACCTCAGCTTTCCGACACGCACCCCTGACGTTTACTGATAGCCACAAATCAAGAGGAAAAAACACCAGGTGTGAGACAGATGATGAAAGAGCGAAGAGCAGAATTCAAGAAACTGGAGAAAATGAAATTTAAGAAAATGAGTAAGCGCGTGGAATATCTTCCCTTGGCTCCAGAAAAAATGAAATAAATCTCCTTCATCTCCAACTCACTGAAGAATTCCCTCGAGACCGTAGCAACTAACAGAAAGAGAAAGCGGGAATTGGGAGATTTTTTTTACGCAGCCCCCCTCTACCACTCTCTCTGCGTGTCGCTGTACCGTTCGCAGAAATAAACATCCGGCACTAAAACAAAAGTGTGCCGTGCGACTTAATTACACAGATAAGGGACACGGCTCTTCGGCACGTTTCTGCAATTTTTCAGCCCGAAAACGAAATTAGGTCCGGAAGGAGAGCTTCCAAATGGATTCCGATATATTAAGGAAAGAGTTTTATGTATCCGAGAGGAACTTGGTATCGAACATACTTTTAAAACACGTCACGGAGGAAGGAACAAGATGGGAAAGATTAAAGAATGATTTTCCTACAAAGAAGTTATCTTACGTGTCTTGTCTTGTACGTACGTACATTCACCCTTCCTCTTTCTTTTTTTATTTTCTCTATATACGTAGTATAGAGAAAGTATTGTTTTCATGAAAAAAATCGACTTCGAGATTTCAACAGAAATAGATGTTTTGGGGTCCCTAGAACACGTTTTGACCATTTCCGGAATAATATCTGTGTGTGCATGTGTGTGTGTGTGCTTGTGGGCACTCTAACGTAAAAACTATTACCTGTATCAATACCAAACTTCATATATAGCACTGTAGTAGGTGCTGTCAGAGTTGATTAGTTTTTGGAGTAAATCGGTTAATCGAAAGTCGAGCTTTACTTTTCGGAGCTCGTTTCCGTTTTTGCAAGATATCTCCATCAATCTGATATTTATGTATATACTATTATTCATAAAAGTTTTAGAAAATGTAATTTACTATAACTATAAACATATTTTTGTATCACTGATTGTTTAGAAGTTATTCATGAAATACTGATAAACCGGAAGTTGCTGATTATGTACTTTGTGGTCGCTCTGACATTCTAACGAGACATTCAACAAATCCCGTGGTTCCTTTTCACACAATGATTTATTTGCGAACGATTTGGCTCACTTACTATTCCCTTAACAAAGTATTTCCCTCCATCTAACTAATTAATTGCAGAAAGTGTCTGTGAAGTCATCAGCGGGCTGGATCCTCAACCACTCCACCATTAGCTAGCAAAACATTGGAGAGAAAATGTGGCGTTGTAGACAAGATGGAGAGTAGGGTTGTCTATCTTTGTTTTTTTACTGAGCTGGAATGCTATAGAAGGAAATCCTTTAGAAGATGCGGTACAGCCAATATTAGAATAACAGTTTTTCTAGCATTACGAAGGGGTAACCAAAATCAATACTATTACTCAGAATCACTCATTCCTCAGCAACTTTCACTATCACAGCTATAAATAAGACTGACGCAGAAGTGACTGATGATAGAAACATACTCTATCTTATAACGACATTATGTAAACAATTGAATTCATCACGCATGGTAGAAGACATTTTTAGGATATAGAAATTTTAATAACCGAATAGGTATGGTCTACTCATTTGCCGAAAAACTTTATCTATTATTAGTTTAATTAGATATATTGATTGAATCTAATAACAATTTCATTTGTGGAAATAATTATAGCGGATTATAATTTACGAAAAAAAATCCTACTACCTCTGCAGCATGAAAGAGGGCAATTTCACATAAATCAGCGTTTCCCAAACACAATCCTTTCCCTAACACTCATACTGTACGGTAATTACTCCCTAGTCAGTTGATCGGTGTAAACTGTAGTTGAAATATTTTAATGTAAGAAATAAATGTATTTACTTATTAAATTTCTACCTGCCACTGCCGTTGTATGCGTGCTACCTTTGCGCTCTGGGTTCAATTCCTGATTATGGCATTTATCTGTTCTAAATGTTCGCACTAAGATTGAAATTCCGCTAATAAGCTTATTTACTGCCTTTGGAAGTTTATTTTTTGTTGTTTTGCCTTTCACCCCCTGACAAACGCCTTACTGCGGCTAGCGGGATACTAATGCAAATGTAAATGGAAGGTTTAGGGCGGTTTTCCTCCCGACTAGGATGAAATTATTTTATACTTCCCTCCCCCTATAGAAATGACTACCACCTGGCCTGGTGCCTAATTGTAGTACTCACGTAGTAGAATAAAAGATAGTAATAAATAAATAAATCAAGCGAATTGGAAATACTGAGAAAATTTTAGGGTTTTACTTGGAGTGAATCAATCCCATATGAATTAATGTACCTTAAGATAATGAGAAAGGATCTACAGAGGGTGGATGGGAATACAATAAAGAGGGAAGACGAGAGAAAAAAGAACGCTTAACAGGCAAAAAGTCCAATAATAGTGAATAAAGCAAAGTAAAGTGTAATAGTGAAGTGAAGATGTCCAACGAGTAACTAGTTTGGAACGCGAAAGGTAAAGAGAGAATTGCCAAGGAAAAACGGACTTGAAAAAAGTCTGACTGGGCCGGGAATCGAACCCGGGATCTTCACTAGTGGTTAAGGCAGGGTCCCGGATAGAGGAAGATCCCGGGTTCGATTGATGGCCCAGTCAGACTCTTTTCAAATCCGTTTTTCCTTGGCATTTTTCCTGGGTGCACGCCCTTATGTGCAATTTACCCTTTACCCTTTCCTTTGTAAAGAGAGAAGTTGGGAGTAGAATTTAAATCAGAATACAAAAAGGATAGATCGCATTTACTGAGAAAATTCGAAAGAGATTCCAAAGAGAGAGAGAGAGAGGATAGTACACTGCTATTAGAAGCTTGGCGGAGAGACGGATCGTAATTTTTTTTAATTCGCTATTTCAGTTGTCATATCGAGAAGCACCATATAGAAACGACCTAAAGTGAAGCGATTCCTGCAGTGTGAAGAAAGATTAATAGGATATAATTGCCATATAATCCATCATTACTGACGAGAAAACTAAATCTAAAATATATCTTTATGAGAATCTGATGTTCATATCCAGCTGACTAAAGAACTTTGTTATTTATGTTCAAATGCCACGACAAAGAACACATTTGTTCTGTTTATTGCATCTGTTTCTACTTTATGTTTTCCGTCGTGTCTTATTCTCTTTCTTTCTCGCGCATTATTTCAATCTTCCCTACAGATTTCGCATGTTTTTCACCGTGGGAGTATTACTGCAGTGATTTTTTTCTGTGATCAATATTAACATAGGTTTTTATTTGATCGGCAACATAATTTCCTCTCTATTTCCAAATCATTAAAAAGTCTGTGGTTGGTTTTATTCGTGTTCCTGTATGAGCCTAAGTTAAACATGGTAGATGGGATATCCTAGTCCAAATTTAGCCCAATAAAGACGTGAATGTAGAAAAACTGTAACGCACTAATAAACATGTGACCACTATTTCCTTACAGTAGTACAGCACGTACTACATGGAACGTAACGCTAGGAGGAGAGAGCTCGAGATAAGACTAAGAAGAGGGATTAATTGAGGCAAATGGAAAGTCGGATTGAGAGAACGGAAGAGTGAATCCTCGAAGGAGAAGCGTCAAAGAGAGAGGAGCAGTAATACGAGTGGAGATGAGAGAAGGGAGGAGATTGGAGGGACGGAAAATTAGAGTGGACGAGAGAGGGAGACGGATACGAGGCGAACCGCTATTCGGGTAATCCCGGAGTTTTCATCTGTGAAGCAGGGGTGCCAACCTTCCGTGGCTTAATAAGGGCGACAAAGGAGAGAACTAGACACGGAGGGAAGCAGTAGAGCCTCCAATTACTTTTTGAACCCGAAGATGGGACCTCTCACGGAAGGTCTTAACTCTTTCTGCGATAATTAACAAGGTGATCTATTTGGAGAAAAAAATTAACGAGAAGCGCTGATATTTGCTGCTTCTGGTTGCTTAGAAGTTCTAAACTTTAAAGATGATGAAGGCTTTGGTTTTGCTTATAGAATGAATGGAGGATGCTCGCAGATTATAAAAACTCCATGTGGATGTGGCCAGCACATGACTTTCTCCATTTATAAGATATAAATATTTACCTACGACAGTAATTTCGAACTCTATATTCCATCTAAACTTGGAAGATGAGTGATTAATATAAATATTATTATCTTTGACGTCACACACATTATAGATAATGTTTTTCGGGACATGATCGATGAAAAACGATGAAATTGGCCTTTCCCCCATAGAGCCCAGAGCGCCCACTAAGTACATAATCAGCAACTTCCGGTTTATCAGGATTTCACAAAAAACTCCTACACAATCAGTGATACAAAAATATGTTTCATACAAAAGTTATAGTAAATTTTATTTTCTAAAACGTTTATATATGATAGTATATACCTAAATATCATATTAATAGAGATATTTTGAAAACCGGAAATGAGCTTTGAAGAATGAAGCTCGACTTCCGGTTAACCGATTTACTCCAAAAATTAATCAACTCTAACGACATTAACCAAAGTACTATATATGAAATTTGGTGTTGATACAACGAATGGTTTCAATGTTAGAGCGCCCACAAAGTACATAACAGCTACTTCCGGTTTATCGGTATTTCACGAATAACTCCTAATCAACCGGTGATACAAAAATGTGTTAAATACAAAAGTTATAGCAAATTACATTATCTAAAACTTCTATAAGGAATACAATATACCTATATATCATATTTATGGAGATATATTGAAAACCGGAAATGAGCTTTGATGAATGAAGCTCGACTTTCGGTCAACCGATTTACTCCAAAAACTAATCAACTCTGACAGCACACACTACAGTACTATATATGAAGTTTGGTATCGATACGACTAATAGTTTTTACGTTAGAGCGCCCACAAGCACACACACACATACAGACACACACACACATACACACAGATATCGTTCCGAAAATAGTCAAAACGTGTTTTAGGGACCCCAAAACATGTATTTCCGTTGAAATCTCGAAGTCGATTTTTTTCATGAAAATAATTCTTTCTCTATAGGTACTTCGTATATAGAGAAAGTAAAAATAATAATTTTTGTTAATAATCTATCCGTAGCAGACAATCTACGCATGACATTCGTGAAATGCACAGAAATAGTAAAGCGGGGTAATTTATTTCTCGAGTACTTTAGTAGCCCTAAAAATCATATTATATTTTACGTGAATCAAAAGCCCGTTAGATTTTTTTAACCTCCGTATCTCCTTAATATTTTTAGTTTAAGTTACATATTTCAGCCTTAGTGGAGAACTTCGTATTCGTCAACCACAGCGTAAGCGATAAGGATATGCAGTTAAAAAGGCAACTCTCAACAAGTAAAATGCTGCGATGGAAGGCAGCAGCAACCCATATGAAACAACAGCATGATTGGAACAAGATTTTCTTGCTTTCTAAACCTTTGATTTTGCAGTAATATGAGAACACGATCAAACAAGACTTGGGGGTTCAGCGGAGTCGAAAATTTGCAATCCGTATTTTACCTTGACATGAATCGGCAGACCACATAATGTTCGTGCTAGAGGTTCAGAAACTAATGCATTAGAACTGAATCTATTCCACTGCCGTTGTGAAATAACTTCCTATGAGGCCCATTTTCTACTCCCTAATCAACAAAATCTGGAAAGGACACAAGGGGGAGAGAAACTCCCAAAATGATTTACTCGGGAAAGACTGCACGGAAATGCTTCCAAAATTTTCTCCTTCATAGAACAATTTGCACGTATTTGGCACATGGTGACTCAAGCTTCGCATTGAACAGAACCAATTAATTAGTTTCATTACGATTTTAAATTGAGAAAGAATTCAGTTATTTAAATGCATAGTCCACATGGAGTTTAACTGTGATAATCACACTAACTCCTGAAAATCGTATTATAATCAATAATTAAACCTTCACTGGTATTAACACGATCGATTAACGCAAGTAAGAGTTATCACCTAATTGAGGCCTGACATTGTTATGTCCACTCATTGGCAAAAGTCAATGAGTATGCTCGGTTGTTGCTTTATTTGCCAAAATATTTACTTAAAAATTAAAAGGAAGTAGAACCAGTGGTGAGGGGTGTATGTTTTGGGACTTGATGTGAGCGATGGGAAATAAGGCGCTGCTTTGTAATTTATGGGAACCGGATTCGAACAGAGACACTATTGACTTAGACTTGCACTATTGGAAAGGTTTGATGGTTAGTCTAGTCAGTGACTAAAACGATTCACCGAAATAATTTTTTTTCCTTTCAGCTAGGCGAGGAATAGGGCGAAGTTGATCCGATTGCATTGAACTTCAAACATTCATTATGCTGGTGTATCAATGTAAGCATTGAGGCTGATGGTTTGCTATTTGAGCTACTTTCAGGTTAATAATCATCTAATATTCAGTGGAACGATATTTTTGAGTTACCTTTGGCCTTATCTTCTCATTCAAGAAAAATGCTCTATTAAATAGTATCACGTCAAAATAGAAAAGGGATATACCACACTAACTAGACCATTTTGTCATTTCCTACTCATTTTTAACGCTATCTTAACCGGAGAACATTGAGAAAGACTTCCGTTGTATATATTAATCTCATAAAGGTCATATTAGCTGTTATTAAAACGAATTTCCATTTAATTGTTTGATTTTATGAAATCACTAATTTAATAAATTGGTTTTTGCGGCTGTAATGGGTTAATTTATTTAATATCCCGCTTATTACATCATCGAAGGTTACGAATGTGGAAACAACATATTTCGGATGGTTATAAAAATGAAATGAAATGTGGAGTTGTACCTAAACAATCAGTAATATGCACTTCATGCTATATTGCGTGCTGTATTAACCGTCTCAAGGTATTCACGAGGTTTTCGAATAAATCGGGACGGTGCGAAATAAAGGTCCAGATCTCTCACACACGGGAGTGCGCTGACTATCCACCCTCCGCTCTTTAATAATAATTACACATAAAGGCTCGGTGGACAGTGGTAAAAATAATTTAAACAATTTTTGGTCCCTCGATTGTGAAGAAAGATCGGCTAAGAAGGCCACAGTGTTTGGAGAAAAATCTGCCTTATAAGCGGTTAACATCCCAAGCAAAATTAATCATGTGATTTTTGTGATTGAAGCCAGAATATACGTAAAACAGGATTTTCCCTATACATGAGCGCTTTAAAAATATTTTAATCATATATATATGGATGCTTTTTCGGATATATTTATGCTTCTTCTTAGAATGAAAATCTATTACAAATAATTATTCGTACAATCTCCTAGGTGTAAGTAAGTAGAATTATTTCAACTACTGGGTGACATCGATAGTATCGTGAATATAACAATGTCTTTGACAATAGCATAGTATTACTGTAGTTGGTCCAAGATAAGTCCAATATTAACATTTAATGCTTGTATCACTGTCTGCACCAACAACGAATGATTATCAGTATTTTAAAGTGTGCTTTATTAAAATATAAAGTGTGCTTTATTAAAATATACAACAAAAAGGAATGTGTAGTATTTTTTCATAGAAGAAATCTGTTTTTAATATATCGTTTTAAATCTTTAAATGATGAAAGATATATATTTTAGATAGTTCGAATGATTTGCATGAAACTTAAAGGGAGTTAAGAAGAAATTTAAACTGCTACAGGCTGAAAAAGCGTTGATGAACCTAATGCATGTTAATGTTTCCCGACTTTCCTTCGTAGTTACTAATGTACCTGTAATGTACCTCCCCCACTACAAACTAATTTACAAACTAAAACTAGCGGGCATTAACAAGGAAGTAGTCGACTGGGTTAAGGATTTTCTCTACGAGAGGGAACAACAAGTTGTACTGGATGGCGTTAGCTCAAATAGAGTCAAAGTTACCTCTGGCGTACCTCAAGGCAGTGAGAGGGAACAACAAGTTGTACTGGATGGAGTTAGCTCAAATAGAGTCAAAGTTACCTCTGGCGTACCTCAAGGCAGTGTAATTGGACCTCTTCTTTTCCTTATTTATATCAATGACTAGAGTGACGAGATAGTTAGTAATGTGAGGATATTTGCGGATGACTCGGTTATATATAGGGAAATAACAAACGAGGAAGACCGGACATCTCTCTCAAACGATTTAGTCCTCATCCAAAGGTGGTGCGAAAAATGGGAATTAGATATTAACGTAAGTAAATGCTCCGTAGTTAATTTCTTCGAAAAGAAAAAAATGCGTCCAAATCACACATACAAAATTAATGGAATTAGTATCAAAGTAGTAGATTCAGTTAAATATCTCGGGATCAACATTACTAATAACTTAAATTGGAGCACGTATATTCGAAAAATCTGCGGCAAAGCAAGTAAAAGGCTTGGCTTTGTAAAGCGTATTTTCGGTAAATGCGACGAAAAGGTGAGAGAGCGATGAAATTTTACCTTGGTCAGACCCCTTCTGGAATATGCGGCAAGTATATGGGATCCGGCGGATGAAACGTGTACTCGCGAACTCGAGAAAGTGCAGCGTAAAGCGGTTCGTTTTGTTAAGAAATGCTACGATAAAAAAGCAAGCGTTACAAAAATGCTCTCAGACGTAGGTTGGGAATCCTTGAAAGAAAGGAGATTGGAAGCTAGGCTGCGATTGCTTAATAAATTCAGGGAAACTACATTTTCCAAAGATACAATCGGTATCATGCAACCCCCCTGTTACCTCGGTCGATCCGATAATGACCGTAAGTTAAGAGAAATAGATGCTAGGACGAATCTTTTTAGAGATTCATTCTTTCCGCGAACAATACGTGACAATAATCGAATAAGGAAGTAATTTAGATTCAACTGGTGTTTACACCCCCTGCCACACGCCGAAAGGCGGCTTGTAGGGTATTAATGTAGATGTGTAGATGTAGATGTACCTGAATCTTCATTACTATTGATCGCATTAACTTGTACCAGCACTTACTTCTGATGGTGCAGTGATGATATTGGTGCTTTTCCTTGTATTCAGCCGATGAGGGAGGGAAGGGAGGATTGGGAGGGAACCTATGACCCTAAGGAGTGGACCCGGCCAGATCATAGTGACGTGCATTGAGGTTCATCCCCATGCCTAGGGAGCCCTCTGCCACTGTTCGCTGGTTAACCGCGGGATCCGACCTCATAGACTAAAGAAACGAACAGGAGTTATTGAGGACAGAACTCAACTCCTGCGCAAGAAGGTGAAAAAAGGACCCTGGAAAAGATGCCTGCATCTGTAGGCCTTTTGGCTAGGGTTGAGAGGAATGAGGCATCATTCCTTCTTCCCCTACAGAGCAGGTAGTTAGTCATACATATACCCTTTCTACTAAACTAAAGCCACCTAACACTGCATTCACTGTGTTAATATGCATATTGGCAGCAATTAAGCAAGAGGAGAAAAAGCTATTTTCTCTGGGAAATTTATAATATTTGACTAGAAAAATTCTCTAATGGGTTTTAATGCTACTTAATTGACTTTATGTAAATATTCTAATGAAATTTAAGTGAGAGATCCAAAAACCAATTGACTACAAAGAAAACCTTGCAATGATGCTTTAGCTCATTATAATACAATTAAAAATGGATAGATTGCCTCTATGTAAGACATAAATGGTAAATGAAATTTGATTATAAACAGAAAGGCATAAATGGCTGAAATGTAAGCGTTATGCATTTTTAGCAATGTGACTGAGAGGGGAGAGGACTAAGAGTACTCACAGATTGGCCTCTAAATCAGGACATACTCATGGTTTGCTCTCCTGTAAAGAAAGAAATATAATTATTAATATGGGAAACTTAATATACAGAATTGCTATCTGAAATAAATTTGCTAGATAAAATTATTTAATATAATCATTATGTTAATAATTTTCCTATCATAATGTATCTTTATCCATAAATGCTTAGTCTTTTCATTTAATAACGGTCAAGTTTTAATTTCCCATCTTTTACACTAATTGTATAGGAGTTAAGCATAAGAGAAGCAGTTAAATCTTAGCTGCCATGTTTTGTAATGTGAGACGCAGCATGTCCCTTGAAACTAACAATAAAAAAGGAGCCCGTTTAATTTTGCTTGAATTGGTGATAAGTCAACGGTGGTTCTTAATGGAGTATTCTTCAAATAGTGATATACTGGTACACTCCTTACTCATATTGAATCATCCTAATTCTTTAATAGAAGGAAAAAGACCAGCAAGAATTATTTTTAGGTGTTTTAATGATTCATACACAAACCTACTCATAATGTTTTCTGAATATCAGAAATCTTTATTCTGCTAGAAAGTATGAAAGGAAATACGTCGTATACTCTGATATCAAGCGAAACCTGACTCATACCGACTCCAAATAGATGCCAGAAAAACCTCCGTCAATACATTCTTTTACTGGTAGGAAAAAATATTGAAAGAATTTATCCGGCACCTTCCGAGAGTGGCGCCCACCTGCAATGCAGGTCTGGATGGATAAAGGCCCGCTTTGCCGCTCCTGTCTTTGGCCTGAATTTGAGTCCCTTTCATTTGTAAATCCTGATATCGCCACAATAAATACGAAACATTCTAAACACTAATAGCGAATATGAATGAAGTTATACTTAAATTCTAGATCAGGCGATAGGGAAAGATTGGAAGAATCGACTTAAAAGCATAAACTTGCAAAAAAGGAGATATAACGCCTAGACATACCGTAATACAGCGGAGAAAAGATATTGAAAGGTCGTTTCGTTGCTTTAAATGGTCTAACGGAATAATTTAGTTAAGATTACAGGAGCAAATTCTGAGAATAAAAATAAATATAGTAAAATATCCGCTGGCATTCGAGATTATAACTGCTCTGTTCTGATTCTGCTCAAAGATTTATGGAATGAAGTAACTAGGCAAGAAACGGAAAGAAAATTGATCGTATAAGATATTCAGGATAGTAAAATCTTACATCCTGCGAATAATCTTAATTAATAAAAGGTAAAGTTTAGGTCTAGTTTGCATCTACTCGATTGAAATAACCACTCAAGTTCTTTAGTTATTTGAAAAATAATATGTATATATTGCTTCAATCCATTTTTATATCTATTTACCTCATTCGCACGTTAGTTTTGAGAAATATTTTTAAGGCCTTATGTTATTTAAAGAAATAAAGAAGGTACGGTAGTAGAACTGTGTAATCAGCTGATTCAAGCTTTTAAAAGTATATATATTTTAGGTTTTAACGCAATAAAGTCACCAGATTGAATTTTGCAAGTTATAAGTTGCAAGAACAAAGCATATATCGGCTAAACGAAAGAATAGTACTTGTTTATCCTAACGAGACTAAACAAAAAGATAAGAAATATATTTATATGCCTACATTTCGCCATAAAGCAAGAAAGAGACAACCTTGACCTTCAAAAGAGGCGAAAGAATTGAAGGAATTTGGAATTTCAGGTCTGAGGAAATCATTTACATAATCCCAACTGGCTTTTCTGAGCATGACAATGGCACTGTGAGCAGAAGAAAGGGAAACCAGAAAATCAATATGTATGTAAACACCTTTCACTTGTTTACAGGCAATTGGAGAGCGAAACTGTATCTATCAAACACAGAACGTAATGCACCTAAGTTTATCGGTGTGATACGAAAACAAAACTGATTTAAATACAAAACCAAAAGTTTTAATTCTTACAGAATTGATTATTAATGTTGAAAACCAAGATAATTTAAGAGTTCATGATAAAGTTTATATTACCAAGTGTTTAATAATTAATAATTAATTGAATTAAAAATAATTGATCGTAGTCTTATCGTTTAATTTGAACCTAAAGTGTATTTAAATGTATTTTAGGCTCAAATTAAATAATATCAGCAAATATAAAAAGTATACGAGCAACACTGACTACTTTACTATCTATTTAACTGCAGTAAACAACTATATAAATTAATTTAAAGAGAAGTTACTTCATAAAATCCTAGACATATTCTTTTAGTTTCCTAACAATATTTTTCTTTATTCATTCTCTGTCTACGCTAAAGCTAGTAAAACAAGGGTTTGTCTTATAATATACACTAGGTATTATTCTAAAATATCGCGATTATTTGAGGAGGTTAAACAATATCTACTTATTTAGAGCAGCGAAAAGTAAAGTATTTTAAAATTCCAAAAAATGAGGAAATTTTGCAAAATGAATGACGAAGCATTAAAATATTAAATGTGTTTACCTAATTTAGAGATCCGGTCGACCGTTGTCCTCCGGTATCCATAGTGACTAATCCTATGACCGTCTTTTCACTTTGAAAAGCGAATGACTCATACTCCAGGCGAATATGGAAATCCGAGAAAAATCACTTTCCCAAATTCTGAAAAAAATTAAAACACAAAATCAATAAAATTTAAATGAAGTCCATTCAGGAAAAAACATTGTACACGATGGCCATGGGCAGACAAGAACTCTTACCGCAAAACTTTCGAAGGACGATAACCGTCATTTCAAACCATTGTGACCATACCAAAATTTCTAACGACACCCTATTCAAAAAGAAAACAAAACACTTACTAGAAGGAACAGGAAATATTTTACTCGAGTAACTAAAATAAATCAGGCACAAAGCATTAATTCAATTTGCGAAATTACTTAGAAGCATCTTGAGCATAAGAACGAACTCCCGCTTAAAACTACTTATTGATGCAAAACAGGAGATTAAATTTTAGTTGGTTGAACGAGCAAAAGATATTACATGCTACCGACCTAAAATAAAAAGAAACTTTATGAGATCAATTAGTGGCGAGAACATTATGCATTAAACTCTGCAAAGGTTAAAAGTTAAAATAATAATAATAATAATAATAATTTATTTAGCTCATACAGGTTACCGCAATTACATGTGCTATAATAAAAAGGACATCACAAAACACGGAATATCTGTAACATCAGTCCAAGCAACAATTACAAACTCATTGTTAGATATGACTGAATTTTCTAATATAAGGCTTATCTAAGCATGAAATACAGTGACCAACTTTCAACTACCGATCTAAGTTAATGTCAATTTATGAATCATAGACACGAACCTCGATCTTCAACGGCGAGCGAGGAAGCGGTAGTCATCTGTTAGTAAAGTTTTTTCCTATATAGCCTTCTCTGCAATTAAAGCTCTAAAATTAAATTCTTTTAATGTAAAACTAGAATTTCCATTAATCTCTTAAGCTTCAGTTGAATTATCTTCGATTCGTTTTCGAAAAACAGTCACGAAATAAAGAAAACAATGACCTTGGTTAAATTATTGAAAACAAAATCGATGAACACTCGAATATTATGCTAGGGATAAATCTTAAGGAAAGACGCATTGAAAGAAGTTGGCTCCCACCCATACCAAAATGCAGCGTAAATTTTACATGAATGACATGGACTAATACTACGCAACGACGAGAATTAAACCTAAAAAATGTTAGTATCAAAAACAGTCATTTCATTGATACATGATCGCTGGAAAATTCGAATAAGATTTTTTATGCAACTTACCATTCACAGGAAATCATGGCTGCCGACGACGGATATCTTGCCCCTGCAAATTCCAAGCACTTCAGTTTTTAACTGATATTCATTTTAGAAAAAATAGTTATTTTTAAAGGCAACTCGAATCTGGAATTCCGCTCTCCGGAACTTTTTTCCTTATTCAACGTCAGACGTTAAATTCAAATCAGTAACGGTTTTTTCAAACAAATTGACAACACGACTTCTCCAGCAGAAATCTCGGCGACGACTGATGAAAAAACCGTCTCTATAAGCAATGAACAATATTGCTGTGACCTGATTGGTCGAATTCAAATTTTACGTCCATCGACCCGCCCCCTATTTTGTAATTATTTATTTCGTAAAAACTATTTATTATAAATATTAATTTACTATGATGAATTATTATCTTAATTGAATTTTTAATTTCTATATCTATTATATATAGATGCTTCTCCGGATTCATTCATATATATACCCAGATAGGATACAAATTCACAGGCTAAACCAAAAGCGTCATTGACTTGAAATTTTTACGACGTTATGGCCATGACGTGTAACCTCCAGGAAAAAGCCGACTTTGAACCTCGGTGTCATGGGTTCGATTCCAGAAGCCCCCAAAGTCGCGATTTTCCCCATAAGATTACATGGCGGGGATTTTCGAAATTTTTTTTGAGGCACTTCCCGGAAAAGGAGAGAGTTGAAATTCAAGGGATCGTTAGATGCCGTGCATATCTAAAGGAAACCATAAAGACATCTACGAATATTATCCTTGGTTCGATGCTAGGTCGGGGCAAAAATCGGCCGTTTAAAATGCATTGTGGCGATTTTGAAGATTTTGTTTGGACCCTTTTCAGATGGCATAGAAACTTGAAATTCGGTATGAGATTAGATACCATAAAAATATATCATAATCGAATTTTTCATATTCGCTGATGGTCCTTGGTTCGATCCCAGAGGGACATTAAAATTCCTCAATGCATTTCTTACGGAGATAACGGACACAAATTTTAGTTACTTCCCGGCATGCTATCGACTTCAAACTTTGCATGATAGAGGGGCAAGACTTAAAAAATCAAACTATGCATTCACAGCTATCAATGTGTCCTGGGTTCGACACCAGGTGTCTCTGCAATCAGAAGTTGATCCGACTTTTAGGAATTATTTTGAAACCTTTCCCAATAATATAGAGACTTGAAATTTGACAAGTAGATTGAGATGATTAATACCTTTCAGAAACATATTTTTAATTTCCAAGATCGTCCTTGGTTCGAGTCCCGAGAGCCATTCACATTCGTAAAAATTAGAACGTCTTTTGAGGCAGTTGTAACCAATATTTCAGCTTGAATTTTCACACATAGTTAGAGATGGTGATCTTCTATTTTGTTTCATAGTAGGTTTACCAGTAAGACCCGGGTTTGATGCCAGACGATAAATTTCAGCGAATTTTCAGAAAAAATTAAATCTTTTTTTTTTTCTTTTGAGGACCGTCCCGATATAATGCCGATATGAAATTAGTGTTGTCGATCTGCTTGCAGTATGCAAGCAACATTTTACTCGTAATATAATACTTTTCGTAACAGTTACATTTTTTCAAAGAACGAATTTGATGGCTGCCACAATGTCATTGCTCGAAATATCGGAAAGGGTAGAGAGTAAAAAAACGTTTCGTATAAAAAATATTTTTCTTCATTCAGGATAACTTCTTACAGTAATTCAAATCTACGTAAATATATTATGTAATTTCATATCTTATATATGACCGTTCGTAATTCTTTATCATCCATAAACAAAAGAATGCTATCAGCGAATCATCCCACTACTTTCATTTACATTTTAATAAACCATAATATTTGATGAAATCTTACTTTGATTAGAAAAATCAACCACTGGTCGAACTTCAATGATATTGATGTCATATGAGAATATTGTGCTCTTCTTTCTCCGGAATACATTTGCTATGATTTGTCACTTGCCCATTTACACAGGAAAGTTACTGAAAATAAATACATGGAATATCAACTAAATGTTATAAGGTTCCTAATTTCAAGGTTGAAAACAAATGCCTTAGGATTATCACTAAACAAAGCAACAAGACTACATAACGTTTCACGATTAATGATTTTCACTCGATTAATTTTACATGTTTAATTGCAATTTTGATCAAAGGTTCCTCTGATTGCTTGCCAAACACAATAGTAATGAAAATTAAGCTCTCTGCTTTGACAGCGAGAGTGACATATTGAAACGTAAAAATTAAATGATCCCACGGCTATAATTGCACTCATATCACACGGGTATGCAACGCAATGATCATACCTTTTTATTCTTCCTTTCCTCTGTCTTCACAAATCGAATGTATTTCATTATCCTACTCTACACTTATTCCCACTTTCCTGGTCGACTACCGATTGTAAACCATTAATTCACACTTAATTGATTGATTTAAACCATTACTTCACACTTAAGTCACACGTTAAACCAACACTTATGCAACTTTCTTCCTCGTAAACATTGGGATGAAATAACAAGATGGATGTTCTCCTGTGTACTCCAAAAAAAACGTTCGTAGCACGTTTGACACTCATAGTAAAATAAAAATCTAAGACACAATCTCGTTCACTGTCAATAGAGGCAATCCTCAATGAAACAATTTTGCACATGAATATAACCATTATAACCTTATTTCGCATACAAGCTCAACATAACCACGAGGCTTAGACGTGGCCGTTTACCGCGCTTGTGGAGACTTTTCTTTCTTCGCTTTTCGATCGTCTTGATAAGTGACTTACGCAAAGGCGTTCCAAGAGCTATGAGTAATGTCTGGAGGTTCTCGTCCTGTTTTCGCCATGGCGGTGGTTATCAAGTCATAAATTCTAAAATTACTCTCAAAGAATTCCTGCGGATATACAATTAGTGCTTAAGACTTCGAACGGATAAGCTGACAAATATTCAAAGGTGAGGTTTCTTTGGAGTACAAAGAAGGGCGTCCATCTTGCAGTTTCATTCAAAGGTTCTAATTGTGTGTGAGGATGAATATTGCAGCGGTTTAAGTCTTACGTATACAGCAATCGTTTAAAATTAGTATTACTAGTGGCACTTAATGGCTAAGATAGTCATGATCGGGAGGTTATTAATGAGGTGGGAAGAAATTTAGAGTGAGGAAGTAATATACATTTTGGATGTGTGAAGACAGTGTGAAAGAAGGCGAAACGAAAAGGTATGTTGATTGAGTGTTTTACGCGTCTATAATGCTATTCTAGTCATAGGAAATATTTAATTTTGGCATTCAAGAAAGTCTTTCATATTATCAAGGGAAAGTTTACTTAAGCGTAATGACTATCAAAAAGATGTTTGGCAATCAATACAATCCTTTACCAAAATTGAAATTCAAAATTAAAAATTCATCAAGTGCGATGTATTCATTGTGAAATGTAATGTACTCTTGCTGTTTCGTTAACGATTCTTCCTAAGCTATAGGTGTAGGATAAGAAACGATGCAAAATCTCCAACAACTTTCATACTTTTCTTTGCAGTGAAGGTCATTCGTAGATGAGCGAGATAGGAATCGCAGCCAATATATTTCGAACAAGGAAAGTGAATAACATTTCTAAGATATCGATATCATTGAAATTACATAATAAATATATATTTTTAACGAAGAAAGTTTTTGATATATTAAAATTAGGGAATAAAATGTAAATCAATGAAGTAGAATAATGCGCTGCGCTGATCGCATTCTTTTGTCTGTGGGTGTTTAGGAGTTACGAATTATAATAATAATGATATGATATTATGCAATATATTTACGCATATTTAAATTCCTTGATTTTGTCATCTTTAAGAGAGAAAAATATAATCATTTAAATAAATTCCACTTTAATTCAAATTAGTATTTAAGAAAATCATTGACAGACTTGGGGGAGGGCGACGGACGTATAATTCAAATTCGACCAATCAGATTACAGCAATTTTGTTCAAAACTTGTAGAGACGGTTTTTTCATCAGTCATCGCCGAGATTTCATCTGGGGAAGTCGTGAGGTCAATTTGTTCGACTAAAACCGTTACGGATTTGAATTTAAAGTTTTGCGTTGCATTGGGAAAAAGTTCTTTAGCGCAAAATTTCAGAATTCTTTCAAATTAATTACTTTCCTATAGTGAATATACGTTAAAAGCTGAAATGCGCGGAGTTAATACGGTCAAGCTGTCCATCATAGCCAGCCAGGATTTCCTCTTAAAAGGTAAGTTGCATAAAATTTCTTATTCGAAGTTTTCCTGCGACTTTTCTTTAACGAAATAATTGTTTTTTTTTAACTAACATTTTCAATATGTAATTCCTTTCTCGGCGTATTAATATCACACGTAATTAATGTAAAGTCAAGGTAATGTTAGATTATGGGTAGGTATTCATCGTGTCTTTCCTTAAGATTTCGACAAAGAATATTTATCGAACATCACTCTACTTATTAATCAATAATATAAGTTCATTTTTCTAAATTTCTGTGTTGATTTTCGAAAATGAATCGAAGAAATCATTAACTGAAAGTTTTTCGCAGTATTTCAATCTATGTTAGCCTTTTATTAGAAAATTCAATCATATATAACAACGTGTCAATAATTGTTGGTGGGCCTGATATTACAGATAATTTAACTTTCACCGTTGTATAGTATAAATGCATGATGTTCTCGCCACCAGCTGATCTAATTAAGTTTCATTGATCTTGAAATCGTAGACATGCTAAAATATATTGTTTGTGCCACAGCAAACGTTTTGTCTCTCCTATATACCATATGTAAGTATGAAAAAATGAGTTTTGGATCTTATGCTCTAAATAAATAACTTACTTAATTCCAAATATTTATTGATGATTTCTGCAAATATTATGATTGTCACACGAATATTTATTTTCGATTAATCAGCCGTTATTTCTCCGTGTGATGTAACCAAGTGTCATCAGCCATAGCTGTAACGGTCACAGTGGTTTCGAATTAACGGAAATCGTCCTAAGAAAGTTAGGGTAAAACTAAAGTTTATATACCTGTTTTTTGTTTTCGAAATTCGCCGCTAGGTGACAGTACCTTTGTCACTTATATTTTACGTAAGGAACAAAAGGAATCCTACCTACCCTACTCAACCCATCGGCACCGCGCATATTTCGCGATTAGTAGCGGAGATTCGAAATGAATAAAAGGAATCCTAACTGCCCTACTCAACCCATCGGCACCTCATTTATTTCGCGATTAGTAGCGGAGATTGAGTGCGCGAGTTCTGTAGAAATACATTGTTGGTTGTTGACAAAAGTGCTGCCACCTAGCGGCGAATAACGAAAACAAAAAACAGGTATCTAAAGTTTAGTTTAACCAAAGTTAGCGATACAAGTTAATGTTTTACTGTGGCCGTACGTTAGCATGCTTATACCTTTTGTTCGTGCATCCGAATAACATTTAATATCTCCTGTTAAGCATCAATAAGTATTTACGTTCTTATGCGCGAGATATCTTAGTATCCCGAATAGAATTTCTTCAGTATTCATCTAGTAAGTGTTTTGGTTTTTTAAACAAGGTATCATTAGACATGTTGGTAACGTTTCCAATGGTTTCGAAATGACGGTTATCGTCCTTCGGATGTTACTGATTAGTGTTCATGCCTTTTTATGGCCGTAGGGTTCAATGCTCGCCTGAATGAACTTAATTGCAATTTTATTAATTGGGTGTTGTAATTTTTTTCAGAATTTAAGAAAGAAACTTCTCGGATTTCCATATTTGACTGGAGTTTGAGTCATTTGCTTTTCCAAAGGAAAGGATGGTCAAAGGATTAGTCACCATGAATACTCGAGGACAACGGTCGACTGGATCTCCAAATAAGATAAGCAGAAGTTATATTCATATACTTCATCTTATTCTATACGCATAATTACCTTATTTTGTTGAATTTTAAGAAGCTTAGCTTTTCGTTATTCTAAGATGACATTTACAATGAAAATTTTAATGAACTAGTCCATCTATCTCAAAATGATCAATATACATATTTTCAGTTTAGTTTAATATATATAGCGATTTCGTTAATTAAATATTGAATAAATAAAATTAAAGATTAATAATTATCTCGCAGGATTAAATAAGAATCCTACCAGATGCTCTTACAGTATCATATATTGCTAACATTTTAATAATCAGGATGTTTTACTAGAAAATGAATCTGACTGTCCACATTACAAGATGTTTATATTGTTTCTCACCGAATATCAAACTTGATATCGCAATTAGTTGGAATGAGATCGATCTTCCTCCTCGTTAGACAGTTTCCTTTTTACTTTTATAGTTTTTTTCTCAGTTTTTATTACTGTTTGGCTACGGAATATTATTCTATTTATGCACTCCTTAAACTTGGTTTTAAGAGACACACTGCACTCACACACGTAATCGTGAAAGAATAATTTTCCAAAATTCGTTTTCCCTCATATTTTTTTAATTTTCAAACCCAAAATACCTATTATTGTGGTTTTAAGAGAGGACCTTAGAACCTTGCCAGTAACTGCAAGTGGCTATGACCGTCAATATATTTACATTTTAGATAAGCTAGGTTTAGCCCGATAAGCACTTAGTAATATTGTTCGGAAGACCGTAAACTTTAACCGAGCGATCTGTTTTAAAAGAAGAAAAATCAAAATTACAGGATTCGCTGGTTGCAACCCCTGATTATGCTTTAAAGAAAGTTTATCCAGAAGATTGTTTTAAAATCGATATTTCAATTCTTTCATAATCTTCACGATTAGGACCATCCTCATAAATTTACTTTCCAATATAGATATTGTAACGGAACAAATTATTCGTCCGCCACATCTCACAAAAAATAAACAAGGTTACTCAATTTATTATTGGGTCCCCGAGTTCGGCGACGGAGGACACCACTGCCCCAACGCGCAATGACCAGTCGAGCGTAAGTTCCGGAAAAAAAAGATTTAGGATCCAAATTATACCTGAGACACAATTTATTATTTGATTTAAAACAGAAAATTAATGACAAGCAAGAACAAATTCCTAGAGCCAATTACAATCTGATCTCCAATTAGGAGCCGCTCTATTTCTAGTACCAAATCCGTGGATCACTCGTTGCACTCTTCGTCCTCTGCCGTTTTCTCCTTGAGGTATCGGGGCCGGCCGGCAATGACCTCGGCGGCTGTACGCGATCCTCCAAGCAGCTTGATTATCTAGCCAGTCTCTTCTTTCTTGCGATCACCGTCATTTAAATAGATTTTTTTGAAAGTCATCCTACACTCACTGTCACCGGTGGCCTGTCTGCTGGCACCCCAGCGCCACCAACACAAAACCACTTCCACCAATTTCCACACAATTTATATAACTCAAACCAACAATAGCGGGGCTTTTAAAAAATATCGTTACAATATATATATATATTTTTTCATTCAAATTTCCACGTTCCCCGTCGGCGTATCAATTTAGATTACAACATAATCTCCACTTAAATTTGCCTTAAACATGTTATTAGGTAATAAAATAAATACATTATCAGTAATATTAGATTTTCTGAGCCATATACGTATTAATCTCAGTGGTGATATTTATCATGCTAATTAGAATGACCTTAGTTTAGATTTGATTCAAGACAGTATAACGTTCAACGAGAAATATGATTTCATCGTTTTATAAACCGTTAAGTTATGCAAAAAAAGTGAATTTCAAGCCTTCAGGCTTAGCTCCTTTATTAGGTCAACACGGGCTTTCAATCACCTCGCAGCACATGCGGAATGTTAAAAATATATCGTTACTTCTAACTTTATCTATTATGAGTAAACTTAAAAGAAAAACTGTTTCGGAAAAATCGGCATATTGAGTCCTAATAAACTTGAGATGAATATGATTACTTCCTGACTTCATTAAGCCGCTTCAACTCATGTTGATAAAAACAAAGTCGCAATGAAAACTGCAATGGATTTTTTCTTCGTATATCATGAGATTTTTACTACTGTCCACCCTTTGTGCAATCATAGATATCTTAATTTTTATAAGTTTTGTTCATTATGAAATCGAATGTGGAAGGCTTTACTGATTAAAATTCGTAGAGAGTAAGTTAATTAATTTTTTCTTATTTTCTAAATTATTTTACCCGAAAAAATATTTGCTGGCGAATTAAGTTTTCATGCTAAAGCCTTCAGTCCACCGTGCGAATCGCTCTGAATATCACCATAGTTAATTTAGTGGTAGTAGCTTTTGTGGCAAATATACCCGCATGAACGCCTTTGGATTACAATTGATACTGGAATTCCAAATCGCCCAATTTTAACATAGATGTAGGAAACTATACTTAGCATGTAAATTAGACAAATCGGCAAAATCAATTATATTTCTCATAAAATAGAAAATTAAATTAAAATAATTGACTAAAAGAAAGTCGATATTAGTGGGAACTTTAAAAAAAAATTGCATCCATAACAACTGAACCCTATTTGAATCCGAACATTACATCTAACGAGAACATTTTATTTTTACCGTGTCATAAAAGAAGCTTTTGTTATGGTATTTCTAGAGTTCACATCAATCTTATGGGAAATCGTTAACGATGAAAACACTGCGATCCACACGTTAGTGCCAAATGAGTTATCATTACAACTACTATCTCAGTCATCATTTTTGATTAACCTCGCTATGTAAAGTTTTACTATATGTTGACAATTCCCGACTGCGAGGATGACGTAGGCTGTTTCGAGAAAATGTCATTTGCATCTTGCCTGAATAAATATTATTCTCATCATTTTATAATTAATTGTCAATCTGTGTAAACGCCTCAATGAGCACCCGAGAATCAACGGGGTCATGTCAGCTTTCATCTCTTTATCAACGGTTGTACTCGAAATACCTCCAACGCAAAATATGAACAAAAATACTGCTCACGTTACACTTAATTAATATTTTGGATTTAATAGATAATTGCGAAAAGCAAATAGGAAAAGTATCCGGTAGTTAAGCTAGGTTACATTTTACAAATAGAATACTACTATCCAATTACGCAATGAAAATGCATTTCAGCAAATTTGAATAAAGATGACTTTAGCTTTGTGACGGAATATCATACTCTCATTTTAGAACCAGATAAATAATTTTTATTTTAAAATGTCTTTTATGCAGTTGCGTACCAGGATGTATCAACTTATTGCGAAACAATATTTTGGTTTAATTTTGGATGATAGTGAACCATAAATTTCCCGAATAAGGAAAGAAACACAGTACGGATGATTAAAGGCATTTGTTTAGAGTCTGCAATAATACTCTATGATTGGATCATATTTTATGACTCAAAATGAAAACCCTAGCGAAAAACCTTGTTGAAGCGGCAATCATAGCACGACTATACGGTTCTTGATTGTAAAAGTAGTACAGCTTACATTTACACAATGGCACTGTAAGCACCCAATGGGTATGGCAAGGTGTCCAAAACACGCTAATATTCCTCAATCGCTGTTTACTTCTCTAATGTTCCGAGGGTAAAACGACGATGAGTAACTATCCATCCACGTGATGTTTTCCTTTTATCGCTTCCTAGATTTCTCTCGAAGCTCGCGAATACTATTTACTGGAGTGACAAAATCAACGATCCCGTCCGGTCGAGTTCAGGCAATACGACCGACAAAATAAATACAACATACTATCATATCCTAGATGATACATGAATTTGTCTATCATTACATTAACTCAATTTGCGGAAAAATTGCTGTTATGGTCCTTTCTCTGTGGTTCCGTGGAATACCATTCCGATTTGATAAATAACAAGAGGAAAGCAACGATCAAGATATTTTGATTGATAGAGATAGATATTTATTTAGAATTTTTAATAATTACCTCACAAGAAATTTCTTTAAAACTATATAGTCACAATTTGTAGACAGAAACATATCAAAAACAAGGATACATTGTCGTTAAAAAAAGGACAGAATGATAATAATTTTAAATATACTCTAGAATGGCTCTTCACAAAAATCTTAACCTTTACACACAACTATCACCTATTTCTGAACATCGATTCGATCTCTTAAGCAGGTTTTACAAATCCATCTTCTTTCGCAAACTTTTAAGGGTTGAATTGTTAATGTATGTAATACTAGCTGAAGTGCCCGTTGAATCTCAAGGGGGAAGTTAAAATTGCTAAATACCGGTATAACAGCCTTGATCGTAACACGTCTCATAATTTCAGGTAGATACCAAATACAGGCTAAAATTATTAATAAAGAAAGAAAATAAAGTAATAATAAAGTCTGCAAAGTCACCTAAATATTAGATCTCAAAACGTTTGAATGAACAATTTCTTCGATTAAGACAACATTCGTTTAAAGATTGTAAAAAATATATTCGAAGATCACATTATGATAAGCAGCACCACATTTAAGGAGACATTTTCAGAAATGCACAAAGAGATATATGAAACGATGATTAAACGACAGAAATATATATAAAAAACACAAATGCAATCATAATGCAAAAACAGAAACAAAGATAAAACACTAATTATGGAAAGATATAAAATGCATCTTGAGTGAAGGCACTTAAAAAACAACAAATCAATCACTTTTTGCATATAAATAATATAAACTTGCTTTACCTTTTTGATTAGGTATACGATGTTCGAAATTTGCTACAACTTCACAACTCACCGTTCAACTCCTTAAAGATTACAATCATTGAATCTAGGAAATCTTTACGAAATTCACTAAATCCATTTTCGTAAATCACTAAATATGTATATCGATATAAATTGATTAGATGTAATACTTAATTCAGAAGATTATATTAAAAACAACCGCAACTTACCAGGTTTTTTATACACATTCAGTTGAATTGATCGAGAGAAAGCAATTTCATGTAACAAAATACTATAAAACCAATTTATTCCACGGAATAGTCAGTAAACAATTACGTTGATGTAAATAAAATTTGGTTGCTACAGACGCTTAAATTTGAAAAATTTCTTAAATACTCTTCTGTTAGTACGCGCGATTCTTCAAAACATATCAGTCATAATTGCAAATGATGATATCCCATAAAATTTCTTCCTCTTCGTATTAAAACTCTAATATTAACTTATTCTTGGTATTGATTTTAAGCTGGCATAAATTCTAAATGTGTTCTAACGGATGAATACATTAGCTGGGACTCAACAATTGCCGTGATCGTCAAGGGAATGGGTTGTTTATAACCTCAAAATTTAGATAAAATATTCACGTATTTTATCAAACTGGTCGCAATTTCGAATCAAAAAGGATATTCCGCGACCAAATTAAGAATCCTCATTCTATTTGCCTTCTTTTGGTGCTTGATTCGACTTCCTACGACTATTATTTCTAATTCAATTTTGCAAAAGAAATGAACCCAGTAATGAAAAAAGTTAACTTTACGTGCATTTATTATGAAAAAGTTTTGATCCGTCTGGGTTCGAATCGTGGACTTTAGGTAAATAAAAAGTAGTCTTATACTCTGCGCGGGGTCAACATTTAATAATGTAGAAGATTTCAAAGTTTTGCGACTCTCGGTTCTCGAGTTTTTTAGCGAACATACACACACACACACACACACACAATTTAATATTATAAATTGATTGCGTTACATCTATTTAATGCTATAAAATAAACTTCTTATTTTACGAGAGTTAATTCTCTATTACTTAATTTACTCTGAACGAAGATAGATGGATGATTTTCCACATCAATTTATAGCGGAGATTACCGGTTTCGACAGGTCAATGTCATCATCAGACCTCCGATGATGACAATGACCTGTCCAAACCGTTAATCTTCCTAATGAGCTGGTGTGGAAAAGTATCCATCTTTCTTCATTCTGTATGAAAGTTAATTTCTACAACATCTAGGTCACCTCTTCAGATTTTGCTTAACATAATATATTTTTTCTACGGATTTTAATATTATTATAAACTACAAAGATGTCCATACTGCGGCCCTTGTACCAATTCCGTCTGATACAGAGATAAACATATCTTGTCGTTAGTTTCATACTATTTTATTTTTTAACTTTATGACACTGAAAGGGGTTGAGAATATTTTGGCAATATTTTACCCTTAAACGTGAACAAATGAACAAGCGTTATTCATAATAATAATAAGACAATAAATCTGACGACATGCAACAATTAATTAACACTTAAAATTACAAGAAACTAATTTTTCGCGGCCTGAATAATCTTCAGTTTGAGCTAATGATAATCAGAGAAGAAAACCTTAAATACACCTGCTATGTTGATAAACAGTCGTAATCTAAAGTGAGCAAAATTTAACTCTGTCAATTCCACAATGAAAAACGTCGTATGAAAGTATGGGAAAGTAATTTATAACTGTACTCAAATTATTAAATCCTAAACCCAAGTAAAATCTTTCGAAAGGCGAAGCAAGAATATTTTCCCTTTTGAAAGAGACCACACATTTTCGTCAAATTCCTCTTTGACCGATCATATTGCCTCTGAGGACTCCAACAATGCCCCGAGGGACATCACAAGAAATATTAAAACGTTTCCTCGAGGGCTATCCGTGGCAAGTGAGCTGAGGAATGGCGATTCAAATGTTATATGTCTCCTGTACATCAGCCATTGAACAGAAGATGAATGCCATACAGGATGAATAATCTCCGACCCATCGAGTTCCCAAGGCCCTCGGCACCGCTCGCTGTGCGCAATGCTCGGCTTAACCGAATACCATTCTCTTCAGAATATATATCCCCGCTTCCCCGACACGATCCAATTCATGCATGTTTCCCCTCCAATCTACCTCTAGTATTTAACCCCTTCAACGAGTATACCGCGAATTCTCATGCAATAACATGTATCGCACACTTTCTGTGGTCTGAATTAAAAATAAACAGATCTGCATCTGCATTTCATATAGAATACGAATTGCAGTGTTAAGCATTTCAATACTGAAAAAATCTTCAATACAGGAAATGCTTCACTGCGTTACTTTAATCTCCTCATAAATTTATTGCGTACCTTGGTTAGCTCGACGTAAGACTTTATGCGCAATATGTTTCTGAAGAGTTAATTGCATTTATGACCGTTTTAAATCCTCTCTTCTGGAGATTTTTCCAAATATTTTATTTATCAAATATTTTCAATATTTTCTCCAAAGTGATGAAAATTTTTTATAGTATTTAAATTTTATGCGGAATATAGTAAATGCAATTGTTTACGAAAGTGTATTAGTGAAATACTAAATATCAGCGCTTAAAGCAATATTTTCTTTCTTGTAACACCAATCAACCTCGCCACTCGAAATTTTAAACCATACCTTTTCATCTATCGGCACGGAAGTAGAAAAATTTGACAAATCGATATTTAAAAATATGATCTATTGAAATGTGAAATATCGATAAACTGATATTTATAAAAAAATAGATACTTCGATACTTTGTGAAGTTCGGTAAAGTGGCATTTTATGAAATTAAATAGAGCTATATTTTAAAAACATATATCACGTTATTGATCGAGCGATGCATCGAATATTATTAATTCAATACATCGGTGTTTTAGTAAATTTTGCTCTGGATTTAAATCAAAATATTCATCGACTGGTATTCATCTCTAATCACCGACGAACTATGACCTCTACACCACATTCTAAATTACCAAAACAACATTTAAATTCCAATATCTTAATTCATCTTTCACTACAATACGCTATAGGAATATTTCACTATATACGCGCACCTAGGAATTGCGCCTTCTGCGGAGCCTCAAATGGAACGGCGGAATTTATTTTCGGGCCCGTGCAGCCCACTTAAAAACCACGCCCACTCTTCCTCCCGAAAATAAATGAAAAAATAGAGACGGCCACTTTGAAGCGAACACGCGTCGTTCCACACAAACACACGGCGCGATCCACGCACGAGAAGTCTGCTTTTCTTTATCGTCGGAGGCGAACGGCAAAGGAAAACTCGCGCAACACGCAGTGGCGACCTCGCGATGCTCGGGCGGTCGCTCTCTCGAAAAGTATTTATACTCGGAGGGAAAAGGGGTGTATCAGGACGATAGTGAGGGGTCCAGGAATCTGGGGGGAGGTAGTAAGCGGGGGGGAATAGTATCTGGGGAAGTTTTTTTCGCGAGATGAGGGGAATAGGAAAGGGTTCAAACTGCGGGAAAGAATGAGTGGGCGAGAAGTACGAAGGGAAGAGGAAGGTTTGGGATCTCGTGAGAAGAGAAATAAATAAGTTTAAATGGAGGACTAATGGTGAAGACTTGAACTATAATAGCTAAAGTAAGACTTGTGTATATTTTATATTTACTCCCGGAAATGTAAAGATAGGTAATGCAAGATAAATTTGCATTTCTGATTCCTAAACGTGATAAATATCGCATTTTTCATTCCTTTAGAAAAATTCAAACAAATTATACTTTGTAGAAATCATGTTTCAGCTAAACTCATAAAATCCTTTTACTTACGAATCTCTTTCGAGTACGCCTGAATGAAATTTTGGTAGTATTAATACGTTGGTACATCCACCGTGATCGCCTTATATGTAATTAAGTTAATAATGTGTTTTAGGTAATACGAACTCTTAAGTTACGATAATTTTGAACGAACCACTTATAATATGTTAAGATACAACCCACTCGTCCTTACGATTTCTCAGCGATTAAAGAAGTAGCAAGGAGCTCATTATTTTTCGCGTAATTGTATCTTTCTAACATACTTCTTTTCGGAGTTCTAACATTCTTCTTCTCGGAAAGAAACTCGGAGAAAACTTAACGTCTCTCATCGGAGGTCTTATTCGCAAGCATTCCGTTAATGAAATCAGGATTCAATGTAAAAGATAGGAAATGTAAAGATACACACACAAATAAGAACGTACGATAAGAATCTTAGGGAAAATAAATATTCAATTACCAAAATAAAGTATCCCTCTAATGAATAATACACGGTACGTACTTATGTTTTAGCCCAGTTATTGGTATTTCTTTATCAGGTATAGGTTTTTCGTTACCTCCCACGCTGTATGTTAGATGTTACATCGTTCTCTTTGAATACCGATTGAGCATTAAAAATTGATCTGAAAGCTTTTAGGGTTTATTTTTCTCATAATTATTACTCAATAATTAATGTAAATGATATCTTTGAATATGTATTTATTCGATGATTTAAGTTAGCTTGTTGAAAGAGGCTTAATAATAACGCCTAAACGCTAAAATCATTTGACTGGCTCCTGTGTGGTGAAAATTCAACATGCGTTGAGAAATATATCTCAGTATTGAAGTGCTTATTGAGGTTGAAATCAAAGTAATCCCGGAACGATATTTTTAAAGTAATATAACATTGTGACTTATAAATTGTGTCGATATACTTTTATCATACCTTCATTTTCTTTTTATTTTGTTTCTTACGTTTTCAACAATAAGGATCGGGAGCTCATCTAATAGAAAACAAAATAGATTTTTAATCGATCAATTTCGTTAACGTGTTGAAATCTTCACGATTCGTCGGATTATTACATTAATAATGTGTAAGGATTTTCTTATTTTAACTTATGACCCAATATTAATGAACAGGCGTACAATTTTGAATTGCCGGGGTTCAATATGCTGGTTGTGCACTTAACAGCAGTGTATAATTTACTTCAATGTTCATTTAATTAGAGAGAGACAAAGAAACTTCTGTGTTTTAAAATACCGTGCTATTCCTTATAAAATGTGGGCCCCAGATTTCTAAAGCCCCTGAGATTTAGGGTACCGCAATCTATAAAATTTCCCAAATGATACTAAATTTAATCGAACCTAAAAAAATATCAAAGGCTCTAGAACTTTCACAAAGTCAAACTTTTGTTTCTTTGATGCTCTTAATCTCATTGCCATTCAATAAGCCCTCGCAGAAATACTTCCAATTAATAAGACTAATTCATCCATAAACAAATAATATAATTTTCCAGCGAACTCCCATTCCTGGGCGATCACACTAGATTCTAACAAAGGAAAAATCTATGTATACTACCAACATGACAATATTTACTGAGTTTCTCAGTAACCACGGATAATATGAAGGAAATGCGACGGTTTTACATTGAAGAACACCCCCTTACCTTTTTAAAGGCAGAGGGTATTCAAGATTACGATTCCCAATGAACGTAAAGGCAAGTTATGAAAAATATTCAAACAAATTGCACGAATCAAACAACGATGGTAATATTTATAAATAACAAGGAGAAATTTATTAATTTTAAAAGTGGATAAGTATAATAATGTATTTAATACATCACAACGATACATATGCAGTAATGTTTTCTAGGTAGTTCCTTAAATTTATTCATCTATGCATTCTTTTTAAGCGCTTAATACAGTCAATAATGTAAATTATATCGATTTCATATACTATTTAAGCCAGTAAAAAATAAAACTTCTGAAAATAAAGTATAGCTGCATAAATAAATAAATTATAGAAATAACCTTCGCATCATCTTCACTATTTAACGAAAACTACTAGTATCGGCCTTGAAACTTTCTTTAGGTATACTCAAAGAAATACAGACATATTTCATACTTTAGTTAGTTACAGTTTACATTAAACAATTTAACTGGCAAGATAAGTAAGGGAGAGGGGTTGAGGAAAGTGACCTCATTCATTAAATTAAAGGGAACCGCTGCAATTTCCAAGATCTTTGAAGAAACGTCGTCAATTTCTGTTCCTCTCACTTTTTTGACATACAATCACATAGTATTAGATTGCTTACTACCTTAAATTTACTCTAGAAAGTGTAATAAACAGAAAAAATGGTCGATATACCAGAGAGAAAAGATGAATTGCAGTGCCTTAATTTACTTAAAGAATTAGACTGTTTACAGAGAGTAGATTATTTGAAATTCTCGATGAATTAGAGCGGTTGGCGGCACATTTTTGAGCCGGGGACAAAACGCGTTCTAAATTAAATAGTAATTCCTCGAGATATGGGAGAGCTGATCTTGCGGGAAATATTAAGGCTGAACTGAAGCATTTACGAAGAGAGATACACAAGGGACGGAAATAGAAAGACAGGCGGCGTAGAGAGAAAAATAATGGGGATAACAAGGGGAAGAGAAAGAAATGTAGGTAAATGGGCCCGCGGTCTCTTTTATGGCGGGAACTGGGTGGGCCGCTCTCAAGAAAAAATAAATTTCAATGATCTCTCTGGATTCTTACGTATGGGAATAGAAAAGAAAAGAGCATCAGAAGAGGAGGAGAAAGAGTAGGAGAGGAGAAGAAGGGATGATATTGGAGCAGTTGAGAAAAAAGGAAATAGAGATCAAGGGAAAAGTCAAGAGCGGAGGAGAGATATTAAAGCCGATCCCTCATTCTTTTGCAAGAGGCATTAAAACGAGCCGCAAACAAATGGTTATAAGAAACCATCTCTCCTAAGGCGGAGTTCATTTTTTTCCGCTCCTTTCCCTCTTTCTGCATCTCTCTCTCTCGAGGTTGAATGGCGTACTTTTCGGTTCTTGCTGCGTTATAATCTCCTTCTCGAATACGTGCAATGTTCGTGCTTTCTCCTGCTGCTAACAAGACTGGTTCTCTAACGTCGATATTCTCACGTTCGATTTTTATATTGGATGCCGGGCGTTTTTTGGTAAGGGTTCCGATATTCTGGTAAAAATCATTTCTTTCAGGAATAAAATGTATAGATTATTTTAACTACTGCGTACCCTAAGCGAGGTATTATGAGTTTCTTATTTACAACTAGAAAACCTATGCTATAGTTACCACGTGGATATAAGCATTAAATAAGTTTAACCCATAGTATCTTCGATTTAAAGCTCCTTAATATCTAAGATAAGACAATCAAATCACTTTTTACCTAAAGAATGTTTGTTCAAAAATATTATTCAAAATCAGTACTCAATCCATTTTTAGCGATCATCATATTGGTAACATTGGCATCAAATCAAGAAAATATCAACATACACTCTGAAACTAATTGCTTGCAAAACTGGTAAATTGTTAATATTTTACATACAGATTTGTCTACAATGAAATTAAAAATTGAAAATGTAAACTTCAATTTAAAAAAATAAGAACGAAATTAACTTTTAAAATGTGCAAACATATTTCAAATTTCAACAATACTTTATCGTTTTCCTGTCATAAAAATAACAAATGCCTACTTAACTGAATCCTTTCACGCAGAGATTCCGAAACTTGGATGAACATACAAAGTGAAAATACATATTGTTGTATCGTTTCTCATTCCTAAAATATTACAGTAACTAATAAAATGAATTATCGGACACGTTAACTATGAAATCTGTTTTCGGGTACATGATTATGGCGTAAAATGTTTGGTACTAAAATTACAGTAGATAACGATTTCCATTTCATAGCATCCAAAGTCCGGTATTTAAATCTTAATAAAAAAAAGAATTTGTAGAAAGTTATCATAAAAAACTAAAATATATTCTACATACAATATACTTCTTTGCTATCTTCTAAAATTTAAAGCTATGATCACAGATAAACATATAGGATTATGTAAGTTGTGGTGGTAAATTAACTCGGTGGTAATCTACACTTTTAATGGAAAATCAATGCAAAAAATAGGCCCGCATATTACAGCAATTTGGTAAACATATACATTATATAGACATTACAACAACGTTAATTTATTCGCCAATAAATAAATCAATTAAAATGAGTATTCATTATAGACGCAAGAATTGTGCTCAACGACGGTAAGGACGCTAAAAGCGAACTTGGGTTCTTTGTGTTAAGTTCAAGTAGCTCACAATGATATTCATTCAAACCCTTCGACTCCAACATATTTTCTTCTGATGAATCCTTGGTGCATATCCAGGAGGAAACACAGCTCAGGACGATTGAAAGACAATAGACCTGTTGACACAGATTAGGCTCATGAGGAAATCCCTCGGAGCGGGTCAAAGCTTGGCTACCGCACCATATGTTCCCAAGGGCTCTCAATGGGTATTTCTGCGTGGAAAGAAAGCGATACATCCCATCAAAGATATTTCTTGGCCCCCCTTTTCCCATTTAACTTCCACGCCTCCCATTTTTCAACTTCTGAAGATATCGAGTGCGAAGCGAGGGCCACGACCTGACAGATACTTTTAAATTTCCGAGAAAGTCTTCGTCCCGGTTATGCGAGAAGTTCCGCGATTTCCATGCGTTGTGCCATCCATTTTCGCGGTCTGAAGGAATCTCATTCATCATGCAGATGTAGTAGAACACTTTCGACTGCTCTGCAACCATAAATCAGAGATTTGAAGTCGATTGTCCACATTGCTCTGGATGAGCGTACGGCCCAACTCAACACTAAATGAAAACGAACGAAGATTTCTCACCAGTTTTACACCAATTCGCTAAACGACGACGATCTCCGTATATAAGCCCATAATTAATTGAATAACTGAATTACGTCAACAATTAGTGAACAGCCCAATTAAATGAACTACATCGACAACCTTTTCTGAAATTAGCGTATGTTCTCTGAGTCTGTATCCGTCTACCGTTTGCATACAGGCTCTCAAAGGCGATAATGTATTATTCGAAAGGTAGATAGCACATTATGAAGTCGGAAGAAAATATCTGAGATTTGAGGGAACAAAGATAATGTTATCAAGCCATGATTCCTCTTTCTTGGTATTTTCTCTAGTATATTCTATTAAAATAATTCCATCAGTAAACACATAAAGCATAACATCTCTCTTATTTATAATTAACTATAACTTTTGCAGTGCACAATGATCTACCTGGGTGACACACATTTTCAAAGAAACTCAAATCGTAATCGATCTATTACTGATTTCATTTTTGTAATATATACGATTATTAATCAACTATTAAGCAATGGTTAATGAGGTAAACTTCACATAAAATTAATTATGATCCCGCAATGCATACTGATAAAAACAAACCGCCGAGTGAAACGGTCATATACAATGAACTCCGAAGTTCTGAAAAATCAAAGGTTAAATGTATCCGTGTTATAAAACTTGACACGATTTGAGATAAATTCGCGGATTAAATGTGTTTAAGGAATCGACATAAAATTGCACGTTTGACATGATTGGAACTCGAATTCTCCGGGAAGACACGGCGGGTTTTTTTTATCACTTCTGCTTACTCTTGGGTTTGAGGCGAGCGCTCAATTGCTCAAAATTATTATCTTTTCCTGATACTTGAAAAATGAATTCAACTTTAATGATGTTTTTTAAATAAAGTTATTTCCATCGCTGTAATAGAAGCTGCGCTATTGAATGACTTCACTTTTACCGCGAGATCACTGCTGCCCGTAAAACGTTTACGTTCAGCAAATCTATATCTATGCAGCTATACACCTCAATTCATCATATAAACGCTTTAAGTTCAATTTTTCTAAAATTTTGGCCACCCAAATTTAAGTGACAGCTAAGTTAAGAGTAATATAGGCGATTAGGTCATTTTTATCAAAATTTTCATTCGCATTAATTAATATATCATTTTTAATTAACTGTTAATTTTTTCATAAGTCATTTTTAGCATGTTTCATTTTCACATTATTTACTTGGATGTTTTAAATTTTTTGTCACATTTATTATTTTATCATTTAGTATTCCTGCAATTTTTCTTTTATTTTCTTTTATTATTTTTTGTTATTTCGTATGAATGTTTTATCTTATGTTTTTTGTCATATTTATCATTTTCTCATTTTTTCCTTTTGCAATTCTTCCTGTATCTGATATATTTTATTATTGCTTTTGCAATTTCCAAGTTATACACAGCTTTCTTATACATCTTTTAGCTTGTACTATCTGTAGGTTTGCGCAGGTTTTTCACAACCCGCTTCTTTGTGGGTGTTTTCCTGCAGTGGATCTTTTTATCTAAGATATCACCTTAGTTTTATTTTTACACCCACTCCTTCTAAAGTATTCCTCTCAAGAGACTCTTCACTCTCAATCTCGCCTTAATAAAGACCTTATTAGGAACTAAGATAGATGATAGCTTTCATCACTTTATAGCTCGCGGTTGTCATAGTATGAGTAACTCCATCGAAACAGGCGTCATTATTGATGGAACGTGTTTGAACTTCCAATTATGAACATGAACATACATTAGCGGTCGTAGAAGCAGTATAATTATGAGTATGAGCTCCCGTCACGCGGCCAAAATCACAGAGGACCTAGATTCGATGTCATTGGGATACTTCGCCAATGAGTACCCTGTCAGTTCGACGAAGGTTCGCCGTTTTCGAAGATGATTATGATACATGACTCTCTCCTCAAATTAGGATTGACCGCCCTGGGGAAAGATTATGGAGTTCTGGCGATACGTTTCAGTGGCAGCGTCTATGTCATGGACCTCTGCATTCATTATGAGGGCGGAGTCATTAAGGGCCCGCAGGTGACACATGGAAGGAAACTGAATGGCCTAATATCCCCCAATAGCTTACAAATGGTCGTGAATCAGCGCTTTCTTTAAGGGACGGTTAAATTAAGACGTCAAGCACCCCAATTTGCCAACTTTCTTGCCGCTGAATTACACGTATGAAAGTATATGAGCATTACATTACAACAAGTATGAAATAATATGAGCATTAAATATATTTTAAAAAGGTATGTACACGTGAATATTGAATGATGTTGGAGTTATATTATTGTGGATTCGGGTCACTTAATTGCTATATATTGTAATTAGAACGAATTTAATACGTAATAACAGAGAAAATTCTTTACTTTGTAAATTTTACTTTACTTAACTTAGTTTGCAAATGGGAGACGATTCGGTGATTAATGTATGACATATTATAATCAATAGAGTTAGCTGTAGCTTTGTGGAACTCCATCAAGGAAGGAGAAGAAATAGCTTAGTCTCAGTTCCACAGAAAATTTATTATAAACGACCGGTTTTGACTAAGAAATAGTCATCTTTACGTAAATCAGTAAATTTTCTGTGGAACTGAGACTAAGCTATTTCTTCTCCTTCCGTATAACATATTGTCATTAATTACCATCGAATCCGTTACATGGGACATAAAAATAAATCACTGAGAATTATTCACTTTTGAAAAAATCGTCACATTGATACATTAAAAAATTGATATTTACGTAATGATTCGACAATCGCTAATCACAAGCAAACCGAAGTTAGTCAACGAGCTCAAGGAACGGAAAATTTAAAATTTTATACAGTTCATGTGACCCATTTTCTACAAAACCTATAACATTATTATTTGACAAGATATTCACAAAGTATGATTCAATATTCATCGTTAACATAAATATTCGAGTAACTAGTGTGCCTTCAATATCGGAAAGCTATGCCCGGTTTCCTTTACCTGTAAATTAGTGGAATTTTGAGCATGAATCATTTCTAAAGGAAATAACAAAAATAGGTTAGTTAATGAATCACTTGTGTCGATTTATACCGAAAGACTATTCTAAACTGCACCTTCATATGAGACAAGTTGAATTAATAAACAGAATGAACGTGTTTTTTGTCAAAGTGAAGAGGTTTGTACCCTGTTGATAGGATTTCCCTAGAGAAATAAATATCTTTCTCCACTAATTCCCAATTTCTTTCATAATTTTACCGTAAAATCGTAATCATACAAATCATCCATAATTAATCATCGTAAATTTTTATTTTTTGCTCAAAGAACAATCTAGTTTCGCATTTTGTATAGAAAAACCGATACTAGGGTTATATGTGCCCATCTCCAGTTGCATTTAAGAGGATGTCTCCATAGCTGGGTGCACAGGCGGTGTGCTCATCACCGCAAATTTAAACCCCTTTCCCTCGAACATATAAATAGCATACTCGTTATTTCTTGAAATTTCTCGCGGAAAATCTTGAGATATCTCGTTTGTGAACCGCAGCCATGTCTTGGGAAACAGCTGAACGGCAAAAGATAGGCCGATTGCTCTATATCATAGTGACAAATAAAATCAATCTTATAAATCAGTCCAGCAGCAAGTATTTTTTAGCTTTAATATATTAACTCTTTTATTAATTTACAATAATCGTTATTTTTTAATTTTAGCAAATCTAAAGCCATTCGAGCACGGCTAGGATAACTGCACCGAGTTAAACTACAATGAAAGCGATGAATCGATAAATACGTAAGTAGACTGAAAATGCCTCCTCTTATAATGTAATTTCTGAACCTTGCGAGGTATCTATTACATCCGATTTATATTCAGGTTCCCCACTCAGTGGGAATTGTCGAAAATTTCAATTTAAGACTAATCGAATTATTATTACTCGAAAATCCGAATGCCGATGTACGAGTAAAGTTGAGCATTTTTCTGTAGTTAACATAAACTTATTACCAATAAAAATTGCCTATATTTTCCAATGAAGTATATATTGATACAGCATGATTATGCTTCAAAAAGTGCGCTCAGAATCAGCAATATTATCTCCTATTTTAATGTCTCGTAGTAAACTTGTTTCACAGTCAGACCCATTGAATTATTCTTACGAATTTCCAATTCTTATTTATAAACTACAAAAATGGCATTTGTTATTTTTAAAAACATATTGATCAACGCTCAATTGCAGTCACGTACATAAAATCGAATTATTTCGTTAGTACCTAATATGTATTTCTTTCAATTATTTGGCCAGTCCAGTACAAGCCCCAGAAAGGCAATGCGTAATTAAATGACAAATACTAACTTCGGTATCAACTGTCAACACAATTTCCCAAATTTTTACGCATCATGATGCAATAAATCAAAAAATGCACTTACAATTCTTATGATGTTCAATGAGATAGCTCTTTCATTCATTTCCTATTCATATTCTCATACGTTATAAACTGGCTTGCTTATCTCTTACGTAGGTTGACACATTCTCTTTAAGCCCTTTTTCCGCGGGGCTGAACGGGCTTTTCACTACATAAGAGCGACAGTTGGCTCGATGACAAACCCAGTATATTCAACCAGTTCATCTATCAAGCTAAGTAGTGTTAACGGGCTCCGAGATAAATAATCAAATGAATAGCCCTTCATCTATATAGAGAACGTACTTCATGAAACGCTGAGCTGATACGTGCTATAATTTCCCCACAGCCTATCTCTTCAGCGCTTAATTACTTGAGCAGAGAATTATAATGTTAAGTTGATTTGAAATGAATCTGATCTTCTCTTGACTTGGATTTTCACTTGCCTAAGTGAATCACTTTCCTCCATTATATTTTTGAAATGTTACTGATAGATTGTCCGTGAAAAATGTGCATAAAGAAACAGATGTCTAAATCCTTAATGTTCTCGTGATTTCAATACTAATTAAGCCATAAACGCACATTTATGAGGGAAAGAGTGAACTAAAGCCTGAAAATTGATTAAAGGAAGCCTAGTCAGCTTGATCAAGAAAGACTTTGTATAACGACATAAATCGACTACTCCTAGTTTTCCGTTTGAGCAGTAACTGTTCTCTCATTCATTCGTTCTCTGGAAGAGTTTCATTTTATTCGTGTTTTAATGAAACCGATCTTTTAACTCTTCCCTCCATGTTTGTAAAATGAATTAATTTTAGGCTCCTTTTCGAGGTACTTATTTAGAATACTTGAAAAAATGAAATTATTTGTAAGTCTTGATTGCAAGTGGGTGTGCAACAGTAGCAACGTTGTTCAACGAAACTACGCTCGAGTAGTAGATACGACTTCGTCGTACAACAGACATTACGAACAGAAATGACAACAACACGCTTTTGAAAATTGTATTTTTCCATTTCATCTACCTTTGGTCATTCCAAAATTGCTGTGCCTTGTTTATCTTATATCAATGGCTTCGTTTTTACAAGCCTGATACTATTAAACAAAATGATACTACTGATATAGAATAGAATAATAGAATAGAATAATAGAATAGAATAATAGAATAGAATAATAGAATAGAATAATAGAATAGAATGATAGAATAGAATAATAATTTTATTATGCTCTGGGATATTTCCCATAAGAGCAGAAAGAAAGTACAAAAATAATATCTGCTCATACAATATTTCATGAATAGTACAAAAATTAATCAATAACAAAATTAAAAATAAGAAAATTAACCAAGGCTATAATTTAACAAACAATTAATCGGATATAAGGTAACAACTGATGCATCTTAGACTATTTATAATGAACTAAAAATTCTTTATAGCCATACTATTAATCAACTCGGTATTATTCTATCATCCACATGCTACATTTAAAAAAATAATTAAAAAAATATTTTTAAATACTCCTCAAGAAACTTCTCTGATTAGATATTTACCGCCAAGTTCGGTTTGCACTAAAAGTAGTAATGCTTAGCAATTACAATTTATTACTACTATTTTTACTATGTAATAATTTTCTCAAGATTTGTTTTCAATAAATTCAATAGAAGAGCCTTAATTTGATAGAATTCTGTAATCGGGATCATATTGAAATAACTATGCAAGTTTCCACAAAAACACGTGTTTTAGTGGAATTTGCACAGTTGTTTCAGTATGATCCAAATTTGTTTTTGTAAAGTTACCAAATATTGATGTTCCAACAATATGTAATTTCACCAACTAACGCCAAAATATAATAACTTAAGTCACGCGGTAATTACTTTGATCGCTCAAGTGCTAATAATCCAAATTTGTATATGCTCAAAATAATATTTTATCGCAATTTTTTTCTAATTTTCACAATTCTAGGAGACGAAATAGAAAGGTGAATAGCGAAGGAGAGAATTCGGCGGACGTGCTTTCTGACAGGAATCTTTTGGCAAGTGCTTCCACCGTAGACTTTATGGATGCTGAAAATTTTCTGGAATGGAAGGAGAGAGTGAAATTCTGAGAGAGAGATTGGTGGAACTCGGTGTGAGGTTGGGTTCAAGAATAGTAGCCCTCTGAGGGAAGAGAAGTGCGCCTTCTACCACTGTCTATTTACCTTGCTAATATGAAAAAAACTTTCCTCTTAATAGCATAGTGAATGAATATGTATATTTAATATCGGAATGGAAAGACAAATGTAAATTCCGTCTGGGTTGTTATGGAAATATATTGCGAATTTGATACTCAACATTAAAGAGTAGCAGAAGTAGATCTAGAAATTTGCAAATAGGTGGGGTTTAGCTTGTGAGCTTATCTCCAAATGAATTTTACACGTAATTTTGTAATAATGAATGCAGTAGGCGTTGAATGATCGTGGAAACACTTCAGAATAAGATTGTAATTCAAGTTTCTCGTCAATTCCTACGTAAATTAGCAATGTAGTGTTGTAAATTAATAAATATGGTAAAGGTATATATGTTTAACTACGGTATATCTACAAAAGCAAATGCAATAGATTTAATGCCAAAAGATTTCAAAGACTAAAATTTGCATTCTTCTATGTTGGGTATTTTGTAAATGCCTAAAAGTTTTATAGGCTAAATTTTGCATTATTCTATTTTATGTATTTTGTATATGGATGTGGATATATGTTATGTTAAAATTTACACATGTAGCAACACCTTTCAACTGTTGAAGATTGTAGAAAGTGTTTTTTGTTGTAAGGGTTATTGCTTGTTTGTTTAATCTCCCACCTGACGACAGACAAACTGCGGCTAAGGATGAATAAATTCTAATTCTAGCGATTAATCGATAACAAAAGCAAACATAACGGGAGAAAAATGTACATAACTTTTACATTTCCAAAGGCTGACTGCCACGACCCGTCAATATTGGTAAAGAACTAACAATATTGCTAAATGTCGCAAACCCCTTAATAAAAATGAGAATTCCTCCGTTCAAAATAAAACTTAACTCCTAGCTTCCCGGACATAGGGCATAGATACTGAAGGGAAGCTAGCTTTACCTCTTCGTATGAAGGAAGAGGTCGTCATTGTCGAGAGTCAATTGGCGACAAAACATTCGAGACACTATTAGTAACCCTTCCGAAATAAACTGGCTTTCCCGGATCTGTGAAATAAGAGAATAGCATTAACTACAGAGGGAATTTGTTTCAAATACAAAAAAATTTCAAACATTTAAAAATATTCTATCGCCTAGGTGTGTAATTTTATGGTGGGCTTAAAAATTAAAAAATCACAGTTCATGCTTTCACCACATTATGGATGACCAACTACGAAAAATAATCTTTGGGCAGTTAATCCACAACTCTATATTATTTAAATTAACAACTATTCGAATTGCCTCCCCGTGTGTAAGGTTTAAAGTCTGAAGGCCGGCTGTTACCTCATCCCCTCTAACATTAGCTACCAAGAGTTATTAAGGGGAATGAGGCTTACTAGACAGTATGTGGAGTGAGGTAATTTGCCATTGCTTTCCTCACTGAACCAGAATGCTATAAGTTACACAAGTCCACGCTAGTGAAGCACAATGTCTATATAAGTAACAATCTCCTTGGCATTCCCTATGGAGGGACCTTAATTAGTGCCACTATTCAGTGTACTCATACATAAGTATCTTTCACATCATCACAGCCATGAACGACAGCGTGACGAAATTAAATGACAGATACATTTTTCTTCATCCTGTACGAAATTACAAACGAAAAATATTCCATCAGAATATGGCAGCAGGAACGAATTCCTTCCCCGCAGAGATAATTGCTTTACCTCTGTTGAACAAAGCTGAGCGGCCAACTTCTCATTCCAATTCCGAAAATGTGTTAAAATTTTCAAAAAAATAACCTTAAAAGTTAAAAAATTAAATACTATGTATATATGTCTTTTATTAACTAGATTTTATCCTGTACAAATTTTATGTTATTCTCTACATGTATAGTGGTGTGACTATTGTGTATATTGTAATGGAATTTTATGTGATGATATTTTTATAGTATTTATTTCTATGATTTACTGTGTTTTTTACTTTCTCCATATACGAAGTATTGAGAAAGTATTGTTTTCATTAAAAAATTCGACTTCGAGATTTCAACGTAAATACATGTTTTGGGTTCCCTAGAACAAGTTTTAACCATTTTCGGAATGATGTCTGTGTGTATGTGTGTGTGTGTGTGTGTGTGTGTGTGTGTGTGTGTGTGTGTGTGTGATAGTGGGAGCTCTAACGTGAAAACAATTGGTCGTATCAATACCAAACTTCATATATAGTACTGTGGTGTGTGCTGTCAGAGTTGATTAGTTTTTGGAGTAAATCGGTTAACCGGAAGTCGAGCTTCATTCATCAAAGCTCATTTCCGGTTTTCAAAATATCTCCATAAATGTGATATATACGTATATTGTATTACTTATAAAAGTTTTAGATAATGTAATTTACTATAACTTTTGTATTTAAACTATTTTTGTATCACCGGTTGATTAGGAGTTATTCGTGAAATACCGATAAACCGGAAGTAGCTGTTATGTACTTTGTGGGCGCTCTAACATGAAAACCATTCGTTGTATTAACACCAAATTTCATATATAGTACTTTGGTTGGTGTCGTTAGAGTTTATTAGTTTTTGGAGTAAATCGGTACCCCGGAAGTTGAGCTTCATTCTTCAAAGCTCATTTCCGGTTTTCAAAATATCTCCATAAATATGATATTTAGGTATATACTATTATTTATGAACGTTTTAGAAAATGTAATTTACTATAACGTTTGTTTGAAACATATTTTTGTATCACTGATTGTTTAGGAGTTATTCATGAAATACTGATAAACCGGAAGTTGCTGATTATGTACTTTGTGGGCGCTCTGGGCTCTATGGGCGAAAGGCCAGTTTCATCGTTTTTCATCGATCATGTCCCGAAAAACATTATTTATAATGTTTGTGACGTCAATGATAATAATATATAAATTAATCACTCATCTTCAAAGTTTAGATGGAATATAGAGTTCGAAATTACTGTCGTAGATAAATATTTCCATCTTATATATGGAGAAAGTCATGTGATGGCCACATCAGATTTTTTATAGTGTAAACTTGTGTATAAATATAGACCAACTTGTAAAGCTTTTTACCATCCACGGGAGGTTTAAGAGGAGTTTATCTTCGAGAAAATGCTGGACAAATTACGCTCCCCTCGACTCTTGCCACCTGGTCCAACGACCAAATCGCCACTTACCATGAAATACGCAAATAAACGATAGAAAAGACTTCCTTGACTGAAACTCAGGCCGAAATTTTCAAGATATCAAAGAAAGAAACCTCGAAGGCGATCGAAAGAGGGAGTTACTCAGACCCAGAAATAGCCACCCGACAGCACACACTCACCGACACATGATCAAATGACTTTTAAATCTTTTATTCCGAAACATGTGCCGATGGGGTTACGAAAGAAAAGGACAGGCTCCAGCGCAAGGAGACGCTCAATAATAGCTGCAGACGAATGGGAGAGTCAGGTGAAACGGATTCTAAGAAGGACCGCGAGGAGTCATCGGCGAACACAAGATGTCCCCTCCCAATTGAATAGAGGCCCTTCTCATCTCCGCGACAATTGACTCTTTCAAGAGCCCCCGGTGGAGGAAAAAAAGAGCCCTCGAAGGCGGGGCTCGGGAGTGAGAAGATTGGAGGCTCTGAATGAAGAAAAGAAGAAGGGAAAGAAGGGATGTTTAATTTTAATTCAGCGAGAGTCACGCGCTCGAGGAACGCCCACAAACTGGACCAATAAACTCGGCTGTCTCCGCAGTTACGCAAGCGATTGTAATCGTCCGTGAGGAAACGAGGGGAAACGAGAAAGGTTTTTAATGACGCATAATTCAGTGAGGATTCTGGCTAAATTTAGCGCCGATTAATCTAAATATTATGTGAAACTTTCTTCGGTAGTTATAGCAAAATTTGAGGAGAATGTATTACCAAGTAGAATAGGGATATAGGGTAAACATTGATAATTTCGAGACATGGAACATTCTTCGATGGTTTTACCGGAAATTTGAGAAGAAGATATTACCAAGTAGAAGAAGGATATATGGTAAATATTGATAAGTTTGCTATAAATTTTCAAAGATATATTACGCCGTTTACAGTGAATTAAAATAATTTACGTTTTCTATGAGGAGAAATGAATGTAAGAGCCTTCTCTATGCCAAAATATGGGCCAATATAACCACTGGAAAATTCCATAACGGATATTTGAAAAGTTATCACAAAATTACCAATGTTTACCCCACTATAAGGATATTAATTGCAATATATTACCGAGTTGAGAAAAACCTATTACCTGAAAAATTAACTCAGTATACAAACAATAATTCTCTTTCAGAAAGGAAAAGCTTCATTCCAAAACAGATCATGATGTGTAATTCAATTCCGATGAAAACCAACGCACAATATAAACAAGCAAACACCAGGTATCGAGACAATGTTTCAATGAAATATATACGTTCCTTTCCTTTAGCGGTTAATAAAAATCTAGCCGACTCTTACAATATGACATATACATTTTAAATATACACATGTATACAATTAGTTATTCTTCTTAAGAAACGGGAAAAGTTTCATTTTAAAACAGATTTCGGATCGTAAATCAATTGTGATGAATATGACTTATTAACATATCATTGCATGTACTCATTTATTATGAGATACCACCTCGGTCAGTCGATAAGACAAGTGGCAGCTTCAACTTACGTTACATTTAAATATATCACGAGGTTAATGTGATCTTATTATTATTATAAATGCTACAAGTAGACTAATCGTCCCGTGGTGACACATATTACATATATTACATATATTACACATATTATTATAAAGCCCATCTACATTTTTTTATTACAATAATTCATATATTCACAAATTTATGCTTCCCTTCCCTCAAATGTGTTGTAGTATGTTGTAATAACTCTGTGTAGTTATTGATGCGTCTGGATGTATTGACACAATTTAATTATTGACTTTTATCATTTAATTATTTATAACATCTCTATTGTCCACGGAAGTTTTTTGGTTGTTCTTCCTCCCGTCATTGGGCGAATACCGAACAGATATCATCACTATTTTTCTTCCGTTCTCCTGACAATTGTCACCTGGTATACAAAGCAAATTGCAACCTTTTATTGTTAAATAAATAAAATCAAGACGCAAACAACGGCTTATGACACAACTATGTAGAATTATATACATCCCCTATCCATGTACGTTAATAAAACCCATACCCCTCTGCAAATATCTTCTCTAAAATGCGCATATTAAATAACTCGTCACCATACATTCACTCTACATAGGAAGAAACGAATTACATTCAAAGTCATTATACAGTATATACCCTTTTAATCGGCCACCTCGGTGTTTCCACGTGGAAAAAATATCTCCCAGATATGAATAAAAACGGTCAAATTTCCTTTTAACACATATTTATTCTACATTCATACATAATAATACGTAGAAATGAGGCAAACTTTTTCCAAACAAGTTTACTCATTTAACGAAAAATTCTGAGAACGGTGGGTTATACATTCCCGTTGCAAGTGAACCGAAAAGCAAAGTAATTCTTGGTAAATAGAACCTGTAAACGGAAACCAAATTACGCCGCGTCTTTCTAGGTAAAAGGGCCTTTGTATACATTGCTGGGTTGATACCTCGGCCGGTTTATGGAAAGCAAAGTTACTGTACTTGTCAACAAAGTGAAAAATTCCGTCCCAATATTTTTTTGGAAATGTAGAGAGTGTATGCCAAATTTCGATGAACGCGGGAGATGGAGAAGAACTGAAGCTAAATTAGGAAATTGATAATTGTATGAATGCTTCTATATTATACATACATGGGTGAATACCTATAGAATATGCCAATCTAAACATATACAATATATTAATTTGTTTATATTTACTCTGTCTGTAATTACTTCTATTTGCATTTATCTTAGTATTATTTATTTTGAATTGTGCCCAATGGGTTTTTTTATTTATTATTAATTTTCTGCTGTCGAGCAATCACTGTTATATTAAATGAAGGCAATCCCTATACAAGTTTTCTTCGAAGATACCTATATTTCACTCACATATAACTTATCCAAATGTAAGTAGTATTTCCTTGAGTGAAATAAAAATTATCTTCATTATTATTATTGCAATCAATATTCTATAAGTTAAAGAGGGTGTACTTGATCAGCAAAATCAAGATTATCTTTGTTATATCTCATTTAAACGAGAGAGTTAAATGTGTAATTGCAAATCTAGGGATCCTGGGTTAAGTAAAAGCGTATTTATTATTTTATTCGTTCATAGTCATTTACTAGAATATCTATCGAGAGAAACCCTTTTTACACACAAATCTATTCAACGGAGGATTGTAATTTTTAATTATATTGTAGTTTTTATTTTCTAAATTCCTTTCTCTCTTCGCAATAATTTAAATATAAATCTCCTGAGAGCGTTTCTTATTTAATTATCTACGTAGGCACACAAACAAAACTTGATCATTGATAAAAACATCTGAGAGAACACCGTCATTGTCCATCGCCTCCTGTTTATATTTTGAAGTCTTTTGGAGTGGATAGGCACAACAAATCCCAGAGTACAGTCGATATAAAGAACCCAAACATTCATCGCCTATAAGTGAGGAGAATAATTGAGTATTATTCTATCGGTGAAATCCAAAGGGAACGCTAAATCAAAGAATTCACCGCGAACGATTTGTTCTCTATGATGGCCAAAGGGATTCAAAGGTCCTTTGTTTACTTCTCTGGTGGTCGCCTTTAGTCTGTCTCTCTCTCTGGTCGCATACAAACCCCAAATCGGACATCATGCTGAACGTTCAACCAAAAATATTATGGCAACCTTCCACGAGCACTTTAAAGTTCGGGGCTTCGCAAGCCAAACAGCGGCGGGGAGTATTAATAAATGGCACGATTGTGAAAAGAGATATTAAATTGGGTCCACGCCAATTCACTAACGCCTACATCAGATAAATAACTACACATATTCCAGGAGTTACACTTGATTATATTTGGATTTATTTTGTGGAATGCCTTCTTCTTGGAAATCCACTTTGATTCGAGCACTTATTTCTTTTATTACTGATTTACCTATGAAATAAATTATATAATTAACAGACGTTTAATTGACTTTTATTGAGAGAAAATTTGACAGTAAGTAAGACTCTGTTAGAAGGTTTTTTTAGATATTTTACCCCACTACGATGATAATAATAATAAGGGCGATATTGAGACTTAAGTCTACATCTACTTTAGTCTACATCTACTTTAGTCATCTACTTAAGTCTAGTCTTTATCTACATATAATTCTACTTCATTAAATATTTCACCTGTAGTTAATTCTTGTTTTATTGATTCACCTACAAAATAAATGTTATTAACAGACGGTTAATTGAATTTTATAGAGAGAAAATTTGCCATTAAGAAATTGCTGTTAGCTCGAAGCTTTTTGAATCCTTAACTCCTCAACCATGATAATAATAATAACAATAGCTTTATTTAAGGTCGAGATTGAGACTTAGAGGTCTCATCTTATATATAACCCTATTTCATTAAATATTACAAGGAAGAGAATTTAGGGCTACGACGCAAGAAAAGGAGAAAAGAAGGAAATATTTTGTTGGTTTACAATAAAATACTTCAGTTGGAACTTAGAGAAAAGGTAAAAGCTCTGAAGGAAAACGCACTCGGTAAGGGAGGCAAAATTTGAAAAAGAGGGTAACCATGAGCCAGAGAGAAGTACCAGAGCATTTAAGATGGAATGAGGCATACGAGCACTACATATGCAAGAGTAGGAATGACGTAATTTGCCCTCACTTTTCTAACTGAATGCCAAAATGCTAAGAGCAAAATTCATCCACCTAAGTGCAGGGGAATAACCCTATCACTACACTTTACATTGTAGTCAAGGAAGGACCAAGAAGTATGCCATAATACAACTCTATTCATAACTCGGTTGGTTTCACATAATGACAGCAATGAAGAGCACTGGAGCAATTTCACGTAAGAAGCATTTTTCCTTAATTCTGTGCCCAAAAACCTAATGAAATTTAATAAAAAACAATGGTAACGTTTTATGGAGCCAGGACAATGAAATTAAATTCCAACGGGAAGTAACCACAGATACAATTTACAGTTCCACATTAGGATTAGAAATATATGTCGTTCTAATATTCAAGTATTAGCTCGGATTTTATTCGATTAAAATATCATGGTGAAAGTACGGTAAACGAGAATGGTAAAATAACCAAACCTTAAAGTCGCTAAGATGACTAAACGAGAATGAAATATGGAAAAGTTCCACACAGAAGAATTTCCGGAAAAATAGATTACGTCCCTTGTAACTTTTATTGGAAAATGAGGTCCATGAGAAATAAACGAAATTTTCCGTACATTACCAACAAACAGGCTAAAGGTTTTCGCTCAGTAGATAGCAAACAAACTAGATCTCACTACGAAAAAAATGTGTTAATCGGTCGTACAGAAAGAATTCGGAAATCAACCAAACACGACGCCTTTATTACATAAAATATCAGTGAATAAATGAATTACAACGATGCAGATCATAAATATCAGTGCTAATAATTTTAGCTCAAAATTATATGACTATGATATTTCATGAATATATGACCTGAACGGTAGAAACTTTTGTTTTCATTACCTACATCGAAGAGCTTCACTTCATTCGCATTTTTATATCTGTACTTGTTCCCAGAATGATAGGCTCGTCGAAAGAATGCTCTAGTCACCGAGTTCAAGTACAGACTACGCAGCATATTCTCTCATTATTTTTTGGATTTATATCCAGCCAAAAAAATACGTTCAACGCTTATTAAATTATAGCTTGAGGATGAGAACCTTCCTCTATATAAAGAGCATGGCGCTTAATTGGATGAGATCTTATCTTTCACATTGCTCATTTAATTAAATATTATTTTAAGACACCTGCCTGTAACGAAATACTAAAGATGGAGTGTTATAGCCCTAATTTGACGTCTTATCTGTTGCGTCTTTGAAAAGAAACTTTTTTCGCCGTGCGCTCCAAAATATTTTGGTGCATCCAAATAATTGTAAAAATTTAAATAATTCAACCGCTTTACCTATCGAAAAATATAGTAGTATGACATGTTGTGTGGCCACAACAACATAACAGTTTGTTTGGGTAGCTCGTAATATCCTTGCTCCTGACATGAACAAATACCACAATCGAGTCTTCAAGCGTGAAATATTTTAATTTTCTTTTGTTAGTACTTTTTCATTGTAATTAATAGATTTATACAAGACCTCGCCTATTGCTTTAAGAGTTAGATTTAAGATGAGACTTGGTAGACTTAATCCCACCCTTAAATAAATTCGTTATTATAATTAAAACAAGAATGGAAAAAACAGAAGGATTCGAGCGAATATTAACCCCTCAGAATCAAAGACATTATACGCCCCCTCGTTTAAAGCAATTCGTTAGTAACAAATATGAATCGCCTATTAAAAATAAAATTCTAGGCAGCGTTTTTTTGTACTTGATGAGTTATGCTCATATGCTATTTGTCTTCAGTGACGGGATTCCAAAACTATTCCAAGGCCGAATCATACAAAAGAAATGTTTCCGGAACTTGTTCCTCTCCCTGTAGGTTTAATGCACAATACTACTCGATAACGTTATTAATTTGAGGAATGAGCTCAAAGAAAAATATTCCCAATGGAATCAGCTCTCTAAGAAAGACTCATAATAAATATAGTGAACATAGGAGCGTAAGCAAACGACTGTCCAGGAATAACGTACGAGATGGATATGATTATCAATTATAGGAAGTTCGTGCTTGGCTAGAAGATGTATGGTAAGAATTGGTTTAAGAAAAAAAAATAGATAAGACCGTACTATTCCTGAGTTCGATGCCAGAGCACAATAACATTTCTCTCTTAAGGAATATAAGGGAAGAGTTTAACGTCGTTTGAGGCAGTTGAAGCCAATATTTATGCTTGAATTTTCACACATATTTAAAAATGGAATTTTTCTGTTGTGCTGCATAGAAAGTATGACCAAGAACCCGGGTTCGATGCCGGACGAATAAATTGCAACGAATTTTAAGAATATTATCAAGCCTTTTTTTTCTTTTGGGGAACCTCTCGATATGATGCCGACTTGAAATTAGTGTTATCGAAATGCTTGCAGTATGCAAGCGACATTTTACTCCTAATTTAAATTGCTTTTTTTAAATCTTGCGATAGACGCCACGTTCTCTATTGCTTTACTCAGTTAATACATTTGATTTCTCATTGAAGTTTATGTATCTAATATGCTTATTTAATGTAACATATCAATTTTTGTCCTGTGTCTCACTTATCGAGAAAAACATTATAAGGAGCGCAAAATAAAGGGTTCAACTGCACGCGCATCAGTTCTAAACCTTTTCAATTCCGTTCTAAACTGTTTGTTGAGCAATATGATGCTACATCACGCACTTTCCTATTCAAAATATAAGGGAGGTATCAAGGGCCCGAGGGTGTGGAAGAAGTTCAACTTTTGGGCGAATGGTGTCAGGACACTCCATCTCAACACCTACAATCGAAGCTTCCTCTTAAAAGGCAGCACTTGCTAGTGTAGTTCGAATTTTAAAAAGGAAATGATAGTCTAAAATAAAGGAGTCTAATATAAAAGGCTAGATGACTACATAAATGAATTTAACTAATCCATATAATGTGCACTGTTTCCCTTTCATTTAAAGCTTCAATTCAGAACAATTGGAATCACTTTTGACCGTAACTCCTGATATTTACTAAAATTTAAATAAGGGTGATAAATTTCAATATTAACCTAAATCACAAGGTGAACTGTTTGCTAACGACTGAGGCTTTTTCATCCATTATCTTTGTCGTAATTACACCATAACATCTCCAATCTAATGAAATATTAAAAGTATTTTCGTTTGAATCAATAATCAAGAGATAAATGTAATCCCAAAAGAAACAGTTCCCTCATTTTCAATTATTTCTAAAGGAAGTAAGAATCACATGCGCTTGCAAAAGGTACAAAACCCCATTCAGTCAAGAGTTAACATAACTAAATGACTTGTTAATACATTGAATTCCAGTAAAACAACTTAACTGGAAAGGAAAATTGAACTGTAATTGTTTTACAGTTGCAATCATGCAAATACAGTAAACTTGAACTTGACTTTCAGATAGTAAATCTGGGGTTTGATGCAAATAGTATGTGGGCCACTATGGGTGACAAATTGGATCCTACTTCTCAGGAGCCTATCTACAGTACGAGGGCCACGAATCCATCAGCACGCTGCAGCACTAGTAAAGAGAGATGTGGCTACCCTACGGCTTCTGGAGCCCATTTATAAAAAGAATGTGACTGATAACTAAATTAAATCAAAATGAGAGTAAGAAAAATCAGAATATCGAGTATACGGCTCAGTATTAGGAGCTCACCTGGAGCTTATGAAAAAATCCACAGTGGAAAAACACACACTAATGTGTTTTTTTTCTCACCTTCGTCTTGTTAACTAACAAGACGAAAAAACTATTAAAATTACGGAGAGTAACGTTGAAAGGTGTATAAATGGAAATTTTCACAACACAACCTCGTTAGAAAACATACAGTTAAAAATTATAAAGTTCATCACCAATATTTCTACGTCGAAAAATATCTAATGAGCTTATGATGTATCCTTATTGGCAAAGAATTTTATGTACAGGTCTTACAGGTCATAGAGAATTATTCAAAGAGAAGCAATGATCTTCTTAAAACAGCATTAGCTTTTTATGTGACCCATTCTTTTCATCGCTCTTCACTACTGGTATCTTTACCTAGTAAATAATAAAGGTCCTTCTTCACGGCGAAATTGAAACTTTAAAGTCCCCACTTCTATTTAACCCACTGTCAATTTAAAACATATCTAATTAGTAGATAATAGAAAATAAAATTTAAAAATTTAAATTATTGAAGGTTGAATAGGAAAAATGTAGCCGTGGTTTTAAAAAACCTAATTGTATTTTAAAAAAGGATCCACAACAGGAAAAGGCTCACAACGAAAGGGGTGTGAAAAACCTGCAACAACCATCTGAAAGTATTAACTCATAGATAAACGTCTCTTTGCAAGACCTATAAATACAAGCATGGTATCAATATCAAACACTAAAATAATATACGCTTTAAATAGCAAACAAAACCGATATAATTTACAAGAGAGAGTAAAAAAGTACATAGTTAAGTTCAATGAGATGTCAATCGATAACCGAGAAAATGTATTAAATGATAAATAACTATTGAAAAATTAGAAATTTTGAAAGTTATTGAACTTCATTGAAAGTGTGTTATTAGTTGGTGGTGCAAATAAAAATATCAGAGACAAAATTAAGATGGTCAATATTAATTAAACTATCTCAATAATTTTAAATTACACTAGTAAGAAAATATGAACATCATTTGATTGTTAAAATAAAGAATATTTCTCAGGTATATGAAAATAAAAAAATATTAATAATTTAAAATTTAAAATTAGAGAAATGAAATCTCGTATGAACGTATCAAGGCATAGAAATGCGAGAAAAAAGAAAATAATTATTACGAAAAGCAAGAAGAAATGTAACAAATTTTGGATCAGCGCAGAAATCAGCAAAGAATTAATAGCACTGAACTAAAATTCCAAACGAAGCAAAACTTTTTGCCGTTTCTCTAAATTTCTACACTTACTATCAATAATTTCGTCCCTTAATTATCTTTCGTAATTTAAATACAAATTTGACGTAAGCTCTGAGGCGAGACTAGCATTGAGAATATTTTCTCTTTGATTATTATTGAAATTTAACCGACCACTTTTGTCAAATTGTGATAGCTCTTCTTAATGAGTAAATAAGGAAAATTAATGTTAATAATACGATCAAATACGTACAAGCGTTCCATTAGCTCAAAAACACAACTTCGGTAGAAATACACACAAATCATCTGTGGCACGTTCAATTTCCCAATTAATCCATTCTGAATTTTTTCCTTTCTTAGTAACAAATCTCTTCATACTTATCATTCAATAACTGTCTTATTAACTTTCCCTGTCGCTTCCCTATTGATCTGATTCCATTAGATAATCATCTTATCTCAGAATTGAATTCAGCCATTTCTTCTCACTCTGTTTTCTATTAATGTTTGGTGTATTTTCAACCACAGTCCAGAACACTTCTGCAAGCCCTGATATCTCATTAAGACTCCTTTCTTGAGAGTTTACAGTAAATCATTAACTACACCATAAACTAAGGACTTTAACAGTCATTTTCTGATATATTCATTTGCACATGGCCAACACCTCCTTTAGTCTCACAAAAGCTCCGTTAATTCCCAATTTTCTTCTTTTAAATTATATTTTGCACCTTCCATCACAATAAACAATCAAATCCACGTGCTACATCAGGTCTAACAACTCCAGTATTTCTAAGGCACATGAAATGATTTAATTTGATTTCCTTCCCTCACTGCACCTTATAAGTTGAATTTTTTAGGAAATTTCCATCCCTTAATCACTAGCTTAACAAATGAAAACACTAACAAATAATTAAAAACCCTTGGGGCAACTCCATAGATTATTTAAAACTTAATGTGAACAATTACCTACTTTGGCTTACGATATTAATAAATCCATCGACGGACGGACTTGCAATTAAGTAAAATCAGTTAAATAAACAGTAAAGAGAAGAAAAGGAACAGCGAAAAAAACCGTTACGCCATCTTATTCACTCCCGCAAATCGGAAAGAGGATAAGCTTAGAATCTCGTGCTTTTTAGGGCATGTAGGAAAGAAAAGAGTTGCTTCAAGGAGAAGGCAATCCGAACAGACTAGTTCCTGAAATGTCCGGTAGCATAACTACCCCATGAAGAGAAGTGTAATATTTCCTTAGAAAAACGGTGGTAGATGGCATATTTAAGAAGTTATCCAATAGCCAATGAAAATTAATTCGTTATAAACATTCAACTATGATAATACGGAGAATAAACGTAATTCTATACGTAAAAAATCGCTAAACATTTTAAAATTCGTAAAATTTAACTAGGCAAATTAAAAAAAAAAATCTAAAAATACGATGAAGTGAAGTGGTTTTCAGCCACCACCAAGTTCTTCTAATTAACTTTACCGCTAGGACGTAAAGATACAAAAGGTACTCTAGGATTTTCAACAGCAGGCTATCTGCAATATACGTCAATAATAAAAATAGAACGATAATCATAAATAAGCTTTATAATGTCTGATTTAGTATTAAAATTTAATTTAAAAATACATTTGCACCTTGACCAAAATTTTAGAATAGATACTAAAAAATAAAAAAATTACACATTATTTTATAATTAGGGTCGCTGTTTGTAGCATACGTTTTCCAAGTTTGTAATTGTAATTTCCAATTATACGTACATTTTTCCTTATTTATACATAATCTTCTGAAAATATTCGAATCGTTTCTGGTGAAAGTTTTCAATTCGGTAAACCATTAACTTAAAAACATCACGGTTATCCCGTTGATGACTTCTAAAGCGCATAAAATTACACAAAACAAGTGTTACTCGACAGGCGTTACAAAATATGATATAATAATAAATGTGTTATAAATTCGTTGAATCTGAGGCTTATATAATGCAAGAGAAGAACTCCCAAGAAAAGCTGGCAACGTTATCCCTTGTGAAAGTAGATATCACACGTACACTGCGGCGTAAAAGAATGCTGTCGAATGCAGACGAAAAAGAGAAGTTGTCACTCACTGAGACCGGCGAGCTTTTAAAATAAATTTACTTATAAAAACTAAATACGCCGCTGACATTTGCAGAATGCGGTATTTGTTATTCCTCTGAAACGCCGGAAAGTAAAACGCTCAGTGGCACATTAAAATTACGACCCTAAACCAGAGAATATGAATTCAAATAACTTAAAATTTAGACGACCGTGAAATTAGTTGCGAACAAAGACGTTTATGAAGACCCAATTTGGCGGCAACGCGGTTATCATCTTCATACTAAGCAAACAAAAATGATTTAGTCTATACATATTTGCAATCCAGAAAAGTTTGATATAATGACAGTAGTCGTCTTTATTTGGGCGAGATTGAGACTAAACGTCTCTTCTTCCATCTAACCCATCGTCATTAATTGTAGAATAATTAAATTAAAGAGAAAAGTATGAGGAACAATTAGCTGAATATTCAAAGGGTACAAGCATGAAATTTAGATAGCAACTAAAAAAACTTTAGAGATTAGGAAGGTAACGAGCTGAAAAAACAAATATGTTTCAAAGAAGGTTTAAAAACACTATCAATGACTACTTAAGATGATGAAAACCCTAGAATAACTTCAATATACTGGCGCTTTAGAAATCGTTAACATTTTCATTTGCTCTATTTAAATGATCATGCTTACAGAGTGAAATGCCACTATACTATTAAAGTGCAACTTTCATCTCTGACAATGCATAATGAAAATACTCATAAAAATTAAAATTGAAATAAAATAATTCATAAAAGAGAAGACGTCAATTTTCCTTAAATAACATACCGATCACAAAAAATATTAAGAAGAGTAATTAAACTTCCTTTCAGGGGATATATAATAATGATAGATAGAATAGCATTTTACATTTTACCATAAGTCAAGTTCTTTTTTTCCTGATTTTTCATTCTGCACGGAACAACACTTCAAACTTCTTTCTTTACTTTGGAATATTTTGTTCGTTATTGTTACTACAGTTTACATCCAGTATAACCTTTTCTTTTTTTACTATTTTGTATTTCCAATATATTAACTTACTTTAGATTATTGTTTATACCTAAATCATGATGTTAACTCTCTTATATAATTATTGTAGAGCGTAATTTTTGTATTGATCGTTTTTTATTTTGCTTTTTTCTAGTTCAGTCATATTTTTTATCACAAATGTATGTATCTACTTACTGTATTCTCTGCATTTCATATTTTATTAACTTTCATTATTTGTCTTGATAATATGTCTCTAACACTTTTTGTAATTTTCCAGGTTATATGTACATTGTGCAGGTTTTTCACACCCCCCTTCTTTGTGGGTGTTTTCCTGCAGCGGATATTTTTTCCTAAGCTTTTCTTAGGTTTTTGTTACATCCGCAATCCCTTCTCACATTTTCTTCTATTTTCCTCTAAGTTTCATTGATACATGTAACATACTTATAATAATGTAACAGCTTAACTACAGGTTAGATGGAAAAGGAGACTTTTTAGTCTCAATCTCGCCTAATAAAGACCCTAATAATAATAATAAATACAATGGTTTCGTAGGTGAAATTTCATGAATTCTGCGAAAAAACAGCTCATAAATTAAATAGTGTACAGTTGTGTTTTGCAAAAATAGCCTTCATCATCGTCCAAGTGAACCGGAAAATTCAGAAAGATTAAAATGCATCGTATGTTTTACACAAACTAAGATTCGAGATCAAATGGATAGTACCAATAACCAATCCAATTCATCCAATTCAAGTATCCAATTTTATCGACTTAATATAGAAAAGTATAATTCAATGAGAGGTTAAAAATTTGAGCACGTCTACTAAAAAGACAATGTGTGTATGTTTGCTACTTGATAACTATGAAACTCTTTCCATTTAATAAAATTATTACGTTAATATTATTTGAAACAAATTCTATTAATGCTCTATAGAAGTTTTGAAGACAATACACCATTAGGTTTATCGTTACGAGGTCTTCATCAAATATAATGCTTTTGGTAAAATAAAATACAGATGCAATTAAAGAACCTGATTTTTCCATTAAGGTAATCACATTTTTATGAAGAAATTGGGTGATAATTTGATTGAAACAGGATTCTGTGGAAAGGAAAAGTAAAATTTTGGCAATGTCTGTAAAAAGTTTACCATTGCAAGGAGTATTAATATTGGTAGGTAGGATATCTTAGCAGAATTTCAGCTTGAATAAAGAATGTACCTGGCTAAAGGAAACGTGAGAGAATGTGGTATTTATAAATAATTTGAAGATACAACACTAATAGAAGGAATCAGGGTCTTATGTCTCTACGCCATCAGCGTAGTAGTATTAAATGGCGGCAGTAGCAAGCAATTTATTATCAAAATTTTCAAATTTGTTAATTTGGAAGTTCCTCATTCGGATTTGAACGAGAATTAGAAGCTCATGCAAAAATATACGGCCAACAAGAAAATATAATTGAGGAATATTTGAAAGCAAAGAGAGAAACGAGAAGAACACGATTATCTATGATCTATAACGTAGCAAATAAAATGATCTCCAGAGCGAAGAAATATTATTAGAACAATATTAAAAGAAAAATCAAAAACCCCAGTTACCCAAGCAGAAAAGACCATAGTTATAAAATTGAACCTCCCTCTCAAAGGACTAACATCGCTAAATATTCCTTCCTTAATAAAACCATAGATCAATGGAACGCTCTCTCTGCAAGTACATTTGAGCGATTTCCTTCCCAAGTGCATACCTTCAAGGCGAAGTTAAATAAGTTGTAATATCTGTTAATGAAATTCTGTTAGGATTGGCTGACTCTCTTAGACTCGTGATGATGAGGTTATGAATCATAAAAATGTTTTATTTTATGGGATGGGATAAAATTTGTAAATTTTGGATTAAATATGTCTTGACTTCTGTCAGAGGGAGGTTTTCCGAGGGGTTTCCCTCCTTCCGTGGGCAAATGCCTGACATATATAGTGTTTACCCCTCAATTTACTCTGTGTAATTAAAACAGGGTTATCTATATCTTACTTTGACCATGTATAACTGTGTGTGTGTATTCTTGTATAATATGTAACATGTATCTCAATGTCACCAGATTTGTAATCTAATTGTAGCGTTCGTGCAATAATATATATATGTACAAAATGAAGAGCTCTGTGTAATTCACCCGGATGTACCGGGTCAAAGGTGAAATACCTAGGTTAAGACAATTTAACAAAATTCCGGAGCTGAAGAGTGAACAAACGAAAGCGGAGACCTTCCTCCGGATCCGGAAGAGATTCACTCCATTCATTCAAACGCCCGTTCACTTACTCCAGCGAGTAATTTAATTGCGCAAGGAGGTTCCTTTCCCACGCGGCGCCTAACCTAGTTCCTCAAAACTCACAAAAAGGCTTGTTTTCATTCTTACATCTTGATCCTCGTATAGTGGAAGATTCGGTATAAAAAGCGCGAGAAGCCCCCCTGCCCCTACACGCTCCCTCGGGCGTCAAGAGCCGTCACGGAAAACGGAGGCGGAGATACCGACAATGGCTGGGGGCAGAAACGGGACCCTGAGTGCACGTCGACACCAGCAGCGCGTGCTGGAAGGCTTGCTTCGACGCCCCGACTCTGTACGGGATATGGTTCTTGGCCGCTTACGAGGTGTGACAAAAAGAGAACCCTTCACAACAGGAGAGTGGCGCCTTGCGGTTGTAAAGAGATACCCGTGACGGTGGAATTTCGTGTCTTCTTACAGCATCCAACTCCTTTCACGGGCTGACGAGGTCTGGGAGTAAGCTGGGGTTATATAAGGGATACGCCGTAGGATCCGAGCAAAAAGACTCTGGGGACAGTGAGGGAGATAGCAGTTGGAAAAGACCGGTGAGGAACCTAGTCCAGGAACGGAATTACCAAAAGACATCTCCCGTTCTTCGGCCGCCATCCCCAGATAGGGCTCTCGAGATCCAAATTCCTCCTCGGCAGACGGAAGAAGGAAGATAAATTGGAGGAGAAAAACATGTCCATGTACGGCAGTGGCCAGGCGTCCAAACGCCAGAAGAGGGAGACGACCAGGAACTTCGACGCCAACGAGTTCTTCCCCGGTAAGTCGAGTTTGAGTTTCTCGAATCGAGTGCACATGTTCCAGTGATATTGATTCGATTGTGAAACAATGACGCAGCTCATTGAAAGCAGTGCTGTGCAAGTAATCGGGGACTTACAAACACAACCCAAGTCGATTTAGGTTATGCGGCAAGTCTTTCCCCCAGCTAAATTCCAAACTAATCTCTGGGCTGATGGTTTATCTCAATTATTAGACGGAAATTTATAGTGAAACAAATTTTACGCTAAAAAATACGGAAATAGTAAGTTTTTATGTAAACTACAGTGAAGTTAAGTTCCCAGAAAACGATTCCTGGCAACCAACAGCTGAACTGATTGCCGTTGCAATCCATAAAATTTGCTCTTCCCTGGCAATGAACTAGCAAAAATAATTGTAAGAAGAGTATAAGGTTGTATTGAAAGTGTTAGTTTGATTTTTTAGATGAAGTAGGGTATGGAATTTGAAAGCAGTCTGTGGTTAAAAAAGTAACGACAATTTTGAGTAAAGAGCATTCTCAGATACAGATAATTCGTTAGTTCTTCATTTTGGAGCTAGTTATCTTCTAAAGTGTTCCAATAATAAAAGTGTTGTAAGCAATTTCCAGTAACAAAATGACCTAAGTAATACTTCTACAGTAATTCCATTATGGAGAGGAGGAATGAATAACTTCGTCTTAGTTCCACAAAATAGTTTTACTGAACAACCCGTTTCGACTAAGGTCTAGTCTTCTACAGGTGTTATGTAGTTCCTCATAGAGACAGCTAATTCAATTGAGTATGCTAATTCCATTGTTAAAGTAACCATTTTGCATATCTAAACCAGTATCCATCCCCAATTATGTTACATTAGTTTTTTTCTGATGATTTATTTTGGATTTTATTTCACTAAGTACCTACGATTAAGATGTTTTTTCATAATAGCTGAGAAATTTAATTTCGTTCATAAACACAGTTCATCTCTCTCTTTATGGGTTATTTCCTAAATATCTCATATCATGGAGTTTACATTCATATTCCTTTATTTGAGGAAATCCCTTATTCTTAAGGTAACAAAAGTGATAAACACCATGTTTTCTACTCAAGAGCTCCATAAGCTTTCACTGCAAAACACAGTGATTGATGATTAATTAATGAGTAAATTTATTCACACATTAGTATAAACCTTAAATGAATAACAAAACTTAGTGTACAAAAACTTAAATCTTTTAGATAGATAACTAAAATCAAAATCAAGTAATTTAAACATTCCTATACATGGGACTGCAAAAATAGCAATTTAAAAATTTCTTCCTCAAATCAATTCCATACTAATCTGTGGTGTGGGGAGTATTTTAACAGTTAAATGGCACATGATAGCGATAATTTAAGTATAGCCAAACACTACGGAAATAAGTGAGTTTTTAGCCTAACTGTTGTGAAGTTCCCAGGAAATTTGTGGCAACCTAAAACTGAATAGTAATCCAAGAAAGTGATTCTTTCCTGTAATCTAGCAATTAACTTGCTGAATTTATTTCTAGTGTAGTGCGCTTTCATTAGCTTAGCTTAAATAACACCTTTATCTAATTCCCCAGTTTACCATAGTACATTTTTAATGCTTATGACTTTAAAATAAAACCATTGTTTAAGTATCCATTCAATGCTGTTACAGCTTCATAACCATTTACACTATGCTCTTTCTGGTTGACAGTTGAAATTTCACACAAATATGTGTCATTACTTTCTACCATTTGAGATTTAATTATGAAACAGTGCTTGTGATCTTGATCACATTGACATTGTGATCAACCTTCACTGAAAAGCAAGGTAATCTTTGAGATGAAATAAGTTGGAATACCTTGCTAAGGATTGCTCAGTACAGGTACGTCTGTTTATCAAAGCAATTGGTTAATATTCCCATAAAAGAGAGAATTTATTAATTACTTTTTATTAAGTATAGCTTCCTAAAATACTAATACTAACACAAAGTACTAGTAGTGGGTATAAGTTCAAAAATTCACATTTTTCCATTAAACATTTCAAAAATTCTGCATATCTTCTATATTTACCAAAATTAATTTCCCATCTTTATCGTGAAATGTTATAAGTTTTCCAGTATAGTACCAATATAAATCCAACTACTTACAACTTATTGAAAGCTTATGTTTCAGTATGCTTACTGAAACAATCAAGTTAGCTTACTTCAGACCATTTGAACAGCTTACACTTCAATAACATTATTAGCTTGTTTTAATCACTATACCAGTCTTTTCTAATATATAGTGATTGAAATGCAATAATCCTAATTCAATACAAGTATATATGGTAACTGCCATAATTAGAATAGCATATAGTAAAATATTAATAAATACATCATATTATAATTTGGTTTTCAAGCCACACACTTCTTCAAGTGTTAAGTCAAATTATCTTCCATTATCATAGATATTTAAACTGCTAAAAATATTTGATATCACTTGTACTGATGATATTCACCTTTGTAGCAGAAAGAATAATTCAGGCAAATAACCTTAAATATTCTTGATTACATATTGTGACACAAATTAAAACAGTCCTAATGCTGATGACTGAATAATGGGCTTTAACCATGACCAACTTTTGAGTCAATTAAAATTCAAATAAGAAATTAAATAATTGTAGGAGATATTTTAGCGGTAAAGGTGACTATTATCTTTCATCTAGATATCTAAAATATAAAATATTTAAGAGAAAATATAATTAATATACCTATGTATGCTGTGATATCTTCAATCAATTAGCCCCAAAGAAATACTCTGAAATATTATTTGAAGGAAATAGAATAACCAAAAGGAATGTCTAAGATTCATAAAAATAGCATAAGTTGGATATACAAGAGTTCTGACATAAAGTGATGATCATAATCCCTTTATTAGGCCAAGGCAGAATTGAATACCGCCCTGAGGCAGGTCCAGATGAGACTCTATTCTACCGATACTATGGAGGAGCAACTGAAAGGGTTCATGGACGCACCATGGAAGAATGGCTACGACCAGCAGTGTCTTTCCCCCATGCTTTCCGCAGCACAGGTGAATGGCATCATAAAACTTAAAATTCTTAAAGTATAAAAGGTTCTCATAATTTTATTGATATATTCCCCAAGCATTGCTCAAAGTCTAATTTTATTCATTCAGAACAGCCATAATTGATTATCATTAAATTTATCATTAACTCATCTAATTTCCAATGCAATTTTATTCAAAAAGAATGGTTTTCAATTTTACTGAAAGAATTAAATAAATTACATGGGTACAATATGCATATAGCATCATCAATACCCTCCACAGTTGGATATCATAAAATTGGTCAGACTAATATTATCATAATTATAGTATGAAGGTAATACTAAACATAAACCTCTACTAATTCAGTATGTCCTTATTGTAATAAGAAGCATATAATACTCACATGGTACTCAATTCGCTGACAGAGTACATAAAGAATGGCACTAGGTATACTATTTGTTCTTAAAGTACAAATGTACTAAAATCACAATAAACGTAAAACTATTAACCAATGATGCTCAATTTCATTATGATATAAATATAAGTACTTAATGTATCCATGCAAGAAAAGGAGAGATCTCTCCTCTATCACTTTATCCTCACTATTTTGTCTAAATATTAAAGCAAAATCCAAAATGAAACTGATAAGGCTAAAATAGCTATTATGGACATTTAATTCACAATCCAAATTCAAAATTGATACCCAATCATCTGTTCCTGAAGTCTCGAAGAAATATGTCACTATACAAGTTATTGCAAACAGAGTATAGTATCCTCAATATCTAAAGTTAGTGAAATAAAACAGTTTCCTTTACCCCAAATAATTACGTTAACGTTGAGCAGGTGCGGACGCATTTGGGCAGCAAACTTTCCAGCGCCCATGGGATGATGGTACAAACACCATGGACAATTACAAACGCAGAATTCGTGCAGCCTTTGAATTCTACACAAAACTTGGTAAGTTAATTGCGATTCAAACAAAGGTTGGAGCGAAAAGCTTTTCCTCACAAGTAACATCTAACGGAAAATCAATCATAATGATAATATTTTTGTAAGGCAAACATTGTACCAAGGAACGCAAATAATTACACAAAGCCCGCTTCGTAAACAAGTGAAATAGAAGTAACTTATGCGCTTCTACCATTAAAATGTATAGTGTATTTGGTAAATATCTGTTGTACCTGGTTTACGGAAAAAATATTTTTCTCCCACTAACAAATGTCTGATTTCCAGGAAATTTACACAGTAGATAGAGGCATCTTTGCGCATTAAAATTATATATTTTTTGTTGTGAATAAACAATAAATGTGGCAATGGCAGTGTTTTATGTGCGACAACTACCGAAATCCATGACCGCCATATTGGATTTTTCAGTAGTTATACCTTCCCGTCACCAGATGCCGAAGCAATCGAAGAGTTTCATATCTTGGCAATGTAAAGTATTTATAGTGAATATTGCGTATATTTCCCGATACCCTGCAATCTTGCGGGTTCATGGAGTGAAACGGGTGCTTGGGAGGGATGTTCGGAATGAATTTCCATTTTTCAGTAATTTTTCTGGGTAAAATACTAGTTTCACACAGTTTGGGAAAAAATCTATATCTCCTTTATTACTGAAGATACACATATAATTCTTATGTATCCAAAAACAACAGTGTTTGTCGCAAATGTTGTTTTGTGTTAAGAAAAAGATAGTCACCCTCACGTTCGGATCGCAAGCTATAGTTGGTTTGCAAGCTCAATTGGTTTCCAAGGTCTTTTAAAGGAAAATCAGTGTTTTCGCCGCAAATGTTGCTTTGTGTTAAGAAAAAGATAGTCACCCTCACGTTCGGATCGCAAGCTATAGTTGGTTTGCAAGCTCAATTGGCTTCCAAGGTCTTTTTAAGGAAACGCAGCAACTTCAAACTAATTACTTATGCGATTTATTCTCAAAGGTTGAACTCGTACTAACTTCAAATCTTATGTTCTGCAAAGACTGACGATATCTAAGCACAGAAATAGTACGTAAGAAGAGAAATTCGTTTAGTGTAGCACTAGCGGCAGTTCTTGGAAGCTCGTTAAAAGCCGAAATATCGGCATCAAAAGTAGTGAAAAAGGTAATTTTCGAAGCTTTATATCTAAAGAATAAACGCAGAGACATAATAGTGTTTTATCATTATATAATGCGCAATCTTTACTCTATCTATAAAAGCAATAATTATAATTCTAGTGTCCCACATAAAGGAGATATGAATTTTTTCCTTACACCAGGTACAACAAATATTTACCGTGTATTTAACCAATTTTACATGCTATAACTAAATAAGAAGCTTCTCAAGTAGGATAATTTTTGTTTTGGTCTTTGCAGAATTCTTCGCCGTACCGCTACTGTTTATAATCTATTTACTTTCGACACTTAATAAGTAAAGTGAAATAATTAAAGTTAGAAAGAAAAGTTGCTGATGTAAGGATGAGATTAATAATGTGCTATTACAAATATGATAGATTTTAGCTATGTTTAACCGGCTGAGTTTCGGAAGGTGTGTCCCTATTAGTTCCGAGTCTAACCATCTAGGTGGCAGCAGCGTTAGGGGCATTGCTTTTTACTTGGCACTTAAAGATGACTTTAAAAACACTGCTTTTCCTTAAAAAGACCTTGGAAACCAATTGAGCTTGCAAACCAACTATAGCTTGCGATCCGAACGTACAAAAATGTACGATTTTACTCAACTATACCGCCAGAAGACATTTGAATCCATGGCGCTAATTTTAAACCTTGTTTTGCCAATTAAATGAATAATCTCCAAAGCTTCAATAAAGACTTCATTATAGTACAAATTTGATATTCTATTGCATATTATCGCAGATAATTAAAAATTTGCTTAATTAAACACCGTTCGATAAAATTTTGCCTTTAATTTAAGGAAATTTGTTTTATGTTCTTGTCAAAATGAATTCAAGTAGGGTTACCAGACGTCCGCTTTTTCCGTCCCGTGTCCGCTTGTCCGCTTTTTTCTCTCAATCAACTAATTTTATACATATTTCCATCTTACATAATCTTTCACCAAGTACTTCAGTATATTTTTTGCCTGACAGTTGGTAGACACTAGAAAAAACTATCGTGGTTTGACACTCAACGAGTAAGTAACACTTTTTTGATAAATTTTTCAATTTTTTTAAATTTTTTTAAATTTTACAATTAAAAATTTTTTTTCATTCTTAGATTAGTAATGGGGGGGGTGGTCATGGAATGTCCGCTTTTTCGAGTCGGAGCATCTGGTAACCCTAAATTCAAGACTATAAATTCGTAAATAACTGTGACTTTTCGTTCCCACTTAGGGAATCATAAAATTGATATGTACCATATGTACCTTTATTTAACTACCAATTCTCCCGAAGCACTTTTCACAAAGCCCTTAATCTTTTAACCTCACAGAGTTGCAAAGAGCCCTAGTTAAGTAACTATTCTTTTTGGTATGAATTTCATTTCTTCAAATTTATTGTAATAATGGGTAACTTCTTATAATAGATATTTTATAACTTTATGCTATGCAGGAGCAAAATACTGGACCCTGTATGACCGCGACTTATGTCCAGAAGGAGAAACACAAGAGGATACTGGTCGCAACATGGATGAAGCCATTGAATTGGTGACTGAATTACAACAGCGCACTGGTGTCAGACCATTATGGCTTGGTGTTGACCTATTTTCACACCCACGGTACTTAATTTTACATCCAACCAATATTGTCCTATAAAATATTTGATTTTAACATCAACAAATAGCTTTTTATAGGCTAATTGTTTCCTCATTTTCACATCATTGAGAGATTATAAAGTAGCCAATATATTTATATTAATACAAATACTTTATACAAATGCATAATACAAAATTAATAGGCATAAGTATGATCTTTTGCTTTAATAATATCCTTAATAAATGTGAGAAATGGAAAATTAAATAAGATGATAGATGAAGGCTTGAAAATTTTCTTTAACATAAGTTCATATATAGATAGCATTCATTAGACAAGTCATTTTTTTCAACTCCCCCTGAAAATAGTAAATAATAAATTTGGGTAGGTAGTACTTGAAAACACTCAGTCCAAATAAAACTGAATCTAAATAACAAGTGTTGTATGTGCTAGTCATTTGTCGTTGCCGATTTCTCGCTGATTCGAACTTCTATTTACAAATGTTTCCAACCTTCAATATTGAATAATAACAAGCATAATTTACTTACACTTGAACATTTTTTTAGTCTCCATTAAAATTGAAGTTTTATTTCCATGTAAGTGCAAAATTTCTAACTATCATTACTCATTCTTCAGTTATGTCCATGGAGCTGGGACAAGCCCAGAAGCAGGTGTAGTGGCAATGGCAGGAGCCCAGGTGAGGCGAGGGATGGAGGCAGCCCATCGCCTGGGAGCAGAGGCCTTCCTGTTTCCAGCAGCAAGGGAGGGCTTCCCATCCATTCTTCACTCTGACATTCAACGAGAGATGAGGAATTATGCAAGATTCCTAAGGATGGCAGCTGGTATGCTTCTTGGGGCATTAAGCATTAGGATACCAATCTGATTTAAGGTATTTACGGTATGGTTATCAGACCAAGGAAGATGAGCATAAAATGGGGAAGTAAAATTTTCTGACTCAATTACTAGGTAATGACTTGAGAGGCAAAAAAGTATGTTTATATACTTTATCATGGTTTCGTAGTATGTACTTCACTTGTGAAAAGAATGTGGGTGCGTAAAATTCATATGTCTATAGTTTCTTCACTTGTAAACATTTAGGAAATTCCCAACTTCTAGAAAATGTTTAAATTATTAGGATAATTTTTTATATTGTGGGAAATTTTTGTTGAATCATTGTATAAAAAGTATAAATAAATCTGAAAGAGAAGAAGCATACAGAGATAGGAAAACATGGAATGCTGCAATCCAAAGAGGTTATTAATAACCTTATTCCTGAGGAGAATAGAGCGGTCTTTATGCCTTTATTGTTGCAAAGTGATTTGATGTATGTATGCTGAACAGAATATCTCTTTTAAACTGAAGACTTTCCTTCAAGAGGATGTAAATACCCCTTAAGCTTGTTTGATACCTTCATCATCAGAGAGAGGGAATTGGTTAGATTTTCAGCTTTTTAACTGCTGTTTGTTTTACCCTATTTTGCAGAATATAAGGAAAAACTAGGATTCCGAGGACAGCTGCTCCTTGCCCCAACCGTTCCCGAGGGCCCAGCTTGTGGCTCTGGCGGATGGGCAAAGGGTGGAACTGGATTTGGAGGAGGAGCAGGTGGACACAGCTACCTCTATGATGCAATGAGTGCACTTTGCTTCCTGAAGCACCACCAACTGGATCGCCACTTCAAACTTAGTGTTCACTTAGGAAATGATGTCCACATCTCTTCTGCGTGAGTCATCTTTCTCCTTAAACCTGTGCATTGAAAATATTTGTTTCTTTCGATTCATACACACATACTGATTTTATTCAGCAAAGCAATTTCCTATCAACCTTGTTAACATTTTTCTTAAAAAATACCATTTCTAGCTATTGCCATCATGTAGGTGAAGAAATTTGATGAAATCAGGAGATTTTGACATATTCTATTGTGCTATTTAGAAATTTTCTCAAGATGTATGTTTAGGCCAATCATTTTTTTAAAAGTGAATAGTAAACAAGCTTCTATTCAGCAAAGTTAGTACTCAACCGATGCTATCATACAGAATAAAACATTAATCTAGTCTTTTCAAAAACACATTGTTAAGTTTCTAGAAATTTTACCAGAATCTACCAATGCTCAAAATTTAATTCACATTAATTTATTCAAGGATTGAGTGTTTTTTTATACAAACTAAAGAAGAGGGACATTAGAAATACTTTACATTGCTATATTGCATTTGATTTCAGCTTTGGAGTACTTGGCTCTATGGACACCTACAGCCCAACTGAAGATGGAGTTTATCACGATCCCTCTGTTATAGACTTAAGAGAAGCAACTCTTGCAATGAAGACTATCCTTGAACAGGTTTACATTTTATTTGCTATATCTTGTAATAAGTATTACAAGCTCCTTTCAAATTCTCAATTTTCCATAACAAATTTCTCACGTGCATTATATACCATACCTAAGATGTGAAGGTAGAATGGTTAAATTCTATATTTTTTCAGTAGGATTTAGTCCATAACATTGTAATTATTTCTAATTCAGTAATACTTTAATAGTATGAAAAGGCTTTAACATGGCTAGTAACCTAATTTATTTGGTTAATGTAATGCTCTTAGTGCAAACAATTATTCAAAATGATGTTTATTATCTATCTTTAAGAATGGACTTCCATCTGGAGGTGGTTTGAATGTGGTAGCAGCACCTCATCGCCAGTCAATTGAGCTCCGAGACTTGTTTGTTGCCCACATCAGTCGCATTGATGCCTTTGCCCGTGCACTCAAAGCAGCATCACGCATGCTTACTGATGGAGTCTTTGCAAGGAATTTGCAGGCAAGTATTGCAGATGACTGATAATCTTTGAAAATGACTGGTTAATGTTTGAAAATTTCAGAAGAAGATTTGAATTCTGAATTGTGCTGAGACTTGGAGAAAATTGGTGGAAGTTCAGTAAGATACACAAATTGATAAATAATTCTCTATGCAATATTGTAAGCTTGGATAATTAAAGCAATTCATCATTCCAATAACCAAGAGATTTATAATGCTGAAGGTAGCATGTTATCCATTATTATTTTACAGTTGCTGATTGATTGCAGATTGTAGATTTTCTTTGTCATTCTTAAAAATGACAGTACATTTGTTGATTGTTAGGCAATTTACTAGATAGTGGCTTAACTTAAATTGGTCCATCAGAAAGTATTCTTTTATTTTCATAGATCAAGTTGAATTCAAGGTCATGGAATTCAAGAAAGTCATAGAATGCAATCAACACATATTTATCATAAGTAAGCAGATCTAACTAGTCCATGCATTAGGATGACATAGTTGAGGGTAAATTAATCGTGAACTTAAAGTTACTATAAATATTTTCATGTAGATCATACATAAAACTTCACGATATCGTTTTAGCCAAATCTCATTGCATCAGATGTTAGAAAGTTTTGCAAACCTTATACATTTAAAATCTTCATCTGCAAAAATAGCATCATTTAAACTTTTACTCATCCACTTAACTTTGCTATAAATGAAAAAAATATAATGCTAAAATAAAAAATATTTTATCATATCTTGGTAAACTCTATGGAATGGTTGCAAAACCTTGAAAACCAAAATTCCATCATCATTCTTACAGCAACGCTACCTGAGTTTCCATACTGGCTTTGGAAGCCGCATGGCAGGTGGAGCAGGGTCCCCAACAGCTGTTGGCGCAAGTGGCATAGTGGCTACATCTCCTGGAGCAACCACCGCTGAGGCCACTCCAGGGCTGGAGGAATGTGAAGAGTATGTCCGTAAGCATGGAGAGCCCTCTCAAACTTCAGCCCGTCATGAGCACTGGGAAGCCACTTTAGCTCATTATCTGTGAGCTGCATCAAGCCAAATGAAATGAATAACCCTTCCTGAGTTACATTTTAGCTAAGCCAATAATTAAAACTTAATGATATCGGCAGATATCTTCCCTTGAAATGTTGTTCTAAAAATTATTTCAAGTTTAGAGGCCAATTATGGAAAATAACTTTGAATAGCACTTCTCTGCAGCTTAAATTTTCCATTATCATTAAAACTTGTCATTTTGAATTCAAATAGGATAACTAATTTTTCGAGTCATGTAATGATCGCTGAAAGCAAACAATTGTTGTTTCACTGTTCGGGATATTTTGACAGAGATTTTTAATCTAATTTCTTTAAAGCAATAAATTCAACTTGTGTTATTACAAGAACAAGCAGAGCAACTATTTGAGAAACATTTATGTTTAGAATAATGGTAATTCCAAAGGACACGCAAGTACTTCCTTTGCCATTCTGTTACAGAGACCGTTCTAAAATGAAATAATGATGTTACATATCATAATCAGCACCCATGGTAAAAAAGCAACAAAATTGGACGAATAACCAAGACTAAAGGTAGAGTTTGCTCTACATGTTTGCCTTGTAATGAGCTAGCATACTGTGTAAACATTTTGGTTGAACAAACAAATGTTTTTCATAGAGCTTCATATTTGGCTGCTTATATTGCTTTGTTCTTGTCAATTATGTATTCTGTTTGTTTTGAATTAAACTGCCTTTTGAGCAAAGAAGTGGTTGTTGATTTTGTGCATATCTTCTCCTTCTAACCTGTCTTTGAGAGTTGACATTCCTCTTCTCTTCATCTACAATTTAGCAACTTCATAAATATTACTCTTTTTTAAAGATAATAGTTCGTCTTTAATTAAATGATGCACTTTTTAAATGGGATTTTTTTCTTCCTTTGAGCTTTTGGGTTGCATTGTGGCGCATAGAGTAGGTTGGGATGCCTTTATATAGAAATTGGATGAGTGATTTACTATTGAAGGGGTTTAGATGAGCTGAGATTGAAGTAGATAGAAGTTATGAGAGGACATCATAAATGCAAGAAATAGTTATCCACATTGAGTCTTACATTTGCTGATAGTCACTCAGAAGAACTTAGATTGGATTAGTTTCTGTAAATATTCATTACTCTATAATACCATGCTTATTGCAGTCTTTGAAGTTGAGCTTTCTTTTATTTTTGAAAGCGCCTCAGCTAGTTTGCCATGATGCCATTTGGGTTGAAATACTTTGGAGTTTTATCGGGAAAGCTTTTTAGTATTCAGTATCAATCTTGCAATCAGGGTACATTGCAACTATGGGATCTGCATTAACTGATATTAAAATTCCTCCTAAGATACCATCATCATCTTACTAATGTTTCTTACTTTCTAGGTTTCTTAAAGAATGAAAATCTATGGAGAGATTTGAGCTAAAGAAGTCTCTAAACTGAATCTGTGATAGTTAATGCATCCAAAATTTTGAGAAAATTCTACAATCATTATAAATAAATATTCCAGAATTGATAAAACCTCTACATAGCAAAGTAATTTCTGCACTTCAATCAAGGAATTAAGGTCTCTTACGTTTTGTCAAGCAAACTTCCAGCTGAGAGGTCAAACTTCACCTTCACATGTGTTTTGGATGAGATTGTTTCTTCATTGTCCAATATAGTTTTTATCAGCCAAATATTTTAACTTTGTAAAATCTGCTTTTATTAATATTAAACTAAAATTGTGAAAGTGAATTGAATTTTAATTTAAATATTAATGTAATCATTCATTTCTAACTCAGTTTGCTAAGTCCCTAAAAATTTCATTGAAAAAAGTGATTGTTTTAAAGCAAAATGTTTTTAACTGTCTCTGATCCTCCAAAATAAGACATATCTTGCAATAACTTGATGCTCAAACATATTAAATCCAATACAACAGAGGGAAATATATAATATTAATAACAAACAAAAAATAGACTAAAATAATTTTTCTAGCTAATTCTTCTGAAGTAATCCATAGTTATACAAAGATAACTGAATTATATTCATTGCTGAATTCTTTAGATATTGTTTTAACCTTTAAGCACCTCCATTTCAATGAATTTAAAAAAATAAAGAATCAATTGATTTTTCCATGAGAATAATATGGGAAACTATTCATTAATGAGAAGGACAATTTTGTATACATCTCATTGAAGTTTTTACACCAATGAGGACTACGAACAGGTGGATGTTATATCTTTATGATGCACAATTTCCTCATGAAATGTGCACTGAAGGAAAATATCTCAGATGATATCAGTAGAAATTTTAACATCCTCATTTCAATATATTCTTAATTTTTAGGAGAAAAGTATAATTATTTATCCTGTACTATTCCAAATGTGAAGGTATACTAGGTAGCCAAAAGTTATTGATAGAAGTGTTATCTAGGATGTTAAACATATTTATTAAAAAATATATTACTCTAAAGTGAAAATAACTTTCATATTTTCTCTTTTTTGCACACTGTTGACAACTTAAGGCTTTCTAAAAATCTGGATGAGAAAAATAAAATGCAATTCTTTTGGTTAAAACATGTGTCAATGCTTTTCACATTTCTTACAAAATAGAATTTGAGCAATGACTTGAGGAGTGCGACCTAAGAGGTATTTCTCTATCCTTTGCTAGATGCCAGATACAACGAAATTAATCTGAGGGTCTTCATGGAAAAGATCTCAATTAACTAGCTCAAGACGCTATGTAAGCAGTATTGAGGGAAATGCCCTCCATCTTATAATTCAATGACTGCTTTTACTACTTTTTATGAATTGGTATCATTCTACTCCAGTAATGGACAACGGATATACAAACAATACCATTTTCAATGGTTGGAATATATGATAGAAAAACAGACTGACTTCTTTTGATAGCTAATTCAGTGATGTACTCATCCCTTTCTTTGTGTTAGGATAACACAAATTTAGTTATAATTGATATGTTTCAGATTACAGACAGCACAAAAGAACCAGACTTAAAAAATAGAGAGACCAACAAACTAAAATTCCTCTTTTATATGAAATTAATATTCTCATTAAATCAAAAGATTATGGCTATTAAATGATGATTTTGTTGATAATTAACATATATACTACGGCATTTTAACTGTTATAAAACAGGAAAAAATACCAGGAATATAACAGTCAACTTTACAAAACAAGCTGACACAATAATTGAGTTTCTGTTGTTTACTTAGTAGTTTCATTGTAAACATCATACTTTCTTTTCATTTAAAATAACTGTGTACATTCCATGCATCATGAAATTCTCCGAGCACTCTAATTGTAACTAATAACTAATTCACAAGCTCATCTACTGAGTCCTGTTGAGTAAGTATGAATTAAAGGATCCTTTCTTACCTCATTAATATAAGATTACCTCTTGTTTAAAATTTTGGGCATAAATTTTAAAATTCTTCTGTGTTTAGTGGTAGGACCTCTCTCAGATTTGAAAAGCAAATAAAATCCAAAAGATATTTTTGATAATATTTTATTTTTTAAATTTTTGGTAGAACAAAACACCTTCTCAGCTATAGACAAACCATAATATACAGAATTGATGGGAATATCTCACCAGCCTGACAAACTGCCACATGGTAAATATTACCACATTATTAACAGCTAGGGCAGCAAAATATTCATTACCATGCTTAAACAAAAAATACGAATATCTAGGGCAGGAAAATATACATTACCGCGCTCAATCAAAAATAGACTTTGATCGAGCATGGTTAATTAAGTAAGCAAACCTTAAGTCACACTGGTCATGAAGATATGATGACTGGCAGTGGAGCACTGCTCTAAGAATTCATGCAGAAAGTTGATGCTATAAACAGATGTATTCTACAAGAATTCTTCAACTTAAATGAAGGAAAGAGCAATGTATAACTTAATTCGAATGCAGAATAATTAACTGCTACGGAGCCACAAAACCAAACCATAAACATGTTTGGATTTGTGTGATTCTTCAACTAAAAGACCTCTTTCTCGATGGATAACAGTCTTTCAAGATGTCAACACTCTTGATTAGACTGCCTCACAGGAAGATAGTTAAAATGCGAGAATCATGCTGCACTTGCCATCGAATTGGAAGCAGCCAAGTAGAGCAAGGAACACTGTTGGGGGATTAAGGATGTCAGAAAACAGCTCTCTTCCATAAATCCACTATCCCTTCTTAGGATGAGTGTCTGGTAGACAGCTGCCTTCTTAATGTCTTTTACATATCACCAATTTACAAAAATAATGCATCCTTGGGACTGATTGAGCACACACACACACACACACACACACACACACACACACACACACATGCAGAAAGACTCAATTTTAGAAACTGGCAGACGTTCAATGTTGAATGTCTCATACGATAATAAATAAATAAAAACAAATTGAGCCAATTCATTACCAAGAGTTATGTTGCAAGGAAGGATGATTTATAAAGCACATAGCTATCCGGATGATTGCTTATGAACTCATAACCAGGTTTCAAAATGAACATAGCAATAAAGTACTCAGTTTCCTTAAAACCATGAAGACACGGGGCAGGTAATGGAAAACCTTCGCTGGTCTTAAATGCTACCTTTAACAGTTATCATTAGCTGTTTAATTTGAACACTTCAATATGAATGGCTTGGATGCACAATGGATTTCAGAATCCAGAATGGAATAGTAAGAGAAAATTAACTATGCAAAATGAGTCCGCAATGATTACGCACATAATCTTGAGCTGCGCCTGCCTGATTTTAAAAAGTAATTCATAAATGGAATGGAATAAATGAGAAAGTAATCTCGATTGAGAGCAGCAGTTTTAGGGAGTCTGTCGTTTCTGAATCTGGATAGTTATTTAGCTTACAGGATTGATAATAAGACCTTTTCCCACTGGGACATACCAACTACTTTGAAATCTTGATGAGATCTATAACATGAAAATAAGTTAGAAGGCAAAATTCGACTCAACAAACACAATTGAAATCACATGGAAACTAGTCAATTAGGACAATAGACATAATGGTTAATATTAAGGAGAAACAAAGATTTCCTAATACTGAAATTCAATTCTTCAACGTCTACACCATAGCAATGCATTTGATTCATGTGTACCTTCAACCACATAGCCTTACAAACAATTACCACTTTAAAGGAGCAAACACAGTTTTCATCATTGATGATCAGTACCACAAAATCTTATGGACCCTGATCACAGTCAGAGATGAAACACATACCATGGTGACCAGCACCTTATGAACAATTCCACTATTCCTCGACACACAAATTTGCACATTTATACACACATACAAACACAACACACGCACACATTCACACTTAACATTTGGCTTCAATAAAATTACATTTGGCAAAGCTGCCTGAAACAATAGCACCAAGTCAAAAATGTTTAAATATTGGGTAAAACAATTTAAAATATGACAACCAATCTTCCTATGAGTGGTGGTTCTAAACTTTTGCATTAAAAACTACTGACTGACAATTTATTCTTTCAGTGGAGTCCTTAACAATCAAAAGCAACCTCTGCATGTTTGGGCGAAGCTATGCCAAACTATGCACGAATGCAAATAAATGTTTTTACCGAGCAGGATAAAAAGTGTGCGGAAATCCCACAGAACTGAAATAATTTTTTTGAAGACCTGACTGAAACCAATCTCAATCCTTGTACACCAAAACAAATGGCCGGAATGATCTTTTTGATCGCCATTGACAGCAAATCAAACTCAGTCCTGTATAGCTTGTTGTATAAAAACATTTAAACAAAAGAACCTGCTATTTTAATACTGGGCACAGCTTTGACATGTAGCTAGGCCTTGCTACCAGTCCCACAGAGAACTGCAAATCACTTAGTTGCCAACTTCTCATTTGAGCTGGGACACTGGGCGCAATTCCCCAGGCACTTCATTACATCTAAACTTCTCTAATTTGAAGTTCCTATGGTCCTGCTACAGCAGAACCAGAAAGGTTGCGGATCGCTGAAGACATTCAAGAATTTTATCCTTGCGATTACACCTCTGGAACACACAGCCTTTTCCTGATTCAACTACTTTCTCAATTAGATTAATACAGTTCATCTGCAGCCTGGCATGGTCCACAGTTCGGCTTAGGCACTTCCATGTTGGCTAGAAGCATCTTCTTTTCCTCTTTTCCACTTTTGTTTGTAACAGCTGAGTTTCCAGGAGATCTTAGCTGAGGTTCAAAGCAAGGCTGCAGAGAGAGAGAGAAATAATAGACATTTTAAGAAAATCACAAGCTATACCTGAGATATTTGTGACAAAGATAATTTTGATATATATAATAACTAGGAAGAAACTAAGTGACATAGTTCCAGCTAAAGATACTGTATGTGCACAAATCTAAGTTAAGGTTTTTTTTTCCCTTTTGGACTCTAGCAGGAAAGTTGGTTTGTCTTATAATCGGAAGCTAAATTTTAGACCTCAATTGGATTGTATAGTATAAATTTTTACCAGTATAGGTACATAAGTTGTAGAGATATGTTTGAGTTAAATCTTCATCCAACGTCGTCTCAACTAATAAAAGTTTTGAATGACAAGTTACAAAGTAACTCAATTGGATTGTAAAAAGTTTCAATGCTGTTGTGGTATAAACTGCAACACTGATAGTGCACTGGAATTAATAAATGGCATGACAAAATGTTCATGCCAGCAATCTTAATAGCTAGAGTAATTGACCAAAAATTGGTAAAACTGGGATACAGTCTTACGATAACCTTTTACTCTCTACTTTAGTCTCAACAATATAAAACATAATACCTTTTGATGACCAGATAAATTACAACACAACATACCCAATACTATATTACTTAAAAAAATACATTTTTTGACAAGAGTCTTTAAGGAAGAAATGCACCTTCTATTTATGTCAAACTGGATGTTTTCTAAATGATATGGTAAATTTTAAATGTTAAGTTATACATAATTTACGGTACATTTCTCACAGGTATATATATGGTATATTATAGAACATTGAGCTCTAGCTGGTCATTCAATATTCAGATATATCAGAGGATCATAAGAAATAATAAAATAAACAATCACCAACACAAGTAAAACCAAAATGGGCCAACTTACTGTTTCACAGATGTTCATGTTGCAACAGTTCTCAATGGTGATTTCACATTGCTGTTGTTCTCCCAACATTTGATTTCCAGGACTACCAGGTCCTCCCCGACCGGCAGCCAACGGCACAGCACCTTTGGAGACTATGATCCTTTTTTTGATTCTGGGGAGTCTTCGAAGAAAGAAGACTTTGACAGCCAAATATACAGATATGACAAGAAGAATGACACACATTACTCCCAAGACAAAGACAAATGGGGAATCAGATGATGCAAATTTTCCCCTTTCTTCAGATACACTCAAATTTGCTCTAGGCGATTCATTGACGTATACGTACTTTCCAGGACTAGATGGACACCTGAAGCAAAGAATAGATAATCTTAAATAAGACACTGCAAGTAAAAACTCTATAGTAAAGAATATAAGACCTCAAAAATTGAGAACTAACTACTGATACCTCTGAGACACTTGGATGTATTGCGCAGAATAATGATACTCTATTAAGTTTATATGACTAAAGAATTATTAAAACAACTCATTAATAATCTTTTCCATCTGATGGCACAATTTTTAATATGAATGTGAAGTTACAACAATACAATGGTTATTATAACAATCACTGAATTCTAGGTATTTATAATTCAAGTAAAAGTTTTATTAGATGTGTAAATTAGTCCTTAAAACTTTAATTTGATATTTCGAAAGGATTATGCAACTTCAATAAAGAGCTACTAAGTTCATTTATCATTTTCTTTACAAGTATCTCCATGATATTTACCACTGTTTATTTTTACCGGCATTTTTTCCTATATTTGTTGTATTTATTCTATTTATTGCTTATTTATGCATTTATTGTAATTGTTTTAAAAGCCCTGGGGGAGGGGAAGAGGAACTTGTTTGGCTTCATCTCCCCCAGGATAAATAAAATCAGTGTCAATGACATTTAAGCTGAATACAAGATGATAACTACATGCTGTTATAATAAAATAATATTGATACCTAAATGATAACAATGATGAGGAAAATTAACATGAAGAACTGTACAATTGAAACAATGTTGAGGAGTAACAAGGAATAAAAATTATTACATACTTAAAAAAAAAATAGGTTTCCCTCTTAATGGTGTTTTAGAGGAAGGATTAGCTGGGAGAGAATAATAAAAAATGGACTTCTTCAATTTAAACCAAAGTACTAAAGTTATAAGGACCATAGAAGACAAAAACAGAGGAGAAATAAACATAAGACAGAAAAAATAGAACAAAATAAACTAAGGATAAAATTGTTTGCACATGATCATCGGGAGAAGATAATGAAGAGAAGAGGAAGGATAAGGACAGAACCATGGAAAATGAATAAAAAAGAAAATGAATAAAATATGATTACTGACAACTAAAATCAGGATTTAAAAACTTACTTGCAAATGGGACCCTCGGTATCTTGCTCTCCATTCACAGATTCGAGTGGAACGAAGCCGGTAACCTTCAGACCTTCTTGTGAACAGCGAAGAGCACACATCTTCTCCAACAGGCCCAGCCTCCTTTCACAGCGTTCTCCCAGCACAAGCTGTCCACTTCCAGGGCATGTGCACCGAGGGCTCCCATCATCTTGTATTCTACACCGACCACCATTCAAGCAGTAGCTGCCGCAAGGATTGTAATCACACCTGTGTCCCAAAAACCCAAGGCGACATTCACACTTGGGCTCCCAGTGCCCATCTGATCTCTTCTGGATCTGGCATGAGCCATGGATGCAGTAATTGTGGCAGATGGAAATCTCGCATCTCAGACCAATGAATCCGGGCTTGCACTCGCATTTGATCCCTCCGCTCTTTCCTTTCTGGACAACGGGCTCACCATTTATGCAGAAATCGGGATAAACTCTTGACCTGATTACATTATCCAAACAGCCACTGTTGGTTGAATCATTGAGAGGTTTTTCTTCAGTTGAATTTTCAGGCTGTGGTATGACTGAAGTTGTTTCCGCCATGGCTTCGGGTTCCTCCTCCTTTGGACATAATAGTTGGTTCGTCTCGTTCGAATGACTGATGTTGAAAGAAGCCATAGTAATCAACCCCATTGGACTGATATCTTCAAAGTGGTAAACCTTCTTAAGAGTTTTGTCATCCAGAGAAAGCTGCCAGATGGCATCGTGAATCCAGTCTGACCACATGAGACTTGCAGACTTGTCTTTCCCAGATGGGGGTGTAAAGGCTACAGAAAATGGTGAATGGTGTTGTCCACGAAGCACTAGAGTTCTCTCCGTGCCATCAAGTCTGCTCATCTCAATCCTATAATGGATTCCTTCACTGTTGTCAAACCAGTAAATATGTCCAGACCCAGATGTATCCAGAGCCAAGGCCACAGGCCTAAAGAGATTCCTTTCAACAATTAAAACCCTGGAAGTGCCATCCAAGTTGGAACGTTCAATGCCTGGTGACAGGTGGTAGCTGTTGGTCCAAAAGACTAGCCTGAAAATTAAAAATTTCCATTATACTACAGAATTTAATGTATGGTATTACAAAATGTTAAATATTTCTGCATAGTATTGAGTAACAAGTTAACTCCCACATGAAGCATGGCAGAACTAAATTTTTTCTTTTATCGTACACCTTGATTCCTCAATTCTCTGAACTCTCAATACTGCCTTTTCATTAAGTCTTACATTAGTTCCTACTGTTAATTCAGTATGGTCTTATAATCAGCGTAATCTCATAAGAGAATTAATAAACATGAAGTCAACAGTATCCTTGGTCGTCAAAGGATGAGTTGTACATAACTACATTTTACTAAATGCCAATTATTTTATCAATATTCTAGCAATGTTAAATCTATAACAATATTTCATGACTAAAATAAGAATTTATTATCAGTTTCCTTTCATTTAACAAGTGTCTGGATTTAGTACGACCATAATTTTTAATTTAGTAGTAGGAACTATATTATATCAGTAGCAGTATTTTACATCATCACTTTATGAATTATTATCAGCATTGTATATGATTAAATTTATACCACAACTTCTTCATCTTATTTAAAACCCACAAGAAATTCCAAACTTATTCCAGCAATAAATAGCATATAACTACAAGCAAGTTTGTATCAAATATTGAGACATGTAAATTTCAATGGACTCTGAGCTCATTGCAATCAAAAGAAAATAAATAAACAGAGACCACATAATATCACTTGGAAATTAAAGATTAAGTAATTTTATCTATTTTATTAACAAGTAAGACTCTTTGTTCGATAGGTTACATCATATGATAACAAAATGTATATTTTTACTGAGAGTAAGTCATGTATAATCCTCAAATTCAGCAAAACAGTAAAATAAATCCAAAATCTATGTGGTAATATCATGGAAAGAATTGTTGTCAATATCTATCCTCAGTTCCCATTTTTACTTGGAAATTCCTTACCTTCGACATGGATCAATAGCAATCCCACTCGGACTCTGCTCTCCTTCTAGTTGGTGGAGTATATGACCGCCATGGGCAGATCCTTCCGATACATTGGCCCACAAAATTGCCTTGATGTTGCTGTCAGTCCAGTATAGGGATTTGCCAACTTCATCATATGCCAAACCCTGTATATCATCATTCCCTAGATCTGTAATATTAAGCAAAAATCAGAAATAGTTGAAAATATACACATGAGTTTGATATTTATTCAGAATAAAATCAGTTTTGCAACTTTAAAATGAAAAGAAAAACAAAGATTCAAAAAATGGTTTACCAACTAGGGAAATCAAAATACTGTGATATTACATTCTAATGAAAATGCATATGCAAAAGCTGAACAGATATTTTCCTGTAAAACAAATTTATTTTCCTGATATTTTTTCCACTGTAAAGATATGAAACGGAAATAATTAAATAAAAGACTTAGGTTCTTGTCATTTAAATACTAAAATACTTAAATACTAAATACTATTTAAATACTTAAATGCTAAAAAGTACAACTTGTGATTAAAAACATTTAATTAATTATGAGATCAATAATAAACAAATTTCATGATCCACATGATCAGCTTTAATCACTTAAGTTGTTAACACTAGCAAAACATTTCCCACCACAGTTTATTAAATAGCAAATATAATCAAACTAAGTTGGGCATGAATTGAAAGGTAATTCAAATTAATAATAATTCAATGTATCAATAAATGCAGAAGTGAGTTTATTTAATAATGAATTACATTGAGGCAATCATTTCATATTAAAGTTTTATGGAGATTTTATGCTCAGAAATGATTCTATATGTAAATAGGCAGTAATTTAAATAGCCTAAACATTAACTCATCTAAAGAAAATCATATGCACTAACTTACCAGAATAAACCACAGGCACAGAATCTGACATGTTGGAACCCAGTGATGTGCCCATGATCATTTTGTCACCTTTTTTGGGTGAGGCGATACTGAAGAAGATTCTTTTGCTTAAGGGATCAGCAGCCAATGCCAAAATAGAGGGTCCGTTATTACCATCATCGACAATAGCTCCTGTAGCAGTTCCATTTTTATCGATGTAGACCATTCCATTTTCGGTACCAACAGCTATCTCTGAAATGATCAGAATGTGGAAATCAATGAATGAGTAAAAATCTCTTGTTTCTAGAGGGATATAGTCACAATCATCACAGTAAAAGATTTAAAAAATCAGGATGATGTAGGTTTCAATGAGTGTAATAATCAATATTATCTTATTGAATAAGTTGTAATTCTCAAGAAGCCCATAAATGAAAATTTTTAAAATTTAAAATTAGAAAATTTCAGTTCTTCTAAAGAGCAAATTTGCTTTAGGATAAAGTGGTACTGAGTTAGTTTCCCTGAGGAACCCATAATGGAAATGACGTTAGCTGACAAAGCACTTTCACACAAAATACTAGAAGAATATTCGACATCATCATTCTAAGTGTACCATATTTCACCGTTATGATAAGGAATTTTATCAGCAAATACATTACATTTAAAAATTCTTCCTAAACCATAAAAATACAATGGATATCATATGTTAACTGAATCTTTAAGTAACTGTATCTGCTAACTATACTATATCAGTACCTTATCTGAGTTAATTGTTAAAATTATTAACAATTCATTAACTAATTAACAACTATAGGCAGATTTTAAAGTTACAAAATTAGAGTATATACACCAGATTTGGTATCAATCAAACTTAACATATTCCAGTGTTAACTTGTAGAGCTTCTCAATTATGTCAATCAAGGAAAACACGAGGTCAATTCAACAAAATGATATTGTAATACTTAAAAGTTACGAAACCGGATGTGTAGCATGAGTAATAATATATATTTTATAAGGAGTTAACCTATTTTCTTCTTTCTATAGACCTATTGGTAACAATTACTATTATTTAGGGTAATTTTCTAATAAAAAGACAATGATTTAACTTTAGCGAATTCATACGTTATTTCTCTATTTTCATAAGTATTTCTCCATAAGATTGTCCACTAAATAAAATCGCACTCTGAAAATTTTCTGAAAAATTAAAACCGTAACGAGGCGATTTCCTGAAGTCGTTTCTCTCATTATCTGAAAAATTGTGAACGATCCGATTCTTCGCTATCGATGGGCACAGTACCATGGAATGATCATTATCAAAGACGACCTCCGTGAATTGACCACAGTTAACCGTCCATTCTTCGAAAGTAAACGTACTAAACCTCAAATCACCTTGCTTTAGTTCGTGAGAGCCCAAGGACCTAAAATCACCTTAGTTGAACGGAGATTTCGACGGGCGAAAGCTGTCGTTAATATTCCCTTCGGACAAATTATGAAAGGTTTCACGGCAATACAGAGCTGGGACACATCTTTCGGTCCAATTTCCTTTAAAAGAGGAGCATTTCCGAAAAATGAATAAATTTAGCTGACCGGCACCAATAAATCTTAGGTATGCTTCCATAAAATAAATTCCTCTCGCCCCGGCAGCCCGGAAGGTTATTTCCGATTTCTTCCCTGAAAGTGAGAAGGTCAAATTCTGTCCGCCTTCGACTAATTGAGAGTCCTTAGCATATTTCGTTCTAGGACAATAGATCGATCACAGTGATTCGTCATTCGACCCCCAGCGAGACAATCTTCGATTCGGCTTCCGTTCAGGCATGATTGTACATGAAATGTTTAATGGGCCATGAAAAATTTTCCAACTCGCGAGTTACCTCACCTACAGTATAATATGGGAAAACAAACTTCAGAGGAAATTCGAATGATTAAAGTATCCAAGAATGTTGTTTATCCAATACTTTCCTAAAACAACTTCCCGTTTCACCGAAGCAACTTCGTGAATAATAATAATAATATTAATCTGGAGAATGAATATTCAGCGACGAGATTAACGGAAATGTTAAGTCGAGAGAGAAATTACTCAAACACCTTCACACTTTAATTTTCCGCACAACTAGCAAGACAGCATCGAATAGAGAATAAATGTTTTCATTCCATGTTTACATTAAAATATGCAGATTCAAACATGTTCGTTTTAAATAACATGCGAGAACTTCAAGATGACACATTTAAGGGATAAAATAAAAAAAATATCGCAGAAAAAGTACCTCATTTTATCTATACAGAATACAGTAAAATATAGTATTTCATTCTTGAAAACTAATTAAATACTGCAAAAGTTAAGATTAATATCAGAAAAATAGTTCATAAATTCGTAAAATCAAAAGAAAAACAGAAATTGGACATGTATTACTACATCTAAGCAATGAACATTTGACGAATTGAAATTTAGTCGTTCTGGGGAAATTACATCAATAAAAAGAACGAGCAAGAAAGATGAAAAAGATCATATTACACTGTTTATAAAGACCAGCATATCAAGCTCGGAAAACCTTTAAGGTACCACACCACCACCATCGATGATGATGATGTATTCACAGCCGTAACTCAAGGGTAGAATAGAAAAAACGTCAGATGTCGAGAAAGGCAAATTTTGTGTAAGTCATGGAAAGTATGAAGGCCCTTAAATCCTCACTTTAGACTGACCCTCGAAGTGGCAGTCAAAGAACGGGAACTTCAGGGTCGTTGAGAGGGTCAGGATATACACGAAATCACCTGAGGCTGAGACACGGTAATTATTGAATGAACTTAAGATAGTTTTTCAGCTTATTATTAATCCTAAATTAAATAAATAGTATTTTTTGGGAATTCCTTGGAAGGTTCACTCGATAATGGATAACTGGAGAGTCGAGGGGACCCAAAAAATACCAAGCTCCCAATTACATCTCGATATTGCAGGCAAATAATAGAGCTGCAGTCCCAAAAATGAGACTCCTAGGAAAGAATTTGTTATCAGGTGGTACATATCTCAGCAGGTAATAAAAGTTATACAATATAAAGTAGGGAAACAACACCGAGAATGCTAATGAAATAAGAAATCAATTTTATTAAGTGCAGACTCGCACTAGACTGTAATAAAAGTAGGGTTTAGGTAAAACTTAATCGGGTATGCTATTTTTTATGACAGCGAGTATGAGTACAAATTATTTTGATTGAATTCTCCGTGATCATAAGAAGGAAGACAATATTCCTATTCGGTCTGAGAGTATTAAAAATAAGAAACCGGAGGGTTATGTTTTATCAGGAAATGCTTTTTGTTTTCATCGAGAGTACCGTACGAAACCGGAAAATAGTTTTATTAACCGATCAATTTGGGTTACGAAGGCTAAAGTAAATCTTCCAGTCATTCCTCTTGTTTGTGTAACACGAATATGACAGCCACGAAATTTAGGTATTTACTCACTAGTGGTTCACCGAAGGATAAATTTAACATCATACAGAAACTGTAAAGCTAGAATTTTGAAAGTGTAAGAACTCGATGTAGCTATTAAAACGATAAAAGTTTTCCATTTCGAAATAATTCATTAAAAATATCTCTGATTGATAATAGATCATGGCATTTCCAATGAAAATTGGTTGACGGCCTTTTCCTCTTCCCGCCACAATGGAACATTCAAGACTGAAGAGAGCTAACTGAAGTGAAAATCCATAACACGATAATTACACATTCATTACGCAAATCTGTAGGTGTGCCGGAAGATTCCGCAATGCCGAAGAATGGCAAACGCAACCGATGCATTCTTCCATTGTGACCGACGGCGAACCAAATGAGGCAAAACGAATTCAAATCAAAGCCTTCAGAGTACTTATAAGGAAATGTTACAATTACTTCGATGTTTACTTATGCTAACGATTTCAACTTAATACTTAAATGTGAGAATTTCTCCCGCTTTCTCTCTATTCCACATCTATCATTCCTCCATGCCCATAGAATCAAATGGAAGTGATACTTTTACGTACAGTTTGGACGACAGTAAAATAGTGATTTTTTTACATTAAAAAACCACCCTCATTTTACTATAGCCTTAAGTACTATAAGCTTCGTTTGCTTTTTAATACGGATTTCCACTATAGTGACAATCCAATAATGTATACATGAAAATCTTCATCATTCTCGGCGTTCACTTAACACATTAAACTGAAAAAGTAGAAGCGAAAGAGTCATTCGGCCTTGACGAAACACTTGTCTCCTAACCAATACTTCCATAACTATCCTTTTTAATGCTTGAAATCAATGAGGTGATTAATATATTTCCCTCCTTGAAACACTTTCATTCTCGGAATGAACATGTAGGAAGAGCTATTAGCATTCTTTTCGCCAAGTTCATCCACCACGCCATCCAGTACGCCATCTAGGAAAGATTTTTCAAGTTCTTACTCAACAAACAAATTGAACGAAAGATATACTTGAAGCCTCTTTAATGAGAAAGAGCGCACACTTACAAGAAACTGCTACTTTCGACGGGAGTATGCAAACAAACTTGAAGACTTGACATATTGACGAAATGTTATCTTCGTGTTTATAATCGTTCCGAAACCTAACAAAGAAACTCTTCTGTCGACCGAAAAGATCTTCTACATTCTAAGCAGCAAATTCTTTGGATGTCAACGAAGGCACATTCAGTCCAACGGTATTTCGTAGGAAAACTTCCGGTCTATGAAAGCTTTTTAAATGACGCCCAAAATTAAAGACCTCAAGAACAAATACTCAACCACTCACACGTTTACCTGAAGCAATTTTTATTAATATAATATTGGTTTTCATGTATAACTATAAACTTGCACAACCTCATTCATAAACGATCGAAAAACTAGCAAACACAAGTCACTGATGAAAACGACCATCCTCAGCGTTATCTCCCAGATTAACTTGAACTAGTTTGGGCAGGAAGAGAAAAGAATTACTGATGATTGAAGAGGGAGGGTAATACAGCCAGTGGAAATAACCTGTTACCACAAGTAGTAGATGAAAGGATATTGGTAGTGGAATAACGAGGAAGGCGGCATTTAGGACGGTTATGCTAAATGGCTGGATGGCAAACAGTCCAAGAAAGCGAGGAAGTATTCCTATTCAACACTTTACTTTAAACGAAAAGTAGTAAAGGGTTCTCAAAATAAAGTCAAGCGATGAATCTTCACCTATTTAATATAATATTTAAAATGTGATAGTCTAAATAAGCCATTAAATTGCAAAATTCCATAAAAACAAAGCATTTAAGTAATGCTTACAACATTCAGTGATTAATAATGTAGATCTAAGGTGAAAGACAACCCGCACGCGGGCCCCATTAAAATTGTATTTCTTAATAGATCGTTTTCACATCCAAAGAATTCTGAGTAACATAATTTAAATGAAGTCGAATTGAAATACATCATTTCCATAAATACTTCCGCTCGATTGCTAAATTGATAATTTTCGCGAATCATTACCTATTCGATTGAGAAAGTGATGGTATGTACATATACAACGCACGTGGTGATCAAACAGTCAACGATTCAGTCCCAAACCTTTACGTAAGGACGACCCCAGCGTTCATCCCACTCCTTCTGGTCCCTCCTATTCGGTTCTACTGAAAAAGCCTTACGCAGCAATAGAAGGGAAAACCCACGCCTCAGGCCCATTCATCAGATCTTCGACTCACACGAGGTCTGTCTTACCACCGCGATTACCAAGGTCGGGAATGCATGTTCGACCTGGAAAAAGCATTGATAAGTCTGAGGAGAAACAACCTCAATGATGCAGACACGTGAAAAGAATACCGGAAGTTACGAGTAAACAAATTAAAACATTGGACGCTTAGGAAAGGATTGTGCCTACAGTAATCCTACAACCAATATTACAATCTATGGATTTCCTCGTTAACTGGCCACCAATACTTCCTTCACGGGAAATAGATAAGACATCCGGTCTTTCTCCTTTCCTTTCTTCACTATCGGTAACCAAGACAAATTATTGAAAGGTGTCAAGAGTTAGAGAATGTGAAGTTGTTCACATCGGTTAGCCATTTGATCGCTGTAGAGACTTATAACAGAGCTTCAAAGCTGGACTACAAACTACATCTCATAACTAACCAGCTTTATTTATTTAGAATCAAATTCACATTTGAGTATCACACACGCATATACTATTAGAAAGATAAGTTTTACTTTTCTGGAGCTAGCTTCAATTACGAAATAGAGAATCTTTAACACTAAGCTCATAAAGCAGCATAGTAGATAAGGTTTCCGGAAAAACATGTGAAGCACTGAAACCGTACGGTGGGATTGGTACAATGAAATTGAAAGGAGAAGCTATTTTCCAGCTCAGGGAAGCCTGCCTTTAAGAAATGCTGTCAGCAAGAGTTTTGGGAGACTGTATGTACATAATAGAGACAATATAATGAAATTAATGATAGAAAGGGGGACATACTAAGCCTCTATCTGCTTATATAAAAACTGGTACAATAAGATTTACACTTTGCTGTATACTTTCTTGCAGGTGAGGTCTAATTGTAAGCTAAGACATGGATGGATACAGAGCAAAGTACTATCTTGTAACGAGACAAATACTGTACACTATAATAGATACTACTGTATATATTACGAATTGAGATATTCAACAATTTGAAGAAGATATCAAAATCGATTCCCTATCTAGCGTTAATTCCATTCCATTTCTACAACTATTTCGCCATGACCTTTTCAACGATTATTGATTGGCTTAAATTTCTCCTACATTTCCTCTAACCCATCGCTAGAGACACCACTTTAAGAGAGGGCAACTCCTCAGAGACGCCGCTCACAAAAACGTTGCATAACTTGGCTCGTCCGGCGAAAATGTTTGGCTCCATCCGCTGAGGACTAGCAACGTCTATGCGAATACCGTTTCGAAAGTACGAACTATATTTCTCAAACACCTCCAGGGTGGGGTTTATCCTCTCCGAAATCACGGCGATAATAACCGGGAAAATACGCCCACGGAAAATGGGTTTCCGCACCGAATTCCTTAGCAGGAAATTCCACTCGAAAAGATGACCAGTTCTTACTCCATTGATAGTCGGCAGCGCAGCATGAAAAACACTTCATATTCATAAGAGAGAGAGAGAGAGGCATTGAATCGGAAAGTTGCGAATGAGTCACGCTACTCGAGACATAATTTTAGATTCATACATGAATCAAACATATCGCTGTCACATTTACAAATGAATTCGATAATCCAGCCGATCTATCATCCAATAATGGTAGTTTCAATGAAGTATGGCCAGATTCAATTGCTAAATAACAGAATAATCGAGTTGCGTTTATCATTAATTTTACTTTACCGAGGATCATTGATAATGTTTTAAGTTTTAATGATGTATTTTATTTTATCACTTGCCTTTTTTGTTGTAATATGTCTAGCCATTATTTGTAATTTTGAACGTCGTCGTATGATACCAAACTCAGCCACCTGGTGTATACCTATCAGCAGCTTTAACGTAATAATAATTATAATTTTTCACACTATCTAGATAATACTAACGATACAATTTTGCGTCAAAAATATTACGGAATCTTGATTCTTAAAACATCAGTTTGAACCTCATCCAATGAGAGATATTTCTTCCTCACTAAGGTCAATAGGTAGGGCATATAAATGATGTAATACACGATGTTTACAAGGGTGGCTGCCAGGCTCACTGGCAAATATACCAGGAGACATATCACAGGTTGCTATAGTCTATCATCACAAAGCTGCGAAACATACTTGTACCTGCGTACGTAAGGGATAACAGCAATGGAAAATAACGCAATAGATTCAATTATCTCTCAAAGGCCTGCTGTGTTCCATTCATGAGAAGTAAGAATAATTCCTTTCCAGAGAAATAAACTTGCAGAACGGATTTATACTTCTGAGAAACTCCTACGAAAGGACGTCGGGTAAAATCGATGATAACCAGGAAACCGAACGGTCTTGAAAAATCGTGCACGCGCGCGAACTGCGTGAAAATATCGCGCTGGACTTTAATAGGACGAAGACTCGATTCCCTAAGTCGAAAAGCTTATGATTTATCCATCGCGGCCTTCGGAATTTCCAGTTGATCGAGTTTTTCATGGAAACATTCTATGGAGCGGCGACAGAATCCGCGGTGTCTCTCACTCATTAACCCTGCGCCGGGACACCAACGGCGGACTTCCGTGGACAAGAACCGTCCTATTTCACAAGGCCTCTCCGAGTGGAGACATTTTCAGGCAATCGGCCACGGACGAGCACGACGATTCCCGCCGGGGATTGGTACAATCGACGGATCGATTGCGCGCGGCATTAGAGGACATGTAATCCCTAATCCGCCCAATTTAGCCGGCTAAACATCGATTAGAATAAAAACAGAATTCCAGGACAAATCAATCGGATAAGATGAAAGTCTTTTCGACCATGATTACCTGCCTTCAAAACCATTTCCTTAAGGACAAAGGAGATAATACAGTGCAGTCAAACTCCTTTCTAATACTCTATCTTACCATTTTTATTACTTTATTATAAGGTAATGTTAAATTTTTGTCTTAACTTAGTCTATTCTCCACTGCAATTAAAATATACTTTCTACTATTTTGAGCGAGTACAATGCGAATGTAAATTAAAACTTCCAGTGAATCAACAGGTGCAATGTAGTGTCGCCCTTTCCACACTTTTGGATAATACTAGTAAGTAATTTTCATATTTTCGTATTAAATCGTGTTCTGGATTTGTAGCGAATAATGTAAGTAATTTACATTTTGACAGGAACAAATATTATCAAACAACAATTCCGACAATTTCTTTGAGTAAAAATAAATTCGTTTTTTTAATTGAAGAATCGAATCAAACTTGCATAATTTATATACTTAATTTAACTTAACTTCAATGATAAATACTTAAAATTATCTTGTGGTAACCCTTAATGCTTATACTAAACACGATCTTTAGCTAAGTTTTACATGAATGGAACTTCAAATCTATATATGTATATGCCGCCGATTACTTTTTAAAAATAAAAAAGATTACAAGAGAATAAAGGAAAGGTTTTATTCGTTCACATAACGATAATTCCATAAATCTTCACAATATTCCAATGAAATAGACGAATAGTTTCAACACAACAACAAACAAGTATGTTTCAACACAACAGCAAAGGTATGAATTCGGGAATTATCGCTTGAAACTTCAACACGTACAAGGGTTTCAAAGTTCACGCTCAAATACCGAAAATAATAACATGTCAACAAGCTATTTCAAAATAAACCCGTGGAAATCTCTCATGAGATTTATCTCAAACTTCACCTCTATGGTTCGGATATATTTAAGACATAACCACAATCAACAAAGGTTAGATCTCCCGCAAACGATAGAACAAGGGACAATGCGATGGGAAAATTAGTTCCCAAACTTCATTTACGTCATCTTCAGACAGCTGTTTCCAATACGAGCTCCAAGCTGTTGTGATTCCAAGACTACGTTGTGACCTAATTTTGGATCTCCACCAGCAGCACAAAAAATGAAAACCGTCGAGATAATCAGCATAAAGTTGCGGTAATATCCCATTCATAGACTGTATCCTCGATTCTGATTCTAAGGAACGCAAGAGTGATGAATGAATAGAGAATTTGACCTAACGCAGGGAGTTTTACGTTTAAAATGTTTGAAACCCTTTTAGTATCAACCAACTAAAAATATTTCCTGATGGAACGTATTGAATAATACATTTAATTGAGAACATTATTAATTTAGCATCGCTTTAAATAATTTTCCATTACATCTGAGTTTTGGTTAATTTTATACCTGTAATAGTTGAAAATATTTTTTAAATATTGTTGGAATCTAATTGCGGAATTTAATTTCTAAGGCTTCATCGAGTCAAGTATGTTTTCACCATCTACTGCGATGAAAAATTATTATATCACGCGCTTTATATTAATAATATCATGTCATAAGATGAAACTAAAAAAACATAATACCCAAACAAAACCACGTCAATGGCTCTGAACATTTTTTTTCTGTCTGAAGCGTGGTATGCTATTTACTGGTTCTCGTTCACTATGGAAATTTCCTGTTCAGTGCGATTTACCAAAGCCAGAACATCTTCAAAAGCAGATAGCACTGCACTTCAAGAACCTCCTTCGTAAGTAAGCTTTATGAACGGAATGCTAGCTATATTTTGAAACGCCAAATATACATACATCAAAATAATAAGCTTTGTCGAAAATGACGGCACTGAAACAGTGCTGGCAAATTCTACCAAGTTACCAACATATATAGCCATACTCAAGATGGGATGCGGGTGATTTAGGGATTAGGAATGAAATAGAAGCTGATGGCCAACAAAAACTTCTACAGCTGACTGGGTGGTACACATATTGGTAGAAAAGAATTTGATTTTTACAGTTCATATATCACGGAGGAACATACGGCTTGCAATATATATTAGTAATATCGTATCATAGTCACAGAAGTACTGCTAAAATGGTTTCGACATAAAAGGGCATTTCGCACATGAACTCCCACCGAGAATTGAACCCGTGACAGCTTTCATCAAAGTAGAACGCTGCCCGCTTTCCGGGAGTCCCGCAATAGATACAAATCGCAGGATTACGAACATATAGGATTCACGGACGGTCAGATTCAATCTTTCCCCCAAAATCACGGGGGTGTGGTAAAAGTTGAGACACATAATTACCCTCTACCTCAATCCAAAGAGCATTTCGCGCATACCTAAAAATACCCGCACCCTACACAGGTCATAACGCACCCTTTGGCATGGCTACTCGAGTCCGCACCGATGAAAAGGTTGGATAGCATTAGGACAGAACGTGGGCCCTCCCCCATCAACTCTATATAGCTACGCGCGAATACTCTTCTCTGGCAGACATCCACGCAAGTATTCAAAATAGTAACACCTCGTGGTCTCTCCGACACCCGGAGAATGGCTCCATTCAGCCAAAGTCGTTCGTAATCGTAACGTCCTACGAATCCAAGGACGCTTTGTCGGATTTGAAATTTTACGTTTCCGATACCTTCGGCCTCTTACCGGAACGATCTTGAGCACCACGAACGAAATCTGAAAAAAGCGTGGAGAAAGGAAAAGTCCGCGTAACTAACGAGATGGAAAGATAAATAACGTATTACTCCAGCAGGACGATGGAAAGCGAAGGTCGTTCCTGACCTACTGCTAAGGCTGTCGGCTGGTGGTCATTGGTGACCCAGAGATTTACATTTAAATACTATAGATTATCTCTTACCAACGTGCGTACCTTGAATAAACAGTATGTGTTATAAGGTGGTGACACATTCATCAAATTTCGTGTTACACATATGCACGTTTCATTATGAGAGATACTGTAATTTTTATAGCCGTTAATGGGAACAATATTCAATTCTTTCATTCCGGAACCGGTGTTGTCTTCTTAAATTTGGATCCCGATAGAAACTGACGAGAGATTTGTTCATGTCGCCATGAAGAATGAATGCATTAGCAATTCACTACTGTGCCCTGAAAAATAATGTAGGGTTTTCACAGTTTTAGATTGTAAAAATAAAGCCAATTTAAATGTCTCTCTTAAGTGTTGTAGATCGTCTAGAAAAATGTCCCTACTTTCGGAATTTCTGGAGCATTAAGATACAAGTGTCAGATTTTGCAGACTTTTAGTAAATTACCAATTAGACCACTAATCATACGAATTGCATTATAAAATTAAACTCATTTACTCTTAATTGAACATCAGTGACTTCATTTGAGCAATTAAAACTCGATAGCTTCAACAGGAACATGAAAAATAAAGTTTGCCTGAATTCCATTTCCTTAAACAGTTACTTATATTGATAAGAAACGAGTGAACTTATAAACGTCGATACAAACTTAAAATATGTATTGGCAGGGGGACTGAATACTCCTCTGAACGATTTTGGGCGTTGGATATAAGATATACTTACTGACTAATAGAGAATGTGTACTACAACAACGTGTATCTCAAACAGAAATCGAACCAAAGGCCTCTGAGATTGATGCATTTCTAATGAAAAGAAAAAAACACCAGTACTTCAAATTTTAATTTTAACAATCGATAGTATCGCCCCAAATATCCATAAAAATTACGTCACACGAAGGTATTAAATTGTAAAGAGATACTGATAGTAAAGAGAGAGAGATCCTCAACAGAGATCATGCCAAAAATAACCTGAACACTAATTAAAATGGTACTTTATTAACTACAGTAAACTCCCGTGTATCCGAATCGCGTTTATCCGAAATCCGCTTTATCCAAACAAACTTTTCCGAATGCACCTACCCCACCCACCGAATACCATCGCGACCCATTACTTATTTGCTCGTGACACCTCTTCATATAAATTTTTCAGTCAAAAACATGCAGTCTTATTCACAACCATATCAATAACATTCTACGTACGCACGTTTTACGATCATATTTCGCGGTATTGACGCAATTCGGGGTGTTTCACGTGGGACTTCGATTTATCCGAAATTTTCGTTATCCGAAACGGCCGCCGACCCGATCATTTAGGATAAACGGGAGTTAACTGCATAGGAATGAAATAGAAGAGAGTTTTTCCATACTACAGCACTATTTAACATTATAAAGGTAAGAAATACTAGATATTTATTATGGTGAAACTCCCATTGCATTTTGAGGACTAACTCTACGGTATTAGCTCTTCAATTAGATCAAGTACGGATCCTTCATGAAGCTCTTGAACTGACTACAGAGATATCACATATAAAAAACTGGAGAGTTGAAATCTTTCAGAAGACCGAAGACAGTGACACACACTTCGTGAATGGATCAGAAGATGGCGTTGGGATTGGTATTGGCTGACGGACTATTTATCACCCATCGATTTATCTCGCTACGCACAACCGACCGAGTTTTTTAACGAGCGCATAAAATAAGACATCGCAATAGGGAGGGAAAGATAAGGGGAGGCTGATTATCTACGGGTGTAAAGTTGACGGTCAGGAATTTAAAGATTCCGCGCGAGGAGCGCTATTACGTCAAGAGCAAGAGACGTACCTTATAAATTAATTCCCACAATTCACGCGTAAGGAGGCGATGCGAATTTTGAAGAGAATGACATGGTGCTTTTACGAAGATAATGACGTACGGGAAGGCTCTGGAAGATTCTTATCTCACTTCGCTCTTATGAGAAGTATAGAGATAAACGTAATAGTTCTTCAATAACATCTACCACGGGATGGAGATGCTGGATGAATACGTCATTCGAGATTTACCTAGCAAGATTTTTCAAAATAAGCTTTTGACGGATCTAATTTAAATTCAAGCGACCAGAAATCGCTGGTCATCTAAACTGAGCGTCGAATTAACTTAGGCAAATATTTACATTAGAATTATCAAATACGCCTCACGTTTGAGGAAAATCAGTTATTTGCTTGGTTAGCAATTCGCTCCTGCATACTATAAATGCCAATCCTAGAGCACATCTTTAGCACACACATCGATATACCATTTCATACATTCCCTTTAGTTTCTTAAAGGTAGGCATCTGCTTCCCATTCACCGGATTCAACCCGCTTCCTCTCCCTATAGTTCAATAAACCCCAATATACCATCCTAGTCCCTATATCCTATACATAAGTACATTACATTTCTTTCGATAGGTTCACGGACCTTAATATTCCTTATTCAACGCCATTCTTTCCTTCGTAAGTACACAACATGTAAAAATAATCCTTTCATACCATAAACACAGCCAATTTTTCCTTCATCAAATACTGTAAAGATAAAAGAGAAGCAGCGTAGAGGAGATAGGCCGAGTTGGTACATGGACAATCACAAACTTTCAAAATCATACGTCTGAAACATACACTCCTGGCCAAAATTAACGCAGCACCGGCCGTAAGGATCGCTAGGGAGGTGCTGCGTTAATTTTGGCCAGGAGTGTACATATCTCAAAACTCAGCAAGCAGAACAAGTTGTTGCGACGAATGCTATTATAACCTTCTGTAATTTGAATTTACTTCATTGCAGTACAGCGACTGTGACTACTATACTGAATATAGAGTTTAATTTAACAAACAACCATCACACGAACATTGGAATCTTTACTACATCCACTTACTGTCTGACTTTGGGATTATAACACGATTTTGTGACTGATTTTCGCGGAGAAAATGCAATTAACCTGTATTAATTTACATGCATATATTTTGACACAATCAAATTGAACTGGATAAACTTGATGGGAAACTCTAAATGTCAAGTTTTTAACTCAACAAAATACGTTTGTCAGTACTGAGGAATGTATAGAGCATGTGAAGATACACATAACAGAGATAAAATCTACTCCGTCATAGAAAAAATAAAATCCTTCACTCCCATTTCCTGCGTTAATTACCAGCAGTTAAATGTCATGCATCGCAGTAAATGATAAAAAATTATTAGAATCGCTAACGTCTGAAAAAAAGATGCTTCAATTAGATCAACTACAAACGGCTTATTATATCTCGTTTTCTTTCAATATAAAAGCTACGCTACGGCTGACGTATTGTCTCTAAAATAGACTTCGAAGGCAAGAGAAGTGGAATGTAAGGCCGAAGCCAATTAAGAGGTTAATAAAGTCTGAGCTTTCAATCGGCATGGGACCGCTTTATTTCAGACGGAACGAAATAAAAAGTGATGAAAATTCATGAATCTATACAAGGAGCAGAGGGGAAATCGTTCGTTCAGAGAACCAGCCATGATTCCAATGGCTCATCTTACTTGCGAGTTTCCCCACCGTTCTGAATGAAAACAATGCATCGAATGTCGAAAGAGTGCTTTTACTTACAAAGCTGCTTCGGAAACAATTATCCTAAGGCACTCAACTCCCAGCAGCGCGTGCAGAAGCCACTGGATGTTAAGAAAACCCCATTGTTCTAACTTGCCTTTATTGCCCGTGGAAAAGTAAGTCGATTTAGACTTAGAAATGAGCTGACTTTCACCGGTCTAAAATTATCTAGACATCACAACATTGTTCCTTCGGCTACAGAAGCCAACTTACACACAACAGTATGTGATTTATAAATGTATTCATTCAATGGTAAATATAAAGTATATGTTACGTCTATCTTTCGTCAACTTTATTGCAAGCTTATACTGTTTGAAGTGTATATTATTTGAGAGTTTGATATTTGTACCACGTTTCCAGTTCTAAGCCATGATCAAGTAATCTGTAACATATGCCAATTATTCCATTCAGTAGCTTTGTGCACTCTCCTTATTTGAGGACGTTTCCTTTCAGTGGATACCTTATACTAAGCTTCACTTAGGTGTCTTAAATCTACATTGCCTTTCCTTTCATAATTCATTATCAAATTATTTTACTATTATTTACTAAGAATTGTCTTTTTAAATTGGCGTTGCGTTAAATTAAACGTGACTTTTTCTCTATTCAGGACCAAACGCCAAATGAAAAATACTCCACCCTAAGAGGATATGGCAACATAAAAAAGGACTGCGGCAAGCAATATGAAACAATATTGCTTTCTGAGAAGATAAATCAAAATAATAACCTCATTGGCGAATATTTCGTGAAAATACACTAGTATTTTAAGTTTATTTTACATTTCATTTCACAAATACACTTTCTTATTTTCCAAACAATATGCATTTTGTTAAACTGAAAATTCATCACAACTAAAGCGTGAATTGCGTAAGAAAATAAATAGCAGGCGAATGTTCAGAGATCATTTTCAACAGGTCCTCGAGAAACTGGCAAATACGAAATTTGACTGCTCTTTAGCAGCACCGCGAGCAAAAGCTGCTAAAAGCGGGTTTGACACCTTTAAAATAGAAATCACTGAACAGCTTCGCCGAAGTCACGTCCTTTCCCGAGCCACGTGCAGTCACTTTCGCGGACATGCACGCTTTTCCCAAACAAAACCCATTGAGAGCCGGAAAAAAGCAGATACTTAAGGGCGATGTTTAAATTTACGCTTGAGGAACACGAATGCGAACTATTCACAGTTATGGCGGTGGAAATCAGAGAGCGAACCTGCGATGCAGCGATTAAATACCAAACGAATATCCACGTGCCCCCGTTGCGAGAGATCATCTGGGACGTGCCCTACATAGGCTGCGTTGGAAGGTGCACCAATAGAAGCTTAAACAAGGGTTATTTTGCACTTAAATTAACATCGATAGATTTAATTAAGTTAAGAATTATTATGTAACACCACTTTCTATAATGGCAGTTATGGGTATCCGACGAATATATTGATCAATATAGTCATTTATGATGTGAGAGAGCGTGTGTTTTGTCAATGTTCATCTATACTGCGTTCCAGTTTTTGTGATAACTTTGATAGCCTCTAACTGTAGTTGAAATTATCCTTTGTAAGAAATAAATCGTCAGATTGAGGAACAGCATTAAGGCGACCTAGAGTGAGGCTATTATATCAATGTGGAGAAAAATACACAACATTTCATCTATATCATTACTGATTATAAAATTGGAATACACTCTGTGCATAAATTATGTATATGTATACACACACAAATGAATGTATGTATATTTGTATGTACAATAATGCCAACATCAGTAAGTTACGAGCATGCATAATGCCTAGATATTTGTAAACCAAATAATAATGCAGTATTACGTCAATTGATTAATAAATGCAATACGTTATTATTATCATTACAAAAGTTGGCACCTTCTATATGTTATCAGCTCATTTAGACAATGTCTCTAGTTATTAGATAAAATATATACATTTCAATGATACCTAAACACTGTGTTTACCAACCACTTGGTGTTTACCAAAATGTTTGCGTCTGTTTGTTTACCTTTGTTACGCAAATAATAATACAATTGTGTAAGAATGAAAGAATAAGATTAGTGTACTATTATCGCTGCAGAAGTTAGCACCTACTAAATGCTCAGGGAGATGTTGGTAGTTATTGTATGAAATATAAATATTTCAATCCTTTCTAAACACATTCAATGCATGCGTAACCTTTCCCCAAAGCGACCGGAATTCCCAATGGACGTCACTCTAGAATTTTCGATTTGTAGACACAAAAGCGTTGACGTTCGAGAGCGCGAGAAAGAATCTTCCAGAAGCATTTCAAACCATTCGGTCACCACAAATTAAAATAAATAACCGCTATTTTTAAACGAGGAACTACTTTCTGGAAACTACGGCTTAGGTGGCAATGGAAAAACGTGAGAATCAATACCTCGATATTCTATTTTGAGGTCCAACTCACTTGGGAGGTAAAAATATCCGAAATAGATGTCAGCAATCAAAACAACAAAACAACTTATGCAATACGTTCCACCATCTGAGGAAGAATATTATTGAATTTTCGAGAGTAATAAAACAGAAAAAGCCTAACATTAAGCAGTAGGAGAATGAATTAATACTCTTTAGCGATATTAGTCGTAATTCCACAAAAACACTTACTATTAATGAGCAACTACAATATAATAGAAAAATTATAAACAACTCATTCGCAAAGCATCGAAAATTAATTGGTCAATCTTAGCATGAAATTTAAATGTTAATATTAGCTATCAAATATATAAATGGATCAAAATGGTAGATCGAGTAGAAATTATGAGAGATTAAACCGTGAACTGTACAGAAATGCATCCTGGGAATCAAACTATACAAACGTTAATTAAGCCTGTGTTGCCGGAAAAATCAACAACAAATATTACATAGTAACAGCAGAGCTTTTCGAAAAGTAGCATATTAATTGTTCAAAATATGTCAAAGTAAACTTCAATTACTGAAATTCCTGGATAATGAATCCCAATTGGTTACAACAAACAACAATTACCACAAACTCAGCGAGATAAATCTTTCAAAAAACAATCATTTCATCCGAAACCAATCACGTTACTTCACCATCAGTCGGGCATTACGGAGAGAAACCGCTTTAGGAGAACAAAATCGCTCCAAAAACCGAATCAATTTAATACCCCCCATGGAGATCGCGAAATATAGGACGAAAGGAAACCTGTGAGAATACCGGTTCTCTTCGGAAAGCGGCTCGAAGGACGAATGAACTCTTTAAAAGCGTTCACTTTCCACTTCGCGAAAAACTTGCAGATTCGATTGTTTTTCCTTGGACGTTGGCCCGTGCAGAAAACGGTAACAGTCAGACAACACAGTGAAAAAACGGAGCGAGAAATATGGGCCGTCTCACCGGATTTCGGTGGACAGCCTTCCCCTTAAAATTAACGGTTCCTTGACGCGAACTCGTCCTTGCAATTACGGCGCGTGTGAGATTTCGAGAAGGGTCAACAAGCATTTTTGACCTCACACTTTTTGCGATTTCAATGCTGGGATGCCAAAATTTCACCCTTATGGCCCGAGGAACAAGACGAGTTTACCATGAACAATTTTACATAAAAAATGTCCCACATTTACTAAATGGGGGTGAAACTTATTGGACGTAATTCATAATCTATTATTTGTAAAATCATGGTACCTCAATGGCAGTGTGGTGTATTTTACGATTGGATATTTGGTAAATCGTAAACACTGGATTCCGGAGCGAATTATCTTCGTTATTCAAGGTATCCCCTTGTATTAAAATCTTCATAGAAAAGGTAGAGTATGAACAAGAATTATAAGACAAATATTTGGAAAATGCAACACTAAGTCAACTAATACTTTGCCCTTCCATTGACCTAATAGTGTGAGAAAATGAAGAATGAGGTTGAATTTCCTTTATTAATTAGCAATTTGTTTCATAAGATGGAATTATTGGATGACTTGAGGTCTCGATAAAGGAATAAGAAAAAGATTGGTAAAATACTTAGTGAGGAATGTTTTGTTATATGGAAATGAAACGTGGATTTTACAAAAGTACTTGTTTATACCACCAATATTCTTACAAATACAAACCTAGCGAATGTTGACATCCATAAGTATTATCAAAATAACTTGAAAATATTTTTTCTAGATATATGTTCATGCAAGGGTAGATCAGTGAATCGATCAGATTTTATAAAATCTTCATGTTCTACAAAGTAGCCTGACTGAAGAAACCACGGACCAAGGCTGAAAGAAGCTAACGTTCAAGAGCAAATACAACAGGGTGGATACCAAAATTATGCGAATGCATTACGTGCATCGAGGTTTAAACGTATTATTGAACTAAGGCCTTCGTATAAGTCACTTTAAACTCAAAAAACAACTGTGGCTTCACATTAGTTAGAGAGAACTATCGTAAATAAAACACTAAGTAATTTCCACAAATATATATTTCCAAAGACCGGTTTCGTCAACGAGTTGACATCATCATCCTGAAGTTGACGAAACCGGTCGTTGGAAAATATATTTGTGGCAGTTACTTAGTGTTTTATTTACGATGGTTTACACTGCATTCCACGAAGTGAGGATAGAACACATTTATTTCATTAGCTAGAGAGTATTATGAAATTAAGACTCAAATGGTCAGCAACGACCAAAACTAGACATCTGTCAGTGGTAAAGATACGTACGAAATAGTGAATAAATGATCTCAAGATTCAGTCTGCGGAACAGAGTACAGATTATTTGCATCACTAAATTATTATTGAATTTAGCGTCCGACAGTTCAACGAATCACTCCGCTGAGGGATGACGAGCGTGCAAATGTCACGAAAATATCGCGAAATCCCCACCGAAAATGCTAGAGGTGTGCGGAATGAAATGAAGCAATTACAAATGTGAATTCAATCAGTAAACACGAGGAATAAAATACTCGACTGGGTTCTTATAATAAAATTCATCATCAATAAAAGGTGATTAACCTAAAAAGTCCATCAGTAACATGAATTGAAAAGCAGTAAAAATTACACCAATTTAACACAAACTGTACCAAAGATATAAATTTAACGCCGTATGTATTACAGCTGGAAAGGGAACAGTAATGAAAACTCAACTTGTATAGTGAACAACATTCACCTGTGAATTATCATCATTCTACAAGATTATATAATCGCGGGGAAAAATTAACTTCGAAACGACACTAACAATATAATTTGAGCCATAGAAACACTTAAGTTCATTAATAAAATACGAAAAGGAATATTTAATAGTAACAGGAAAGGAAGCATTTCGCGTATACATTCTTTGGCTTCCGCACAACCAATGGTATAGAATGCGGGTGTTTTATAATCAACAAGTCCCCCATAGGCACCGAATTCCCGTTGGGAATTCAAAACCAGTTATCGAAAGAGGTAACTCGGACAAATCGAAGGGTATAATATCTTGTGCTCATTATTTAATGGTGTGGGCGGAGAGGGAGAGGAAGGCGTTGAATGCTTGTGACAACCTTCATTGGCTCGTCACAAACGGTCTCATCTTTCAATTCCGAGATATCGTAAAGCACAGGAAGATCCGAAAAACCTATGGCATCGAAATACCGATATCAAACCGATAGTTTGCCGAGCCAGAACCGAAATTTAACATTCTTTAACCTGATCCTAAACTGGAATCCTTATTTATACTGTTAAGATTTCCAGTTTTGATTGTATTAGTATTTATCTTCATTATGCATTTTTAACGGCAACTCAAAACTCTTTCTATAACATTAATATTTTAGCACGATAGCAACTTAGCATAATAATAACATTACTGATATCTTTCACATCACGTTTTATTGTACGATTTGATTAATTTGACGTTCTTGAAAAGTTATACAATGAAAATCTACCAGGAAAAATATTATTTGTGGGAGAGAACAGCAGATTTAACGGTGGCTTTAGAAGTAAAACCGGAACCAAAAATTTCCGACTTAATGAAACAGAAAAGAAAACAATCACAGAAATAAGCAGCTCGAAAATGAGGTAAACAAAACTAAGGGAAGAATATAGTATTAGAATTATTCTTGACACGTGCAACCAGCAAGACAAAATAAAGGATCGTGAAAAAATGGAAGTAAGCATCAATAGGCCATTCACAACTATGCATAATCAGCGTTAACGGAGAACACACCCAAGCGTACCTAACGTAGATGGAATTCAGCAGTGTACAGCAAATAAATTGATGACCAAATTTAGAATAATATTTGTGATTCCCATGAACTCTGACATGAACCTTTGATGCATCGATATTTGAAGCGTAATAAAGTGGCATACGATTCCACAGAATCAACCTAAGTCACAAGATATTGTTTGAATCTTGCTTTCGACAATAATTACTACGGATAAAACCCCATCTTAGATATACTACTAAAAGTATATAGTTTCGAAAAAGTATATTTAACTTGGAAATAAAGCTTTCGTAACCGAATACAGAGATAAGTTCAAAGATCTAAAACATTTAAGAAACAAGAGCAAAAGCTTGCATCCTATGGTAGAATGAAAACAAAAAATTAGTTTAATGTACCTGCTGAGAAATTGAGATAAAACACATGTATAATTTAAGGTCTAAGATGATTTTCAGATTGACATGGACATTTCTAATAGTCCCATTAAAGCAATAAAATCTTCCGGTATTGTGGTTAACTTTCAGGTATAAATGTATTTCCCAAATGACGAACGAGAAAACTGATAAGATCCAAAGATAAGTACTCCACAGCGTTGAACCAGAGGCATGTTACTTAGCCGATACATTAAATCTGTTTAAGGAACAACACACCTATGGTATCATCCAATGCGGAAACATGATTTTGCCACGGCAATGAGGTCAAACAAAGCAAATATTCAGGAAGATATTTTCACAATGAAAATAATGTGAATTTTGCGGGACAAATGTGACACTTTCACAACCTAAGACTGTTTCCTATTCCGAATTCTAGAAGTGTCTTGCGAACATTTTGAATGTAATTAAGCCAGTGGTGCATTTAAATATTCAGAGGATTGAGAAACCACTTCTAAACTGAAAACTGAGAGACTAAGAGAGGAAGTTACAAGGCAAACGACAAATAGGTTGAGAAGCAGGAAATAAAGGATTGTTAATACCTTACTGTAAAATTCCAGAAAATGGATGTTTGTGGGATACATGAAAAAATAAATAAACAAATAAATAAAAAATAAATGAATATTAATAATTTCTTTCAAGAAAAATGATACGTTTCTGAAAATTAACCATCTTGAACGAAATAATGGGTTAGTCTTAATAATAAGGTTCCATGTGCCATTAAGGCAACCAACCAGGGATATGCTTGCAGAAGAAATGTATCGAAAATAAATTACCAAACTTTGAAAGTATCGTAAAATGACTCTGAGTAAGACGTATCTTCTGGGTTTGACAGACGTGATTTATAAGACATTTATGAAGCGGTTTTTGCTCATATTCATGATTACATTATACAAAAGATATTAGAACCATCTGGATACCATATCTGCCCAAAATGTATTGCCTTCCGACGTCCGTTTCAGTTTCAAATTTTCTCGAAAAGATGAATGAAGATATTTGTTTTGGAAGAAGTTAAAAACAAAATAAGCAGGAAATAAATTGATCTCATACGACGCAATCCTTTAAAAGCTCCTTCGAAGATGATGAGAAAATATAGAATAAATAAAAAGGCCTGATACTTTTTCGACAATAGTTCTGTTGGAACCTCTGGTGGAAAAAGTACCAGGTCTTTCATTCCGTCTACATGTTGGGCTTACACAAAACTTCCCCTATTACTACGAATTTTGATAAAGAAAAGAGGCTATAGCACTTATTTAAGATAAAACTCTTGACACCTTATCATTTCTTGGAGCGTTATGGTTAGATTTTAAGAAGCAGCTGTCCCATAAAACAGAATAAACAGTAAAGAGCGTATGACCGATTAGAAACGGATTTGGAAAAAAGTTATGACGATCATGGATGCAAATAAAAGCCTCCGAGATACATGATGCATGAGAAAAATTGCATTTCCTGATCTCAGACTTAATCCGCCTCTCATCTTAGACAACCTGATTCTGCAGACCTTTCAATGGTATAACGAACAACCCGCGCACTCTCTCTCTGCGAGAGCCTTTCGAATAGGCAAGATACGCGAGTCGCGATCCCTAGGGCATCCAATTGCTTATCCGTCTCGTACTGGTGTAAGCGTAAAAAAATATATAAGACGGAAGATGAAGCTTCCCGGTCGCTGACTCCGCCACTTCCCAAACTCCCACACTACTCCGACCACTGCAGCCCATCGTACGTGACCAACAGTGCGTACGCCATGGAGGGTACAGCGTGGAGGGAGTGAGCCTGGTGCAAGGCCGAGGTCACGAAGAAAGAATGAATTCGCGCCAGAAACCGGCCGGCAGCTCTCATCAGCCATTTCCTTCCGGTCTTATAAGGCGAGGTCGACACGTGTGGGAGAAATGGAAAACGAGCTAATTTACGCGAAAGTCCTACCTCTAATAACCGATCCTCATCGCTGTTACGGCCTCGTTCTCTCTTGGAAATTATCGCGTAAGATGCACTTGAGAACATAATGTGCCCACGAAATAGAATGTCAATAATAAGACAATGTTTTACCTGTTTTTTTATTCTCATACGCGTAAATTACGATTGTTTGAGAGAGGAAAATAAGATATCGCTAAAACATAACATCGAAAGGCTAAATGAAATTTGAGGGAACCATAACTTTGCAAGTTATATGACTGGGGTCACGAATTGCTGATATACAAATACAGGTTTGGCATCTGCGTGAACAGTGCTGCTCGGATGGGTACCGCTAGGACGTTCATTATTGTCACTGCGTTATCTGTAGCGATTGAGATTATATTCATTCATTTAATATGAAAATTCAAACAGCCTCCAATTTCGAACAAGATGGCGTACATACAAAGTATTTAAATCAGTACCTATCAAAATATTATGATTATCAACCTTAGGGTCTGAAAGTTGGAACTGAAAGTGGTGATACGTCGACGACCGACTGAATTGAGTTTAAATTTCATGTTCAACAATACACGTAATATGGAAGAAAAATACATGCAAGTAGAATTCATTGAATGTGCCAATAATTCTAGATATTAGGATAATGATGCTTTGCTATGGGAAACAACTTAAATACAAACATTTCTCGAATAGTACTAGCATTTCATTCCTCTCGAGTACTTTCACTTGCACCGAATATCTCTCTCCCATTCCCCAATTTTAATGAAAACGAAACCATCAATGAGAAAATACAGACTTTATCAATAATTCGAATATATAACTGATCAAACTCAGCAAATTAGGCGACAGAATACCATACGAAAAACAATACGAAACTCATGTATAGAGCGCTTAAATCCGAAATTAATATCAGAGGACAGTTCCAAAGGGCTCAACCCCAAAGAAACAAACATACTACGAAACTTGGCTGAGAACTAAGTGATGACATCGAAATGCTCTGGAAGATGCCTAAGGACTAGATTCTTATAATAAAATACATTAGCGAAGCCAAGAAGGTAATGATGGTGTTTACGACTTACTTGCAATTCATGGGTTCAAAAACCTGAAATCTTCATAAGTTGTATTTTTCGGATTAAAAGAGTAGTTTGTTATCAACATAACGATATGTACTTTTCTTTCTTTATTACGAAAATTTATCTCCATTAAGCTGTTCCGATTTTCGATGATATCCTCACATAATATGAGAACACACCTGTGACTATCATAACTATCATAATTTAGTACAACATTCATGCATAAAACGATATTTAAAGTAAATTTTACTTGCTCTACACTGTAAGGCAGGATAATAGGATATTTATTTTACAAGTTGCGTGCTTCTTTCCATTGAACACTTCATCATCGAAACTCCCAAATAAGTCCATAGGGACTAGAAGATTAAAAATGTAAATATGTATAATAATAGAAAATAAAGATTAAATTCATAATTGTAATAATTTTTGTAACTATTGCATATTTACCTATGCCCGAATAACAAACGTTACAGCAGTAACAAAAAGATTATGGAACATTTATCTACATGTATCTCCCAGTAATCTTACAAACGATGGAAATCGTAAAAAAAACATTCCTTGGGTATAATAATCAACTATTAATAGCCATCATAATAACGAAATATTTCCAGCTGTAAAACTCAAATGATACATACAATAACACGACAGTGAAAAGCATTCGGTCCATTACAATACAGACAGAATGAAAGAAAAAATTGCCACAAGTGTAAATCAAAACACTATAGAAAGAAAGATTTGTGTGAAAAGGGAAATGATGCAAAGATACGTCAATAAAAACTTTGCTAGCGGCTATCTAGAAGAAAATAACATGATAAGTGTTATAAAACGCCTTTAATCACCACAGGGAGAGAAATCATACCGATCGAAGGAAGAATGTATTGATACCATAATTACATAATGGTGGTCAAACAATACCATCTCCCTCATTTTTGATTGGCTACCCGTATTAGTCACGAGCTCATTCTGGTGTCTGATTCGCTGCAAACCAAAGGCGTGTTCGCTGACTAGCTCTGCAAGTCGTAATGTAAGCGGGAATTCAAACACCGTTGGCGACCGAACCCTGAGGACGCCAGATTTACCAATAGCTTTAACATCTCTTCGCAAGGGTCAATTCGCTCAAATACTGATACATCATCACCAAAACTCCATGGGAATGGTATACAGAAGTATTAATTGGAGAAAATTATATATGCCCTCGAAATGATAACATACACTATGATGGCGTCTCTGTATCAAACTTCGTAATGACACCTTGATAATACTTAGCTAATGAGATCAATAGCACAAAAACAAGCTGTTGCACGAGTGTGTCTTTTAATCAACACGGAATGAAAAATGTGCACTGAAAATTTCACAGAGTTAGTTGTCACGTGCGAGCAGTTAGTAAATAAAAGGATTCTCCTTCACGAATGGGAAGTACGTCAGAAGGCAAGAGATAATAAAGTGTAATGTGAATGACATGTACTAGTATGTATAAAGCTCGACAAAGGATTGTCCAATCCTGGAGACGATGAGCTATGGGGAGTTTAACACTTGAGTGACGTCTGACCAAACGAAACAGATTGACAAATAATTACATTACCCTCTGAAGCATTTCAATTGGGGTTAATTTATGGTATTCGCTATAGATTTCACTCGTAGACAGCCAACTTAACCTCAGATCCGTTACATCATGCTAACCCTTATTGCTGCCGATATTCCATGATAGCCCATGACTCAAGAGAATTAAAACTTTAAATTACGTTAAATTAGAACATCAACAATAAACAATAACGAATACAATCCCAAGAATTTCTTAAAACGCAAAAGAAAAATCACAGATGTATTAATTAAATATAAGCATAACAGTAATAACAATTGAGTCCAAGCACATAGCAAAAAGTGAAAGAATGACAAGTAATATAATACACTAACAGTATTTCTTGAAATTAAACAATGTAAACGTTGAATCCATCGTGAAATAAAATAAACAGAATTTCACAAGCATCCTAAAGAAAATTTCGCAGTAATTCAGATTTATCTAATCCGAAAGGTGAGAAAAGTTGATAGCAAGAGGTAATATCGCTCAATATCATGATATCAGATCGAGTAATTCCATTCACTCAGACTATGACTTTTTCAAATCTACTCCACAATCTTGATAAATAAGCTACTATCATACAAACGAAATTAAAATTGTGATCCAAAAATGCCGGACATTAATCCCTCTTACATGAACGATTGACTTTTACATAAGAATGCAACAGTTATTTTAAGAAAAACTGAAAATAATATTGATAATGAATTTTCCATCGCCCGAAAAGTATTTTACTAATACAAAATAAAAATTAATAGGAATATAATAAGATTTTTTTGATGAAAGCACTTCTTCACGCAACCCAAGGTTAAGGAAGCAACTACACATATGAAAGAGCACATTTTCAGTTCGAGGCACGTTTACGACCCTAAATTTGGCGTAAAAATCATTGAAATCGACGTAAAGAATAACAGAATTAAAGATGGGAACCATACAAAGGCACACACTAAGCAAAATAAGGCTAAGAATAGGCTACGTGACTCGGGACCAGCATCCTATGGCAGGCTGGCTGTGCCCCAATATAAAGAAAATATTTCTTACCCCATCCTTGAGAAAATACTGGAAGAAGAATTAGCAGCAACGAAGTAAACAGCTTCATGTTGATTGATTGGTGAAATTTTCTATTAAATATTGTCATGAAGAACAAGGAATATCACTTCTCTAAAGTGCCTGCACTACACCTATCGAGCGTTCAGACCGCCGGAAGGATCGTGGCCCGAGTGTCTATTCGCGTGCGCTTTGCTGCGCTCACAAAACGGACTCTAGCGGCATGTTCTTATATTGCATGTTACGTCACGAACACCCTCATGGGTACGTCACAAGCATCAATATCTTACAAATAAAGAGTAATATACAGATGAGATCATCTAAATCAAAATTCTTGTGGACTATTTATTTAAGCTCATCATTTTTTCACAAGTATATCATAAATTTACAGAACCGGCAGTTCTGGGCATGTAAACAGACCCTACAACACCATGCGGCCATTAGGTTAACTACAATGACAAACAGCTGAAAAGTGTACGTAATCGTGTGGTAGTATGAAACGCGGTGTGTTTTTTGGCCATGTATTTACCGAAGTGAAGTTTATTTATTTATCAGTGTGTTGATATTGAATCAAGGGAATATTTATTCGATGAAGTGTTTGTGAAAAAGGATGAATACCTGGATTCCGATGAGTTCGTCCCATAGATGTATCCGCGTTTAGTATAAGGTAAGTAATATTCAATGTTTTCTTTGTAATATTTTAATGTTTATCCTTACCAATGCCATCATTTAATGATCTATAATGGCTTATTTTCTTTAGAGTGCTTATTTTAATATTTAACTGCGAGATAAATAGATAATCATTATATTTAAGAATTCCCGCCAAAGCGTCTGTAACTTGTCTATTTTAAAATTATACTGTGCTAAAGTTTTTTACGGTTTCACTTAAGAATGCCATTAATATCAAGATAAAAAATTAAAACCACTTCCTTTAATCTCATGTTTTGTTTTTCTCGCCGGAAGTATTTTTTAATGTTTATTTTATATTTTGTCGGCACAGATTCATTTACGGCTTATTACAGGAAAAACTCATCTTTTATTGATTTCAGTAGCTTGAATGAATTACGCTATCATTTATCAGTCAAATCTTCTCTGCTTACTTTGCATAAACAATGCTGCACCGATTTTAGATAAGGGTTGCTAATTGAACTTGACCTCATTTAAGTAGGTTACTAATCTATTGGTCATTCCATATTATAAACATAAAAGTTGAGTTTCTGCTCACTTTTGTGCAAATCAACGATGAAGATATCTAGTGCATCTTCATCTTCCTTACGCTAATCCTTCGTATAGGTTATTTTATTAGCCATGGTTTACTGTAGCGTTGCCAATTTTTGCGAACACAATATCATTTCGTAAATACATAGTCTAATGTATAATAACGATTCATGTTCGCTGTTTGCTAGACTTACATCCGAAATGATACCGGAGGAAGTCTCCGAGCGAAAGTAAAAGTTGACCTAATTTTCGAAGCGAGTTCTAATAGTGAGTTAAGTCTAGTAGCTGAAAATTTCCTGAAAAGTTAGCTGATTTGTAAATATTATATATATCACATCAGCTGATTTCATTTTCATCCACGACCAAGTATCGCCGAAGAGTGTTATCCAGAAGTCAAGAAATATTAGGTGAGTGGCATTTGCACTATATTTTTGAGTTTTCTTGCGAAATACAATTGTTTTGATTAGGGAAAGATACTTGCTAGAAATTTTTATTTCACAGGTTAATTTACTACCTTCTCTACCCCCTCAAGCGAGTTGCGATTCATGCTGACCCAGATGGTAAGATAATAATTATTCATGGATTTGTGAATTATTTTTGTTACATTGTGGTCTATTAATGATATCTTTTACATCTTGTTAGGCTTTTCAACGTGGGATTATAGCGGATCCAGTGTTCAACATGTGTGAGTATACTTTTTGCCCTCATCATATAAGCATTAGATATCATTGTAAAGCCCTCAGTAAAATCATTGTCTCATTATCTGGGACAACCGATAAGGTACTTTTCCTTTGTTGTTACCGGTATATATACTATGTGCTCCAGTGCCAGTAGTTCCTACTACTGATGAATTCAATAGCTGTTTGCTATACTAGGCATAAATGAATAGGGTTTGTCTGAATTCCTTAAAATACTTATAGTGGCAATATCTATGGTTATTTATTTAATTTCACTTTGATTAGTTGCTCATTGGTTTAGTTTAACTAATAATTTGTGAGAATTTAATATTCATTCTTAGTGTATGTATTTCTAATCTTACCACCAAGGTACCATTTTTATTAAAAAATTATATTTTTATTTATTTTTCTGTTTCGTATATTAAAGTAAGATCTCACTGAAATATTGCATATCTAAAATTGAAGTTATTCTAGGTTCTATTCGATTTATTGGTAATAATAAACCAAAAAAACAGGGTTGAGATCGCCAGCTCCTAGGTGTATTTCAATGTTTATTAAAATAGGAGGATTATTGGTAAACCCATCCTCTGCTTTCTGGATGAAAGAAATGTAGCTATTTTAACGAAACTATTCATCGATTAATCTGGAACCATCTCTGTTACTAATCTATTATAGTATGAATTTTGAGGCTGATGAATTAGGAATAAGAATGCTCAAGGTAATTAAATGTTTACAGTCAACAGGTTCATTCCTTTATCAAACTCCGTGAATAGTATCGACCCTCAATATCTCTCTAAGGGCTCAGATATTTAAGTTGAATACTTATATGGCTAATTTAGGCGGAAAAATTCAATTTAATTACTGCATACAATCTTTAAGCTTAGGGCGCGCCCTAAAATAGTTGCAAATGCCGCGTGCAGGTGGCAGGTGCTGTAGCGGTGGCAGCTGCGCTTTTCGGTTGCATTGTGAACTAAATGTACGCAGAAACATCGAATTGAAATCGATAAAAGGCGGAAGATCGGAGAATTCGGCGTGCCATCTCCTCTGCATCTCAAAAAGATCATCTGTAATATTTCACTACTTCATTCGAATGGAAATAAATCATCAGAAGACTGTACTATGAGGGAACAATAACAATGCTTTCGATAGTATCTTGTATCTAGCGGAGCGTACTCGTAGATTTTATCAGTTCGAGTTAATGGGACTGATAAGATGTAGTAGTATATTTATGTTTTGGTAATTGGTATGCAAGGTGATAAGGATTATCTCCTCTGTTTACTGCAAAGTGGAGACATTCTTGAAGTTTGAGAAACGAATGAGCAAATATGCACTGACAACATGAGGAAGTTTACAAACTTTTTTAAATTCTGTTTTGTGAAGATAATGTGCTTGTATAATTTGGCTATTATCCTCGATTGGCAAAATATGAAGTTCTTCCTTTCAGAAAGGAATGAATACCCAGTATACTCAATTATTTTGACCTCTCTAAACTTTCTTGAGTTGATATGTTGATATTTTCTTTATCTCAACAAAACTATGACAATGCGACTTGATAATATTCGAGAATAATAAATGGGTGGAATAACTTTGCAAAAATCCCACTTTAAAAAGTTTTTAATACCGCGACCGGTTTCGGACGTTAGTCCATTATCAAGCGATGAGTAATACAGGAGTACACATATATATACACACAAGGTACACAAACCAGCCACCAATCAGAAGCTATGGGGGAGGAGGAAGGGGAAGAAGGTTAACAATGGAAAGCATTATTAAATTATTCTCCCCTGCTTTCCATTGTTAACCTTCTTCCCCTTCCTCCTCCCCCATAGCTTCTGATTGGTGGCTGGTTTGTGTACCTTGTGTGTATATATATGTGTACTCCTGTATTACTCATCGCTTGATAATGGACTAACGTCCGAAACCGGTCGCGGTATTAAAAACTTTTTAAAGTGGGATTTTTGCAAAGTTTTTTTCACCCATTTATTAGGATGGAGTTCCACACAGTTAAAGCTTCCTCGATTGCTAATATTCGAGAATTCAGCGGTTTTTGACACTCAAGACATTCACACAGAAAACATCCTGGGCATAATTCAGATCATTTCCTCTTCTGTACGCAATGATTTATAAGACTAATCGCAATTGGCTGCTTCTTATCTCATCTTATATCTTTTCCTTAAAATTTACCAAGGAAAAAATTGACCAATTCAGAGATTGCAGTACTCTGCTCTCGGAATCATCTTGTTAAGTCACTTAAAGTCATCCAGAGGATGTGAGTTTATTATTTACATAATATGCCGGTCGCATGTATTTTATGAAACGCATCCATGATAAGTACTGCATGAGTATTATCTTTCCGCGACATGAGAAACTAGAACTTATCATTGATTTTAACCAAGAACCAATCTATCGGTAAAGTATTCAGCCATTAGTCCGGTTAGTGAATTAGTACACCCTCTAAAATTGACTGCCTAGAGCTACTAACAATAAGGGGGAATGTGGCTTAATATAGAGTAATTAGTTAGTAGATTAAAAGTGAGGTAGTTTGCTCTTGCATTGCTTGCTAACTCAGCTAGTATACTATAAGAGTAACATGTACACGTAGGTGAAGCGCAATGACCCTGCGAAAACCTCTTATCTTGACATGTCTATGTAAGAACCCTGCAAGCCGCCTTTCGGCGTGTGGCAGGGGGTGCAAGCACCTTGACTCTATTTTCCTAAACGGTTGCATTCGCGTATACTTCGCGGAAAAAATGAATTTTTGATACGATTCGTTCTAGCATCTATTTCCCTAATCTTTCGGGCAGTATCAGCACGGCCCATATAACAGGGGGGTCGCATTATATCGGTTACAACATCTGAAAACGTAATTTCTCTGAACTTATTTAATAAATTTATCCTTTGAATTTTTCTTCTATCTTCTAATGATTCCCATCCCGCGTCCTGTAACATCTGAGTGTCACTTGCTGTTTTATCGTAGCAATTCTTTACAAATCGTATCGCCTTCCGTTGTACTTTTTCTAAATCCCGAATATGACATTTCTCGGCGGGGTCGGGGTACATTCCGTAACGACCTTAATTAGTGCCACTATTCACTTCATGCCTCAGTAGTTTCCATGCCATTACTCCCATAAACAAGACAGACAAAAGTAGACGAAGGTTTTCCTGTACTAAATTACAAATAAAAAATACTCAGGATATGGTAGCAGGAACTGCCCAACCTAAAACGGCTATTTCTGTACCGTATGAGGAAAACAGATGGCTTTTCAGATTAATTACCCCGTTTTCCTCAATTTCGTTTATAGATTATTCCTGAGAAACCTGTTTACCAGGAGCCTATCACGATTGTCTTATTAATTATAGAGCAAAGGTCGCAACGGGGTTAGTAGGTTGCCAACCCCAAAGGCAATACGGGAAACCTATTCCTTGTTTGGTAAATAATTAACCAATGGAAACGCATGAAGCCGCTTTCTCGGTCAGTGTCAAGGTTTACGGGCGCCCTAACATCGCGTCAAACCGCCCCTCCCTTTGACCTTTGACGGGAGATGCGTCTCGATCCATCCCCGGTTTGTAAGCTGGACCTCCCGGGGATTAAAAGTCGCTCGGACAGGGGAGTGGTAATGACCGGGACGTGACGGAATTGAAAATGCGTGAAATTTATTTTCTCGGGAAAGTAATTTGGAAGATTCATTTTTTTCGGGTTTCTAGCTTCATGATATTTTTATTTTGGTTCTCTTCTGGTTCATGTTTACATCTCAAGAGTCATTGAACGAGACAACTGGTGAGGCACCAGTTGGCAGCTAGGAGATATAGTATTGCTCCTTAATTAGATGCTAATTTATCTAAAGATTACGTGTAGGACTCCTTTAATTTGCTCTAGCGTTTCCTTGATCAACGAAAATCCACTTTTTTATTTAGGCGTTAGCTATGTATTTATTTATTTATATATAGAAAATTATCCAAGTTACAGTGAAATACAAACTATTGTTGATATAAATAAATAAAAACAAATAAAAACATAACATAAGTAATAAGAAATAGTACATAGTATGGAAGGTAATTAGTAAGAAAGTAAGCTAAGCTATTTCTTGCGATGAAAGAATACTCCTAGATTTATGAAGGAATCTTATCGGATTGTCAATTGAATTTCACCCAAACTTTTTCATTTAAGTGCAAGCTTTGTACCCAACTGGCTATTATATCAAATTATAATTAGTTCTACTGTAATCGATGTGATTCAGCCTTACTTGGTGGAACGGCATGGAGGAAGAAATAAAAATACCAGTTAGTCGTTGTCTCCACGAAGTAATTGCTCTAAGAAAATTACTCAGTATTTCCATTTCTCTCTGAAGTTATATGTTTAACTCCAGAGAGAATATATATATACTTCCGTTGTATATTTTACTGTCATGCATTGAGAGTTAAATTAACAAAAATATTGAAAAATCAAGGTACTCCAAAATAAGCATCTTATGCGAATCGCGATATTTTTTCCTTTCTTTCGCGTAATTTTTCTCTCTAACGAGTCGAAATTTTTATAATCGATGCGATTCATTAATAAAGGTGCAACTAACGGCAATACTATTTATCATGGACTGTATACACTGTCTCAAATGATAATACTTGAAGTTTCCAAATGTGAATTATGTTTTCTTTTAGAGAAGTTATAGTTGAAAAGCAATCTAGAGTTTTTCTTAAAGAAAAAAACTAATTCTGCCTCCTTACTTATTCTCTTGTACGGATTTATCGAGGCAGTCGATGATAATAAAACATAGAATGCTTAGATTCGAAATTCCTTCTCAAGTCTAATGACTCCCTCTATCATTACTTATAACTAAATTTAATACATTCCATATAATCTGTATTGAAGAGAAAATTGACCGAATTCCAAAGATCTCAATAGAAGATTTCATAAGTATGCATTCGTTACCCGATCAAGTTACTTATCATTCGAGTGAAATAAAACGTGACAGAAGCTAATTATTTTAATAAGGTTAAAACAACGCAAAATTAATTAATACACTCTGTTTATGTTTAACAACGGCTAAATTTTGAGTATAATATCATTTTCTTAACCTTTTTATCTCGCCAACGGCCATACCACGATGAAAACACCGGTTCTCGTCCGATCACCGAAGTTAAGCATCGTCGGGCCCGGATAGTACTTGGATGGGTGACCGCCTGGGAACACCGGGTGCTGTTTGTTTTTTGTAAAAATTTCCCTTTATATCTTTTTGCAACTTTGATATATGGTATGATTTTTATTTAGTTTCGAGGTTGATAGAAACTGAATATAGCGATTTCAAATTATGCATTTTACGATCAGTTTAACTTTACATTACCAACCTAGGTTATAGGTATTCGAATATCTTGAGTACACTTTATTAGGAATGAAAAAATATATTTGGTAATTATTTTATGCATAAAGTATTTTCTCCTTACAGCCAAGTTTCAATTTACTTTATTGCCTCTACCATTTTATTTAAGGTCTCAGTTATCGGAGTAATCCATCCAAGGCTATCTCAACAATAAATGCGAACTGTATTAAGAATGGGCCCCTTATTCTGTGTAATTGGTTGATTCATCTAAAGAATAATGTTATTACGTTAAGTTTTCAATATCAAAAATTACATCGCGGGGCCTAGGCACTTCTAAAGATGGCTATGAACTTAGTATACTACTTCAGAGATTTCTAGTCAAAGTGATACGGAATTTTACCTTTAAGCGTTCCCAATAGTAGAATAACTTGAATGTGTTATGCTCAAGCCTAAATCGCGAGCTCAAATTGCCATTGCGTTCATCGCTGATCCAGAATGCTTAAATCGAAAAAAAACTCGTAATTCTAGCACAATGACCCTGTAAATACAACTTTCGATATAATTCAATATGAAATGATGAGGAAGAATTCCATTATTTAGCATCGTCTATACCTCAGTAGTATTCCTATCATCATAGCCATGAACAAGGATAAGACAAATGTAAATAAAATATGTATTTTTCTCTGTACTGCACCAAAATATGAAGAAAGAATAATGCATTCATCATTCCATGGCTGCAAGTACCGTTATCATCTATGAATTCACCCATCCATTAATTAAGTGACGTTAATGCTGAGTCGGATAATTATATTGCGTCGCGAGAAATTCTCAAACTTGATTTAGAGTCAACGACGTCTTAGTAATTCGAATGGCGATAAAATTCTTCTTACGTCATGTAAAAAGTGTTGGAATCAACACTTTCTTTGTACTTGCCTCCCTTCGTAATCGTACTATCATTTCAGTCCGATCACGTGGGTCGTAACGGTATCTGGTATAATAAGACACTGCCCTTTGGTGCCCCTTATCGAGGGTCGTGCGATTATGCCACCCCTGGAATCACTTACACATACCTAAGAGAAGACGACGTAGAACAGGTTCAAATTTTTTTCAGTGATGCTAGCTACTAGGGTGAATATATGACCAAACTTAATAAGAAATTTTGTTATGAATTAGTAGTACAAACATACAACAAGGATAGACAGATGTGATAGTCCGACGTGACCGGGGATCGAACCCGGATCTTAGGTTTGAATTTTTAAATGATCAATATGCAGTTTTCTACCTAAGTGTTGCTATAATCATTTATCAACACCATTCTCACAGTTATGGAATCGTTAATTATTTACGATTAAGTTTTGCTTTCTTTAACATTGCACTATTAGGTTTCCATTAACCAGTATTGTAATGGTTTCTGATAGTCACGCATTGAGATTTTTTTAACGGTCTAACATTTTTATCTGCTTAAAAGTTCATAACTTAAATAAGAAGCAATATATTTAGTACAAAATTAATGTATACAAAGTATTTGCATCCTAGGTGTCACGTTAGTTGTTGATAAGAATGCTAAGTGAGTTTTCTACGAGAAAAATAAATGCTGTTAAAACATAAGAAAATTATGCTAATTCTTTGTGAAATATAAGGCACCCTGCAGCAACTTTAAAGTGGTTACATAATTGCAGTCAGATAAAAGTGTGATTGCTGTTCATGATGCTGATATTATTACGTAAGATGATCTAACTTGAACTTAAAATCACTGATGTCATTCGCCTTGTTTTGTTTTAGAATGAAACGAAAAAATTATGTATTTTATCGTAATCAGGGGAGACCCCATGACTTCCAGAAATCTATCATATATTAAATGAAATCGTTCTCTTCTTCAATGTCACTTCATTTGCTCTACTTCGATCCGCAGCAATTATCTAAATTGGCATTGCAATTCAAGTCCTTGTTAAAAAATTTAATATACGCATATCAGCTAATTTAGCTTGTTTATAAACATTCGTTTCCTCGTTTGATTGCTTGTATGGATTTCCCTGCAAAAGTTTTGATTCGTCTTTATCGAGGAATATAACTTCGAGGTCTATCCGAATTTCGAAACCAGTCATTCATTTTAATCATCTTCTTATCTTTCCAGCTTCGTCATAGTTGCGAATCTTCCTTCCACGTGACGAAATAATGATGGACCTTAGAGAATTTTTCGGTTCCGACGGAGGGCGTGCTATAGAGAGACGTGCTTCTTCTTTCCGCGATTCCCAGTCACGTTTTCCGAAACGATAAATTTGAAGAAATTAAATCAGCCATCTGTCACTGTGCTTTCTCTCTGGATATAGCTCGTTTTGCCAAATTTATTTAATCATCTATTTATAATTATTTAATTACAAATTATATAGTTTTAATTAATTTATTATTAATTTACAATTAAATAATTACAAATTGATAATTCATTAGATTATTATAATTTATAAGTTAGATTATTGAGGAAAGAGTCACAAATACTCCAAACACCATCAAAAATGAGAACAACCGATGTACACTCCTGGCTAAAATTAACGCAGCACCTCCCTAGCGATCCTTACGGCTGGTGCTGCGTTAATTTTGGCCAGGACTGTACATTTCGCTGTCTGAAAAACAGCATTATCAAGGTTACATAGGCGACTCAAAGAGTTATATTATTATAATTTATTAATTTAATTTCTAAATATATTAGTGGATATGTAAACTTAAGGAGAGTTAGTGTGTCAAAAACCTCATATATCTATGTCTATCACGTTTAGAATACGTCTTGAAAGTTAAAAGTAGAATTTTTCCTCCTGTCATTTGCACAATTTGTTCTAACTCTTCAAATTGTACGATAATAATGATTCACCAATCATTATTTCTTTCTGGCTTAGTGTGTATTTTTTCAGAAATCTCTCTCCCTCGGAATTAATATCACGCCAGAACTCCAAACATGGTCTCTCTCATGCATCCTTTTTGGATATAAAAATACCAACATCTATGCAATCATGCTTATGTCGGACTTTTCATTGTAATTTGTTAAAAGTACAATTTTTTTCTTCCTATCGTATGAATACCTTGAGACTTTTCTTTCGACTTGCTTGCAATCCCCTTTTATCAATTTTTAATTTTTTACCGTTTTAACAATTATCCATTAAAATTTAGTTTTAATTTACGTATATTTTTGTATATTTCGAGAAAATTATTGCGGGGATAATTTCTTACCATTGCATGTATTTTCCTGCCACCATATTCTGACGAATGGAATATTTTAATTTGTCATTTGGTACAGCGTAGAAAAAACTTATCTTTCATTTTCTTTTGTCCCAGTTTTGAACTGGCTGTTATGAAATGAATGCTTTTGAGGCATAAGTGGGTAATTTCACTGAGCAATGTCTTTCTGTATAGACTGACAAGAAAAGTGTTACTCATAGAGTCATTGTGCTTCACTTGCGTGGATATTTTCCGCTTATAGTATTCTGGTTGAGTGTGGGAAGCAAGGGGAAACTATCTAATTCATCATTTTGCCTAGTAAAACTCATTCCTCTACGTATGCTTTTGGTAGCTTATGTCAGAGAGGGTGAGGCACTAACCGGCCTTCGGGCTGAATACCTTACAGACAGGAAAATGTATTCCATGAATTCTATGAATGCTAACTAGTTTTGGTACCTCTTCTGTATTTACTCTCTCCAAAATCTTCTCATTCTCAATTAACTATAATGAAAGATATTTTTTTGTTTGAATGTGTAAGGTTGGATTCTCTGATCAAACCCCGAACAGTCATGCCATGCCATACTCGTTTTTTTGACAGTTATTATTATTATTAAGTATTGATTAAGATTATCATCGTCCTGACAATGTGATGTGGTCTTTTCTTCCATCGTCATCAATTCTCTGATGACGACATGGATTTAGAAGTATGTACCTTCAACTTTCATCTTGGTTATGGATGGAAAAAATGCAGCTTTACTATTGGAGGAAATCATTGAGCTTTTTGTTATAGTCTTTCTAGATCGCGCCAAGCCTGCCTTTTCTTCATTCACTGCTTTGTCCATACCACTTTTTAAAAGAAGAGAAAGTACGGGTGACCGCCTTCGGTAGAGTTTCCTATTTCAACGACATTACATATTTTTGGATTTCTGTAGGGTGTCACACGATATAAAATTGTTCCCTCAATACAGCACTATAAATACTATTATTTATTTCTACGAAATATTAAAAAGTCATGTCCAATCAATTTCATAACAGATTTGACTTCGTAAATTGTCCCGACATACAATATATCTGTATTGTAATATGTATAGTAGTATATAAAGTATACTGTATAGTAGTACGTAAAGTATGACCTGAAATTTTTGGTCGTCTCACTTATCGGAACTCATCTCCGTACTTATATTTGATGAAATTGTGAAAATTATGATTTGCGTCAAGCATAATTTTAATAGATCAAGGCAAATTCACAACTGATTTATTTCTTATGAAAATAATCGTAGTAAAAATTCTGTTTTAATATTCGTCGAAGGATACGTATTGTTAACGTTGTTCAGCCTATTTTATTTAGTGAAACGTTTCATAAATTTACCTTAGAACTCGCTAATCCCTTATACCTCGTTTCCAATACGAATTTGAGGTCAAATCATAGTGATCATGGTTGACAAAATCTCATTAATTCTTATAGAAAAGTGAGTAGAATTTGAACCTTTGTGGTTTTAAATTTAGTTTATGATAAAAATTTTACTCTGGCCATTTAACCAAGTAAGAGAAAATGTACATTCACTCTTAGGGAAGGTCTTATTTGTTGAAGTAGCGTAGGCCTTTATTCATAGCACGATGCAGTAGAACAGCGTCTGTGACGCCGACAGACATTAGGAGACTGAAAAAAGAAAACACTGCCGAGACAGAGAATATCAAATTCTTCTGGGAACAGTGCCAAACAGCCATAGAAATTACTGTTACCCCCTTCTCTTATTTCTTGTTTTTGTTCTCTTGCTAATCTATAAGCATAAAATTAAACTTGGAAATATTATCAGCTCCCCTTCCCGAGGAGATTAATGTTTGAAAATTAATATAGCTGACTGTTCTAATAATGGCTTATATTTACATGGTATTTTACGGGAATATTTTCTGAAGAGATTCATCAAATTATAATTTTTCATGGATTACTGCCAAAATTTTTCCTTCAAAAGTTATTGTGTTGGTGTAAAGGAATGCGATTCTTTCATGGCTGTAGCAGCTAATTCTATGTGTAGAGTGAGTTTATTGTTCTAACGACGGAAAATGTTGGCATATCAGTGAATTTGATATTCGGTTTTCGATACACGATTGCCAAAGTCAGAGGTGAAGAGCAGGAGGGCTTTCAATGTGTTGGGATTTATTACTTTTTAATTAGAGGGTCTTAAAAGCTTCTTTTGTTCGCCGTAGTTGTTTTGTCTATTTAAATATCCTAACTTCTATGGTTCTTACTCTTCAAATAATACGATAAGAATTATTCAACAATCAATATCCCTGACTTGATAGGTCTTATTCAGAAATCTCTTTCCTTCAGAATTTGTATCACGTCACAACCCTAAACATCTCATTCAGAACATCCTCTTTATCTTATCCTCCGTCCAAACGAATGTTTTTTATTGGAATATGTTCTTTTATTAATTAATCTATAATTCTCGTTGTATTTTCTTCTTTGTCTTGTTTCAATGTTTTGAACCGTTTTTACTTATTAATAATCTAAATACTTAATGAGCTTTTACCAAGCGAAATTATGTTTATAATGTTTATATGTTCAGTATGTCTACTATGTTTATATAATTTAACATGCAATTGACAAAACTAGTTTAAGCTATTTAGAACTCTATAACTCAATTCTAAATTAGTTATACTTTTGTGTCAGAATTTTATGTTAAAATGTTATAACTTGCTATTTTTTGTACATTCTAATGACTTTCTTTTTTTTCTTGTCTTATATAGCTCTTTTATCTACTGCCATATTTAAATTTAGTTTTCTATGTGTAGGTTTCGCAGGTTTTACACACCCCCTTCTTTTGAGGGTGTTTTCCTGCAGTGGAAAGTTTTTCCTATGCTCCTTAGGTTAGGTTTAGGTTACTTAGGTACCTAAGTAACCTTAGGTTTTTAATCCATTAAGTAGTTTTCTTCTCTGTACTTTTGCAATCTATCTCTTTCTTTCTGTTCTCACATGACAAAGGGTTAGGTGCAAGAAGAGACTTGATAGTCTTAATTTCGCCCTGAATAAAGTCCTTTTATAATTATTATTATTACTATAAACATAATTTTTTTATGCATCACGTTTGGAGGTATTAATGGCCAATATTTGTGTGATTCACCTCATGCCTATGTCGAACTTTTCATTGTAATCGCCTTAAATAAAATTTAATTATGGACTTAAAATGGACGTACGACGAATGAAACTGGAAATATTTCGTCCTTGAATAATATTTATTTTATTAACGTTATGAATCTAATAATACGCAGGGCGTAATTTCTTTGGTAGGTAATGTATGCGTAACTCAAGCTTTCAGGCAAAAAAAAAAACTGTAATTATTTTTAGAGGCAGTATTATTTTACAGGAACATATCCAATTGTATTCAATGCAATAAATCCATTAGTACATAAATAAACATTAAGACATTTTAAATGAATAAATCTAAGAAAATTACGCATGTATAAAAAGCAAATTTAAAATATTGCACAGAAAGGCTTTTGTAATTTTTTTCTTAGAAAACCGTTTTCATATCCCTGTCGAATGCTGTAGTCATTAGCTAGATTGTACAGTTATCCTTATTCTGTATCCCTCCATTTATTCCTAATTTTTGGCCCTTTCTCTTCCCCCTTTTAACGCTTCATCTTCTCTCAATGTCCATCCCACCCCTATCTTCCCCATCTTTTCATCGCCACCAAATTTCCATCCATTCACCCTTGCCCTGATGATCCTCTCTCCGTGACGTCACAATCTTGGTCGTCCAGGGAGACACTGGAGTCATCGATTGCTAAGCCGTTCGTACATTTTGCGGGAGTTGGATGTCCTTCTTGTGATTCGTTCAATTTTTATATCGGGAAGCCATGGGTCAAGGAGAGGTCGCCCTTCGCAGCCTTGGCTACTTGCGTAAGACGGGTTGACGTTTGGTTTAATGCGCGTAATTGGAAAAACGGTCAACTGATGTTTTCTTAAGGCATCGGTTTTCGTTTATTCAATATTATAAATAGTAATATAAAAATACTTTCAATTGAAAGTCAGTGCCACGGTATAGGCATCGTTTGTGAATGGAATTTTCCTAGGAAATACTTCTCCATGTTATCATTGGGTAAAGCTGATTCTATTGCTGAGGATGTTTCTGTTTAAGTGCTTTAGGTAATCAGATGCTGGAAAGATACTTAACATATATGATACCTCGTAAAATTTGGTTATTACATTTTGTCGGTAGTATACTTTAAATATTATAGTATGATTTCTTTTATATACTAGTGATAAATGAACGTTTAAACTCAGTCATATCTAGTTTTAAGAAAATTGTATTGGAGTATTCACTCAATGTGGAAGGTCCGGGTTTGAATCTCGCTCGTGGCAGACATTTTTCCCCTTCGTTTTTCTTTTTACTGGTCCAAGGCGCATAGCGTATTGTGCAAAATGAATTTCTCCCCTTTTCCGATGAAAATAATATATTTCCTGGTATTATTTATGACTTTCCACCCAATCTGACGGAATTAATTGGATGAGGAAAACTTCTTTTTAGAGTTACAAAAATTAATTATTATAAATTATTACATGAATGAAAAATACGCTCTAAGTCTTACGTTAACATCAATTAACGATCGCTTAATTATTTCTAAATCTTTTAACTAAAATCACGTCAAATTTCTCCCGAGTTAAATATTACTAATGCATATCAACTGTTTTGATGAAATTTATGATAATATAGGGTGGGTCATTTAAAAGTTTTTTTTATTTATTATATTTAACAATAATTTATAAATAAATTTGTGATGTAAATAAATTCATTACATTAATAAATTTATAATATAAATTAATGTATAATATAAATAAATCTTTAATAAAAAAAATAATATAGATAATATAAATAAATCTTTAATATAAAAAATAATATAGATAATATAAATAGGATTATAAAAATAAATTATATACAATGTTATATTTAATAATAATTTAACAATTTTCTTTAACGACGTAATTTTAAAATGAGACCTGCAGATGGCCCACCCTATAATAATAGTCATAGTATGATAGTAACTGTATAATGTGTAGGGGAACCTTGGCGAACCATATGTAGAAATGTCATATCCTTCGTGAAATCTTTACAGCTATATTTGTGTCCGTAAAGCAGCTTATAATATTTCCGTTCCCGAAAGTTTGGTTTTAAGATTGATGGAACACGGTAAGGCTTTCTTTCGCAAAAGAAATATTCCATCAAAAACCTATTATAATAGCACTCCATTTATTTACGCACGCGCTCCCATCAACTTTAAAGGAATATCCATGGAAACGAATCAATCATAAATGCATGCCAGAGGGTAATTATCTCTTATGCCTTCGTGAGTTTCTTTTCGGTACGAGAGTCCCGTCCCTACATTTTTATCTTCTATTTTCGGGTCGCATGTCAGCTAACCTTTCGTGAAACTTGAAGTAAAGGAACGCAACATTATTAATTATTCAGCCGAGGATTGAAGCCGAAGCAGGGAGCTCACCGTTTTCCCGAGGAACTACGTTTCCTACGTTGTACATACTATTTTGATATTTCCACCTGATAGAATGGGGAAAGCCTTTTAAGATATTAGATAAACAGAAGCTTTAAACAAACAAAGGGACTATTACATGGCGTAATAGAATCTCGTACACAGAATCTCGTTTTCCAACTTCTTAAGAAATTTTCCTTATTTCATCCATCTCTTGAGAAAAATATGATAACATGTTGACGTTAAGAGGAAAATCCTACTTTCTGGATTATTTACGCTCTGAGTGGCTGCGAGAACATTCTGAAGGAATCACGAAATTCCCTGAGGATAATATTTACTTGAAAATTATTTTGTTTGTTTTTTTTGTTTTGATTAACTATCGCCGCACGAATAAATTGAAGTGCAATGTGTGGAAAATGCCCTAGATGAGGATCTTTTTAATTTTATCTTGCTGGAGAGATTTTTCCCGGAATATTCATTTCTGTTATGGAAGAACGTATTTACATAATTCAGTTCATATTCATATCATGTTCATATACACAAATACGGAAACATTAAGGTGACAAAATTCATTAACATTACACAATTTACAAAAAACTTCAATTAAGAATTGGAATAACATTTCAGACAATTGAGCCTTTTCCTTACCGCGAAAGAAGAATATTAGTCATTCTTAGTCTCACGTATTCTTTGGCCTTTTTTCTGTTTATATGCTGATAGTAAACCAAAAGGATGAAATTATTCTTTGTTTTGGCTGGATCGTCTATCTCATTATTTCCAGTACTAGAAAATCTACTTCTACTATTTATTTCTTTTGGTATTTTTCATACGTTCTCTAGACTAGTTCCTATTCGCCGATGTCAGGATTCGCAACTTCTTTAGCTTTATAACATGAAATATTACGGATGAATTTTTTACATAACGTTTTTTTAATGTACTGTCTTCAGATAATCCCTCTAGAGTGACTGATTTTCTTGTAATACTGTTCAGAGCATAATAGAAAATCGTGCCTATTTACGGATCCACGCCTGCTTTTGTAAATATATGGTGAATCTCAGCTGAATAGGTCATACCTTTACCTTAAAATGTATATGAATTCTCGCATATGACTTCGTCTTACAAACGTCCCTTGATTTTCACCGGTCTCGCATATTTGAATGACTGTGAGCAACTTCAATTCTCTCACCTCATTTACCGCGACCTATTTCATCCCTTTATGAAAGTAGGAAATATTTATGGTAATGTTTGAGTTGCAATGCATGAAATTACATACAGGCTTACCTAGGAAATTGTGTTTGGATACGGATTTCTTTGCTGTGCAATATTTTGGTTAGCCGAAGCGTGCGGTACCGCTGAAATGTGAAACAACAGTAGTCGATGCAAAAAATATCTTTGCTACAATATTGCTGGTGGTGAAATTTTAGTCAGGTCTCCTTCACTTTTTTGTTTGCAGATTAACTTTCACCATTGTGAGAACCAAGTTTTTGCGGAAAATAGTGGCTTTCGGTTAAATGCTAGAATTTTTTCTATGAAAGTTCAGTTTTAACTGGTTTCTATTTTCTTCTTGGCATCCTACTGCTTAAAATCCAAAAGTGAACATCGAAAGAGAACGTGATTCAAGGAAACTTCATACTAGAGCGTTTAAGACTTTGTTCGGAGTAGGTTCTATGCTTTATTGCTTTTCAAGCTTCTGATAATATCACTATTACAAAGACCCTTTCTCCCAAAATAATTCTGAAAAACATCTCCCACCGTTCCCTCATGTTCTTCTCTGTCCATTCTTTTCTTCAGCAGAATAATTTCGAACGACATGGACCATGCCTCGAAATTTTCATTCCTCTCACGGCTGAATCGTCGATAAAAATGACCCACATTTGGTGGGTTTGCCACTCGTCAGTAGTCGAGTCCGAACCTCCGAAGGGATGTATTAACTGAATCAGTTTTGGCTTCACGATCACCCCCAATTTTTCCCACGGTTTGATTGTGAATGAGGACGATGAGCAAGTAGACCATAGCTTAGTGTGTTTCTGCAGGGCCGTATTTAGGCGGTCGCCCCCGTCAACTTAGGGGCCTCGCCGCCAAGCAACAAAAAGGACATAAAACATTTCAATAACTAAAATTTTTATTAAACAAATAAAATTAAAAGCATAATAAATTAAATTTCCGCACCATATTATGATATTTCGCTAGCCTCACATGTAACGAATTTAAAACGAAGTGTTTATTCAACTGTCCACTGGAACGGTGCAACTGGGGTCTATAGGGCCCCATACAATAATGTTGCACAGGGCCCCCAAAATTGTAAGAATGGGCCTGTGTTTCTACAGTTAATATATTTCGTTGATGTTAAGCATAAAATTCATTTCAAAGATAGGCAGATAACATTAGTTACTTTTCTTATTCAGAATTACCTATTTGTTCCAAATAGAGGACCTCTTGATGAGCCAGATAAGGCTCTGGGGGACTAGAATTTGTATTCCTTATTCGCTTTAGATACTTTTATTATTCGTTAAAATAACTGTAATGAATTAAATAAATTATTTATTTAATTTTTGTAATAATCAATAAATTTGTACTATGTTATCAAAGTAAGTATTCTCTATAACCGGCAGTGGTGGCGGAGTGATTAAAGTGTTAGCGCGCGCGGTCCCGGGTACGAATCCCGGCTAATCGGATTTTTCCGGTTAGGGAATGGTTGTCTGTGTATCTTGTGTGTGTGTGATATTAATAAAATAAAAAATGCAAAAAAAGGAATAAAATTAAGAAAAGCGGTTAATTGGAGTAATAGCCTTCCTAGGCTAAAATTCGCCCAAAAAATTAAGACGGTATTATTATTATTATTATTACAGTGAAACCTCTCTACAAGGGACAGTCTCTGGGCCTTGGTATTTGTCCGTTGCTGAGAGGTGTCCCCTAAAGAGGGGTATTTTCTAAACTAAATACTTCTGTTCGGGACATCATGAAACTGTCCGTTAGGAGGGGTGTCCGTTGTAATGGGGTGTCCGTTAGGAGGGGTTTTACTGTATTATATTCTTAATGTATGTATGTGATGACTCGATCATTTCTCAATTTCTGTTTTACCTTAACGAATACTTATTAGGTACTTGAACAAGTTATTCATCATGAGGGCATCGTTCTGCACTTAAAAGGATAAGTAGAATGTGGACCCTTAATCTTCCTAGTAAGAATCCATTTCCTCCCAATTGCTTTCGGTGGCGGGATGAGGCCCAAACCAGGCCTTAGGCTAAATACTTTTACAGGAATTATTCTTTTTTTAACTTAAATTAACCCAATAAAGAAAACAAACTCTCGAACCGGGTACCTCAGTGTAACTTAGCATATAACCAGTAGGCCAAGGAGCATCAAACATACTCTTCACGTGTCCTCATGAAGTATTTTCTCTCAATTTTAATAATCGATGAAATTTTTCTGATTTGTTGAGATGATATTTTTTGGAAGAAGTATAGACATCTCTGAAAGTAACAAGGAAATTGGGTAAGGTAATTTTGCACGAGATGACGTGCTCCCAGAAAAAATCCCAAGGAAGAATAGACTTGAAAAAAGTCCTATGAAAGTGATAAATAGTAATTTTAACGCCTTATTAATAAATTTAAACAATATAGCTCACTCAATACGTGAAGCGAAGCCAAAAATGTATTTTTGTTAAATTATATGTGGAATCCATTACCACCTGTACTCTTTAAGTGGCAGAGGAAGAAGCCGTCACGTGCGAATATTTTTAGGCTTCCGATATTCCCAAAATTAGCGCTTACTTGATTCTATTTTAAGTTTCGCGTGTGCAAAGAGAGATTTATTATTTTGTTTTATTTGATACGTGGAGGTAAATCTCTAAATTACCACTAAGTACTAAGGAATTTCATCATGCCTTAGCATTATTTCGTGGAAAATTAAAAATGTAATTTAGTACTTATTTCATCTTAGTGAACATTAGAATTAAGTACTTCGCTTGATTTGGATACGGTTTTCTATTTAAAACTTGTGCTCTACAGAGAAAATTCTAAAAATATATGTGGAATCCTTAAATTTAAAATTTTTGGTTTCCTAAACTGCTTATTACGACGAAATACTCATTACGCTCTCGAACTTTAACAGTATTTCATAAATTGAGCAGATATTTTCCTTTTTTCTTCTATTTTCTTTAATATGGCAACACTTTCTTAATAGTGTGAACAATTCGTTGATCACTTACTTTTCATGTTTTTCTATCACACATTAATTTGGTTGCTTATTAGTAAAAGAAATCTATGTTTTCACCCTCAAACTGTAGTCCTAAATTCAATTTTGAGGATTTTACCTACGAAAAATATTACTTTATATATTTATTACTTTATTTTCTAATCTATAGTGAGTATATATCGTGCGAGAATCTATCCAAAACTTACCCAACCTTATTATTTTATAAATTCTATAATGTCATGAGTAAATGAATGATATTTAACAATGTAATAGATTGAAACATGTACTAAAGCATTATGCCGGAAAAATGAAGCTATGGGTTCATTTCTTGGTCACGTCAGACCTTACCATTTTCGTTAATCCTTTAAATAATTCTGGCACACATCTGGATTATCATTACCCTGCTCCGCCTCTATCCTTATATCGAGAGTTATGATTGAGGTGGTTACTTCCTTAGCTGCTATTCGATATTGGTCCCAAGAATTACATTCAACCTTTTAACTGCTCCCATCTTCTATAAGCGATCGCCTTAGCAAACTGTTCCCATCGTCTATTGACGATTTGAATTATGCTTCTACCCTCCGAGTCCATAGTTGCTTAGAAGTAAAACACGCCCTAAAGTTAATCATTTAAAGTAAAATCAACAGAAAATTAGTCATTGAAATATTTAAAAAAATTCCTTAAGTAAAAACTTATAATTAATAAAATTATGCAAAAATAAAAAATAAGTATTATAATTTTTTTGCGCCTGTGAGGAGCTTTATTTCAGCTTATTTGCGCAGTTAAAGGGTTAAGCATCCATTTTAATTACGACGTTCGTTATTTCATTTAAGGAAGATCAAAGTCATAAATGGGGTACTTGTATTTGTATCACAATCATTAATAACGGCTAAACTCACGTACTTAAAATTAATTAGAAGTAATCTATAAGTATTACATATCGCCACCAGCGCAGATTACCTCGGCACTAACCTGCCTATATACACACGAGAGAAAACAACGGATTTGGAAAATACTTATGAAATTATTAGTATATGGAGATGATATGGTTTGGTGGTACCAAGTGGAAGCATGTAGCACGAAATAAAGAAACTTGGTAACTTCCCCGAAAATTTATGAGAATTTATTTACAAATGTATTTATTTATTTATATATATTTCGCTGCTGTTAGATCGAAGTCTAGCGGCACCGTTATACATACATACATTCAAAACAAAATAATAATAGCAAGAAATTAATTACGTTACATAATAGAATATAATTAATAGATGTAGAGATAGTTTGATAGGATATATTACAATGGAATAATCAATGAATCAGAAGGTATCTTTCCTCTGTGAAGAATATTATAAATTGGGAAGAGACGAAGTTAAACTGCTGTAAAATTCAATTCCAATGGTTTTGTGCCCAATGCCATACGTTTTTGTCCACGCACGTTCCTATTTCCCCCCTTCCATTGACTGTCAAGGGTTATCGCATCTGTTGATCCGCCCGCTGCTGTTGTGTTTCGAATTCATTTACAGTCGAAATATCCCTCGACAAGAATGGGAACGTGCATTAAATCGACCGACACCTAAAGAAATACAGCAAAGAGATGCGCCGAGACATCTCTGTCTGTTTTCATCTCGCCATTTATCTCCCCAAACAGATCTCTTATCCCGGGATGATGTATCTCTCAGGAGACGGGCGCGGGAGGCGACATCTTTCATCCGTTGGGAACATTTCCTCCTCGTGCCCAACTGCCGAAAGGAGCAGTCTCATCTCAAGAGATGTCCCTCTGTTTTATTTTCCTTTCATCTCGACAAAGACATTGCTCTACCTTAATGGATCGCACTTCAATTTCCCAGAAGAGCGAAAGGGAAGTCAGCTTTTTGCGAGACATCCCTCGCGCTATAATTATAGTCCGAGTCGTTTGCGGAAAAAATACGTCAGTTTATTCGGTAAAGTGGTAGGATAACATAAGATTTATCGGTTTTGAAGAAGGAATTCTGTTTAAGAAATAAAAGCTTCAAAATTACAAATATTTTTTCAACATTTTCGTTTATCTCCATTTTCTGGTTTTAATCTTTCTTTGAACTTGAGTCTGTCATATATCCTAGAAGAAAAAATGTTCCGAGAAATCAAAAGATGGAGATGAGTCAAGATGTTTTCTTGTTCATGAATTGTTTGTGAACTTAAAAAAATAGCATTAATGATGCCAATGGATTGATCCCGTTTTAACTGTCAATAAATATCATATTCGTAAAAAAAGTAAGTAGAAACTTTAAAACGTATTGTCAATATAGACAAAATTCTTGTGATAACCAAAAGACTTGTATGATCTTGTCCAGCTATCTATTTCGTCAATTCTGTTTCTGTAACAAAGTTAAATGGTGTGGCAAATATGAAATTCTAAATTATTTCAGCAATCATGGCTTATATTGCTTAAGAGGATAAATGGTGGCGAAGGTCGGCTAAAATTAATACCATATATTGGCGCATTTTAAATTTACTAACATAAATATTTACTATTCTTTAATTTAGACCGCTTAAAATTTTAGTTAGTGGACTTGCTTCAGTACTGTATGTCTTGAGCTAGTTTCCTATGTAATTATGCCGCAAATTAGTTTTTGCTGTTGTGTTAAGGCTATCTATATCATTCTCCCTATTAGAAATCCCTACTGGTTACCAATAAAATTTTACATTACAAACCAATAGAGTTAACCATTAGAAGCTTTATTGGAAACCAGTAGAAAGCATTAGTGTTTTGGCCATTGCTTTCCTATATATTATACTGGTTTCCAATAAATGTGTATTGGTTTCCAACAAGTTCTGTAATGGTTTCTGACAAATTCTGTACTGGTTTCCAACAAGTTCTGTAATGGTTTTCTAGTACTGTTTATTGGTTCCCAATAGACTTCTATTGGTTTCGAAATACTTTTTACTGGTTCCCAATTAATTTTTAATGGTTTCCAACAAATAATTTATTGGTATATTGGTCTTTCAAAGAAACATAAAAAATCCATTTCATACTTTATTTCGTTTAGTAACAATAGAATTGTAACAAAACTTATATTATAATTACATTGAATTTACATTATCATGACGTAAAGGGACCTGTCCCACATTTAGCTTCTTTGCAGCTTTCCTTATGTCTGCTATCTTTTCCGCCAAATATTTTCTGATGTTCTTCGTCTTCGCATCTATCCAGTCATCGGAAGCCCCCATTTCCATCATAACTACTTTCAATTTTTCTGAAAAACAGAAAACAAGTCTTTCAAGCTACATACATCTTAATAATATGTTCTTTACCTCTTGTATACTTGAAACTTGATTCTAAATTTAATATCCCATAATTAATTAAATGAGAAGCAAGAAATCTTACGCCTTAATTCATTCATAAATACCTTTCCTTGTGTTTTACTGCGTGTGTTGGATCCATGTTTCAATAAGTTATGTTGTAAGATCACCTTCCACTTGGAGAAACACCACGAGATTATAACCACGCTGGAAAGACGCCATGGACGCCAAGCCACTAGTCCGTACCAGTCCCATGATCCTCTTGGTGAAAACAGAAGACGTCTGCAGTGCGGACTCTCTGCTCGTCTGTCATTTTGCTTACAAAACTTTGTTTATACTTGACTTGAATTCCAAAACTCGGCAAATTATCAACCAGATACTTCGCCTACTAATCTGGATCCACGCATTATGCCCAGAAAACGTTCCTATAACCAGTATTTTGAGCTATATAGGTGGAAGAAAAATCGTGAAGTACAAAATGACTGCAGCGGATACAGCGGTGACGACGATGAATCAATGGTATTTCTGTTTTAAGATGCTTCATTTATTAGCTGCGAAATGATTCCTCATATTAACTATGAACTTATGGTAAAATTTGGCGTCAAAATGCCATAAGTAACACTTAAAACATGGTCTCCGGAGGCCATTCCTATACCTCGGTCACTATAATCGATTTTTCTCAGTGACTACATTAGGTATTTCATCGCTCTAATTTGCATAATAACATAACATCTTGACATGTTTTCTATTATTTTGAAAACTGTCAAGTTCCCTGCAAGCAAATATCTACTTAAAAAATCTGATGTGGCCAGCACATGACTTTCTCCATATATAAGATGTAAATATTTATCTACGACAGTAATTTCGAACTATATATTCCATCTAAACTTGGAAGATGAGTGATTAATATATATTTTATTATCTTTGACGCCAAAAACATTATAAATAATTTTTTTCGGGACATGATCGATGAAAAACGATGAAATTGGCCTTTCGCCCATAGAGCCCAGAGCGCCCACAAAGTACATAATCAGCATCTTCCGGTTTATCAGTATTTCATGAATACCTCCTACACAATCAGTGATACAAAAATATTTTTCAAACAAAAGTTATAGTAAATTACATTTTCTAAAACTTTTATAAATAATAGTATATACCTAAATATAATATTTATGGAGATATTTTGAAAACCGGAAATGAGCTTTAATGAATGAAGCTCGACTTCCGGTTTACCAATTCACTCCAAAAACTAATCAACTCTAACAGCACTCACCACAGTACTATATATGAAGTTTGGTATTGATACGACCAATAGTTTTCACGTTGGAGCGCCCACTATCACACACACACATACACACAGACATCATTCCGAAAATGGTTAAAACGTGTTCTAGGGACCTAAAAACATGTATTTCCGTTGAAATCTCGAAGTCGAATTTTTTCATGAAAACAATACGTTCTCTATACTTCGTATATGGAGAAAGTAAAAATTAGTCAATAAAAACATTAAGTGTAATTATATATGTTACTTTTGTGGGAATATAGCTAAAACTGTTATGTTTGGCTAACAGAAGGGCTTGATAAGACTTATGGATGTGTTGAATGTTTTAAATATGTTAATATAAGGGAATGTAATCTATTTATCAGATTGCCTATTGAGGAACAACTTAGGCATTTGCTTTCAAAAACTAGTATGATAAGTAGTAGAGATAATGTTGTAAATAGAAAGGAGGAAAATAAGAGTGGAATCTCTGACATAACAGATGGGGCCATGTATCTGAAGATGAAAAATGCTCTCTCTTTCCTGAACCATGGCATCGAAAATAGAAAAATTTGAATTTATGTACCTGGAGGAGTATGCAGGAAAATGTTTTGTGTTTCTTTGCAATTGAGTTTACTATGTTAGTAATCAGCCTAACAATTGTGAAAATGAGTGACAAAAGCTGTCACGTAATTTTTGTTCATTATTTGTACATGTAATAAAGTTTCCATTTTCTTCATTTTACTCCTACATCTGTATGGGTTTATCACTGTTACTCAAGCTGAAAGTTAGGACTTAAATGAAATTTGTAATTCAAAATGTTGACTCTGGTTGACATTTGATTGAGCCAAAGTCATTGAATTGTAAATGGTATTACTTGTGAATAATTTTTTCATCATGAATTTAGGAGAATACAATAATATATTGGCTTCATGCAGATGTAGACTAACAATCCTGAAGAAAGCATACTTTTCTGCCTCTTTAATTTAGAGAGAAGGATGACCTGGATCATGCTTGAAGGAAAGACATTTGTAAACCAAAGTTTCTTTAATAAAGATATTTAGCTATGCTTTCAGTGTATACTTAACCTTCCGATACATCCATAAATTTACAGAAATACTGATCACAGAAGGAATAAAATAATTAAGTTAGTAGAGAGATATGTTGCTGAATGACCTTATACCACTTACATAATCAAACAGAAGATTCAAGGTATTACCTATGAAAGTATGTTACTTATAACCGTGTCCCTTAAAATTTGACAGTATTGAACAATTTTAAGGGGGGGGAAAATTTACTTGAGAATGAACAATTTCGTTAAAAACCAATAGAACTGTACAAATTAACACAAAATATAGTGAAGAGAATCTGCCATTCACATCTGAATCAACAAAGGGACATGCAATTGTCTTTTTTCCTTACAGTCATAGAGTTGCTCCATTGAAATTCTTATCACATGAAGTAGTTCTTTTCTTAGAATACTAAGTCATATGTTGTTATGAACAAAATGCCACGCTTCTTCTGAAAAGATAAGCCTAAGGTACTTCAAACATTCAGTTAGACGTTGAATATCCAAACAAAATTTGTCCATAATGCTATTGACGATTAGTAACTCATTTTTAGTCACAAAACCAGTTACCTTAATGCATGGATAATTTTTGGGCAAGTAGTTTACATATATATAAAGCTGCAGATCCGACTCATTGACACAAATTCCTGGGCATTTTTAATCGAGCTAGATGGCTGAAATTTTCGTGGGAGATTCATAATTGACAGTCGAGTTGGGAAAAAATCGAAAATTCCCAGATTTTGACCTAGGATTGAGCCCAGAGACGATTATATTTTTCAATGTATTTAAACGGGGAAAACGAAAAATGGCCATGCAGAGCAAATTTCTTTCGTTCATTAAAATGTGAAAAAGTAATCGTAAAGCAGTGGGACTTGGTCTATATTACGTCGAAAAGATCAAATTTTACTTTTCTCGCGACCGATTTTTACATTCCGGCACGAAATTTGCAAAATTTTAATTTGAACGCCAATTTATTGCGTTTTTTCTCCTCGTTTCGAAATTTAAATCTAGGGCAACAACCATTGTTTGAATCGAAAACAAGTTTGTTTACAATCCTGATTTCATACGCCATGATGAAGGTTTGATGCATTTTAAATATTTTTTTAAATGTTTCTTTCGGTACATGTTATAATTGAATATCAAGAAAATATAACTTTCATCATTATGAACAGCGAATATCTGCATGGGAAATGAATCAATCGTGAATACATGCTGTGATAACATAAGTTTATGTAGTGGATAGAATACCATACATCAACGAAGATAATAAGAAAAGTCATGTAAGTAGTGAGACTATTCGAGGATTAAATTAAAAAGTCTACACTGAATATATATAAGGCGGATAATAAAGCAATTTCGATGAAAAATACTCATTAATTACTGATGAAGTAAGTATTATACCGGATCAAGTCTACCTATGCCTGAGTAAAAGTAAGTACAACTGAAATTTACATAATCCTAAAATATTACTATCAGAATATTAATGTAAATTAATAGTTTTAACGACAATCTTTAGAAATAATATAACTACAAACAATACAATATACAAATCAGAAAATTCATGTAAGTAGTGAGATTATTCGAGGATTAAATTGAAAAGTCTACACTGAATCTATATAAGGGGGATAGGAAAGCAATTTGGATGAAAAATATTCATTAGTTACTGATGAAGTAAGTATTGTGCCAGGTCAAGTATACCTGTACCTGAGTATTACATCAGAAAAGTGTTTACCGACATCATAATAAGCATTTTCCGAAGCCTTATCACTTTAACTTGAATTGAAATTCACATAATCCTAAAATATTACTATCAGAATATTAATGTAAATTAATAGTTTTAACGATAATATTTAGAAATAATATAACTGCAAACAGTACGAATCATTGGCATCAAAACCATTACAGTTTAGTGATATTTCACTTCACGAAACTTAACCTAGTATATTTATCATATACCTAATTCAGACTTAAAAGTACATCACCATGGCCTTTTTCCTCCTTTATGGCGTTGTATTATGCCCTTAATTTCTCTCAAAATCTACAAATAAGCTGACTCGCGTGCCTCCTCACAGTGTGGCTTTTGTAGGTGTAATTTCCTTTGGGAGGGGAATGAAAGAGGGGAAGCTATATTTGATGTATGCTTAACTTTCATATACATTGTGATACATTGTCAGCGAAAAGCTCATACGGGCAACCAAACACATTGCTGTAAGCCTTCATCGAAGGACCATATTATCATTGAATATCAAGAAAGTGTAACTTTAATCTAAATAATCAAGACATATCTACACTGGAAATACAATGATATTCTTGAATGATGTTAAGATATGGTTGTTCTACGTATATGGTGGATTGCTTTTCGTGTGTGAGTTTCGGTGCATTTTATTATATACCTATTATGCTTCTTCTTTTTTATTTTAATTATACATAATTATTCTGTCATCTTCTCCAAAAGGAATTTACATTTTTTTCTTTCGCTTATATTATTGTTAAGCATCAAGAACAATCTAATTTTATCAAAATGAACAACAAAAATCAACACATTAAATTGTGCAGATTTTTGTTACACACACATTACGCTGATTTCCTTGAACGACCTTGGATAACGTTGTTCTTAGTTCTCGCTGGATGATTCATCGTAAGTAATACAATTTCTACGATTTCAATTTAATGCTTATTATGTTTACTCTTTTCATTTGTATTCACATCAAATTATTTTCCCATCATCTCCAAACGGACTTTAGAATTAAATTCTTCTTCTACGTTCTTCAAAATTATTTACATAGTACGTTGCCTATTTTCTAATTGTTTATTTAATTAGAAACGGTGCTCATTGTTGTGGTAGACGCCATTTAATGAACATAGGATTCAATTGCAGTATGTCTTGCACTGAACCGAGTACTTCAGGGAACGAATCGTCTATCGAATTCTTGCCTTATTATCTTATGCAGATTTTTATTCTGACTTAACATTCTTAAGCTTATTTCTTTAATTTACTTTTACGAATGCACATTATAACGTCGTCGTCGCCGCTGCTACGTTCATCGCGGTGGGATCCCGAAAGAGATACCACGGAATCAGCCGATCGCCGCGGAAACCTTCGACCTTATATATTCATTGAGGACTGAAAACCAAAACTAAGTAAGTAGTAGTAGTAGTATTGCTAAAAGTGCTTTGACAGCTTAGGTCATTTCGCACATTGGCACCCACCGGGATTCGAACCCGGTACCGCTTTCACCAAAGGCAAACGCGCTGTCCACAATCCGGGAGCCTCAAAAAACTTAGTAAGGTAGGAATTGATTTGAAAAGCGACGTGTTTTCACATTGCCAGCTTTATGTCGGGCTAGGAAGAGTACGTCCCTCTGAAAATATCAGGGTGTTAGTTTCACCGGAAAGGATATTTGATAATATTCCGAACGCCGTCAACATTGTCCTCATCATCATATGGTGTTGTGCCCGGAAGCAGGCACCGCAGCTATAGGATTCAATTGGAGTATGTCTTGCACTAAACCGAGTACATACCACAGGTAACCAATCGTCTATCGATTTCTCGCATTTTTATTTTATGCAGATTTTTATTCTAATTTTACTTTGGCGTATTCCCTTAATTTAACTCTACGAATGTGTATTCGTTAAGGACTCAAATCCAAAACTCCTGTATCAAATGAGCGTGAAGGGCTTTCGAAATAATTATTCTATTATTATATTATTTGATGAATCTCGAACTTTGATTTGAAAATTATGTATACTAAAGACAATGGCATAATTAAAAAGGAACATAAATATAACGTATTGACCCATAAATCAGGGTAGTATCCCTTAGTAATTTTCTTTGCTTGCAGTTTGCAAGCACCCATTTACTAGTTAATTTATAAAGCTATAAAGTCTTCTAACGTTTATCATATGCTATACTTATCTTACGAATTTTTTCCAATATGGCGGAACTCGCACTCCAGCGCCAAAATTTATCTTCTACCAGTAAATTCATGGGAAACCAATAGAAAGTAATGCAACCAATAAAATGTCCCAATAGGAATCCCACCTAAACCTGACTATTTCTAATGGAAATTTAATGGTTTCTATTGGTTTCACAAAATTTTGTAATACCATTAGAACTTCCATTAGAAACCATTAGGAATAACAGGAAACCAATAAATACCATTAAGGAAACCATTAGGAACCTTCAAAAATTTCCCACTGGGTCAGTATCATCCCACAAATGCACCTATTTGGTTGATAGTTAAAAAACGATATGAATGCATAATTTTCGTGATTTGAACTAAAAGAGAAGTGGAAAGGGTACTAAAACTACGAGGAAATTGAAAACACTTTCAAAGGGAAAAGATCTGGTCGGTGAAAATGCTCTCTATTCCCAACCTGGCCCATTAGCTCAGTTGGTTAGAGCGTCGTGCTAATAACGCGAAGGTCGTGGGTTCGATCCCCCCATGGGCCAAATTTTTTAAAACTGTAAATTGTTTTCGAGAAAAAGGTTTGCTTTTAAATCGTCTCGCCAATTATAGGCAAACGCGCTTCCGTAAGGCAAATATTAAAGATAATGATCCGTTAATTTGTTGTTACATGTTTAGAGGATATCGTTCAAAAGTATCGGTAAATTCTGTTTTGTTGGTTATCAAAAAAAAGTTGGCCCATGGGGGGATCGAACCCGCGACCTTCGCGTTATTAGCACGACGCTCTAACCAACTGAGCTAATGGGCCAGTTGGTAGAAACGGCATTTCAACTGACCACAAGGTTGAGAACTTTCCCTTTGTGAATCTTCCTCTCCGTGAAACTTTCCCTGGTAATATAGTGGTCGAAATACCTGCCCGGAAAGTGTAAGATCTTGGTTCAAGTCCCAGTGATGTCGATAGTATTCTTTTCCGTTTCTCCTTTGTTTTCCGGCCGCGCGGCAAAATTAATTCCTTTTTCCCATTGTTAATTGAATTATGTTGATGATTTCCCTTAGTCCGCTACGTCCTGGCGATAGATTGAATGCATTTATTTTACTTTATATTTCACTAAGAAAAGAAATTTATTGTGCTTAAATATCAAAGTTACTTTGAGTTACTGAAAACTTTGACCTGAACATTCGTTCGCTATTACGGAGTCAATAGCATTCTATGAAGTTTACAAAGAGAAGCGGGTTACAAATCTACATATTTATAATCAATTCCTCTCTTTTATTGTATCTAGGTCTTTCTTATACTACAAGAATCTGAAAATACTGCGCTGTTTTATACACAGATTAAACTAAAAATCGCGAGCTTTATTTTAATATTTCTGCATCATGAGTACATTTTTTCCCATTAGACAGCGGCTCAAGACCTCCAATGCATTTTCTTAAAGTCGCGATGGTGACTGATACGAAATGCCAGCGAAATGTTTTGCTTGGAATACTTCTTACTTATTATATACTGAAAATTCATAATAACTTTAAAATTCTTAATTATCGATTTGGAGGTATGGTCCATTTCACTCCTTAGTCTCGAAGGTTTTTATGTGTATAACTGCATAAGCTTTATGCCGATGTTATTCTTAAAATGGGAAGGATGATTAAATTGGTGGGATTTCTCATCTCCATCTTGTTAGTTCAGAACTGTTAAAAAGTAAAATAAACATGAAAATCGTTAAGGAGACCTGTACCCATCTGCATGAGCGACCCTCAATTTTTTTGCTACGTATTCTATTGGATCTTCCATGGTTTCAACTATCAGAAGTATAAAGTGAACAAGGAGTGTAAAATTGTGACATGACTGGGCTTCGAACCCAGGTCTCCCGCTATCCGAGCAGGTGTTCTAACCACAAAACTACCATGCCACTCATGTTAAAGGGAAGCCTTTGCCCGGAAAGTGGGGTTCGAGTCCTAGTCATGTCACAATATTTCACTCCTTGTTCAACTTTGGGTTTAAAGCGCACGCTTCCTCGTGCAAAGTAAATTTTCATGGTTAAGTTCTTTATCAGAAGTATATTGGACACATTTATTTTCAAAACCTACATCCCGGGTGGCTGCGTGTATAGCCCTGAGAAAATAGCTAATCGCTGTAATGAGTTGATTTAAATAAGTAGAGAAGGTAAATTTATTTTTAAAAAGCCCTTTATATTGAATTTTTAATAATAAAAAGTAGTCATCGGTTTTCTTGAGATGTATCGACCTTTTAACTGTTGTGAACTTCTTTAGACGTTATTGTATATTTCTTTTGTTCCTTCTACAAATGAGTTTAGATAAATATGTTTAAAATTGATTCATGTTTTTTACTGTAAAATTTGGAAACAACTTCCTGTAGGCCGATTGAAGGTAGAAGGAATTATGTTTACATTCATCGTAGAAAGCTCTTGAAATTGGAAAAGTATTCGGCAATTATAATTCAGGATTATCTCAGTACTTCCTATGTGAAACGCTTCGGCTCAGAAGTGTGCCGTTACTAAGCGCTATATGTTTTTACTTTTAATGGAATATAATTGTAGTAAAACCATTAGATTTCACTCTATAGTGAGCGTTTTCTTATTTTTCGAATTCAGTAAACACCAGAACTGACATGCGTGTGGTTTATTGAGCTGATGTGTAATAATGCTTTGGAAGACAAAAGTTTGGGTAGCGCTGACTTCAGAGAATAGGAATTTTCGTCTCACTGCTAATACGTGATTTTATTCAGTCCGATTCAGTGACATTACGGAGTTCTCTTAAGAAATTTCGGGAATTTCTCTCAACGACGGTGAATTACTGCTCATCAGATCCCTACCCGGATGGATCATCGAACGATATCTATCGAAGACTCCATCAAATATATCGATCGGCCCTTTCCGAGCTTCGATTACGAGTCCCATTACGTAACACAGTCTAGGAACCAATTCCGAATGCTTTAATGGAGGATACAAAAAAACGTTGCAGATCACCATTCCTTTGCCAAATACCCCGTACGACATCACCCCAGCATCACTTACTGCCCCCACATAATGTCCCACCGTGACTCCCACGCTCCCCATTTCCACCCCTTTCTTCCCCCGGGAGCGGCTTTCCCATTCCTCACCGCGTGCTCGAATCATCTCCACCGAGAGGCGCGGTCTCCGTGTCACGTGACTGCTCCCTCGTCGGGAGCGTGTGCCACGGCCCTGCGATTCAGTTTCGCCTCTGGCGTTTTCGGGGGTGCAGCGGTTTTTCAGTGTGCGGCGGATCTGCACCCTGGAACGATTTACGGAGGACAGTGGTATTTTTGAGTGTCTCTTTGCCGGTCCCTGTTTGCGTGTTTCCCTAAGGATTGTGATCTTCCGAAGACCAGGAGGTGGTGACATCTATCGCTTGTTTGTGGCGTTCTCCACCCCGGACGACTTGGCGGGAAGCGACGTAAAGTGTCAGTATCTTTTGTCGTTTTCCAAATTTTGGTTACCCCACGTGCAGGAAAGGCGGTATATCGGTCCTATTGAGAAATGCTGCTGTTGGTTTTGTTTATGATACGCTTTTACATCTAATTGTCAGTAACCAGTTTTTCACAACGAGTGTACTCCAAGAAAACTCTAGTCTATCCCGTAATATCTAGGCGATTCTGGAGACTTTACTTCACGTAATGCGGTAATTGGCGCGATATTTCAATGTTTAGTAGGAGTTCAGCACGGAGAAAAATTTCGCTTCATCCCGGTTACATTCCTTACGTTAAATTTTGGTCATGTATACCTAGACTTATGGTTTAGGTGGCCGCAAAGTTTTAGTCTAGTTGTAAGAGTACCTTAGAGTAACCTCTGGAGGCAGCGTATCCTAGTGAATCCAGTTTCCCTTAATCGGTTGCAAAAGATGAAAATTGATAATTTTTCAGAATTGATGCTCTTGACCATTAAATATCAGGTGAAATCTTCCGTAGCTACAGCTTACGCCATGGTATCATAGTGATGATGAAAGGATCAAATGTCAGTTTATAGAAATGTGGTTGAGTTTTACCTGTTGGGGTGTGGTCTTTCGGAAAGGTTGTCGGTAATACTGCGGATGAATAATCGGAGATATTTTGAGGTGCACGGTACCAGAAGATTTTGCGGGAAACTGGTAGGTGGCATTTGAGGTATTAAGATTCATTTTTTGGCCAGTGCTAATCAAGAACTCCCCATTATAACTGTTGATATAAGCTGAAGTGATTTGTGTGTTTTAAAAACTTGAAACATTGGATATGTTTTCTTAGCCATTCGAGTTTTCGCCCACTCAGCTTTCTATTGCTGCTTAAGTTTGTTTGCAAAAATTCAACTTGGAACCAAATTAGCGGGAAATGATACTAGAGACCTCTTAACTACTAAAAACCGTATTTTAAAGGGTTGTTTTATTGTCATTTAAAGAGAATAAGTTGCTCAAATATTTTTTCGCTATTTCTCCTGGTGATGTCAAATATTTTTCTTTTTGTTTTCCGTTGTTTACGAAATTTAATGTACGTGTCTTTCTTTACATATACATTGATCAGCGTCTATCCTACTGACACTATGATCTTGTCTTATAAATTGATTTGACGAAGGAATTCCGTCTATTTTTGCAGATGGAAGTATGTGTTTATTCGTGACGAAGCCGTGATAGGGCACCAAATCTCAAGTCTGATGTAAAGAAACGATATGGGAATCAAGTTCACAATGTTTCCAAATACTTGAAAGTTCCCGGTACGATTTCTTTGTTCGTAGTTTAGCCTTGCATTTATATTGATTCCGAGGTCAAGGTTATCATTTCCGCGTACTGTTGTGTGAGGATATCCAAGTAAGGTTGTATTTGGGTGCTTTGGCAAGTAAAACTTTAACTTAAGCTCATTCGAGTTGTAAGAAATCCGAAGGGAATCGTAGTCATACTTAATATGTGTTAATTTTGTATCTGAATGCAACTTTGGGTCAGCGCCCTATGTGTAATGGATGAATTCTTAAGAGATCTATTGCTATTATCTAACATACTGTTTAGTAGTAGGATAGCCAATTGAAGCCTGAAACTCTCAGTCGCTGCCAACCCTTTTTGAGACGGATCAATGTTTAAAAATATTATTGGCTTAGTAGAGACACTGTCCTTGACCTCAATATGTATTCTCTAATTGTGTTCCTAAACTTAGAGGAATTATGACAATGTTGTTCTGTCTTATTTGAAAAATTTATTTCTACATTTTCTTCCAATATTTGCAATTTTTTTTTTCGTATCCGAAACGTGATTGAGCGTAGTTGAAGCGTGCTTACATTAAAATTATGCCTATTCACGCTTTTAGAAATTGTTTTCACCGTAGGACTGGAATTTTCATGTTCAGAACGGAGTAATAAAAAAATAATTGGTCCAGTTTTATATTTCTCCTTAAGTAGCAAATGTCTTTAAGTGTACGACTAGGAGAATTCGGCTTTTCATCAATCTCGTTTCAGATGTTTGCGAAATAATTTTCTTTAAGGGATATCCATAATATTTTTTATCGTGCAAGTTACTTGGTGTTAAGGTGTTGTCGAAACGTCATCAGCTATTTTATTTCGACGATATTTTGATTAATCACCCTATTCCTTTTACTAAAATACGTTTCGCCATTTTAAATTTCTTTTATCTCATTTAATAATGTCAACAGTTATTCTTCGGAACTCATTGCTATTTCACCTTGTTATGATTTATTTATCAAATGTATTCCGAAGGTATCTTAAATTTTAATTCATTGGCAAAAATTGTTTTTTAGAAGTTTATCATAGAAATAATTTTACTCCGGTGCTATCCATCACCTTGCCCAATTCCAATAATTTTGAATTGTCGATTGACCCTCTCGTAGGAATTGAAAACTCTACAAAGGACGTTTTCTTTGAATCATATATGGAGCCTTGTAAACCTCATTGTTTGTGTTTATTAGAATTCTTATTCATTATCTACTCTTTTAACACTCCTTTCTTATCGTGGTGTAAATGCTCAAATACCATGCAATTAAAACTATCATTTCCTGTCATCTTTTGTGAATGGAGTTACTTTAGACCGATCGTCTTTATTTATATAAGTTCATAAAAAGCACAAGGCCTTTACAATGAATCGAAAAACAACAAAATTGTTAACACATATGCCAAGAGATAAAAATTTAAGATTATAAATACGAGACATATATTATAAGGAAAGAATCAAAATAAATTTCTGTATTATTAACGATCAGTACAGTTTAAAATATTGGTCTAAGTTGAATCCTATTATACAATCCGAAATCCGAAAAAGGAGAAAAGTATAGTTTATTACTATATGGATGAGGTAAGCGGCAAATCGATCGTTTAACTACAACTGAAATTCCATTTTAATCTTCTTAATTCTGTTATTTGAGTCAAATTATGATATCAACTCAATTGATATGAAAATATAAAGCCTAATTATGTAGGTATTAAGTTGGGACAAATTTGTCCCTGTGGGCAGCTTATAATTAGAATAGGACGAAGGATAAACTAACCAGAATTTATTAAATTCATGGGACATATATGTCCCTTGGTCCTTAAAGAGTTAATGATAATGTTGTATTACAAAAGAAATGGAAAATTATAGTACTTAAGTCGTTGCATCCTTTCTCTTTTTATTTTGGACGGAGTTGCACCCTCCGTGGATTTTGTTTAATGTTGTATATCCATCTCTAGGATCGACTTAAACCGTTCAAAATGGAATAAAAAAAGGAAAATCTGCAGGCGCCGCGAGCATCAGTAATATTTCGGTTAGGTTGCGTCTTCCGCCGACGTCCTCCATTCCTTGTGGGATAGTTGAAGTATCCGTTTGTACTATTCCTGGGTCCTTCCTTGGCATGGATCGTGGATTCCTACCTCCCCTTGCGTTTCGACGCATTCTGCCCGTCAGCTGTTACCCTCTTACAGAACCATCTAGAGGTTTTTTGTTTCGTTCAAAAATTGATGCTCGGTTGGAGCGGCGAAAGACGAATTATGGGGAAAATAAAAATCACAATTTTCAAATACTGTGGAAAAGTACAAATTGTTCTTCTTCTCACGAATTATGGGAATTTTATCCATTTAAAGTTCCTATTTGTTATTTTTTTCGCTTATTTTCAGCTTTTGCGCGTTTCGAAAGGGTAGGTTCATGAAGAATTCAGGAGGATGTTAATTTTATATCGAATTCCTCGACTTTCACTGGAGTTGATGAAGAAAGGGTAGTGATTTATTGATGTGCGGAGCTGTTTGTACGGCTTGATTTCACGTGCTGCGTATCGCGATACATTTCGTATAAAATGTAGTCTTCCTAGCGAAAATTTAGAGGCTGAGAGAGTTTTTTTAAAGAATTATTCGTTTCCGAACATGTGTGTACGCTCCAAAACTATAAATTAACCCACATTTCTCATACATCGGCTCGGTTCAGTAGAGATTTCTCTTTTATGTCGGTGAAAGAACGTTATGAATTCCTACTTACTATGTATTAATTTTCATACACTTTGTAGATGCGCATATTTTGCTGGTTAGCCGCTAGTTAAATTTTAATGGCATTCTAATGAGCTATTATTACTAGAATTTAAGCCTTTTAAGTACATGTGAATGTTTTTTTTTCATCAACTTAAGTGGTATAGGCATAATAATAAACCAGTAATACTAAAATTCAGGACTATGCGAGATTAAAATGTTAATGTAATTTACCATTATCATTAAAATGGATAACTTAGTTTTTAACCTCATTTTAAAAATTCGTCTGAATTTTTTTTCCATATACCCCTGAAAATTCGATTGATGGTTAAACTTAAATCTAAATTATCTAAAATCCAGATGAACTTCAAACTTTTAATTATTGGGCCATTTTACGCAATTTAACTCTTTTACTCGAGCCTCTCATTCCTATTAGGTACTATACGAAATAGATTTTAATATTTTCGGAGTCGAGAACATTTTCCGTGAAAGTTTGTGGAATTAAAACGAACGCTTTATTCATTCAGTTACTTCTAAGCCTGTTTTTGATAGAAAAACGCTGACAAAATAGTTCAATCAATCGAAATTTTAAGGGTGAACAAGTTTTTCTAATTTGTTTCTCATTTACTTTGCATGTCCTTGATTTTGAAATCCTTTGCTGGCTCTTATATTTTCGATAGTCTCTCGTTATTATGCAACATCATCTTATACTTGAGGTGAATACGTCAATCTTTAGTCTTCATAATGATTTTTCGTATATTTGAATAACTAGTTTCTTCCTCTTTTCAGAATATCACATAATTCCAAATTATCGTTAAATTATTTTCAATGCATTGGAGACGATTTTACGTAATTTTCCATTGGTACACTGCTGACCAAAATTAACGCAGCACCTCCCTAGCAATCCTTACGGCTGGTGCTGCGTTAATTTTGGCCAGGACTGTACATCGTACTTCATTTAAACTTAAGCGATCTACTTTTCCTTTTGTCCAACCATATTTTTCCACCTTGTTTAATGTTTTAAGATATCCTTTATTTATTACGTAGCGAAATCACCTTGGGTCTTTTCCAAAATTTTCAACAGTTTATCGGAGGAAATTCCCTTCCATCGGAAAATTACAGGCAGATTCTTTTTTCGATATTTTTATCTATTGTAAATTTCCCAGCATACTACAAACATTTTTGCAATAACGTTCACTAAAGTGGTCGTATTCATTGTTTTATCTCTTATTTAGCAAGATTGTTCATTTGAAACGATTAAAATATTACCGTTTATTACAATACTTTTCTGATCAACAAAAGGTCCTAATTAAAATGGTTTAAAGATCGCACTAATACTCTAAGTAGAAATTAAGTCATACATTTGTTTTCACCCACAGAAAATTATTTTGTTTTTTTTGCATGCGGTATCTTTAAATTAACAATTTTGGACATATATTTTACAGAATATAATTACATCTTCAGCCCACAAAGATGACCTATGGAGGTGTATTTATCCTGAAAAAATGCTTTTAATAATAGATTCTCACTGATAAATAAATTTTAGGGATATAGAACATAAAACGTTTTTGTTTCCACACAGATATCATTTCTTTGTGATGTCAAAAGTTACTATTTTTGTTGCAACTCAAATGGTTACTATTTACCTTATTTAACCAGCCACTGGTTACTATTAATGGCAAAGACTTTTTTGTTTGCTTGCACCAAAATTTATTTCATTTCACTCGTATGTGCTCTTTAAACTCATCTTTTTTATAGGTAAATTGTAAACGGTGGATTCTTTTGTAAGAGAGTGCTCCTAATTTAATTCCCAAGGAAGAAAATTGAATTAACTTTAATAATTGGGAGATCTCTGCCAGTCCAGACTTTTTTAGTGTCTTTTTTATATTTTTCTCATCTTGTGCTACAGTACTAAAAATATATCTGCGATTCACCCTGGAAAATGCTTAGGCTTGCGGTGCTATACGGTGAATAAAGTGCCGCAGTTGAAGAGGATTTGCTGGAATATTGACTCGTACTTGCCTCGATTCCCTCTAATTCGTCAGTGGGTCCTCACTTCCCCGAATGTCATTTCCAATGCGGCGGCGCCCCAATCTGGGATTTTGCGGGGTGTGGAACTCAAGGGCTTCGTTAATTCTATTACAAGCTCCTGAAAAAATCCCTGCGGTTTTAAAGGGTGTCGTAAACACGGGCGGCGAAAAAACAAATGCGTTTTTTCCTTGGACCCGACTCAAAGGACGCCGTCCGCGGTTTTTTTTTACGGGATGCCTTCATGTCCCTTCAAATACACTCGATATGACTGCGACGAGAGGAGGATATGTCGAGTGATTTTTTTAAAGCGTCGATTTCGGTTATATTTAAATATCCGTGTTTTAAGAAGGTTCGGATTAACAGCCGATTTCCGTTCGACATGAGATTAGAGCTTCCGCTATCCGGTGGTGGTGGTGGAAGATGATCCCTTAGTTTTACAAGACGATTACAAAGTATTTGTCGAAAGAGTTTAGGCGGGTTCTATGAGGGGTGTATTTTTATTTATAATCATATTCACCTTTTGAAAATATAGCAAAAATTGCCAGTCTTGATTGAAAAATCAAGTCTGATGATTGATATCTACTACTAATATATTATTTCATTTGTTTAATATATAATAATTATAATTTATTTAAATGATTAATTAATAGTTAGCGCTCTGTTCTCCTGCGGAAATTTATTTGTAATGGTATTTTTTTGACACCGCGTATATATTCCTGGCGTTATGTATTCCCTCGATGCATGCTTTTTTGTTTCATTTCAATAGCCAAATGTTAGTTTTATAGATTTAATTATTTCAAGTATTATGACTAGCTGGTTGATAATCAGTCTAAAACTTAAATTAATGTCATGTGGACAGCGCGTTTGCCTTTTGTGAAAGCGGTCTGGGGTTCGATTCCCGGTGGGAGCCAATGTGCGAAATGACCTAAGCTGTCGAAGCACTTTTAACAATACTACTACTACTACTTAAATTAATTGTGAAAAAAGATGACTAAAGCATAAACATTTCATATGGACCCAAATTTGTTTGAGGATTATATGGAAGGCTTAAATTATGATCAATCCATTTGCATATTTTGCATTTTATTGGAAGAAAAAATTATGAAGAATTCATATTGCCAACAAAAGTTGAAGGTACGCTAATTTAAAGCATAATATTGTCAAAATGGCAGTTAGGCAAAATATTTAATGCATTCAATTATTGACTATTGCCTACTACTTTTCTCACAGTTTAGTTTCAATCGGGTATCGCCTTAAAGGAATGGGCATATTCAAAGGTAATTCATGTAAATTCTGAGTGGACGGAGTTAAGGAAAGCCTACTTTTTCTCATATGACACTTTCTCCAATAATGCTGGGCAATTTGGTCCACGTGAAATAGTGCTGGTATCAGTTACAGAGGTGGTCCAACATTGTCTAGAGCAGAGTTTTACAAACTATGTTTCGCGGAACACTGGTGTTACGCTGAACCTGAATAGGTGTTCTGCGACAATTTGGAGTGCCAATGGAGAATTGGAGAATAAAATACATTAAATGATTCATACATTCATTGATTCATATTTTAAGTTTTTATTACAATATTATAGTTTTATATTTAAAAGTAACTCCGAAATAAATAATTCGTTGTAATTAAATGATTTTTTTAATTTTACAAGTAGAATTACCTAACCTAAATATAAGCTTAGTGTTCCGTTAAACTTCTCAGGTTTGCGAAGTGTTCCATTGCAGAAAACGTTTGGGAAACCCTGGTGTAGAGGGAAGTTGAGAGTAGACGGGAGGGAACCATGCGGTTCCAGGTAAACACCCTGTACAGTATCCCCTCGGGTGTGTTTCGCATCAGATATTACCTATGGAAGCTTATGGAAATATTCAATAGGTTTGTAACTGTATTTATTGAAGAAATAAATGCAGTTGTGCTTATTGTAATTCTGGTGAGCAGCGAGTGTGAACACCGAGAGAAATCGACCAAGTGTTGCAACCAAATAATTTCTGAGAAATTATACTGCTATTTCCACTCTCTTTTTTCGTAGAGACTTGCTACAGCAGACGAGCTTTTAAATCTGATCGGGAGTTTGGTACCCATACACTTATTGCCACTTGCTACTATCGTCTTGCAGGGTAAATAAAAAAACTGATGAAGTAGAATAGTAAATAGTAATAAAATGTTAAAAATATTTCGTCTGGAATTTCTCTCGTTAATTTGTTCCGATATACGATCCTCATAGATAGTTTAAAGTTTTTTCGTGTTCCGTTCTTCTATTTCTGCATTTAGTAAGGAAAAATGTTCGTTGTTTGCCATATCGATTCATAATTTCTTGCTACTTCACTAGTTCACAGTGGCTACAACTCTTTCTATAAATACAACTGTGAGATAATCTGTAGGAGAAGATTATCCCTCTCAGGAAAAATAGTTGTAGGGAAATTGTAAGCCGATTACTTAATTAGTTTTCTCAACTCAGCGACTTTAAATCCATTTACAAAACCCTTTCGTTGAGTCATAGCGGTGAATTTCCTTTCCGGGGCGCTTCTTTCATCTTAGAAAGTTTGCGGTTCTCACGTTAGATGGCGTTCGTGTCAGTGGAAACTTACGAGAATTGCCTAAACAGGGAATCTCGTAGCTTTCATTTTTTATTCTTAATATTGTGCGTAACTTCAAGCCGTTATAAAATACCGAAGAATATATTTATTCATTGTGAAGGATGTCAATTAAATTTGTGAAGAAATGTTAGTAATTAGAAATCCGAATGTCTTCGAGATAATGTATATTCTGTTATATAAATGAAACCATATTCGCATATCGAAATACATTGTAAATAATTAATCTCAAAGTGAAGCTTTTCCTATTAATTACAATTTTTGTGTTCCGAGACACAACAATTTTGATTTATAAACCCTCCCCAAAGGGAACCACAAGTTCTACCGAAATAGTTAACCAGCTCTACCACAATTAAATACCCAAATGGGGTAATAATGCATGTTTTTAAATGAGTGATAAAAAGTAAAAATATCTTGGCAATAATTTTTCCTTATGTTTACGAAGATGAATTGATAACCTTTTTTAAATGGCGAAAATTTTTGTTGTCGGATCATATAATTTGTCCACCAATATTCAATAATACTACATATAAAAATCTGACGTGGCCAGCACATGACTTTCTCCATATATAAGTTGTAAATATTTATCTACGACAGTATTTTCGAACTCTATATTCAATCTAAACTTGGAAGAAAAGTGATTAATTTATATCATATTATCTTTATCTAAAGCCGTACGTTTTTTATATACTGTGGTATTTCATAAATAATTTTCTTCCATTTGTATACTTCACAGGTAGCTTTTAGTTTGATGATTAAATGTTTACATTACGTCACTTGATTGCGCGTCACAGGTATCTTTTTAACTTTCGTGTTCTATCGGTCATTCCTCTTTCTTAACCATATTGGTACTTTACGTGTCTATATTTTAACAAATTATTATTTATAATATCAACTCACCATTCATGTTATAAATGTTAAGATTGAATCTACAAAAAATACTCCTTGATTTCGCCAAAGACTGTGCACGTCTGTTTATGGCCAAGAGCCCTGAAAGTTGAATAAATAATACATAAAGTAATTTTCTTTCAAGTTGACCTCTTTTGATGGTTGTTTTTCCATTTAAAACCTGTCGCTAAATATTCCCCAATACAAATTACTGCGTAGGTTTTTGCTACAACTCAACAATCGACTTTATGCTGTGGTACTGCGTAAATAAATTAAATTCAGATAGCTTCTGATACTGATTTTTATGGAATATCACCATGTCAAGGCCCACACCATCGATTTTATAAAAGGTTTCTTAAGGTAGTACTGATGAGTTTTGGGGCGAAAGTGGGAAAATGCTTAGCGGAGATGACCAGTTTGCCAGTCATGTTTCAATCTCGTAATTTATAGAGGCCGATGGGTTCGGAGTCTGAATGGACCACTAAAGAATCCGGATCCGTCGGCTGCCGTCTGAAATCGCACCTGTTTGTTCCACTTATGAAAAATTCGGAATCCGACCTGAATTTCTCTTTCCGCAAAAAAGGCGAGAGTAATAGCTACGCCTTTTCTTTGCGATGTCTGCTCTGTGCGGATATGGGAGTTTAAATCTTTCGTTACACTCTTTTGTGAAAATAACGTCTATGATTTGGTGGCGAATTTGGGTTAAGTTCCTACTACTCTAACGCGAATTTGATTCTCTTTCCGCTGCTGGAATATTGGTTTGAACCAAAGAATTGATCGGATCACCTGAGAGAGGGGATATTTGTTACCGCAAGTATTCTTGTAGTCAAATGGCTCGTTTTGTGATTATGTTTATATGAAGAGAATCTTTCGAATTAGGTAGATATTTGTGATCGTACACATTCACGCTTTTCGACTGGTTCTAATTGATCTTTATTTATATTATATACTAGTGCATTTAAGTTGAAGTTTCAAAGTTTAATCTCTCTTGCATGTGTAGGATTTTCCAGCCTTTGGATTTTTTGCGTAAGGAGTTCCACGACTTAAATAAAGTATATTAACAATAATACCCACGAATCACATTTAAACAGTTAAAATGGAGACCTGCTTCTACATAGTCAACACAGAAATGACTCGCAGTTTTATCTGTGTACTTACAATGTTTTGTATCTTTATAATTCCTACACTACGTACTATAATGAAATAGGACGACACTAAACATTGAAAATAGGGAATACAATTACTTTAAAAATAAAAGCAATTAACCCAGATATACTAAATGTTTCATTTTTATACAGCCATGTATGGAATGCACTTATTTTTATACATACTATATTTTACCCAAAAGGTCGGATAGTTCATATACTAGACACGTATTCCTTCTGTAGCTCCATGTATGCATATCAGCATCCTATAGATTCTGGTCACAACCACCGCCAACATGGTTGATGAATCTTGATAGCTTCACTTGTTCCATGCCAATTTTACGGATCTAAGTCCTTATGCGTGACAGTGAATTCTGCATGACTCTTTTCTTGATACTGGATTCCTAACGCTCTCAAAAAATATTTGAATCGCGTCCTCGAAAATTTTAGCTGTTATTCCATGTCCGTATTCGTAGTAACATAGCCCCTCTCCACCCTTAGGTGTACTTGAATACCGCTTTCAGTTGTAATTTAAATAAACGCTCCACTCTAGATTGACTAGATTGTTCTTTTGTTTGCCTAACAACTCGGCAATAGTAACTATGGCATATTTCTCTGATTCTTGTTGAGAAGGATATTTTCACTGCTCGTCGTTGTAAAATGGCTGCCATAAGTACTTTATGAGAAATATCCCCCTTGTGTTTTCACTGAATCTGAATAAATTGTCTTTGCGTGACAGCAAAAGAGGGTTTCAGTGATTCGATTTTTATTCTTGATACATCTACATCTACATCTACATTAATACCCTACAAGCCGCCTTTCGGCGTGTGGCAGGGGGTGTAAACACCAGTTGAATCTAAATTACTTCCTTATTCGATTATTGTCACGTATTGTTCGCGGAAAGAATGAATCTCTAAAACGATTCGTCCTAGCATCTATTTCTCTTAACTTACGGTCATTATCGGATCGACCGACGTAGCAGGGGGGTTGCATGATACCGATTGTATCTTTGGAAAATGTAGTTTCCCTGAATTTATTAAGCAATCGCAGCCTAGCTTCCAATCTCCTTTCTTTCAAGGATTCCCAACCTACGTCTGAGAGCATTTTTGTAACGCTTGCTTTTTTATCGTAGCATTTCTTAACAAAACGAACCGCTTTACGCTGCACTTTCTCGAGTTCGCGAGTACACGTTTCATCCGCCGGATCCCATATACTTGCCGCATATTCCAGAAGGGGTTGATATATCGGGATCGTTGCTTCTTCTGTGTCTTAAGATTTCTAATCTTTTGATCAGATACAGGATTGATCCGGAGGTAGAAGTACCATTGAAGGATTTACGTACAGCGAAATAACCCTAAAAATAGTATTTTTCATACCATTCCATAAGAAGTGATCAAAATGAGTGTCATTAAGCAGTGTCATTGATATATCAGCCACCTCCGTGTTATGAGGTCTATAAGGTCTTCATTAAGGCGAGATTGAGACTGAAAGTTTCTTCTTCCGTCTAACATTTCGTCAATGATATTATAAACAGAAAAAAGTTAGGTGAATAGAAATAGAGAGAAAAACTTTAGGAGGAGTGGATGTAAAAAAACCTAAGGTGATATCTTAGGATTAAGATATTATCACAAGATAGATAGTAATTAAAGGATGCGTTTTTATCTGTCCAGCTGCTAAACAATTCGGGAATATATTCCATTCATCAAGAATGGTAGCAAAGATATTCGAATTCGAAAACAAAATTTTTCCCTCCGATGAAGAGAATGGTTCTTCATCCGATTTTGAAAGATATCTTTATTGCTTTAAAATAGATGTAACTCGAAAGAACGTCAAACTTAAGCTACACTGTTTATCACTCACAATAACATGGGGTATCGACATCGGTAATATTTATGTATGATATAAGAAACGGCTTCGTCAAGGGAGTAGTCAATAGAAGCGAAGAAAAAGTCCGCGAGGTCTGATTCTTTGATTATACAGCCCAATAACGTTAGCATTGTTGATATGAGCGCTATAATTCTTGATGGATTGTTCAAACCCAATATTGCAAAGACACTCCAGTATTACAATCGATGCTATTTTGCATTTATTTGTAAATATTACCGAAAATGTAAATAAATATAGTGTATTCTAAACCACTGAAGGAATTGCAATAGTATCCATACTTCGATAGTGCGGGTTTCTTAAACTGAATAAAAAGAGACATGATAAAAGTGTATGCATCTGCCGATTTATTGAAGGTTAATTACTGTCTGCTACTCGCTTTAGTCCGCTGGTGAATCGATTGCTGTACAGTTCCCTCGTGGTTGTCATACTTCATCCATATTCACTCGATTTCGGCGGCTCCGTACGTTGAGACTCTTCAACTCTTTTCCCCTTGCCCCCGCCGCTGCGCCTCCCGCTAAGCTCTAGTCACGCCGGGGGAAAGTGCTGGGAGGTCCATCTCCAAGGAACATTGTCCCTGCATTATTCAAATGCGAGCATCGCCTCCTCGGAATCGAATGAGGTGTGCCAGACGGTCCATAACGATCGGGTGCTCTTCCGTTCATTTTTTCTCCCGTAAAATCGAAGCGATCGGAGATCGGCGGTTTTTGTTGATTTTATTTCTGTTTTCCCACAGTAGATCGTCGAGTAGACGTCGTGTTTTGGGTTATTTATTAATTCTTAACTGGATATAGGTTGGCATCAATCGCATCCATTATGATAGATTTAGATTTTAGATTTAGATATGTACCCCGCGAGCCGCCAAAGGCGTATGGCAGGGGGTGTAATACACCCCCGTTATTCATTCATCCCTATTAGCATCTCTAATAGCCTGGGGAAAAAACGACCAAAAGTAATTATCCGTCCTTGCGATTACTTCCCTATAACGCTTCGTCGATGCCTCTCGGAGATCGCGTTCGCTCCTTACTGGGATAATGATAAATTCACTATAAGAAAAATACAATGAGATATTTGAAAAATGACCTGGATATCATAGGAAAAGTCTATTACTCAAACCAAAATTGCGCGATTTCCTAGCTGGAGTATGTTATAGTTGCTGTAAACCATTATCAGAAGTGTTATAGGTAGAGATATTAAAAACATAATAATAAAGAAGTAACACACTTGGTAATTAAACAGACTATTTACTTTTTAAAGGTAACTAGTTTCGTCTACAATTAGCAATTTCCTACTAGAAAAAGAGCTACATGTTAGTACCAAAAATTACAAATATTCATCTTCATCTAGGATCTCATCACGAAACTGCTTGCCTTAAAAAAATAGATACTGTGGAAATTATCAAGTGTTTTGCCTCTTTATTATGTCGTCCTTCCGTAGTCGAGCTTTGAGACATCAAATTTAATAAATTACTATAAGAAGCATGGTTAAATAACTTAGTAAAGTTCCAGCAGAAACAATAATACATTTTTGGTGAAACTTTCCTAAATAATTTTCCATGCTTCCTGTAACGGGGTTTCACCAAGTCAAGGCTTCTACGATTGAATTTACTTAAATCATACAAAACAGGGTTTTGCTAAATTTCGCATCTTCCATTGTCTTCTAAGAAGATAAAAAATGACATAAAAATAGATACACACGCATGTAATGACTAATTATTTAGCATGACGAAAATACGTGCGTTTATTCGAGCGTAATGTTTAAGGGGACATCTTTCTTCTATTGTTGGAGAACCAGTGCGACCGTGACGAGCGAAACGAAGGACGAAAAAGAAGGGAAGTTCGTGACTGTTTGACATCATGTGACATCCTTCCCGTGGTTCCTACGTTGAAATTGATTTCCCACGCACACTTCCTCCGCAGCAGGACGTAGAGCTTCTTCGTAGTTTTAAGAGTTGCGACACACGAAGTTTTCCCAAGATATCCGTATATTTCCCTCGTAGAAAGATTTGAAGCATCACGCGGGAACACATAACGGGGAGAAAGTGACTTCCATCGGTGAGGTTGAAGGGGATAATAAGTTTCTTCCGATGAGCTAAGCTGTTATAGCTTAAAAGGGGACTGGTTTATGAGAGAGGAAGGTCAAGAGGTGACTAGCCATTGCGTTCTGTGTTATCGTGCTATCCTAGACAGGTGTTCAGGTGGTACTGGTTGAGGTATAGCCTCAGGTTGTGTTCACGTTTTCCAAGGAAAGAATGTGGGGTGATTTTCCGTAAGCCCGCCTCATCTCGCATAGTAATGGGATTGAAAGCTTTTGTGTACTGTTTTGTAAGCTCCTTCGTGGCTCAACTTTGGTTCTATTTTGACTTCACGCACAAGGCCAAATCCTCCGAGACCTTGGTCTACATTGTCATCTGTTGTTGGATACCGTAGGTGCGTTATGTCTCGGATGTTTACATTTCTTTTACCACTGAAATCCCTCCCGACGCTTATTCTTATTGATTAGACGTGTGATTGACACTATTTCTTTGTGGGTGAACATCGGATGGGTCCATACGTCTTGTAGCACCGCCTATTGAAGGCTTTGCTGATTGAGTATACGGTGACCTATATGTATAATCCATAGGAAAACAGTAGTAAAACTTTCGGTGAAACTATTTTCTTGATATTAGATCTTATAATGATATGTAAGTTGGAAGCAATCACATTTTTACATATTTCCGTAGACAAACCTGCTGCAATATGAGTCAACATAAGTGTGTCAACACAAGGTCCTACTATTTTCTTTTATTATAAACGCAAGACTCGTCAGCTATCATTTCTATTCGGTGATTTCAGATTAAATTTGTACTTGTTTGGGTGCAAGAAACTTAGAATGTATTCCTTAGTGGAATGTACTAAAGTATCCGAACTTAAAAAAGCATACACAACCCGTGAGCCAGTATTTAAGTTGGTATTAATTAGGTAATAATTTGGACTATTACTTAGAAAAGTTGTCTATTTATTTTCGTTTCCGCATAGTATTTATTCCAATTGCCGTTCATTGTATTCTTCATTTAGAAATCATATCCTTTATTATAGATTTGTTAAGGCTAGAAATATAAAATTGTTTTATTGATTAATGTTTTAGTACGAGATGGTACCTAAGACGCATGTGATGAACAAGAACGATTCAGGAAGCAACGCTTTCTTCTTTAGGTTGTTAACATTTTTCTGTAATAAATATCCATAAAGTAATCGATTCTCTCTTGTTCTTTTGAGTGCTTAAATGCAAATCCAAGATTTCAGTGTGCTGGTTCATCGTTTCCATTACGCCAGTCGGTTGTGCAGATATCTATTGACACTTTCGTGTTCTATCGGACATTCCTCTTTTTTAACCACCTTGGTACTTTGCTTGTCTAAATTCTAACAAATTATTATTATTATTATTCCTAAGAATAATATCAACTCGACATTTAGATTATAAATTAGCGAATTTTTAAGATTAAATATGCAAAAATTAGTCCTTGATTTCGCTAAAATCTGTGCGCATCTGTTTATAGAAAAGTCCTGAGAATTAAATAATAAAAAATGTAATTTTCTTACAAGTAATATAATGCCTCTTCTTTTGATTGCTGTTTTACAATTTAACATACTGCATGTCGCTAAAAATTCCTCAATACACATTACTGCGTAGGTTTTTGCTGAAGTCAATTTGCTGCGACTCCACAATCGAGTTTCTCCCTGTATATTCTGTTTTTAGGCCTCATCCTGTGTTTGAAATTTCGACAGTGTTGTTTTTTGCTCTTTCGAGTGCACTCCGTCGGTTACTCAATTGTATTCTTCGGTGCTCAGCGGCGTGCGTCTCCTACTCGGCGGATGTGACGGTCCAAGAAGGAGAAAGTGAATCGCCTTCGCTAATTTCGCTCTCGTAATGAGTTCGCCGGAGGGAGTTCTCGGCTGGGCTTTAGATTCGCGACCCAAATTTCCGAAAGAAGGAAATGTAAATCATCACTTCGTACGCCGTAGCCGACGGTCAGAAATAATGGGTGACTGTTATTAAAATGACGCTTACCGTTAGTTTGCATTTTTTTATTCTCTGGCGAAATATTTTAATCGGGAGATAGGGTTGGGTTTTCGTGGGAATTTTTACAAGGCGTTGGACCTCGTCTTACGATCTTGCAGACATGCTGGGATAGTAGTTCAAACATTAAACCCCTCAACGCCCCAAGTCGTACTATTACGTTTGGCGTTTTTCTTCTCTTCTCCATCTTACGGAAGCGTTATGTTCGTATAATGTTGCATGATATACATATATTCTTATTAAGAAAGGGTCGTTCATTTTATATAAGCTTTCTGTTATTTTTATGTTTGTATATTGTATCAACTTAAAGATCAATACCATTATCCCGAATTATACACCCGTGATTATTTTTTAAACTGTTAAGTATCTCTCCCACTCGAATACAATATTCTATTTTTTCCCCCTAGTTGGTCTTTTATCATCTGCACGAATACAAATCACAAGCTATAAGTTTAGAGAAACCAAAACTTAGCAAAGAAATGGTTTAGGTGTAGCGATACGTCAGAAAAATTTGTTTGTGCATAGCAATTTACGTCTCCTAAAACTTATTTATTGATTACGCAAAAAGGAAATAGTCGCAAGCGAAATTGAGATAAATGTTGACATTTCCATTTAACGTTTGTATGGGGATGATATCTTGAGTGGAACTTAAGTTATTGCTATTGATTTTCAAGAGCGGAATTTGCTGTGAAATGACTGTGACAGCGAATAAACCTCATTGAGGCTTGAGGAGTAAACCTAAACACTGATAATTCATAATCATCCGAAGCAATGATTTAGCAGATGACATTTTAAATTTCACTTTGATTTCAGATTTTTAAGCTTTGAGCTTATGCAAAAATTTGTGCAATCTTCCTCAAATCCTTTTTGGTGGTTTGAATCTTTAGATAGCTATGTTTTCCCCGTGGACCAATCAGTTATAAGTGTCTCATAGATTCAGAGCTAATTAATTAGCTCCTACTTTGATTTTTTACCCCAGAGGCACGAGAGTTTTTTGCTTCGTATGTGGAGAATCAGTCACACTTGAAATCCTGCATTTCTTATAAAATAAGTTTGGAATGTGTTAGATCTTCCAATTACATCATGATGAATTCCGGAATTGTTGATGTGTTCCATATGACTGCGCACTCAGTTTTTTTTCTTTCGCGGAGAACGATCAAGATTTTCATCCCATATAGTCCCTGGACTTCAGGCTTTAGATTTTTTTATAAGGGGGATATAGGAAGAATTTTTTGCGTGAATACGACTTCTCGTCTGAATTTTCATCGTATTAAAAATCATTTGTGGTGTATTTTTCGAATTCATTCCTTAACACTAAAGTTATTGTGTTTCTATTAATTAAATAAACAAAGTAAACGAATTTCTACATAAATGAAGCTCAAACATTCGAGTAACAATTTTCCTTGCATTTCACAAGAGGAGACCTTAATTAGTGTCATTACTCAGAATACTCATACTTGAGTAGCTTTCATGTCATCACAACCGTGAATACACTGTGGCAGTAATAAATAAAAGGTCAATTTCTCCCTATCCTGAACCGAATGATAAATGAAAAATTCATTCATTTCATAAAAATATGGTAAATATGGTCTCGAGCATTTTTCCATCTTGGAGGTGCGAATCAACGCATAGTGCAACACATGAATGAAACCCAAGTCCCAAGTTATCTGGTCATAATCCATATAGTACGTACTTCAAAGGCACGCCCGATTGTCCTGAATGTCCGTTTAGGAATGTGGTTCCCTAAGTCTTCGTTGGCAGAGCTTTAAAAAGACGTCGATGGAAGCTGTGAATGATTGTAGTTCCGACCCCGTACCGTAACCTCGACAGGCATTTTGAAAAGGGAAAGGTAATGGCCTCGAGATTCCCGAGTTGCCTCATAAAGACAGATTTATAAGCTGCCCGCTTCTTTGTAGCGGTCTCAATCATTACCGAAATTTCGATCCGTCAACAGCTCGACCTTACCTACGTCTGCATTCAAGTTCGTCGTTCTGGAAATGTCTTCGTTCCTTTTATTGTGAATCGTAAATGAGGAATGTAGTGAAAATATATTTCACCGAGGACAGGTGCGTTACTTCCGTGAGTCATGTCGAGTGATTTTGAAATGTTGTGAATACCTTTAGCGAAACAGGATATGCTAAAGTGGTCCAAATAAAATGTTTGAGAGTGTCTTACGAATTATGCTACTCGTTTCCTTATTTGGAATTGTTTTCGAAGTTATTTCATAATTTTTTTAAATGATCTTATTTGAAACTGTCGTAAGTCATCCGAAAACATTAGTACTCATAGCAATGACATCTGTGTATATCGCTGTAAAATATTTAAAAATTTCACTTCAAACTTAGATCATGATAAAGTTTTTTGTGTATTGATTTACAAGATCCATCAGGTACCTGCCAACCTGACACTATATTGCTGTTGTTGCAGTTACAGTGTTATTGTTAATGCAGTAAGATTTTCCTCTTCCTTCAATGCAAAACATCTTACACTATACACTCTGATGATGTTGGTTTATTATAATCAGTAATTCAATCAACATATTATAAACATAGATCAATTATTATTTTATTTATTCATTCAAATTACGCTGCGATTAGGCCATCAGGCCTGGTGGCAGCGGTGTAGGGGAATTACTAAATTACAAAGGATTGTCTGGCATTCGCCCAAAGACGGGAGGGAAACCCCTCCAAAAACCTCCCGCAGGCAATGAATTACTCTTATATCCTCTTCAGTCCTGATGTAGCATATATGCTACATGCGGTCTTTATTTATTTCTGGCGCTATCATCGTTTGTAGCGCGAGGTGACCGGGTGTATTATCTGCTCTACAGGGTGCGTTTCGTGATTTTGCTTCATTTTTTTTCCACGCTGCAATTGGCAGGTATCAGCACTAATTATAAGAGACACGTGTTTTTTCATCTCGCCATGGCAAGAAGAATCGATTTTAATTATTGTGATTATTATAATAAATACAAAAATATATTAATAATTACAAAGTATTTTGTACCTCTTTGTTATTTTCCTCTTAAAAACCTACCTATTATTGACCTAAGATCGTACATACGCAAATAAATGTCCTGCTTGAGTCCTGATGTAGCATATATGCTACATGCTGTAAAATGTAAATGGGCTTATTCATAATTTTATTTTGCAATATTTTGCATAATTTAAACCAATAACTACTCAATAATCGAAAAAAAATAAATAAAATTGTTCACTCAATTGTTGGGACTGAGGAGGATATATACAAGCACAATGGATAATATAACAAGTAAATACTCAATAGATGATACTACAACATTAATATTACAACTATTTACAAAAAACTATTATTATAATATCAATAATTATTGATGCAAATCATCATTCTTTATTGATGTTTTTTGTGCTACATACTGCCGTTGTTAATAATTGTCTTTGCAAGTAGAAAGTTGTTCAAATTTCAAGATTGACTATTATCACTTCCTGGGACGTAGTAAAATAATATTCCAATTGCAACAGAAATTACAATGGTTCTAGTAATGAAATTCAGTTTAAATTATCCATCCGTCTAACACGATCTCTTGTCTTACTTAATGAAAATATAATTATAAACTGGGGCGTTCGTTAAGTCGACGTCAATGCTTGAACTCGTTTGAGAGACGTCAAAAGTTCTTTCAATTTCCGTCCTTAAAAGATTCTCGCCTCCGTGGGAATGTCGGCATCTCTTTAATACACCTCGTATCCGTCATTATCTACGACTTCCTGTTGAAGCGACGTCTGGGAGGTGTCGAAGATGATGGTCGTCTCCTACGGCGGACGGTGCGTGAAATCCTCGGAAGAAGCGGATCAAAGAGTGAACATGGGACGAAAATGTCCCGACTAAAGTGAATTTCCCTGTGACTGTTTTCTTAGCTCCTTAGTACTAAAGCGATGGAAAAATACCCTCTTTTCGGTACGCATATCTTTATAGTATGTTTTTATTATTTACGTAGTAAGGGGATTGACCGACCTAATTCTTTTTATTTCTAGTGGCGTCGTTTACCTGTGTTGTCTCAAAACCTATTAGTTCTTTCAATAATGGAGTTCATTTTATACTCGACTTTCAGGTCTTACTTAGGATGCACTTTCGTGAAGAACACTCGCGGGATGGACCTGGGAAAAATATTAAGATAACCTTTTAGTCGTAGTTCAGAAATAATTTTTATTTTCACTAAGTCACAGATTTGTAGAATCATTGATTTTGCTCGTATAGTTTATTTTAATCACATCGTTACAAAGCGACATGTATTTTTTTTCTTTTAATAATGTGATAAGGACGTCCTCTGGATTTAAATTTAAGCAAATAATTTGGAAGTTGCAAGTTTTTTAGACATTTTTACACTGTAAACAACGTATATGTTAGGTACCCGAATCAATTACTATTTCTTCTTAAATATTTGAATGTATCGTGGTTTAGTTAGTATCAAGATATCTGGAAAACAGTCAACAGTTAGTAGAATTTCTTCGCATGAATTCTACGTATGTACTTTGCGATGAATAAATAGTATCACGTATGGTGGCTACCTTGCTGAGTTCCTGTTATCTACCGATATGGTTGGCGTTTTAGTGCCATTTGTTATACCCCAGCTAGACCAGCATTACCACTCTAGAAAAATAAGGATGAAAACGTGTCTTACTTGGGCGATTGATATTTTAATAAACATATCATACGCTGGTATATCTAAGAAAATGAAACAAAATGCATGCGGCGAAAATTCCCTTCCGAGTTTAGGCGGAATATATAATTTTAAGATATGTAATAGGTATGATCTGACCAGACTTTGTTGAACTTCATTTGATAAATCTATAGGTTCTTCTGCCCTAGCAGTATTTACCGAAATATTCTAATTAAGACCGATTCATAAATTGTTGCTAACGTTTCTTTGATTAGGACAAAGTTGCCATCCACAAAATTGTCTTCATCCTTTTAAATAATAGCTGTATTGGCGCAATAAAAGCTTCTTTTGAGAAAAGTGGAAAAAATTCATCCGTTTCCTTGATGGGAAACATCCTATTTTCTACTTGTTGGTACATGGCCAGGGTTCTTTTTATGGCGTTATATTATAATACTCTCTCATTTGGTTTTTTATTAAAATCTAGGTTTTGCTCTCAAGTACACATAAAAGGAATTAATCGTGTTGTGGAATTACTCTTTCATATCCGCTAATGCCATTACAACGTGAGTTCATATTCCGCTTGAATGAACGGATACGGAAAACTGTTTGATGTCCTTATCTGGAAAAGGGGTGGAAATTGTGATCCGCAAAAAATCTCAGCAGGAATTTTAAACGATAATAAGGCGGTCTGTGCCATATATTCTTTCTCGGACGGGCTTTCTCCGTCCGCTTTCTTTCCCTTTTTTCCTCTGCGACAGCTTCCAGCCCCAAACTCTTTCTTCCATCTCGCTTTTTTACGCCCACTGATGATTTTCATTGGGGCCATCTGCTCACCTCTTTTACTTTTCGGATGGGAACTTCGTTTAAGCTCTTTGATGCCAATTTTATATCTCTTTTCGATTCGGCCTGCTTTCGTATCAGCGGTCGGATGTGGAGGAAAATGCGCTCGTTGGAGTCTCAAAAGAAATAAGAGGAGCAGCGCCGTCCGCGAGTACGCTTATGTATTTTGTTGTGTAATAGTGATACATTTGTGTGTGAATAAATTGGAATGAGCGGTTATCTTTCAAGTACTGATATTTAAGGTCTTAATTGAGGAAAGATTGAGACTGAAAGACAATCTTATTCCACCTAAACTGTAGTCGATGATATTAATTTAAACACGAATAATGTATAAAACTAAATATAGTGGAGGGGAACACGGCTGTTTCTAAATAGAAAACTTAAGAAATGATACGAAATACGTATTTGGTTTGTCACTCGCAACCAAATTCTTTCTTCTTTATTTCCTCAGTCTCGGCGGTTTGTCTGTTGGTTGTTGTTTGTTCTTCACTGTCTTTTATGACACTCTCTTCATTTTCGGCCCGCGCCTTGCAATTGGGTGGGTGGTGCATGCTTCCGATGGGTTGGTCCTTGACTCTGCACTTCGGAATCTTGGACGGTTTTGGACAAGTCTAGGTTGCTTAATTTTTAAGTTTACTTGGATTTGTTCAACTTTTTAATATTCTGACGGTGGACATCTTTGAACACACTGGGGTGCAAGGGGGTTGGGTGGTTTGTTTTACAGTTTTATTCATTGACACTACATCCCCTTCTGTGGGGGTGTTAGGTTTTACATCGGAAATGGCACATTTTTGGACACTCTGGGGTGCACTAGAGTTGGGTTGTTGTTTTATTCATTGACAATACATCCCCTTCGACAATTCGAATTTTTGAGACAAACTGTCCTTTAACCCTTCTTCCCAATAGGTTGCAAAATACTTATGGCTAGGAGTCATTTCTTAAGTTTTCTACGAATAATGTATAGGTAAATAGAAAGTATAACTTTAGAACGGATGACGTGAAAAACCTAAGGTATTATCTTATGGAAAAAATTTCCTCAGCCGAAAAACACCCACAAAGAAGGGAAGTGGGGAAAGCCTGAGAAAACCTACTGATGGTGCTAGCTAAAATATCTGAAAAAGCTGTGTATTACGTTGAAATTACAAAAGCAGCACTATGCAAAATTACGTAAAATAAAGTCAATAACTTATAATGTTATAATTCAATCATAATGAAAAAATAGAAGTCACAAGGAATTAACATTTCAAACATAATACAAAACATTCGAAAATAAAAACCCCGTGTTGGAATACTGAGTAGAAGTAGTACTCTTGGAAATAATATAAAAGTTGTTGTATTCAATAGAAGTAGTACTCTTGAAATTTTTCGGGAATTTAAAATAGTAATTAGGGTAAATGAAAAATACAGCTTTTTGCACCTGTACCTCAACTTTCGTTCTCCCTCCTAATGGACATACTCTACCATCCTTGCCCGAACTTCGTGGAAGGTCCTCATGAATGAAAAGGAATAATATTTAAATTTCCATAAGATTTAATTCGAAAAGACAGGAACGAAAGCTTTTCTTCCCCTAGTGAAGCCCCGAATTTTCGATTCGGTTTTTAAATTTTCTTCTTTTGTTTTTCCGCTAATTCATCAGCCCGAAGGCTGGTTGAATCCTCATCCAACACTTTTACATACATAATCTTGGGATCGTATCTACCCTTTTTAATGCATTATCAGTTGCGTTATTTACTATAAACCATTTGGACCCCTGTGCTCGTTGGAACATAAGGAGATGCATTTATATTCCCTTATATTTTCTATTTATGAAGACAACGGCGCTACTTATGTGCATCGTTTCAGGTCGTAGGGAACGAACTGAAAGACAGAATGGTCTCCAACTATTCAGTAGGTTTCTCAGTTATAAACGGATCATTTTCGTCTTTTAAAGGTCTTCCTGTCTCGCCTTGGCCTCGAAGAGTCTTAAGTAAATTGTTACTCTTCCATATTCATGTCCGAGAAAAGAACGTGGTGCTCTTGTATTTGATATCCACCGCATTCCTTGGCCCGTGATACCAACTTTCGTAATGTAATAATTCGTGGAAGAGAATGTTAGGACGTGTATGTTTACTATTCCGTGTATATTTACGCTTCTGGCCTAAATATCTGCGCTTTCTATTTCTATGGATGCAATCTATCTAAATTGATGGATAATAGGCTCTTCGCTTGCTTTAATGCGTTGTTAAGATTGTTGAAAACAGGCTATTCGAGAGACAATAAGGTGGGTTTCTTGTGACGTTGGTGTGTGAAGAATAAGCGAAAAGTGCGGTGTCCTGTCTTGTTTTCTCGGAATACCGGGGAATGAGTAGAGGAACGACAACAAAAACGGCTATTGGAGATTATAAAACTCTAATAAGCTATATTTTTGATGAGATGATTTCAATTCAGTTTTGTTCTTCTAACAAAAGTTGTTGGAGCAATAGTTCTGTACTGCTATGCAAATGCATGCCTAATTTAGTGTCGAGAGGAAATGAAATTGATTACGTAACGGTTAAAAGAAAAAAACCTACCCATATTATTTGAATCTACCAGTATTAGTTTCAATCTCACTAAAAACTTCGACTGTTACCGATCATAAGTGTGATAAGGGCTACAGAATAGATTCCTAAATTGATCAATATACACCTCCAGCGGTGTCTATAGATTTACAGGTTGTCCACGCTGTAGAAAAAAATGGTGGTCCGAGATTTTTTCATTTTTTGAGATTGTTTTAGAGTTTTTGGAATACAAAGATCCAATTTTGAAAGATAATGTAATCAATTGGAAACCGTATATGAATTTTAGACAAAATAATTCAATAATAGTCAGGCTAGGGGATCCATAGAAAATTTGGAGGGGTCCGTGGGAAAAGAAAGTTTGGGAACCTATGGGCTACAGAAACATCCCACCTCAGGGCTTTATGTCTAATCTAATTCCTTGATCCCTCTCTTAAAACGTTAGAAGTCCTTCTTTAACACCAATAATGAAAGTAGAATGAGGTCCACAATGAATCGTAACGTATTGAAATTTGACATTTTAGAAGAAAATGACGAGTAATAATTTTTAATAAAGATAATTTCTCTCGCAAAACCTGCCCCATAATCCCCTCCCGGGCTACTTTTTTTGTCCCTTGGCGTAATAACCCCCATCCATTGGATGTTTCGCTAATGGGCAAGAAAGAGGTCCATCGCTTGGTCTGCGGTCTCCGTCTCTGGGATCCATGGGAGGACGATGGATGGAATCGGGGTCGATTTCTCACGACGACAGCCGCACTTTCGTCTCCTCGGCTCGTTTCCGTTTCCTCAGCCATTTCGACTCCCCTCCGGCTAAATACAGGATTATGACCGACTTTATGGACTGCGCTTGTCCAGAATAGAGATAGCCATAAAATAGATTTAATCGCGATCTCGCTTTCATGATGCAGCTTTACCTAAACTTTTGTATGACCTGATAAAATTGTCCATATATGTACGAGTTTTTCCATACCTCTGCAGCGACTAAGAAAGTGATTTCCCCAACCCCTTAAAAATCCTGTATTTCTAACTTGCGGCTCGCAAACCGCACGCGGCCTATAAGCCGTTCTTCCTCGGAAAATTTTCATAATTAATTTTGAAATTCGCAATAGTTTTTAAACTAATTCCCACTGGTTACGAAGAGGAAAAATTACAATTGTATGATTTGGAAGATGATGACCGGTCAAAGTCGAAACTTGTTATTATAAACTTTCTGTGTTAACTAATGAGTAAGCTTAATTTTTTTCTATCCAAAAGACTGATACTTGAAATAGAAAAAGCAAATTATTGCCAAATTTTCGCTAAAATACGAAGCACATCATTTAAACATCATTTTGCAAACCTTGGTTTGTAATAGTAGTTGTAAACCTGCTCACTTTAAATACCATTATGTCGTAACAATTATCTCAAAAATTTATCTGCGATTGATATTAATTAAAATTATAGCCATGCACATCCGCGACCCGCGGTCATTCGTTCCACATTCCGGCATGCGTTCCTCTGTAGGTAAAGATATGAGTACTCCTTCTTTACTTGAATCGTTATGAATAGAATAATATACGTACTTCCTTCGAGGAAGAAAATTCGATAACAGTGGATCGGAGAAGCAAGTCTTCTGTGGAAGCGAAGAGAAAGTTCGTAAACATTATTACGTTTCGTTAGATATCATCTAATCATCTTTCTGTACACTCTCTATCTCGCACTCATATAGAGTACAATCGAATTATATAGAAACCTGCTGAAAATGTCTACTTTCTGAATGCAAAGCAAAAGGAGACATAATTATTTAATAATTGAATGGAAAAAATAATTTTGTAAAGTTTTGACAAACAAAGTTATTACGCTTTCCATTCCTTGCTGGAGTTCCACGAAAAGAAGACTTCAACACTTGATCTCATTTTCATATTTGCGTTACTACTTATTTCGCTGCCCTTAATCGATTGTTTGGTAAATATTATCTGAATTTTTTAAAATCACATTTTAAACCAATTGTCCCGAAAGAAATACACATGCAATACATTTACACTAATTTACAGTTATCCTGATGATAAGGAAACGTTTAGCAGATAAAAATTGCGAAAAACTTGCTTTTCCATATTTTATGCGAGAAATCTCTCTCATCAATTCTTGGGAGATATCCACGCAAGGAAATTTTCTTGGAAGAAGCGATTGAAACCAACTTTCTCTACTTACTCCAAGAGATGCAGGAAGAGCGCTGTTGTAAGGGGTTATCTGCAGACGGAGGTGATACTTGTTGCTTGCAAATCCTTTCTCAGCGCAGCCGCTGGCGAAGAATCCGGGTTTATCGGAGGCCTCTCTTTGTAAGGAAGATCCTCGTTTCTTCGCAGTTTACTCTGGGAAGAAAGCTCCTTTGTGTGCGTAGATCCTTCGTTTTTCATCCTAGTTCATCTCCGGGAAGTTTGCCCCGCGATCCATAAATTCACGTTTTTTCGTGCACGATGAATAATTCCATAACCTTCAATATCTTTGGTATTAATTGTTATTTTACATTTATTTTGCGTATTTTACATCCTGCCAACCGATCGAATACCTACTTATCGTGCGAAATTATTGATAATTATATTAACTGCAATAAGTACCTTGTATCTAGGATAAGTAACCACTGTATAATTAATTCCAAATAAAATATATGAGGACTCCAGCATCTAGGGATGAAACATACCGTTTTATACGCAATCATAACAATTTGGCATATTTAAGTTACTAATTTACCAGACCTCATATTTTTATTATGCGATCAGCTTATCAACATTATAATGATTTATAAATGAAAAGATGTGAAATTCGCTCTTTTACATCTCTTTTCTAATGGAGTCCTGCAACGAATTCTAAGTTTGTATTAATTTCTTAAAATTTATTGTGAAATGAAAATTTTAAATGCTTTTCAAAGGTTAGGAAGGAGAAAGAAACTAAAATTGCCAAGCGTTTCTATGAATAATTAAGTAGTCGTTAAATATGACATGCTGTCTTAGTTCATGTAATCGAGGATGTACTAGGAGGTATTTATTATTATATACAAATAAGTTCTTATTCCATATTTTATCCGTACCACGGTGAATTAAGGATTTCAATCCTGGCAGTTCAACAGTAAAATTATCCTCAAGCAAATAAAATCTTCTCAAGGAAATTTAACGTTTAGTATCGCTAAAGTTTAATCTCTCGATATTTACTTCTAGTTTACGGCCCTTCAGTATTATTCTTTACTTTATGGTGTTATCCATGTACGAAACTTGATGACAGTGTATCGTAATATCTAATCGGATCATCGAAAATTTTAAATTCTACGAAATTTATGCTTTAACTAAGTGACTCGGAATATCTCTTATGTAATACTTCAGGTGCTGCTAAATATTATTAACCCACCTGCCATCAGATCCACGAAATAGCGTATTATTAAATTGGACGAACTTGATATGTTTTGATAAACTTTGCATCATCCTCATGTGACTAACGAAGACGTCACTCCCTTTCCGGCCTTAGAATCGCAATATCCTCTGATTTCCATGCAAACATCATCTGATAGTGCTTGTGCTTTTCCAATTTCGTCGTTGTAGATGAAATTGATTTCGCAGCCGTAGAATGTGCTCAGTGCTGCTTCGCCTGCGTTGCTGAAGTATCCTCTTAAAGCGAATAGCAATAACCTTCTCCTTTGCATGATGAGCGTGACCTTTTTTGCAGAAGGACGTAGTCGTTGAAATCCTGTCTAGTATTGAGAAACACTCTAAAACGTAACACCTTCAGGTTCTCTTGAGGCGAAAAAGAATTTTCTAAACACAAAGTTCATCGGAAGAACTTCACTTCTTAACAACGGCATCTTTTCAGCGAACAGTATCACTTTTCAACAGCTAACCTTTACCACACTGCACTGAATTACTGCACTTAAGCACCTTATAACGTACGGTTCGCACACTTGAGCTGCAGCTGTAAAGTAACTCCTCAGAGGAAAAACATCTGCAATGCATAGCGGTGCGTTCCTCCAAGTAGACTGAGCCTTTTTAAAGAGCGATAACACTTGGGGAATCCCATCCCTAGTTCTGCGTAATTTTGTCGAGCATACTTATCTGTTTCCAGGAAGAACCGTCGTGACCAGAAAAAGGACGTTTTATTCATGACGGGACGCCGGAAATATCACGTAGATGCATTGCGAAACCAATTACTACATTTCCAAGGTCTTCTATAATAAAAGGCTATAAACGTGTTATGGATACATGCTCACAATATACATATTAACAGTCATTATCGGATTCATCTTTGTTGCTTTATTTATTTTCCGGATTTACTGTTCAAAATGTTGTTCTCCATTAAAATATAACCCCCAATTTCAATTTTAATGAACTTCTCAAATGTGAATGAACTATATAGCTAAAATAACCTGCTATTCCCAGTTGTATGATAGACAATTATTAATTATCGAAAGGATTATTCTAAAATATACATCCCAATGAGCCGAATCATTCTGTTCTGTGAGGGAGGAAGTTATGGTAAAATTATCTTCAACACAGTTAAATTGAAGTCAGTCATATGCCACATTTGATTGGATCCGTGTTGTATTGCCATTGTCGTTGTTTGAGAAAAACGATAGAGTAACCAAAAAGTAGGAAGTAGTTGCCAGGGCAGATAGTAACTTTTGGTCGTTTTCCCGCGAAGTATTAGAGAAGCTTATAGCTGTCCAGGTTAGATAGGGATGTCGGTGTTTTACACCCCCTGCCACACGCCACTGGCGGATGGCAGGGTTTAAATGTAAATGTAGACTCCAGCATTGAAATAAATTGTTAAGAATACATTTAAAAACAGATTTCGACGGATTTAGGAATATTCTGTTTAATTTTGGCTGTAAAATTGTTAAGTCTCGACAAAGAGTTACTTATACTTTCTTAGAACAAATCGTAACTGCGATTGGCGAACTGTCATTGTTTACAAATTTTTATTGCAAAACTTGTACAGATCCATATTAATAGATAATAATCTATTAATGTGGATCTATACAATTTTTGCAATAAAAATTCGTTTATGATGAAGTTCCACCATGAATCGCTCAACCAAACTCTTTCTATGATTGTTTGTATTGCGTTTTCTCTAATATTTTAATCATGCCAGCTTTATTAGCGTCAGATGTAGGCTTATAAGTCTTAATCTCACCCAAATAAATAATAGTTTGTTGGTATATTATCATTATCTTATAAGCAAACTTAAGGACAGTTGAAAGTGGATCATCTGAATGACTTGGGGTTGAACTATTTAATCGCACTATTTGAACTCGGTAAGAATTCGATATTCAGTAGCAGAGCGAAGCAATGTATACCAAAATTATTGATTCTACGAAACAAATAGGCAAGGAGTAAACGTATGCAGATGCCCAGACCTTTCTCACGAACTATCCTCAAAGTACATTTTTCTTGCAATACTTGCGGATCAATAATTCCCCATCCATGGTTTACATTCGAGGACCTATCGCTCGGAGCAAATATCCAAGAAGCGGCCAAGATATATATTTAGAATGCAGGTTTATTCAGGATTGCTTTCCCATTATATTCTTCGGGTACACCGATCTTCGTGACCCCTTTGAGGAATACTGCGCAAACCGAGGTCTTCGTACCATATTTTGTTTTCGTCCAAAAACGTCTTTCTTTCTTTCCGCAGTTTGTTTTCCCTCTTCGAATAACGCTCCTCTTCGTTTCATTTGTTTCTTTGCCGACGACCCCGACGACTGGATCCTTCGGCGCACATGACGTCTTTTCCTGTCGTCTTCCGCGTCATTACTGCAGACCTCGCAAACATGAGCGAAACGATGGCGGAAAATCCTCGACGCTCGTCTTTAAGCGCGGCTTTAAGGAATGTTTTAGGTCACAGGGAGGAAACTGGGTTCCACACTCGGGTATCAAAATTATTTTGTTTGTCAAACTTTCAGTGCAACTCCACAAGGGTGACGAGTGAAAGAAAAAAAATAGGAGTGTTTTCGTATTCAACACGCCCTCAGCAGTTGACTGCAGAGATAATATAGATGTTTTTTCTTTTCATGTAATTATTCATCAAGTAAAAAGAGTCATCCATGAAGCACTTTTATGGCGGATTGCTTGCGATAAGCAAATATAACAAAAAAATTATAAAACTAAACAAAATTCGTTACCATTAGTTACAATCAATCATCATCGAGTCTTTATCAATGAGTAAATGTAAATATGTTTTCAGATACTTCCTTGGGAACATTATGGAAAAGTTATTTTTCGTTTTATTGCAGTTATTTTCTCTTATAAAATTTAGGGAATTATAAGTACCGAAATAAATTGGTGTAGGTAGGTGCTAAAAGGAATTATTTTTGGAAGATATTATTAGGATTGTTTTTCATTTCTGTCCTAGTTGCTTAAAGTTCATTTTGAGAAATAACATGCTTCGTTTCTGTCTAATCAGCATCTAAAAAGATACATAAAGAAAAATTATTTTTTACCCCCCTGAAGAATACCAGTTTGTTTATTATTTTTGGAGTGATTGGTAACTAAAGAATCCCAGTTTCTTTATAATATTTGGATTATTGGTAGCATAGTTGCTTGAATATATTTACTCCTTTGATTCTACTTATTATCCAAAAATGTTCAACTCTTGTGTTTAATCGATCCATTATGATTGAGTTTCCAAATACGATACTATTGATATTGACCACCAACAACAAATATATTTGCAAATAATTGTACGTAAATATTCCATAAATAAATGCATTCTGATATGTAAAGGAATCATTTCAAAGTGATAAAAACAAAAAAAAATCACTTATCTTTTCCGTCTTCTATTTTAATTTTCATGGAATTCCGCAAACCCTGGAAAATAATATAGGACCCATATTTCGTAATTTCGGTTTCCTAATTGTTTTATGGGATCAGTCGCGCTAATGTTCCTTTCGTTTCGCCTAAAAGCCCCCGGAATTAAACACTTAATCATCGTCGACGCGCTGAATTCATTTCTGGCTTGATTAACGAGCAGCGTTATTTTCTCGTTTGTATAAACCCTTGGCTATATTGCGGTGCCCCGTATCGTTGATTGGCGGAGAAAATTTCCCGCTCACGTAAATTACGACTTATTTAGAGTCGCTCTGGAACAGAAGTCCGTAAGATGAGATACACACTTCGAATTCTCTTACCCTAAATGCGGAAGCGTTGCGAAATGGTCGAATTCGATCCCACGTAGAGTACCTCGTCTTTTATCGTTGCTCAAGAAGTAAGAGGAGGACGAAATTGGAAGAAAGTTGCTTTAATCAGGGAAACTACTTCAGACGAGGCGAATTCGTGCTTTGATTAAAATTTGACAATGCGCTGTAATTGCCTGTCGGCGAAATGCCCGTTGTTTTCTTGCAGGTTCTGGCTGCGGTACTTTGGAATGCGAGTCGAGGATTTCTTGAAGGAAAGAGGGAATAGTTCTATCATGTTCCTTAAGCTCTTTCATGTTTCCTTTGGCCTTTACGGGGGTTCCGTCCTTCCTCCGCAAAATAAGGTTCAGTTTTCTAATTCCCAGTAATTATAGGTTTGAAATCTCCAGTAAGTACTTATTCACTCCTGAAGAAGAAGAAGCATTGGTATCGAAGTGTGCATTGAGTGATATTAAAGCGCGGTGTCATTTCTCAATTTCTCCAAAAACCGGTGAATGAGACGATGAACGCCGACAAAGACGGCTATTCGATATCTTAAACCTCTAATCCTTTAACAGCTGCGTTAAAAATTTTCTTTCTTTACAATTCACAGTAACGCAATGCATACAAACATTTATTTTTCCGTAATAGAGCATGTTCAGCGTTTCGGGAAAATAACAAATTATCTCCAAGCAGCTGTGGCTGTAATACTTTGAAACTCCAACTCTCAACCATTTGCTACCAAATGAGAGAACGAGGTTTACTGAAGATGGTCAGGAATGACGTAGTTAAAACTTATTTTCGTTGTTTTAGTCTCAAGGATGACATGACTGATTCCGGACTATTTCTTCGACTCTGTATCAAGTTCCTTCTAGTTTTAAAAGTTTTAATTTATTTCCGCAGAATCTTGTTATCATTACGAAATTCAAGGTTATTTGGATGGGCAATTCGTTTTGAATATGATTTTTATTCACAGATAAAAACTTGGAGAATGCTCCTAGCTACCTCGAAACTCCTTTCTATCATAAAACTATTTTAATAATACGTAATACATTCACATTTTTCAGTATGTATACTGAAATGGAATTGATGTTTCGTCAGAAACAATCATAATTGTACAATCATACTTTATTGTATGTACACTCCTGGCCAAAATTAACGCAGCACCTCCCTAGCGATTCTAACGGCCGGTGCTGCGTTAATTTTGGCCAGGAGTGTACATATTTTCATTCTCTGCTCTATTACATATATATGGCATTACATCATGATATCACAAGCGCATAAACAATAAGTTAACATATGTATTTTCTATGCAATTATGTTTAAAAAATACATGAATGCCATAAATACCTCACTTTACGTATTTTTTAAAACGATTAGAGAACTCCGTTATACTGATTCTTACAAACGAAAAACAGTGCACCATTCTATTCACACAAAACGCAACTTTTTAGTTAAAATCGAAGTGCACATTAAATAAATTACACCACTAATAACTTTAATGAAAACACGATATACAGAGAATTAGGGCTAACCTTAAAATTCATTGATCGAATAATAACATTTTCGATCTAAATTCTTTTCAATTCTTTCAATCCCTGAAAATTAAAAACCAAACTTTTCTCTCGGTTTATTTGGTAAAATTGAAAATTATTGTTTCTAAAATTTATCGAATCACTTAATCTTTGGGTATATTTTCACTGAAGCGATTTCTTCCTGCTTATGTAATCCTTCCACCGGTGTTGCGCTCTGTGGTGCTTATTTGCGGTCAAAACTTCCCATAATGAACGGGTTTGGGTCTGGCAGTTGGTGTTATGGAGTATTGGGGAAACTTTGGGTCTGTTTGAGGGGATTTGAGGATTATGGAGATATCCACCGAGATTTAGATCCCGAGGTGGAATAATGCGATTTTGTATGGAGAAACACTAACGAGGAAACAGTTTAACAGGAAAGTGCAATGTGTCGTTCCTATCTGCAGGCATCTACGAGTCATTTATTTGAAGGAAAACTGGTTCAATTAATTTCTGTATATTTTTATGTATATTAATTGATGATTTAGATGGGCAACACGATCTCTTGTGTAGCTTAAAGAAAAGAGCTTGTTTTTGTTTTTAATCCGCTTTGTTTTTCATGATCTTAACCTGATCTTCTGAGATCTGTTCGATATCTGTCTCATAATATAGTACACGGCCCATAATAAACATTTTTTCCAAAATAAGAAGTGCGATCATTAAAATACGTGTTCTCTTTCTTCTCTGAATACAATCTGAACTTTTTCTTTGATTTTACTAGTTATTCCGTCTTTACTCTCGCCTCATACGTATTGATTATGTTTATTATTTTTTCAGCTTTGTTCTCAGCAATTCGTAAGAACAAGTTTTAGCATGGAAGTGAATTAACCCTTAGAAAAGAAGATAAAATCGTTTGAAAAAATGTTTTAATATTTTTTCGTTAATAATGGAAAGTTTCTAATATTTATGATATTCCTTAACCTTTTAACTTCCATGAATATCTTCAGTAGTAATAATAATTTTTGTTTCATTGCTTATATACACAGAGCAGTATATTAAAATCTAATGTTATACACTTTTAAATTTGAAAACATCTTCTTGTTGGCAGGAACAAATTAATTGCATGTTATGAAAATGGAGAATTGCCTTGTTATCATTTAATATAGAAAGCAATTGAAATAAGAAAATTATTCATCCGCAGAAAGGATTCCCCTGAGTTAAGATTAAATTGGATTGATTTTCTTCATTCCTTTTTAATTTATCATTTTCCTTTGAGTAGTTGCTCCGCAAATAATGGGACTGTCTCCTAATCTTCATTCGCATTCATAGTTTTTCATTCTATTTTCTGTCCGATTTCTTCTCTTTCTTTGACCTCTCTCCTTTATTGATTATTGATCGCAAAATAAATTTTCGTGATAATAATTCTTAGAAATGAAAATTCTATCTCATAAAAGGAGCTAACGCTAATTTATCATAGAGAATCTCCTTTCAGCTGCTACTTAATAAAACGTACAAGCTTAAAATCGAAAATAGAAGGGGCTTTGTTGAAATATGAACGGATGGAAAGAGGTGACCTGAAAGGGAGCAATGCGGGCTCTGTGAAGGCCGAGGTCAGTTCTCTAAAGGTCATGATGGGCCAAGGGAAGGCCAAGGCCGTTTCCCTTAAGAGGTACTGAATTTTAAGGGGCCATAATAAGGAGATGAGTGTCTCATTAATCCGAAGAGGTTCCGGAAAATTGAGAAAATCCTCGCTCGAAAGTTTGTTTGTGTTAGGGCTTCCAAGCAATAAAAATGGGTCGCATTAGCTCCGATAATGACTTCACGGACTCAAAATAATAAGTAGAGATTTTTATTTATCCTAAGTGTATTAGCTACGAAATAATCTCCGGTTTAAGTGTAATATTGTTACAATTTTTAAAAGAATCGTTGCTCGAATTTTGTGCAGGTTACGTAGATTTATATGCATCCTATTTTACAGACATTTATGTGGATATATACATAGTCCCTTTTACGTCATTCAAAATACTATTAGACAAATGTAAAATCGTTGGTTTAATCGTAATATTGTTATAACTTTTCTAGGTAGTTATTGCTCGATTTTCTGTCGATTAGCTTTTTTCAAGGTTAATATTTTCGCGAAAATTTTCTCCTTTCATATGTATTATTTAAATTTATGCTAGAATATCGTGAGGAGGGTTTTTGATTTCATAGTTAATTTTGATTTTGGTGAATTTTATGGTTTTTCTTAAATTAATATAAAAATAATTAGATGGATAGGGTGTTATATATTTGTTTCGCTTCAGAATGATGTAAATCAACCCATATAATAAGGATATATTTCACATACGTTGGTGAATTTATTCATGAATCTACCTTTTAGTTTTTTTCCTATTACTTCAGTGGAGATGATTTACAGAATAAAAATGGACAACCTACCTGGGATGCATGCTTTTACGTTAATGGTCTCGTAGGTGAGGTATATCAAGTTTATCACCCCTCAGAACTTCCCCTCTTCTCAATCGTGGCACCAATAGAGCAGTTACATCATCCTCGCCGCTATATACAACCTGTCGACGTTTAAATCCCTCAACCACCATTCCATTCATACTTTGACCAATCAACGGAGCCAAATCGGTTGGTAAAGGTGGAAAATATAGAAGTCTCAAAAGGATAAGGATCTGCCATGAATTGAGTGACTTGATAACATATTTGTAAAGAATTGTGTAAGTCAAGGTATCATATATGTTTGCCAATGCGCTTCGTCCTATTTTATACATCGTAAGCATAGATTCGCTATTGTTAGAACAAAGTTGTCTCTTATCCTTCTGTGGGCACCTCTGTATTTTTCTCATACTTTTTCGTCATCAAAGTTTCTTAAATTTATTTATTTATTCAAAGATTCACGTACAATTTTGAGATCATTTTAAAGTGAATACAAGCAACATACAAAGGATATAACAAATTTAAAAAATAAATACACATGACTGTACGAAATAAAAATAGGCAGAATATAACCAAAAATAAGATAGATGAATATATACAGAAAGCGATCTAAACAGGAAATTATTTACCAGAATCTATGTACAGACATTCTAAATAATGCTTCAAACTGCAGACTGAAAGGGTCTATGGAGGGAGGTAGGGAGTAAAGAAGAATTAATTTGGAAGTCTATATAGTTGAGCAAGGGATAATATGAATGTAGGAACATGGAGAAGAAGAATCAGGCTAGTTGCTCTAGGAGGAACATGGTACTCGTACCTAATTATTGAGCAAGAAATGCATTTTGTATTATTAAAGCGTACTAAACAGGTCTGCTAAATCCGTAATGCTTGTATTGGAATTTTTATGGATGTTGGAATTTTACGGATTTAGGTACGGTACGGTGTGTTGAAAGGAATTAAGAAACATGCATACATCTATAAAAAAACTGTGTTCCGAGGGTACACTGAAATGGCTGTAGTTCTAGCTCCTATCCTGCTGATAGGGTTTCTAAATTGATTATTCCACATGATCTCGAAAAGGAAATAATATACGAGAAACTGCACAAAGAGCACGAATTTATATAAGTTCTTGTCTGTGGTTTCCGATTTTCGCATCAGCGAGTACTCTAGCTGTAAAAGAAAATCGAAGCAGTTTACTTCGAGAATGTTCTAAGCAGGCTCGGAGAGAATACCCAATCGTAGCCGGTAATTTTTCCACTAGAGATTGCACCGAAAAAGGAAGGCAGTCGCTTTGCCAAGGTATCGCACCTGCGACTCCAATTTTGCGGAAAAAATTCTTGCAACCCCTTAGCGAGAGAGACGTGATGATGTTGACCTCCATTTCAGCGCACTCGAGCCCTCGGCGCGTGCTTCTCGAGAGGAGACGCGAGAGGTCGCACTCAGAGCCCCCCATAAAGGTCGCAGTTCTTGCGGAAAACACACTCCATTGGAGAAAAAGTGCACGCATGCTCCGGAGCGACCCTTGGTCTCTCATGGCGACCTTTAATGAAAGGGCACTTTGCCCTCACGGAACATTTGTCCCTGTGTTCGCTTCCCAGGTAAAACACCTCCTCTCTGGATGTTTACTATACTTTGGTGTACAATGCAATGCACATTGCATATTTCCTATATTTTTTAGGTAAATGAGAAAATCAGAATATTACGCAAATAACATACTAATTCCTCATCATTACCCCTCCTTTCTTTCTTCCAATTGATATGTTTTATTTACTTGTAAAACAAAATATTCTATGTGTTACGGTTTCAACAGAAAATATTATTTTTATACACAGTCATTCAGGAAGGAGTCTCGGGGAAACATCTAAGCTAGTATTTTTCCGTATAACAACAGATAATTTCAACAGTGGCCATTTACTATCTGCACTGGAAAGGAAAAGATTGAAATTGAACTTATTATTTATACACAGATGATTTTCTAGATTGATTTTAATATTTGCTGCCCCCCCAGTATCGAATTAATACTAAATTTCCTAAAAATTGCATTTACGAAATGCCTGTAATTCCTCCGCGTATAGTTGTCATACTGATTACTATATACATTTATGTTCTATTTCCTCCCTAACGTGACCTCCCTGGAATCGAGTATGGTTCTGGAAAGAATTATTTTCGCTATCCGACAGCGCTTCTTTGTATTGTAACGATTTCACCTCTGTAAAACTCCATTTTTTCTTTTATATAAGAAAATAAATACAAACCGGTCTATTTGAAAGCGGATAATACGTAATGTCAGTTTTAACGAAGGGCTTTATCAGTGCGTAACGATTTCTATCTTTGAAACTATTTTATATTAATTCGTTTAACGCGAAACTGTTAACACTAAATAACTGATTAAAGACAAAACGACAGTTTTGACGGAAAAAAATATTGTTCATTGTAACAAATGTCTTCGTAAAACGAACCGGAATTTGTGATAATTTCAATAAATAAGAAAAAGTACCATATTGCGTTTTACTTATTGTTTAAATTTCGCGTTCATAAATTTTACAATTATTTTATAAACAGTTTTGATTGCGTAGTTAATTTATTTTCTAAGTTCTAGTTTTAAAGATTATTTTCTTATTTAACGTGTAATTGAGTTTAGATTACAACGTTAGATCCCATAAAAACTTCGATAGAAGACACAACAAGTGCTATGTATGGAATCTGTGGATGTGGTAGGATACCTTAGCTTGGATTTCAGTTACTACGAATTTAACTTGACGCGAAATGAGCAGGTAGGTCCTACTCATTACCTTTTAGCCGAGTTTCAATGTCCTAACCTTTGGATGCAGGTTTAGGAGTCCATTAGGAGTAGAACACCGTAGTTGGGCCCATTACCTGAGCGGGATGAATGCAAGAGGTGGCAGGACCAAGAACGAAGGGAACCACTCCCAGAAATAACCCCTTTAAATATATATTTATAGACCTAATCCCTCTCTTCACACCCATACCATTTCCTTCTTTACCTTTCCCTTTGAGGAAAGATATTTTTTAGTCGCACATCCCATAATCTCGTATGGTTATTACCGACTCGCAGTTGTTCTGTTTGGATATTACCGTATTCGATGTTTTCTTCTCCGTGTTTTGAATGCAGAATCGTTTCTTTCTCCGTTATTTTGATTCCATTCCAATTTTCTCAAGGTTTGTTTTTTCGACTGTCAATATCGTTTGGATCACGCGAGGAAAAGAGACGTGTCCGGCCGTGGGGAAATATTTTTTTGATGTTATCCCCGTGGAGAATGTATTTTACGATGGTTATCCTCAGCAAACACCTTGTTATGTTTATGGTCTCCGATTTATTTATTTTAAAATACCGAAAAAACGATTCATAACAGTTTCGGAAATGTTTTTGATTTGAGAGTTTTCAATTGCCGATTGATTGCGATCAAACCTTTTGGATAGTTGAGCTCATTTAACTGTTTAAAAACAAAACTTGTCTAAAAATACTTTTCCCATGTTCTGTGGTTTGTATTCTTCAAAAGGTATAGTTTTAGAATGATCTTTCATTACTGAACTATCCTGTCGTAAAAAACGTGCTACTATATTTAGTATTTTGCTTCCTGTTCTTATTAGCTTATTATTACTTGTAACTGAGTTCAAATTGAAATCTTATGCTAGGATGTCTGCTTTTCTTCAATTTCCATGTGATGAATAAGAAGTAGCTGACAGATTAGTAGTAGACAGACAGATAGCGTTCTAAATCATCAAAGTTTATTTAAGGAGTTGATCGATTTCATTTTGTAACCCAAGTCGATTTATTAAATTTTGCTACGGAAGAGTAACCTCCATGGATAATAACTATCCGCAAAGTTATTTCGGAAATGCATCCTCGAATTTTTCGGCTATAACTGGTTGTCATGGTTTGTCTTAACGTTTATCGTATTTCATTGAAGAACGATCGATTTTTTTGTGTATTTATAGTCAACTTCCCGTGTATGTATTGTATTGTTTTCTACATTTATTTTAAGATCCCATACTTAAAGAAAGACGCTCATGATATTATGCTCCGAAGAGCATCTGTATGCATCTCGTAATTGTATTTTATTTTTAACAAAAATTCTATACGTATCTTCATACGTTCATATTCTAAATTCCTAAATCGAAAAATTTTTCTCCAAGGACCTTGTATTCCTTATTTTGTATATCAAATTGTATATTTTCTCTCTTTAGTTTTTGTTTTATGTACAAGGAATAAAAATAATTCTAATTCTTATACTCTTCAAAATTCGACCTTGGCCCCCCTCGTTTCCTCGAGTGGTTATTTAGTCCTAAATCTCGTATTTCTCGTATATTCCTGTTGAAATTACTTCCTAAAGATGACTGCTGCAGAAGATTTTTGCGATGACTCAACTGTCATCATTCATTCTAAGAACAATAAATTACAAATGGATCTTGAATGATTAATAAAAATAATCGTTCATTTCTACGACTATTTTCGAAAAGATATCGATGTAATTAGAAATCTATATCTTCGAAATATACGTGACACAGATATATTTTAGCTTAGCATGATAGCGTTCTACCTTGCATTTCACTCACTAGGATTTCCAGTTTGCTGTAAAACCAGTATGTCAGTATTCTACTATACCTCTCAGTCAGCACTAACAACATATTGAAGCTGTGGTCAAAGATTTTCATCTCCTAATAATTCAAATTTGTCTCTTGCTAACTTTAAAGATTATTTTCAAAATTACTTCTATACACGATACCTAAGCATCCGTATCGTTTCCTTTCCTAGTGAATCCATTTAAACCTTGGCATCTTTTGGCACATTTTTTACATTTATCTGCCTCCCTAAGTCCTTCATCTCCTGCTGAGTCCATTAACTCAGGGTTTCCCTTTGCTATGAAATGGGAGAAGCATTAGTCACTATGTTTTCCACGCGCGCCTTCGCTATATTTTCGGGCGCACGCCCGGATCCATTCCACCAACAAAACACGATACTTCACCAAAGTCGTCGGATCTCTCAGTATATAGCGGAACTTCGGTTGGAGAACGCCTCTCATCACGAATGAATCGTTCTACGAACAAATTTTCCGAGCAAAAGAGGTCTCGGGTGACCGACGATGCATCGAGAAACGAAGTCGCAAGTCGGCAACAAAGATTGTCGGCAAGGTGTCGGCGTTAGATCCCTAATTGTTATTCTGATTGGTTGAATTAAAAATGATATCAAAATCCACTTGTAGATTAATTACTCAATATTTATGCGCATTTGCTTTGGCGCTCATTGTCATCAGGTGTAGTATAAATAATTTGTAAGGCATTGTACATCAATTACAGAGGAGATTGCGTATTGACCAGGAGGCTTATCAGTGTGATGAAATTTGAAATGAATCTTACGCAAATCAATATTGTAAAAGTCTAAAGAAACTGTTATTTGGGGTCTAAGAATCTGCCAATTACATTCTACATTGAGTATTATCATAGAGTAAGGATATCCTTACTCTATGGTATTATGTAAAAGGCAGTTTTTTTACTTAAATATCGGATAACAAACGGTAAATTCGAAACAAAATAAATTCGAAAACCCACTGTATAAGAGTAACAGAAAATGTTTTTGTATATTTTCACGCTTATATTGAATCTTAAAACTGAAAAATAAATTACGGATTTGACACTCAGATGCATCAAAATTATTTTCAGATGTCTAAATTAAAATGTTTACTAATTACAGTTTATTCAGATTGTACGACTTAAGTTTTAGAAAAATATATCACAAGGAGAACGGAAATAAAAAATATCACGCAGATCCGGGACTCGAACCCGGAAAGGCCAATAGCTGGTCAGTCGCACTGAACTGCCAATAGCCAGTCGGTATAAAGGCATGCGTCGAGAACCTAATGGTTAGGTCGATCGATCGGCAGCTAGAAGATTCGGGTTCAAGTCCCGGTCCTGTAAAACTTTATTCATATGCGATTCTCTATGGGAATTTTCCCTAGAGAACGCATTTAAGCTAAAAATTACATTGAACCATTTTCCTGGGTATCTGTTTCTTTCGATGAAGGGATAGATAATGAGGATTTCATATTTATGGGTGGTTTTTAGGGTATTATAAGAGATTGTATTAATTTGCGATTTATGAGTGTGACAAGATGGAACGAACAAAATTTCATCTGAAATTTTCCGCTTTCTACTTTCAATTAGATCACGAAATGTTGTTGCGAGTCCTTATTGTGCTTTATACAGGCTACTACATCAAAGTGAGAATAATTGGCTGCTTTAAATCGCGATTTCTATTAGAGAAAGTAATCAGTTCTATATCCCAATTTGGAGACTAGAAAATGCATATATTTACTTCTTTGCAGAATTTATGGCCTCGGAAGCAAAGCTTCTTCAAAATTCTTCCTCGCCGTTTCTTTTGCGGATAAATCTTCTCTGAATAGAAGTTGAGAGTGATAAATTACAGCCACGTATTTAAGTCGAACGCCAAGATAAATCAATCCAGAAAATTACCCTCGAGGAATCATCCTTTGGCTTATTTTGCGGAATGACTCGGCTCAACTTGGGTTTTGAAAACCATATAATATCCAGGGTCTCATTATTATGAAGTTGATAAGATTTTTCTTTTTTTTAATATAATTTGATAAATAGTAGCACTTTTGGCTATCTTATGAATTCTCGAAGTTTTCTCACACCTTTCGGAAATATTTCCACTCTTCTTTTCCTGTATACCAATTGTTTTAGATTTAGATATATACCCCGCGAGCCACCAGAGGCGTATGGCAGGGGGTGTAATACACCACCATTATTCATTCATCCCTATTTGCATCTCTAATAGCCTGGGGAAAAAACGACCAAAAGTAATTATCCGTCCTTGCGATTACTTCCCTATAACGCTTCGTCGATGCCTCTCGGAGATCGCGTTCGCTCCTTACTGGCACTAACATTTCACTCACTTCGTCTATAAATTCTAAACGAATGAACTTTTCGAAAAGTTTCCGACGATATTCAAATCTTCTCATCTGTAGTGATTTCCAACCGAGGGACTCTATCATTTCCGTAACGCTGCTATCAAACCTGAAATCCCCGCAAACGAATCTGGCTGCTCTACGCTGGACCATCTCTAAATCTGAGACTAAACCTACTTCGTGAGGGTCCCAAACCTCACAGCAGTATTCTACACTCGGACGAATAAGAGAAAAATAAGCTATTTCATTGACTCTCGATTAGCATCCTCTCAACTTTCTACCAGTTAATCTTTGCATTCTATTCGCTTTCCTATCGCATCTCGAATATGTTCTTTAAAAGATAAGTTACTGCTAAACGTGACTCTTAGGTATTTATTGTCGTGCGCTAACTCTAATGGATGCCCTGAAATTTCCTACTGGGTGAGAATTATGTTTGTGGAGCGCGTAAAACTCATGGCAACACATTTATTTATATTTAAATCCAGCTGCCAATCTTTACACCATCCTGATATTACGTCCAGGTCGTTTTGAAGAACATTGCAATCGTTTTCTGACAAAATCTCGTTGTATATCAGGATGTCATCGGCAAATAATCTAATCTTACTCTTTACGTTATCTACGAGGTTGTTAATGCAAATTAGAAATAAAATTCAACCCTTCCTGGCCTTTTTGTGTAATCATATAGGCGGAAATTCAGCGATTAGGAAAATTTAATGGTCTTTCATCTGTGAGAATCAGAATATATCAACTTTTGATCCCAATTCAGACGTCTTTTACTGTTTGAAAATTGCTTTCTCGTTTTCATGGTTTAGTTTTGTCTGGACTTCAGCTCTGACGGACGTTTCCGTATCATCAGCCAATTCCCGTCAAAATAGGTATATGGAGGAAAATGTAGCATTTCTATAATTATCTCGTATCATAGATTCAGTACTGTATAACTGACTCCATTCTCTTCAAATCCTTTGCGACGTTAAGTCGTTAACAAGGATCCAAGTTCGTCCCTTCATGCCTGACATCCGATGCCAATCACTGCATAATTGGTGTGGTGGTTGCTTCCACTTTCTTCTGGTTCTCGGAATCGGTTAGCAGTTGCAAAAATTGAATTTAATCAATGTAAAAAATCCTTGTTGGAATTATATTACTCAATAAAATCCAGTTGCGCTGAGGATATAATCTTCCTTTCATTGCCATGAAATATTTTGTCAGTACCCTAAGGATGTTGTCTGTTTTAAAATGTATGTTATTCGTTGAAAATATAGTAATTATAAGTTGAAATTAAGTATGAAAAAATACACTTGCGTCTTCTGAGTTTTGTGCTATGTTTTCAAAGTTATTTAGTGTTTCGAAAGAGTTTGTTATTTTTAGCAATCTTCCAGTTCCCCTTTAAATGTCGTTTCCTCAGATTATCTCAAAATGAATCTATAAAACCAATTTCTTAGATTTTAATCTGCATTTCAACGTAGTGGTACCTTTATGATGCAAGGATTTTGTTATGCCTAAAGAAAGTAATTTCGTCAAGTAAGTTGTATGTGTTTTCCAACCCACGCAGATTAAAATGAAATTTTTAGCTCAATCCTAATATTTTGGTTCTAAAATGATAAACTGAGAAATGTATATAACATCTTTAATTGCTCAGTGCGTCAATATAAATGCCATTTACTATACGTAGTTCATACTTGATTGAATAATATGGTAATGTTCCTGTGATAACGAGGAATGTGTGAATTATACCAATGCATCGCAATATGCTTCCGAATTTCTAAAATAGCCCACTTTTGATATCATCCGCTTTGAGCTTTCTTGCGGCATATTTGCTCAGCGGTATTGCGCTAAATCTATTTCAGCTATTTTTGAACCCTTCCAAGGATTCCAGTAATTCACGTTCTTTTCATAGCTCATGAGACAGAGATGTGTTACAGACGCACCATCTCCGGTGGCGATTGTCACCTCTTAAGTCGAAATCAAGGATATAATTCCAACAGCCAATTGTGATTGTTAACAACCATTACGAGACATTTGCAAGGGAAGCGTGTTAGTTCCGGTAGATGTAACTCGTCCGTCGCCCCTGTCCATGAACTCCGGGATGACTCCAAGAGCGACAGTCAACGTTTTTAACGGCCTAAAATTAGCTCCGTTGCATTTCGCTTCATCGCCAGCTTCCCCTTGGACGCCCTTTCCTGCCCATCGCAGGCATTCGCTCTGCACGCATGCCATCAGCCTCTTGGCCAACACGCCCATCTCCGAAACAGCCTTTCTCGTTCGATGTTCCCACTTTTCTTAAGATTTTACCCATGACTTTTTACATCGCTTTTTCACCCTCACCCCATGTTTATCACATTTAAAACTCTCTTGCATTCACACTTCTACTTGTGTTAGGAATGTATTATCTGTTTTGCGTTTCGTTTTATTTTTTATCACGTATGCAAATGTAGGTAATCATTAATCATGATATGTAGGTAATTTTATTCATAATTATAAACATAACTGTCAAATTTAATTTTGTAAACAGCTTAATCAATCGAAGGAAAATTAGTTAATTACTTAATTTGTTCGTTAATTAAGTCTGAAAATGTTTGGAGAAAGAAGGTTATTCTCTTGAATAATAGTTATTTACTTTCATTTATGTTTTCTCCCACTAATTTCTTATCTTGAGACGTTAGAAACTGCAAAATACCTCTCTAACATTCTATTTTTCATGATATCCGGCATCCTTGATACTTTGTCTAACATAAAATGTTAATTCTAAAAATCTTCATTTATCAATTCTTCAAAATTTTTGACCTCTTAGTAATAGTGTACCTGTACCACCTTTGGGATGAGCAATCTCTACGAATTTCTGAATTTTAGCACTACTGCATGAAATATACCATCATCGGCTGTATCATATTTTCCGCTAAATGAACGCCAATTAAGCCTGGATTTAAATATAAATAAATGCGTTGCCATGAGTTTTACGCGCTCCACAAACATAATTCCCGCGCAGTACCAAATCTCAGGGCGTCCATTAGAGTTAGTGCACGACAACAAATCCCTAGGAGTCACGTTTAGCAGTAACTTATCTTTTAAAGAACATATTCGAGATACGATAGGAAAAGCGAATAGAATGCAAAGATTAACTTGTAGAACGTTGAGAGGATGCTCATCGAGAGTCAAAGAAATAGCTTACTTTTCTCTTATTCGTCCAAGTCTAGAATACTGCTGTGCGATTTGGGACCCACACGAAGTAGGTTTAGTCTCAGATTTGGAGATGGTCCAGCGTAGAGTAGCCCGATTCGTCTGCGGGGATTTTAGGTTTGATAGCAGCGTTACGGCAATGATAGATTCCCTCGGCTGGAATTCACTACAGATGAGAAGATTTGAATATCGTGGGAAACTTTTCGAAAAGTTCATTCGTTCAGAATTTATAGACGAAGTAAGTGAAATATTAGTGCCAGTAAGGAGCGAACGCGATCTCCGAGAGGCATCGACGAAGCGTTATAGGGAAGTAATCGCAAGGACGGATAATTACTTTTGGTCGTTTTTTCCCCAGGCTATTAGAGACGGTAATAGGGAGGAATGAATAATGGTGTTGTATTACACCCCCTGCCATACGCCTCTGGTGACTCGCGGGTTATTTATCTTAATCTAAATCTAAAAATCTAAATTATATTAACATATTTATAATGACCGCTACTTATCTGTAAACCTCGTATATTTATCGCTCCTTCAGAATCTTTGACATCTCATACAGTTTCCCATCTAATTATCACGAGCTTTGTTTGGAGCATCGTATATAATTTTATACTTGAGCAACTACTTCAAATCATGGAATATAGTTATTCATTATTACCGGCCACGGTGGTAGAGTGATTGGCATTCCCCAAGGATCCGGGTTCGAATCCCGGATAATCGTATTTTTTCAGTTATGAAATGGTTTTTTCTTCGTCCAAAATGTCTAAAATGGGTGTGATTGGGGCCATCCTGTTCCCACCAGAAAAATATAAATATGTAGGTAAGTGAAAAAATGTTCGCCCCTATGATGTTTTCCACTGTTTTATAATTTCCACCCTATCTGGCTTAGAAAAGGGCAAACTGTAAACTCAACCTTTACGATGGTGTCATTCTTTTCAGTTTCTATTCAGGTCTTTCTCCTCCGTCAACCTGTCGTTCGTCCACAATTAGCCACCCGTGACTTTCTTCCGAAAGATTGGCGCCCTTTCACTCAATACGTTCCTTTAAAGGCGTCTGCGCTCCCTTAAGAGAAGGCGGTGACGAGGTTAGCGCACCCGGCGGAAAAATATGTTTGGCCGTCGCCAGAGCTCCTAGTCGCATAGACGCTGAAATAGGAGTCTTCTTGCCCCTTTGTCTCCCTAAGGCTCTTTATCTCACCTGGTTTGCACTCACCTGTAAAGGCGACTCGCGATAAACATCTTTTTTTTCCTCGGGGCAGTGGGTGCCGGACGGGTATCTCCACACAGTTGGCTTGCGAGTGATGGAAATGTCTTGTTTCATTTTTTCGTCGAAAAGCGAGCGTCTTCGAAAGGTAGGCTTTCTTTATGGGTGACGTTTTTTGCGAGTAGTTTCCGTATATCGAGATGTTGGTATTTTGGATTTGGAGGGTTTGTTTCGACTCGGAGATGAAGCGAATTGGTATTCGGAAAGGAAACCTTTTAGGGAAGTCTTGAAGTCTTGAAGTCTGCCCCAAAATTTGTTTATCTATGGGCATATTAAATAGCCTAAATAAAAAACAATAGTTATACGTTAATCCCCTTCGTGATACTCCTCTTTTTACTCTTTACTATCGTTCCCTTTACTTGCATTTCATATTCTTGCTTACATATTTCGCTCATCACGCATTCTATGAAACTCTTATGTCTTATTTTTGTCTGGTTCTCATTTACCGACTTCAACAAGCTGTTTCTTAGATGCTCTTTATTATATTTGAATTAAATGTGATAACGATGGAATATAAGGAGGGTTCTTTGTTATTGAAGGTAGAGGATATACTAATTTTGAGGGTTCTTTATTACCTTTGGCCGGTCACCTTAGGGCAACGTTATAGGTTAACAAAATCAAAAATCACGCAGTCGCACCTAGAGGCATTGATGCTATACACTAATAAGAAGTACAAAATTTCCAAATTACAGTTAGAAAGAAATACAAATCACAAAGGAATTAATGAGCCAAGGTAATTGGGTATCTAATTCATTTGTAACGTCATTACTAGCCATGAAGTGGCAATCAACAGACAAAAGTATGAGGGCCATGATACGTTCTTTTTATAAAAGACATAAGGGAAAAGCATGCTGATGAAAGATAGGCAAGTGTTATGAATAAGAACCTTGTATTTTATGTCACATAAGTAATATTTCTTTCTTAAGCTATTTGTTTCTTGGCTTGGTTTGTACACTGATTGCACCGGATGCTGTATGTGCTGATTATAGAAACAATGTAGCCTGTACCTTTAACCCAGGAGAGGAAGAATGATCGTGTAGATCAGTCTTGAGCAAAGGAGTGCGCCAGAGGAGAAAGTACCAATTATTCCAGTTCATTTCTTTGGATCGTACCCAGCTATTTACTATCTCGTCTCTTATTTAGACAAATTGGGTAGAAAATAAGACTGCCTGAAGAAATTCCAAGATTAAAAGGAAGCGTTGACCCTATTATACTTTATCTTTCCAATTAAAAAAAAATTTATTCAAACTTAGATACATATAAAATAAATTCTTGCCCCGTCTGATTCATAAGATCATATTTCAGCTTCGGAATGTGCATTCAGTCCATAATCCATTGTTTGTCAGAAGGTATTTGTTACTCCATTGCTTATCATACGGATTGCTAATACTTTGAGGAATTGATGACAAGGAAAAGGGACATTTCTCACATCAAAGAATAAAGAACTCTATTGCTACATATCAACCTTGACTTGTTAACGCTATCGCATTTTAATTTTTTGGCTCCCTTCCAATTGATAATCACTCTTTGAATGTATTATTTTCTGTTTTTAGTTTTCAGCTCCATTTTTTTCAGAGTATCTTATTTGACTCTATCATTAAAAACTAAATTATAATGAAAATCCTTGCTTAGTCACTACTAGATCTTTTCTCGAAATATTTGTTTTTAACACTTCATTTAAACTGAAGATTTTACTTTAGCTTTAACTCCATGTTCGAAACAGATTTTTGTTTTTTTTCTTTCCAAAGTTATAGCTAAAGATGGTACATTTTTGATTAACACCGGATCTATCTTTAAGCAAGAATTCAATAAGGTTTCCATAAAAGGCACGAGAAAGTTAAACCTCCTGTCGCAAATTATCTTCTTTCAAAAGCAATCTCTAAAATTTCTCTGAGAAAACGGGTCCAATTTTCAAAATATGCGACGCGTCGCACATAATAATATCGGTTTTTCCGAGGCACGTAATGATATTCCGTCCATCGAGAAGGCATTCTCAATTTTGGAACCTCACTTTTTCCTCTCCTTTGTTATCCGTGAGATGCCGAGGCGTGGCGCCACACGTAGAGAATCCCAACGAATTCCCAACCGGAAATACGACCTTTCGGAAAACGCTCTCCGATTCTCCTCCGAAAATAATGGCACCTCCGTTTTTTCATTTTCCATTCATCGGCGAAGCGGAAGGATCCCCTTCTCTCTCTCGCGCCATTTTCCTTTTCATCATTCCTTATCTCGCGAAATCTGGGCCATGCGGATCTCTCCGCGATGAGATGGATTCCGTCCACAATGCCCAAAATCTGGAATCCTCCCTCCTGCCCGACTTGGAACCATATTCTGTTTCGTCTTTTGGCCGCGAATTGGTTTCCGATGGCTCTTGTTTTTCTCCGCGAAGATGAAGTACCGCTCGGTGAGCAACTTTGCCGTTTGACCAACGGTGTTTTCACCAAGTGTGTCAGCGCTATCTCTATTGTTTCATGAATGAGATATTAATATTCCTTAAGGGACACTTTACTGATATAAAAGAGTGGTAGTGATTGTGGTTAAGGCTTGCCTACAGCAAAGGTCATTTTTCGTTATTTAAAGGTTCAATTTATCGTATCTCTGGTGTTTTTTGGGATACCCTTGTAATCAAATCGTCAAAATACTGGAGTTATCAGGTGGCATAAAATACGTATCTAGATGCTGAGAATTCAGGTCCTTTAAAATAGATGAAATGGAGGAGATTAAAAATTATAATTTAAAACTAATAAATAATTAATTAAAAGGTTAGTTAAATCTGCTAAAAATATATTCCCTTTCTCATGTTCGTTTAAAAGCTTTTCAAAGAGCCTTTTCTTCTAAAAAACGATTGACGTTTGGAAATTCCCATTGGCAGGAAAACTACGTGTGGTAGGAACTGAAATAAAAAATAACTAAATAACTTAAAACTAGCTATCTCGTTATATTCTCCAGAACGTTATGTTATGAAATTGCGGATACTTAAGTGACCAAGAGATAAATTGCGCTTACATAGCGGCACCAACTGCCGCCACGGTCCTCATAAGGGGCAACCTGCGTACCATGCTTTGAAAAGGAAATTCACTGCAAGTGTATCAGAACCAAGGGATCACATTATACACACTTTAAACCTATTGTATTCTCCTCAGTATGTGGGTGCAAAATTTATACCTGACCCTTTCATCTGTTTTACTTCTTGATAACTAGGCACACTAGTCATCAAACAATTTTCTTTGTCATTCCTTTTGTCTTTTCCATTACACTCTACCTTCACTTAGTTTCTTTTACGATCCAAGCCATTTCATTTTCCTCCGTCTCGTTAATTTATGGAGGTAGAGAAATATTCAGAAATACTCTATTCTCCATTACGATTTTTTCTATTGAATACGATTGTTTTTCTCATATGATCGAAGAAACCGCATGGAAACCACGATGAAAGGTTTTGTATTTTTGCTTAGGTTTTCTATAAGATCTTCGGCAATTAATGAAAGAATAAAGTTTTGTTATATTTGGAATGCTAATATTTATTATAATCAAGATAAAATCAACCAGTATGTAATATTTAATTAGATAATAAGATTCGTAACTTTCTTTCTATTATTTTCATTTTTTAAGGAATGGTGTTGCAATCTTCAAGGGTGGCGGGAATTTATTTTTCGCACCGGTTATTACCCAAGTTAATCTTCCACAACTCCATTAAACGCCACTATATTCCGTTCCTTCTCAGTTTAATTAAGGACGAATTTAGGAAGTTAGGCCCTCATTTCCTGTCCCTATTAAGCGATCCGCAAATCTCGGATTAAATTTCGTATTCCTAGCGCAACCCTATTAAGGGTATTCTAGCGGCCGACCTCGATCCATCCCGCGGGATAATTAAGCCATACCAACCGCTCTGCATTCTTATTTACTTACGAAGGCCCCTCCCATCGCTTTGGCGGCGTAAAAATGTGTCGCGCGGTGTATGACACATCGTAACCTGCGTTAGGTTCCAATCGGTTGCCTACGGAATACATAAATACGTCCATAAACCTCCGATCCATTCTTCAGAGGCGTCATCAAGTTTTTGTTTGTGTCCACGTACAATCGGAACGGTGTATTCGGAAAGGGCAAACATCCGTTACATTGTCGAAAGCCGGGGTTGTTTAGGAGTCGTGAGTCGCGTTGGGCAAACAGCCCGCATACCCTCCGTGGAGGAATTCGGTGGTTTGTGAGGGTGCGCGTGGGTGGACGGGAAGAGATGAGTTGGATAGTCCCGGTTTATTATCGTGCCATTCGCGATCTGCGCAAGAGGGCGTTGCGTGCGATCATCGCCTCCCTCGAGAGCTTTTCTTGGCTTTTTTTATCCGGATTTTTATTTCCGCGGTGTTGTGTTGAAGGAGTAGGGTGTGGTTGGGGTATCAAAAGTAAACATTCCTTTTTTGAGATCCCGAACCTTGGGTTGTTGTTTGGCGATTATCAGTTTGGTATCTTTTTGTGAGTTTTTCCGCTTGATCGCTGTCCTAATTCAGTGATTTCGTAACCTTCCGTTCTCGATCTCCATTAATTTCGACTTCTGTTTAGGCTGTATCCACCAAGCTCTACTAATTTAAGGGAAGCATTCGTATAAATATCTTACTAGGATATATTTAACGTAAAGAAAGGCATACTTTTACCCGCACCACGTCAATCTTCTTATTTCCTTACGTTATGGAATACCACATTGTTACCACAATTTCGTCTCTAAAGCAATTGATAGTACAATATATGCTTACTGAAAAATGTTTGCTTTTTTCCTAAGACAATACCCTAGGTTTTTGTATGTACATCAACTCCCAAAGTTTTTCTCTCTATTTTGCAATCTATACATTATTTATCTTTTTATTAATACCATTGACGACAAGATAGATAGAAGAAGAGACTTTTCATCCTCAATCTCGCTTCAATAAAGATATAGAAGCTTAAATAAATATCCATCTAATGACTTTATAAATCATGTCACATTAATAAGTATGTATGTACTTACTAATAAAAAATAAATTTAATTATATCGACAGTGATTCAGTTTCTGAACTTTTTAACGAAACCATTTCCGTTATTTTGGCTGAAGTTTACGATTTATTTTTTGATTTTAGAGAACTTCGCTCGATCTTTCTCTAAATGGATTGAAATTTTACTCTTAGGAACGGAATTTCGATTCGTTTTATTTTTATTAGTTATTATTATAGGATTAAAATTTTCTGGGAGCCTACCTACAATTCAGGGTTCAGAGAGATTGCTTTCGCCCAAGTTTACCGATTCTAAACAGCGCGCACTAAGTAGTCCCTTCCGGAACTAAGCCGCCAACTTCCTGTGAATACGAATTTGGTATTTAAATGTTTAGTTTCTCCAATTCGTTTACATAGAAAACTTTGGGATTCCGTCGTGTTCTCAGCTCTCTAAAATATCTCCATAATTGTTTGTTCCTGCCTTGGTCTCTTTGGGCTACTTTTGGCAACCTCGGTGATGTGTTTATTTTCAAACACACTACTCGAAGAACTTCCTACCATCCATATTTTGACAAGATAAAAACACTGTCTACGTAAGAGCTACCACAAGACTTTCTTATTAAGTATATTGCCCACGTATTTGAGATTTTTGCATATTGTAACCCGGAATAGGATATAGAAATTGAAAATTCACTTCATATTCGTATTCCATGTATTAATTATTTTGTTTAAATTTTACTGAAAAGGATCTTTCCATGATATCATAATTTTGAAGAGGTTATTAATTGCTTCGGTGACAATTTACCATAAATCATTATCAAAATTACATTAACAATGACAATATAACGTGCACTGACTATTTATTTACTTCTTGGTATAGGTGGGGTAACCAGGTTATTAACATTATAACTTATATTATAGAAGGCAGTATTTCTCATAATTTTTCAGGAAACCCAAAATAAACTTCAAATAGGAATTAATAAAGGCTGAACATTAATGTTAATGTAAAATGATTTTATAAAAAAAGTCCTTCATCACTCAGTCCCAAATTTCTATATCTATCCAGCTTAAGTTGAAGTGAAAATCTATGATTATAAAAATAACTCTCTTTATTACAGCAGGGGATATAATGCCATACGAGTTCGGTAAATAGATGCTAAGAGTAATTAGATTGAAGATTACACTTGTTCCTCCAACGATACGCGAAATTACTAGACCGAGAAATCAAATTGAATGACAGCACTCACCGATATACTTGCAGGGGGTATTATAGATGTGGTTTATCCATGAGCGCAGGCGCCTCACGAAAACAGGATTTGTTTTTCGCGGAATATTCGAGATAGAATGAAAAATCATCAAACTGCCATTGTTGGTTTTGCTTGCAATCTCCGGCGTCTCCGTCGATTGCTGGCAATGGCCTTGAGGAAGTTTAATTGACCTAAAAGCTTCAAACGATCGATCATCCGATGCTCCCCGTCGAATTCGGTTGAAGTGCTTTTTTCTTCATCAACGACCGCACATACAATGCATCTCGTACGTGCTGCATCCCATTTTCCCTCGCATCGACAAAAAGTTTTTATTTTAAGCTCCGAGAACAACGACCGGAAAGACAATATTTACAGCGGTTCGTTGTCGAAACGCATCCGTTGCATTTTTCGTGTTTATCGGAGAAGTTTTCGCTCTACTTCGTTCCGCGACTTGTTTCTGTATTTGTTTTTAAGCGTTCGAAAAAGCGACAGCGTGGAAGTGCCGTGTTTCGCTACTCCGTTGTTTGCGTTCCACTTTCCTACGGTATTACGGTCTATTTTGCGATATTTTTCTCGGTAACAATTTTAATGTCCTCCGCGCCGTAGTTAGTTGGCCATGAAACATTATTATTGTTTTTAGCGCAATTTATTTATTCGCCGGAATCGTCTCGAATTCTGGGAGATTGCACGCGGTGTTGTTCCGCGGTATGCATTTTACGATTATTGCGTAAGATGACTTATTCGATCGCAGTAATCTCAAGATTGGTAAGGAGGAAATACGTTCGTCTTAATTCCACAAAATAGTTCCATTAACGAACAACCATATAGAAAAAAATATATTTTGTGGAACTAAGTTTTGTGGACGAAGTTACTGTTTCCTCCTCACCGTTATAGAGTTTCTTAAGGTAACAGCTTTCATTTAATTAATCTCAAGATTGTTTAACTTTATTTCGTGTCCATTTTGATTCTTATGTTTAATCTCTTCCTTTAAGGATCTGGCAACATCAATGTATTTACTTAGGAGTGAATTCTAAAGCTTACTGATATAGCTTTGATCCTTCAATGCTTCTGCGTAAAAATTAAAACGTTCAAAAAACCAAGTAAAAGTTTAGAAATTTATAATATTTTTACAAAATTACACTATTTACAATCATGTTCCGTCTCACGCAGTGCGCGGATAATTACAAACAGGAGTTACTCGTGAAATCTTACACTATGATTCTATTCAATTGAAATTCAATCTTACAGTGAATAGTATGAAATTTGTTTATTTCAACTATACCTAAACATCTAGAGGAAAATATTTTTAATACTTTCCGCTCTTAATTTTGTATGCCTGATTTTTATATTTTGATTGTAATGATATACATAATTGAACTGCAAGTCTTTACTATGGTTAATGATATTTTTTTTAACATACTTTTGGATTGGCACATCAATATAGGTAAATTAAACTTAACAAAAGTATTCAGGTTGGGAAAAAAATAAAGGCAGATTTCTATGCGCTTCTTAGTTTTGTATTGTAATGTATCGTCCTTATTTAAGGAAATCCCGAAGCTTGACTTTGCCTGATCATGAATAGTTCATTGCACTTAAAGAATATTAGGAATTACAGCACTCTTATCGTATATTAAAAGTTCTTAACTTGCAATTTTTGAATGGGTTTCTTATGAGAACTTGCTCTGGTATTACTACATGAAGATATAAAAGTGGGCGCCAAAATTTTCTGAGCTAAGATTTAGTTTTTGACTACTTTCACTTTGTACGAATTTTAATTTGTTGAGGTATCTTTTGGCCTAGGCACCTCATAGTGCCTCTCTGAGTTCAGTTATAAGTTTCCTCGCGGTTTCATCCACGTGCAAAATGTATTCGCTGCAAATGGAAATTCCTCTCCAGGAGGGACTTTTCACGGTCACCATTGCATAAATTGTCGTCGCGCAATGTTATGCTTTTGTGAAGAGAAGGAGCTGCGTTAACTAACTTCAGTGACTGCGATGCTGCTCGGAATTCTAGAGATGCCTCATTCTCTCTAGCTGGTGAAAATGCGTTTTGCTTATCTCGTAGGGAGAGGTTAATTCGTCTCTTGGAAGAATTTTGATTACAATTACATCTTTCAAAATATTGTTAAACATTCGTTTTCGTGAAAATGTTTCCGTAATTAATTTTTGTGTGATTTTTTGGACAGCGTAAGTAAGCGAAATATATATGTATATGAGAAAAGGTGTTTGTAACTTTGCGTGCGCATGAACAACGAAGATGAATTCTAGGCAAGATTCCCTGTTATTTCACACATTTTATTTTCCTTCTCCTTTTAGGAATAGAATCATATTCTATGATAGATTCTACTATCCGCTCGGAAAGACCTGGGTTCGAGTCTCAGTGATAATAGACTTTTTTCTCCTCCATTTATCCTAAGTAAACCTAATGTCAAGTTAATGAATGGATTAATTTGACTTTGTACAATTCTTCATTTACATGAAAGTGTCAATTATAACACCTCATGATGTACTCATTTTTTTCATCAAATGGTTATTTTCGCTGGCGATGAAGTATGAGGTATGGGATCAGTATAGGATAAGGAAGAGAAAATTGCATTTTCAAGAAAAATTGGGCAAGGATTTATTGCTGTGGTGAGGTAAAGAATTTTGGTTGAGGAAGAATGAGCTGAGGATTAGGGTGGATCTTACCGTGGGAGGGCATATAATACCAGAGGAGTTATGGAAGATGGGACGACAGGATGAAATGAAGTAGGATGACAATCTCTTTAGAGTAAAGGGAATAACGGAGGGAAAGTAATTAAAACCCCACCAGAAGGAAAGAAGGCACTCATCTCTGCGAATGATTATGAAACATCATAATTACCATACGTGCCACTTCCCATATTTAAATGCATAATTCATGATTAAAGCAGCTGAAAGGCATTAATGAGGATGAAAAAGAAAGAAATGTTCTTGCAACATGAGGTAGTGAATCTATGTACTACTTAGTTAATTATATTCATTAGAACCAATATAATGAAACTCTGAACTGAGGTAAAACACCTAGTACTTGCGATAGTTTTTTTCCTTCAATTTTCCGAAACATAAAGAAAGAGGAGAGTAAGTTGTGAATTTATTTGTTCATATTTTCTTGTGTCCAAGTGTCCGCACGTCCGCTATTCTATGGGGAACGCCTTGGCGTGGCTAACGGGAATGTCTCTTGCTTGTACCTGACAATGGGCCAGTTTCACCCTTTCTATTTGCGCTAACAAGAATCTGAATTTCTTATTGCCTTTTAAAGAAATCCTTACCTGGGGAAACGATTCGCTTTGCATGAGCGAGTATCCGCTGCAGTTTTTCCTGACTACGTTTTTAATTCAACGTATGTACTTCGCGCTAGTAAGAAAATAATTAAAGATGTGGTTTCTTTGATGAAATGAGAAGTAATGCACTTTTTTCAATTCGAATATGTAGGAATATGTTCTTATAACCGACGAGTTTCTCCTTTTTTCAGGTAAAATTTATTTTTCACTCGATAAGTCTTTTTCAGCATAAACAAATAAAAATGTTGATGCCTCTTAAATATTTGAAATAAAATCTAAAAACAAGTATCTTTTTTCCTTTGATTGGTGATGAATTCTCAGCTATTGCTTCATTAATTTATTGTATCGGCTCATGTTTTCGACGGATGATTATTCATTTATAGAATGTTGATAATTCATAATTAGGTTCAGGCGCACTTCCATGGTGTGCCTGTGACTTAAGCTAAGTAAACGTAGACGTATTTAATTTATTTATTTGATTTTATCTTTTATAGCTGAATTAGAAAATGATAGTTCATTTGAAAGTGTGAATAAGTGATCAGTGCGAAGGTGGAAAACATGAAGGTTTTACTGTTAAAAACAATATTATTCCGTATATGCGAAATTTTACCGGACACGTTTGTTACTCATGTATTTCATTGAAAGGCAGGTGTCATGCTTACAGAGCATAAATTCTTCCTCTTGAATTCTAAGGGAATTTTGTTGCTAGGCCTGTTTTCTACTTTCATCTGTGTAATATGTATATTGCGTATATACTTGTGTTTTGCCATTTACCGTCATTGAAGGAAGTTTAAGAACGATTTCATTCATGAATTTATTTGAGGAAACCGTTGCATTACGAATGGTTGGGAACTGTCTGAACTCTTTGATAATCGTTGTCTATGTCTATGTAAGAACCCTGCAAGCCGCCTTTCGGCGTATGGCAGGGGGTGCAAGCACCTTGACCCTATTTTCCTAAACGGTTGCTTTCGCGTATACTTCGAGGAAAAAATGAATTTTTGAAACGATTCGTTCTAGCATCTATTTCCCTGATCTTTCTGGCAGTATCACAACGGCCCATATAACAGGGGGGTCGCATTATATCGGTTACATCATCTGAGAACGTAATTTCTCTGAACTTATTTAATAAATTTATCCTTTGAATTTTTCTTCTATCTTCTAATGATTCCCATCCCGCGTCCTGTAACATCTGAGTGACACTCGCTGTTTTATAGTAGCAATTCTTTACAAATCGTATCGCCTTTCGTTGTACTTTTTCTAAATCCCGAATATGACATTTCTCGGCGGGGTCCCATACACTACGCGTTTTAATGAGGGTAACTGCTCAATTGTAACATTTACTGTAGTAATTTACTTCAAACTCAATTATCCAGTTCAAAGTTTTAGGTTCAAAGAAGTATATTTGAATAAGACAATATTCTTTATAGTCGTGTTTCGCTTAATTGAAACAGAAGTGGTACATTGGATCCCTATTTTGTTTTTCCTAATTCAACCTTCATTATTTTTTCGTTATTTCGAATACCCAGTCTCCTATTTTCTTCCACTTTCACTTTGGTCCTTTCACTATTCCCTTTCGATGGAAGGGTGCCATTTATCCTAATAATGGAACTCCCAAATGGGGTTCTTCCGGTACTTTGCCCACCGGAATCTCCTTCAACATACTAAAGTAATCTCGCGTAGGCGGAGAACGTTAAGGTTACGCTACATTAAAATCTGAGATTGGATAAGTCAACAGCCCTCCGAACATTTAAAGGTCAAATTTCTTTTAAGGTCTTCCACTGCTGCTCTACATCACTCTTTGTTGATTAACTTCGTGTCAAGTTTATGGAAAGTGCCAAGAGTACATGAGACTTAAGAGAACATAAATAATAATAAATTACTGTGTTGCTTTTCTTCTCTCTTACAAATATTTTACATAAATGACTGAATAAAATTCACGGAAGGAGCCATAAATTTGTGAAAGAAAGATATGGAAATCAGAATTGAATTATGAAGTAAAGGTTAAATACAGTTGTTCTTATTTATTAACAATTCGTAACTCTACGTCAAAATACGTAGATATTTGGTAATTCGTCACAGTTATACGCCTTAATGAATATTAACACGTTCCGTGCGGTGTCGATTTCATTGGCTGCTATCCTTTGGCTGAATACATTTAGTATAATATGTTTATATATGTATAATAAAATAATAATATACTGTAATAATAAAAATATACAAATAATATTTTAATTATACATAGAATGTTTGCTCTGTATGCTGCAATAAGTTTAAAAAAATATTATGCTAACATTTATAGGGTTTAAAAAAAATATTTATGGCGTGATATGCCGCTCTCAGCCACAGGGTAGGACTAACGTGAGCGGCATATGTCGCTCTCCGCGCGGAACGTGTTAAGGAAAATATATGGTATGAAAACACACTTCACGATTATCATTGATTTCCATTCTTACTAAGTTAAATGTTTAATATCTTTTGGAAACGTCAAACATGAAAATGCAAAGTAAATAATAATTCATATATGTTTGAGGATCATCCTCCTTGCCTCATTATACAATTGTATTTTTGATATTATTTTTACGTTCTTCCACGACTTAAATAACGTAATTTTTCCTGTTCCTAGGAGATTGCCTGCGCAATACTCTCCAAAAATTAGCTGTAAAACCTCTATTCCAAGATACCCATTTATATGAATGGTGTTTTACAGCCTATCTTTATTTCCATATGTATCTTGTTTTATTTCTAGTAGACAAGCCTCAGAGAAAGTTAATGTTCTTTCCAGTGATAGGAAATTAAGCCATTCTCTTCCATAATAGAAATTAATTCTTTACGGTGCTCTCTTTCAAGCATCATCTTCTACCCCATAGCCATTCATTAATAGATCTATTGACACGCTTTTTTACGTGGTTCGAATCTTTATACTAGAGCGTCCGCTCGGTCTATCTAAACCCTTTAATGGCTCGTCGGTATACACTATTTAACCTTAATGGACTGTCCAATAGTGGGGCTGCCTCTTTGAGCTCCCACGCCCGCTTTTTCTAACTCCAAGAGCCCACCGTTCTCTTCCTGGAGGGATCTGTGTGCTCACCGAGTTGCGTCAGATCTGCCTTCATCTCTTCCTTTCCCCTAATTCATTTTCGTGGCCAAAGTTCTCCGGATTCCCTTTTTGTACGCCCCTCGTCCATGATAAATTTCCACATTTATTAGGATCTGATTCGTGAACTTGCTATCTCTGAAAGAGAATATATTTCTGAGGAATATTCGACTTTTCAATACGAAGTTATATTGCATAAGTTTGGGATAAGGACCAGCTGAAGCATTTGATTTGCAAAAGGGAAGATTTAATTCGGGTTTTTCGAGTCGAATCGAGTTTTATCCCTAACTTCTCGCCTGATTAAGAAACTATTCTGTGTGCTGCAAGTTTGATCCTAGTTTGCCGGTGACTGCTACTTCGTGTTGTAAATGTGTAAGTAAGAGGCCGCACCCAGGTACTCACTCAGGGTACAAATTCTTAATTTGGACGAAAATGAAGATTTTAAAATCTAGAAATTGAAACATCGTTTGACAATTTCCTGGTCTTTTAGTATTCAGTTTTGAATTTATAACTTGTTCTATATGTAATATGACAGAAGCGAAAATTGTCAGTTCCATCGTGAAACGTATTAGGACTCGTAAGGATGATGGAAATAAACTAGAATTACCTAGGAAATTCTAACTCTATATCTTTGGCACATTTTTAATATAAACCTTAAGAGAAATTTTATAATTTCTTTGTATATGTCTAAAATGATGTGTATAATTCGCTTCTTATAAATACTGTTTCAAAACTGAAATCTTAAGTTGTATTAAATAATCTCCGAGCTCTAGAATTGACTTAAAAGTTTTTACTACAATTCTATGCATGTATTTGCATGTAGAGTCCGCCAAAAATAATATTGGTTGAAATAATGATTTTTTTCTTCTAATAATCGAAATATAAGTCAGAATTCAATTCAAGGCACATATCTCTTAAGTGACCAATCGCCTTATATCGATTCTATATAAGATTTAATGAAATATTAATACATTAAATACAATAAATAAGAAAGGAGTGTTTGAGAATTTTATACTAAATTTAATTATACTTCATGAGATAAACACCAACTACTTTTGGGATCTATTGACCTGTAGCTTCCAGACTTTTGTCGGTGTGGAAAAGTGCATCTTGAATATGATTTTTAAAGTCTCTATTGAGTTTCCTGCTTATGTTTCTTCCATGTGGTTTTAATTGTGACAAAATTAAAACTGCAATGTGTTGTTTTGTCAACAGATCTAATCTCAAGATATTTAATTTTATTAATTCGAATTCCTTTAGACAGCAGCGACGGTGAAACTCTTTTTGTCGTGATCTTTAAGTTTTTACGCAAGTGAAAGGTGAAAGAAAATTAATAGAGCATCGCTCTCTTAAATGTACTGAAAATTTTATCCTGAAGTAAAAAGCATTCTTGCTTAAATAACAGGGTTAATGGTAGCTGAGCGGGATTTTCACCATTACTTTTTCTCAGGTAGAAATTTCGAGGGTCGCCATCCTAATCCGGACCCTTAGCTGAACTTCCAAGCTCGGAAGCGCCCGGTCGCCACAGTAATGGTAGACTACCACAGTAGTAATACCACAGTAGACCATAAAAAAACTGACCGCGTGGAATACGATTTAAAAAGTTATAAACAATTCAAATGAGCAACAATTTATTATCTTCGTCGTCTCACTCGTCCTAAGAGATGTACAAGCGTCTTTTGATCGACGCTCTACGATGAAAATTAAGATTTTCATGATTTTGCAAGAAATTACCAAATTATTAAATTTATATTAATAGGCGGGTGTTTTAGCTGAGGTAAGGGTCCGGATTAGGAGAGCGACCCTCGAAATTTCTACCTGCAAAAAAGTAACTGTAAAAACTCCGCTCAGCTACCATTAACCAATAGCAGTATTCCCGATTGTTTTCAGCCAATTCCAGAAACCTCTCTCCATTTTTATCTGGCTTTTTCAAAACCCTTCTTCTCCTGTTGTTTTTCAGTATCCGTTATCGCCCATTAACATCAACCATGCATTACTGCTCCCTCTCTCAACTCCTTTAGCTATTCTCCTCTCTTCTAAAGACGCTATCCATTGCACGCAGCTCACGTATCAGCTCTATTCGATTTCGGTCGCAAACCCAGCCATTCGAGTAGAATTGGTCCATCTCCCAATATAGTTTCCCTCTCTCTTCTCTTATCTGTCTTTTTGAGGCGCCAATGCAGAGAAGCATCTCCTTGTCTACCGCTTTCAGACGCTCTATTTCCAACTGTCTCTTGTTTACCCCTTTAAGCGTTCGAATAAAGCCGTGTGTAGAAATTCAAGGTATCGATGTCGTGGAGGGAATTTGGCATTCTAGTTGGGAACACCTCCGGATCGTCCCAACCTAATCTTCCCGGGAAACGGTGGGTGAGGATGGAATCGATGTATCCTCCCTCTTTTCCGATATCGCTTTATCCAACTTTGCCTTCACTGACTGATTCTCGGGGTAACGTCAAGCTGTTCAGGCTTTATAGTGGAGATGTGAGACGTTAGGATAGCTAGTGATTTCATTTTTTCAGAATTGAAACATTCATTCACTTGTAATCAATGCCTTTAGCGATAAAAAAGTGTTCAACTGAGAAATAATATTTTTCAAAATTATACTATTGCAATTATGCTTGAATTCATTTGTTTCTTGATTTGAAAGCATTGTCTATTGTTTATAATTTTAAAATCTTAATCTTTGATTGTTGGCGGACACTGGCTAACAGCTTTTTCTTAATTGAACAGATGCGGTCTTAAAGACGTAGATATTCATTTTCACAACAAATGAAACGGATACTTTACTTTTACAGCATAGGCTTCCTAACATTTTTGTTCCTGTGTACCCCTTTTAATTTTCTGTGGACCCTCTATCCCGCCTAATATTGAATTTTTCTGTTAAAAACTATGCTTGGGTTCCATTTGATTATTTAATCTTTTGAAATGGGATTTTTGGCTTTTAACTGAACTAAAAAACTCTCAAAAATTGAAAAAATCTTGGACCCTATTTTTTCCCTTCCTGACATAGACCCCGTTAGAATCTACATAAACCCCTGGGGGTCCATACAGACCACTTTGAGAACGTTCTACAGGAAAATTTTATTTTAGGAGAAGTACAGTATCTGTTTCATTTGTTGTGAAAAGGTTATATGCCTTCTAGCAATATTGAATGCTTACCTCTTCAACTCCGTCTGAAACTTATCCTAGATATCGTTACATGAAAAGTAATATATTCGTTACCAAGTGATACTTTGCCCGTTTTTGAAGGGGAATAGTATGAGAAAACATAAAAGCATGAAATACAGTGCTAAGCGAAAATTTCAGATTTTATTTATTTATCTTAATGACCGACGCGAATTTGCGCGGAAAAAATTGAAACTAATTACGGGACTTGGGATTCGAGGCGACAGGGCGGTAATGAGGTTCCTAAAGGCAGCCTTGCGTTCCGCTCTTTCCTATTTAGTGCGACCTCTTTCATGTGCTGGGGACATTTTTAGCGGAGGTTGCCCCGAGTTTATCCCGTTCATGAACCTTTAACCTTCATACTCTTGGCAAAATATTTCTCAAAACCTTATGATCTATAACCCGAGTACACATCTTGTGTATTCCACGGTATATTAATTTTTTTTATTAATCGAAGGTATAGAGATATTCGATGTAGAATTTATGTTAGAAAGATTTTAGTATTGAATAATTTCCTCGAATGAGATATAGTGACACTCCGCTAGATATGGCTGAAACATATTGATTACTTAGATGAAAATTTAAGTTAAAAAACGAGTACTAAGTTAATACTACTGAATATCAACAGCTATTCGAGTCGATGACCAGTTTCCATTTTCAAATACATTTTTTGTTGTCTTCGTGATGGAATTGGTGTTTTGTGTTTCAATGACAGGTGGATGAAACTAAATTAATTCGAGTTACTTTGATAGCTTATATGGAGAGGATTTAGTGCTGTTCCATTCACAATTGGATGACAGCTCTGCTCCAATGGATGATATCTTTCTATAGTTTACAAACAGTCACAGTTCTTAATTGCAATCTTAGAAAATTGGACAAAGTTGAGAGAAGAAAGAGATTAATACATGAGTGAGTGAAAGAGAGATGAAAAATGAATACCCCTGGTTCCTAACTAAGATGATCAGATTACAGAACCTTAACAACAGGAAAAATTGATATTCTATTGAGTGTAGGCAAGTTTCAGAGTCCGTCTTTCGAATCATTAGTAAGACTTAATATCTAAGATAATATATACCACCTAGGCCACGATGAATATTCTATTCTAATTCTAAATCTATTAGCTCTTTTGGCTTAACGAAACAGTTATCATTTAAAATATTGTTACATATCCCACTATTATTCTGTAATATCAAGAAAGCGGGATCCTACTGGAACAGATCTCGTTAGCGGGACTGATAACTATAGTTGAAAAACCGGACGGTTTTACTCAAATAATAGTTTAAACTAATTGTGAAGTAAACCATACGAGAAGCTACTTCTATGCCTCGTCGACGGAATTTGTAGAAAGTCACTTTGATCCGAATTTTCCAAATGTTTTCTCATTGTTTTTGTATGTTTAATATGTTTGGAGATCCTTGCGTGATATTTAAGATGTCAGTGAACCTTAAAGAAAAGCCTCAAAAGAAATATGGAAAAAATAATCCGGATTAATTGAAAGTGGTACTACGGGACCACTTCGAGGATATGAAGGTGCTTTTACGGGAGTTGGTTGTCTTTTCGCTGCTGTTTTGTCTTCGACTCCTCCGAACGAAGAAATGCGAACGAAAAAATGATTCGTGGAAACAAAAGAGACGCAAATGAGACACACACAGTTTCCCAGAGGAGTAATTGCACCTTGCGCACGTCCACGTCGATTCACAGTTCCATAACTCTCCCGAGACTGCATTCTTACGTCCCCTTTCGTTAAACTCTCCCCCGCATCCCTTTATCCTTCTCTTTGAAGGGTTTCGCCTTCGTCTCGACGTCCCCCGTGCTCACAGCTGTCTCCGAATGATCACTCCCCCGCTTGTGCTGTCGTAAGAAAAGGAACGTCGGTTTTGTTCCCATTCGAAACGTTTCTGTGAGTTTTAATCTTTGCTGTTATACGTGTGGTCAAGTCAATTCATGTATTCTAAATTGAAAGAACTGTTCCACCCTATTATATCCATCCATTATGTAAGTTATAAAATTCCTAGCTGAAGCTTTCTGCATCGCGTGGGTGTTGTTTAGTGTATTTATAATGCAAACTTAACATTTTATAATGCGTTTAAAATTGATTTCCAACTGAATCGTTTAAATATGCATGTATCTACCAATCAAATCTATTATACTTCTTTAAGCATATATATTCTTGAGTTCGCATGTGCAAAGCAAGGCTATAATAATAAATGCTTGTAATATAATAAAATAAAAAAATAATCCTTTCTATATTAATGAATGTTTTAATTGGTTTTAAAATAGTTTTGACCTATGCAAACGGTTTGGAGCTAGAAGGAATAATCAACGATAAAATGCAATGGTATTCAATTTCAGTTGAAATGGTCCATGACCGAACATTCCAGGCGAACGATCAATAATTTAATTTTGGTTAAGAGAATAGTGCCTCAATAATAGAAACGGGTTTTTTCAAGTAGTCTTATAGAATAGAACAAGCGTGTCGAAATGCACCGTTGGAGTTCAGTCTGCGAAGTTATGAATTGAAACAGTGTACAAAAATATACCATTAGTTATAATAGTAACGATAGCGAAGTATTAACCATTACAGAGAGTCTCTGTGTCACACTGAAACCGAGATAGTCTCACTGTATAATGGCTGGAATGTCGCTATCATTTAAGCGGAGTACCAAAGAATCCGAGAACCCTAAATCTCTTACCTAGTCATCATCTGAATGATCAATTTCTACAGATTAGCATATTCATATACTTATACAGGTGTAGAAGCATGAAACCGGAATTTGTTTGTAAAAATTACACTTCTGTTATTTGAAAATTATCGTGATTTATCGTAAGTATGGTCTTTATTCAATAAGGCTTGCAAGTCCTTGTCTTCAAACTTTTTCGTTGGTTTCCCACGGTCCTCGTTTCTCACCTCAAAATCACCACTTTTAAATTTTTTAAACCACTCAAAGCATTGAGTTTTGCCAAGAGCATGTTCACCGTATGCTTCGACTAGCATTCTATACTATTCTGCAGCAGTTTTCTTCAAATGATAGCAGAAAACCAATGCTGTCCGCAAATCATAGTTCGTAGGCACAAAACTCGACATGTTTGAGGTTATAGAAAAATATACCGGTGTATGAAACTTAGGTTATTGCGTGTAAAAATGTTCTTCCATATACAACTAATCCTATCATTCACTCAAAGTATTTCCTTCCACCATTAATTACGTAATGCCTCGCAGAAATATCTCCTTGTCTACACGTATTCTTGATTATCTGTCCTAATTGTCATTTTGTTGTCCCGCTGCAGACTGTTTCCACCTGTCAATTATGTCCCTCCATTGTGTTCAATTCTTTTCAGCTTCCCATTCATCTTCCTCTCTTCCAGCCTCATCCCAATCGCAACATCTTCCCCCTGTCCCCTTCCTCTGTTTGCCTCTTTTCACCAGATTGCCATTTTTATCCCTCTGACCGTGTGCAGCGTGTCAATCATTCTGCTGTTTGCTGTTTTTGTCCTGACGTTGAGGAGATCGCATTCAGCCGTAGCTAAAAGCCCAAGTTAGCAACTACGTAGCGTTAGGTTATGCGATTCATGGTCCAAGAAACTCTTATGCATTCCTATGTTGAAAAACATTTGACTGTCGTTAAGTTGCTCTATTTCGTTTTGTTAATTCATTTCGTTATAGTTAATGTGCAATTTGATGGCGGCTTCATTTACAAGTAGCGCTCTGAATAATTTACGTGCAGATATTATTGCAGGTTGAATTTATAGTAGAGAAAGAATAGCCCGATTACAGAAGCCACTCTGATCCTGAATAACAATATTAGGAATTAAAAGTAAAGAGATGATAAATACCAAAATTTTATCTAAAATATCGGCATTTTTGTTGTCAGGTTCGTAATGTAATTGCATGATTTACTGATACTTACCGATTAATTAGACATTGATGTATCCCATGGGTGAAACCTGTTTTACATAGAAAGGTCACTCAGATAATATAAGCCCCTAATTATGTCGCTTATCGCTTCACTAATATAGCTAATGTATTTTTCGAAGAAGAACGAAGTGTATCTCTAAGCAAACCCAAATAAAATGTTTTACATTTTATTTCAGTTTAAGTATTCCCTTATTCCCATTAATTATGTCATCGGCTGATTATTTACGGTGATTTGTTGTAATAATATTGATGAATTCTGTTTTGCGTTGATATTTTCCGGCCCTCCTGCCGCTAATCCATCAGAGATTCGGGTATCTAACCCAGGATAGTTTTCGCAAAATGCGAATATGCTTCCACAACTTGGCTATTCAGGATTTCATACATTTGAATCTGATTGGAAACAAAATTATATAAATTGTTGCATTTGTGCCAAAAAGCGACGGAGGGGACAGCTGCTAATCCTAGAAATGAAATAACCCCCACCAAGGGGAAAATCCTATCGTAGATATAGGAGCCTAAGAGAACGGAGTCCACAGGTTTACGTGTTCATTGGACGAAATTCCCTTCGCGGAATGGAAGGAAGATATTGCTTCCAGTTCACTCATGCACCATACCCATACAATGGCGGGGACCCTTTATCCATGCGGTTAATCAAGAATCGAACGCGGTGCCTCTCGTGGTAGAGAATCCCCCAACTGTGGAGAGCCTATCATTCGTACGTATTCCCCGCTATGAGTATTCCCTTAGCACTCGTTTTTTCGACAAACCCTCCCTTATCCCCCATTCCCGTGTAGCAATACCCTCATCGGCTGCGTGCTTCCCGTATTCCTCCGCCTGGAATATTTTCGCCTCGGGTTCCACGGAATTTCGTCCCCCCGAAATTGCAGCTGCACTCCCAGCGAGCTTTTTGTTTCTCTCCATTTTCTCCTCTTTTAATTTTTGCATCGAAAAAATCTGCGAGACCCGCCCCTCGTCTCCCCTCTCGCAATCCTGCCGAGGGATTTTTGATGATTAAAAAACTGTGAGTTTCGTTTGTCATTTTTTCGAGCTTTTTTCGTCCTTACGAGGTTAGGGATTTATTTTTTCGTTTGCGAAAGTCTCTCCGAGCTCGTGCTTGACTTTCCCTCAATTCTCAGGTGTGTCTCGGTTTCTAAAGGGTTTTGCCTGGTCGCTTTCGATCAATTAGGGACCCGTCTGGGGTCTAGGAAGGTGGCAAGGCGTAGACTTTGGGGTCACTGCGTTTTATGGAAATGTTTCGGGGGTAATTATGAGGAAATTTGCACCGTAGAATGAATTGACGGGGAAATCAGTATCGCGTCAGTTCTAGTAGACCCAAAAGCTTATGCTACAGTAATAAAAAGGTTTATGTACTTTCCGAAACACCTGTAGCTAGTCTTGACTGCCATTTAATTTTCATAGACCGATGGTTCCTAGTGTTACCGGAAGGAGTTCGTGGAAATTAATCACCTAGCTTATCGTTGAATAGCCTATTCCATTGTCATCGGAATACAGCCAGTTGAAATACTCTAATCTTTAGTAATATGCTTATTAAAAATGTATTTTCTACTGCCATTTTCCACTCCGCAGAACCTATTTGGTTGCGTATAGCGCGTCAATATTCGCTGGAAATAATTCTGTTTGATTCTGATTTTTCCCATGAGGGCTGGAATGATATTTGATCTTGAAATTTGTTTCTAAAACCTAATTCGTCTTCGGCGCCAATCAGTATGGTCATTATCTATAATTGAATAGAATAGTAAATGTTTCCAAGTCATGGTTATATTCGGTTGTATTTTTGTTTCTTAGTATCTTTTTTACTATTCTTATAAAACTAACATTTGACTTTTCGACTTGGGAATGAATTTATTTCGTCTGTATCTTGTATCTATTTAAATAGTCTTTTCTATACGAGGTCTATAGGTGACAGCTTTCCTAAGGAGAACCTGTTGTTAGTGGAATTAGTTGTTTGAGTTTCGCCCTACTTGTTAAAGTATGGAATGAAGAAGACGAAACAGTATTTTTTCGTTGGATTTTTATGGAAGTACGAAATTTACTTATTGTATTGAATATTTTTTTAAATTTCATTATTAATATTAGACTTATTTATTTAAAGATGCGATAGCATTTTAATTACTAAATTACGAACTTATTCAATTACATACTCTTCTTACAAGTATCTCATGTTAAATTTTCCAACTCCCGAAAACTAATTCTTTTTTTTTAATTTTCACGTAACGTTCATTTTAAAACGACACGCGACGGTTAATTCTAGGGATTTTATTCGTGGCTAACTCAGTATTCCCTCGGCTCCAAATGATCATTATCTTGGTTGATATTAACGAAACGCAATGCTTGAAATACAGCAGGTTTGATAGTTATAGTCCGAAACGTTGCTGGGTCAGCCCACCGGCGTTTAAAAAACTTAATTGGCGTTCATATGAACGGAAGCACAGCCGATCCGGGATCAAAGATTTCATATTTTTCCGTAATTGTCCAACGAGACGAATATTGGTTTGCATTGATAGTGCTTTGCGAAGAGAAAGCTCTTTTTAATCGCTCCACGAAAATGCTATCGATGTCTGGGCATCCGCCTCGGTTTCCCTATTATGTGGGCGGAATTCAAAATTAATGCGTGCCGTTCACAAACTGCATTCCGAAGCTCGGATCGCGGGTTAATTGGAAATGGAACTCTCGCGATATTTGATTCCGTTTGCCCGAGTGTGTTTACCCGAGTCTCGAAAGGCCAATTAGCGGTGGAACGGGAATGGATGCCTATTTTGATTTTTAAGTCTCTCTTAATCCTCTCGCCGCATGATGATTACGTCGATTTCATTAACTACGTAGAGCTAAGAGTAAATACTTTCGTTCTGAGAATTTGGTCACTAAGAGGAAGCAGGGAAATTTTCTGTATTGAGCGAATTGCCTGATTCCAAACTCCTAGGAATCTAAATGTATTTGAATCGAAGTAAGTTTTGGATTGATATATGAAAATATTACTTACGTTTAGATTCGGTTTACAAAAATCATTCTGGGGATATAATACAAGAGGTAAATTATTCATATAAAGAATCAAAGGGAATAAACCTAATCAATTTCTATCATTGTACAGCTCGCCACAAAAAAATCGAACGGCGTACTCTTAGCTGCATAAGATTGAGGGGCTTTGAAATACAGGGTTTGACAACACCGTATGGCCAAGAGATTAGGTTGGCTCTTATCTGAGGTCCCAGGGAATATCCTATACCCATCTAAGGTCCCAGGGAATATAATATATACTATACCAGCGATTTCTGGAACTTTTTCGTTAAAAAGCAAGGTATGATATTTTGAAAAGGGCAGTGGCTGTAAGGCAGAAACAGATTCCTCATATACATACATATTCTTTCCGTTTGTATTTTTGTATTTATATTTCACAAAACTTCTTTAAGCTGTAAAAATTTAAATCCTCTTACGATTATTATTTATGTAAATCTTTCATTAATAAATTTTATGTTTGAACTTTATTGGAACAACGAATTGTTTGGTGCAAATGACCTTAGCTGTCGAGGCATCATCCAAAATCCAATTCTACCTACCTACCTACTAAGTGTTATCTAATTAGTATTAGAAATATCTTTGGTGTATTGCTCTACTGGATTCCAAAACCCTGTTGCAATTACAGCTAGATTTAAAATAGGTACAACTGAGTATCTGCCTTCGTTTTCTTCATATCTAATTTTTTTTTTCGAATTTAAGACTTACTCACCATTCTGTTTAAGAGAATCCAATTTGGATTAAATTATTTTTGTCTTTGGCTTGTAAAATATGTTGGAAGGTTATACTTAAAATGTACAGTATAATATTAATATATAATAATACATCCTGTCATACTCAAACATCATACATCCCTATATCATATTTGAAATATACTGGCAAACATACTTCTTAGTGTATTTTAACATTAAAGTATTAGGCCGGTCTTCCTTTGGAAGCGACTACGAGCGACGCGTATACGGCCGTATACGGGCGACTAATCCCAATACATAGAAAGTAACGGAGCGTCGTCCACTGCAGGCGACTATGGGCGACTTGATTCGAGCGTACACCGGCGACCGGCGACTGATCCCATTGAAATGGGATCCGTCGCTCGTAGTCGCCGCTATGCAGTGCATGACTTAAAATGATGTATACGCACTGAGGAGTGTTTCAAGAAAAAAATAACATGCCAAATGTGTAATGAGTATTCAATTCTCTTATTTCGCGGATATTTTAGACAAATTCCTCAAATATTTAATTACTTTGATACAGAAATGTGATCCGTCGCTCGTAGTCGCCGCTACGCAGTGCATGACTTAAAATGATGTATACGCACTTAGGAGTATTTCACGAACAAAATACCATTGCAAATGTGTTATGAGTTTTCAATTGTCTTCTCTCGAGGATATTATAGACAAATTCCTCTAATATTTAATTACTTTGATACAGAATTGGAATCAGTCGCTCGTAAGCAGAGTTGCGTAGTGCATGGCTAGGAAAGATATGCTCACTGAAATTTTTAAACAGTACAAAATATTACACAAATTGTATTTTTAAGTATTAATAACTCTTATTTTGAGTGTTTCATTGACAAATTACCGTCATTTCAAATATCTACTGCATACATCACTGTCAAAAAGTTATACTTTTGGCACTGATTGAAATATGAATAGAATTGAACGGAAAAAATATATTGAAACCTAAGGTTTACGAAACATTTTTAAATAAACGAAGGACAATTATGAGCATTAACGGAGCATTAGAAGAAAATATAAAGTATCTTTTGAGGGCTACAAGTAAACGAACTTTAGTAATGCTCTATCGACAACGTTATCAATAACTTTGTAAAATAAAGAAATTTGTTGATAAAAGAAAATAAACAATATTACTTCCTCACCTATTGCAATTTATAGGTTAATGCTAGGAAGAAAATAATCACAATGATACAACGGCTACATTGGGCGAGAAAAATTGTGTTTTTTCATCAATAAATCAAGACTGAAATCGTATGAAAATTGATCGTCGATATGAATATAATCGTAAAAAGAAATGAAAACTTAACTCATTCATAAATGTTGTATCTTAGATATTTATCTTATATTTAAATCTTGATAAAATTGTTTCTTTCTTTTGCCATTCAAAAACCCTTCGTTATTTTCGTCCTAGAAATTCTCCCAATTTCGAGGTTCAAGGGAAGGGATGTCTTTAGTAAGAATAGACTGGGAAATCCAGGTGAAAGCAAGGGTTCAGTTTCTAGGAAAAAGAAACTTGTTTGAAGGGAAGCAATAGAGGAGCTCCACGACACTGCGTGCAAAGTGCTATTAGTAGAAGATTTGCTATTGAATTGAGTGTTGGAATTTCTTCTTCTTAAAACGTTTTCGTTTCCTAAGCGTTCCCGCAAAAATTGTGTGATCTCCTTGGTTAGCCCTGGGGTCAAAGGAAACCCCATTGTCTCCACGAGTTCCACCTTTCTTCATTTGGACCCCTTGCGGAGTCTTGCTGCGAAGGGCTAAAATCCTCCTCGTCCATGAGGTGATTAACGAAGGCCGAGGTGGAATTTCCCACCCCGAAGTATCTCTGATGTTCTGCTGCACTCTTTCCTATCATTGTTCTCCCTCTCAGAACTCGAAGAAAATTCCTAACCAAAGATTTAAGCAACTGTATGACCTACCATGTTGAAAATGGTCTCCGATGGACCAAATTACAGGAAATACTTGATTTTCATTTTGCTGAGTATACCTGCATTATATGTATTCTACAGAGTATCTGTTGGCGTATAGCAGGGTATATATACATTTCCAGCTAATCCAATTTCCTATTCGATTACTTCGATTATATTTCACTTACGTAAATAAAAATAATACACGTGACGTTGACTACTATTTTAAATTGCTATGAAATTATTGCGTTTAAACCTCTAGTTTCACCTTGTTGTGAATCATCGGGCGCTTCTGCTAGTTTACTATACAATACTCGGATTTTCTATTATGGATACCCGAGTTTGGAGTTGAATAAAAACTAAAGTAGAGATCCCACAGGAAAACTAAATACATCAAAATTTTGCGTGTTTTATTTTGCGTTGTTCTACATGGCCCAAACATTTTTATTACTATTGCTTTTGTTACTAATTGAAGGATGGACGAAAAATGTGCCTGTTTTTTCGCTCTCTTTCACGGATTGCTTACTTTGTGCTTTTTTTTCTCATAAAGTATCACTTCAATCATAATAAAACCTTTAGATGACATTAAGATACATATTATAAACTAAAATAAAAATTGTCAGTGTCTTCTTGTTGTTAGATAAAAAGTTGTTATCGATATTATAAAACAACTTTTTTTCAGTTATTGGTGGACGTAAAAGTGTAAAATTGGTCTTGTTACAAAGCTCTCGAAAAAAGTTTTCAAATGGTATCATCAACGATATCTACAACTCAGCGATTTTTTTAATGCGAATTAATATTTGTCGTTGCGGAAATCGTCCCGAAATCAAGCACTGGAGCTAGAATACCGTTAGAGCGACCGAGGAGCGGGTAGTCGCTTACAGTGGAAGACCCCCATCGCCTGTAGGTCGCCCAAACTGACGTCGCCCGAATACGCTGGTCGCTCGGTCGCTCGTAGTCGCTTCCAAAGGAAGACCGGCCTAACAGGTATACAGGTTTGGGTTCCTAAAGTATTCGATTCACTCCGTTATTCCTCTCTAACTTTCTCACCATTGGAAAACGCATATTGAAATGGCATCTCATCCCTATTCCTCCTCTTCAACGATGAAATATATTTCGTGCGTGTCTGTGCCCTGTTTGGCTCCTGTCTTCATTTACTTTCTCCTTGGTATTTGGTTTTATTCAACTTAAATCATCTCCCAGCCTTTCCTTTATATTTCACTCGTCGTGTTTTAATAAAGAACTATTGTATTATACTGCGGCAGAATTGCAAACAGCTATTCACGCATTTATAACGTTTAACGTTCAGTGAAAGTTACTTTATTACAGAACCATTCTTCGTATTGAAGTGCAAATTGCCGTAATTTAGAGAAAGTTGGTTGATATCGCGGGAAATGATCTACGATGCTATAAACGAATAAAATAGCTTCCGATGGTTTAAATGGCCTTTTTCCTCAATAGAGAAGTTCCTACATCAAAGAAAGTTTCTTAGTGACTGCTTTATCGTTATATATCTTGAAATTTTTCACATAATTTTACAGAATGTGTTCTTCCTTTTGGTTTTATTGTAAGCCAAATTCGCTAACGTTAGTTGAATGGTTTTAAACGTTACGATTTTGTTGCTGATTTGGAATTCAGTTACACTTTATAATGATAAGACTATGGAATAATGCAGTTAAATTTATCGAAAAATAATAGTGGTGAAATTTATCGTATTTTAAGTTTTTCGTGGAAATTCAACCACATATTCCAAATGTATCATTTGTTTTTGAATATATGGTATTGTCTACACAAATGAACTATTGATCAGAAAATTGTTTTTAATTAAAACTGCAATATTTGTATGTCCTTTGGCTAGCCACTTAGGAGCAATAGTGTTAGAATAGTGCAGGATACTATTGTTGATATACGTGTATACTTGGCAGTTTTTCTATTTGCAAATTGTTTACATATTATTTTGTTTGTTATATTTTTATTTTATATTTGTATTAGTTTGTTATATTTTTATTCTGAATCACAAATTTTTCGTGTCATTCCTGTTACTTATTTAGACTCCCTATAAAAGTATCTATAACTTAACTAAAATTGCAGTAATTGAAGTCGTAAAACAGTGAAGTTGTGATTTTTATATCAGATTTTTATGGTCTATATAATTCGTGGCACTGACTTTAGTGCTTTAGACATGTAGGATGCTCATGTCAACGAGCATACAAATCTATCATCACGGATGCTCATTCAAAACCTCTGACCATTAGATGCGCCGCAGAATCCGTTTTTTACGCTCTCTGATTGAGCTGTTTCGATAGCGAAATGAGGGAATGTCTCGGTGGTTGGAGTGAACCGGAGTTATTAAGTGTGGGCAGAGCTAAAAGCGACTGGCGCCGAGCGCACGGATAGCCGATTTATCGCTTCCTTTACGATGTTTTCTCTCCAGATCATTGCTTTAAGCCACATTGAGCGCACTTTAAAGGGAACACTCGTTTTGGACCGAATTCAAGGACATGTAACACATCCCTCCGAGGAAATCTTGCGACATTTTCCAGGATTTTTGAACGTTCTTTCTTTTTCCGAGAAGGATGCTTGAACTGGCAAAGATTGTGCCTTGAGTTGGAGACTTATTATTTGAGAATGCATATTAAATTAAGTATCTTATAGGTATTTGGCTGTAGTTTTATCTAGTGTAATTTCCTATCCTTAAATATTCCTGCGAACGAAAAATGTTATGGCATAGTTTGGAAAGATAAATCAAGATGTAGCAAATTATTATAAGTAGATAAGCCTTTGAAATCAGTGAATGTAGCGTAAGTAAAAGAATTACTCAAGTGATAAGTTCAGGCTTTGTAGCAGTGAGATACAACGGGACTCATCGTTGAACAATTTTTACTTAACCACAAAATGATTTGAATCTAAATCGTTCATCATCATTACATTTAAATTATTCTGTGGTTAAGTAAAAAGTTTTCAACAATGAGTCTCGTAGAATTACTCAATGTAGGATTTTATATATTATCACATCACTACGACGTTAATTTTCATTCAATCTTTTATGAACTAATTAATAGAGTAGTTAATTGTAAATGCAGTCTTCTACGTTTAAAATTTGTCGTAATGAAGTCGAATATTATGAACATAAACTGCTTCGTCTTGTGAAGTACAAATTAATTTTTGATTTTTCTCCTTTGATAGGTACATGCTCCAATTTTTACTTTCCGCAACAACTTTTATTGCATCCATTGAAATTTTGACGATGGAGGATGTGTTCAACGTGTCCAATAAATCCTGTACTCCGTAAAGTTTATGAAGATCTTATCATCAATTTGATGAATTATAAAATATTTCCCTGCATATATATTAATGCTTTCCTTTGAAGAATGTAAGGGTGTGCAAGTATGAATTTGGGGTGGGTCATTATAGTTACATACGATATAGTTGCTTAAATTATGGACTGTTAGGGAAAGCTAAGGTGTTTCATAATAGTTTAAGAACCATAAGTACCATCATCATCACGCATTTTAGCATCATCATCGCGAATCTTATTGAAAGGAATTGAAAGAAATTTCCAAGTAAAATAGCCACAAGTACAAGTATGGCTAAATACGTGAAAGATTTTCTGACTGACGTCACTCGTCTTTCTAGCGAAATTTTTCTGTTTTGAATGAAAAGAATTACCCACTCGCCGCGTAACGTTTACCATTTTTCGAGCCAATCGTCAATTGTTTTTATTTCGATCGAGAAGGATAGCCCCCTCCGACGCATTCTGCTGCTTGTTTTCCTTTATACGCATACCAACTGTCCGTATCTCGCCTTTTCCAATCCTTATCCAGGGGCACTCCATTTAATGGAATTGTCTCGTCCGTAGGATTAGATCCGGCACAAGATGAGAAGGGGAGTTGCATTCTCTTTCTAATCAATTCCCAAAAAATATACGCCGAGAAAATAAATAAACCTCGCCTGCAATTGCTTACTTACCGAGGGAAAGTGAGCGGTCTAGACTTTCCTCTTGCTATCATTTTGGAACCGTTCCAGACCTATTTTTTATCCTTTTATTCCTTTTTCCACTGCGAGGCGAAAATATATACAGAAATAATACGCGGCTGAGTAATGTGGAGGTCGTTGAAGACGTTGCAGACAATGGAATGGTTTTGTTTTTTTAGAAGCCCCATTTATATTTACACCTAGATTAATCCATATCGTCTTGTTTTTGTGAGAGATTCCCATGGTATAAATGGGTATCCTAAAAAGCCTCACCATCGCGTAAATTTAAGAATGTTTTTGAATAGACCTTTGACAACGCGTGGATCCTTGTGCAATTCTTCACTCGAAAGGAAAGTAAGACTTTTAAATCTCGTCTTAACATTCACCATTTCTCGGGATGAAAATGTGAACAGTGGGCCTGTAAAATAAAATAAATAACATTGATTTGGTACAATAAGGAGCGTACTCTTGTAAAAACCAAAAGAGAAATGGAGGTAAAAAAAAATCTTATGGGATTGTGACTCTAACACTACCATTTTCCGGATTTTTTTGTAGACGTATTGAAAGCGGATGGTCAGAGTTCGAGTCCCGGTCTTTTCTTGCCTTGTCACTTAAGTCTATCATTAGGTTAAATAATGGATAACTTAAATAGGGAAAGGGAAAGAAAATATCGATTGATAATATTGATACGAATGTTGATACGAATATATACGAGAAGGAATGAAGGAATTCTTAATATTATTTCCATTTACCTTGAAATTCCTTAGCTATCTCTTGTTTATGTCTCTGTCGATTTATTTTTAGCTTATTCATTTCTGACGTTCCTCCAGATTTACACCTTCTGTTTATATTCATATTGGTTTTTCGTATACTCCTTCGCCCCACCAAGTTTACTTTGTTGCATTGCCATAACATCTAACATTAACCTCTGGGAAATTTTGCTGTTGCTAAAGGGAATTGAATTAAGATGAAGTTTTTTGCATTGAACTTCAACAGCGAAGGAAAACGTGAGATATGATATTAAGAAATGAGTGTGAAACAGTATGGACGACAATGAAAGGCAGATAGTTGACAGACTTTGGTCAGAGCTAGGACAAGATGTCGCCCCAACTTGATTTGCATATCCCGCTGACCATGTTGCGTGCATAAATTTGATAAGTTAGATAACATTCACGAACTGCTTTCTACTTGGTATCTCTACGCGGTGGTCTGCAGAAAAGCACCGGAAGAAAGTGATAGAAACGAGATATGCTAATGCTTAAATCATCTTCTTCTGAGAGATAAAACACTTCTTTGATAAAACCAAAATCACCCTTTTCCATTTGACGTCATAATAATGTCGTAATTATAGCCAGTTACATAAATGTGTCAGTAATAAACTTTATGCACTTAGTAAATAATCTCCTTTGGACCGAAACATTTGAGTTGCTCGATCTGTAGAGTATATTTTTTTTAATTGATAGTTAATATAAGCCTATCGAAAATAGCCATTTCATAAGTTTTGAATTTAATAGGACAAATTTCCTCTCTTTCATAGTATAAATATTACAAGCCGACCAAATATGATGGGATTAATTAAGCCAAGGAGCTTCTGTTTACATTACAGTTCTAAGTATATTACATTTCCTCTACTACCTCTCATGAATAGGATAAAGAGAACATTCTTTAATAACATTCATTCAAAAGTTAGAAAAACGTATCGATAAAAGGTTGTTTAAGGAATTTTCCAGTATTTAGCAAAATGATCCACAAACTAACTCCGCAGAGAATTCAGGATTTCCTTTCCATCCCTCTTGGTGTCCTTATGTATTTACTGAGTAGGGTTGTTGGGAGAGGTTCTGAAATCCCCCTTTTGTTACGGAGATTCCAGTAAAACCCTCTCATCTGCCGTTTATCGTATTAGCGCGATTGTCCATCCGGGAGTTCCTCCTCAGGCTCTGTTGGTAGCCTCGCGTGGCCTCTGATAAATTGGAGCGCCATCTGCAAAAAACTGCACCGTTTAAGTTCTTTCCTTTGGGAGCACGCTTTCAAGTTGAGATACATTCGTCGAGGATAAACCAGTCTAGTGGTAGATAGTGAACCTAATAATATTCCCATTTCTGAGTATCCCCCCCAGGGTCTGTGACCCTACACAGTTTATAGCGGGCTCTTAGCCTTATCAAGCTATTTTTTCGACGCAGACACCCTCGAAAAAAAGCTTTCGCTGGAGATATATCTCGCTGTTTTCGTTTTTACGAACTACGCGGAAGTTTTTCCGTTATGCCTCTTCTCACGTCCTCGATGGAAGCGGGGATGTGCAAATTGCGCTTTGGAGGTTCATTAGGCGGGTATTTCGTGTAGTTTGCATATAATGATAATAATAATTCGTCTTTATTTGGGCGAAATTGAGACTTAAAAGTCTCTTCTTCCATCTAACCCATCGTCATTAATCATAAAATAAGACGTAGAAATAATTAGAAGAATTGTGGATGTAAAAAACCTAAAAGATTCTTAGGAAAAAATCCACTGTAGGAAAACACCCACAAGGAAGGGGGGTGTGAAAAACCTGCGCAAACCTACCGATAGTATTATAATATAGTATAGTAGTATTATATATAATAATTTAAAAATTTATTGTTCGTTTTACTGAAATAATTCATCAAAACAGTGTATAATCCTCTGGCTCATCTAAAGCTGGTGTTAACGCAGATGTATCACATCGTCATTCTAGTTAACAGTCGTAGAAATGTGATTAAATTCTATACATTTTTTATACGGTTACATTATTTTATTCGCGCCTGGTTAAAATGCGAGTATTATTTAATCAATATGTATTTATAAATTGTGTGTATGAATTGCATTAATTGTTTGTGAATAAGCTTGCGCTTTGGACTCGAGGAATAAATGAAGGTAACAAAAGTCATATCTGAGTAGGATTCGAATCTTTATCTCCCACTTTGCTGGTGGATTCCCTAAAACAGTTTAGATATTGCGCAAAGCAGGTTCACTTCCTATTTGGGAAACTCCCTCGGACAAAGAGAGTCTTCATCTTAACGGCGCCAATTATCTCCACGGTCCTCACAGAGGATATTAACCCAAAAATTAGGATTCAAGATGAGAATATCTCTTTCCTTGCCCTTCGAGTCCTATTGAAACAGTGATTGTTTATTTAATCCGAAGTAAAATTTTAAACTTGATCACGCCTTAATATTTATTTAGAGCCGATATCAACTGAAAGATTTGTTAATGGTATCTGTGGGTTTCACCATTACTTTTTTTCAGGTAGAAATTTGGAGTGTCTCCGTCCTAATCCGGACAATTAGCTCGCCTTCGCAGGTACTGAGCGCCCGACCATCACATCAGGGGGGACCATAAAAAAAGAGACCTCGTGAAATACGATTTAAAAAGCTATAAACAATTCAACTGAGCAACAATTTGTTATCTTCGTCGTCTCACTTGTCTGAAGAGATATACAAGCGTCTTTTGATCGACGTTCTACGATGACAATTAAGATTTTTCGTGATTTTGCTAGAAATGACCCGTTGACACTTGGAAACGTTGCCCCGGGGATGGGTTGGGTTGGGGGGAGGGATTTCTAGCAAAAATCTAGAAATCCTCCCCCAACCCAACCCAACCCCCGTTGAACAAGTGAGCAAAATCACGAAAAATCTCAATTTTCATCGTAGAACGTCGATCAAAAGACGCTTATTTATAGACTCTTTGGACGAGTGAGACGACGAAGATATTAAATTGTTGCTAATTTGAATTGTTTATAACTTTTTAAATCGTATTCCACGAGGTCTGTTTTTTATGGTACCCCCTAATCTGAGGGTCCGGCGCTCAGTAGCCAAGCCAAGCCAAGCCAAGCGAAGGCGAGCTAAGGTTCCGGATTAGGACGGAGACCCTCCAAATTTCTACCTGAAAAAAAGTAATGGTGAAACCCCCCGATATCTACCATTAACCGAAAGATTTGTTTCCGTGTTACAAAGTTTTCCATCGTTTAAAACTCGCGCGTTTATAATTTGAGCAAAACCGAATACCTTGAAGATAAAGTGCCGGCAGATTGATAGAATTTCCTGAACGTGGATCTAAATATTTGCGGAAAGAAATAACGATAAGGAATTGAAATATATGGTACTAATTTGATGTGCAGTGCTCCATTATCTAATCTTTATGGGAAGTAATTTCCGAATTATCTCGATCGCTTTTGACTTTTCTTATTTGATGTGAAAGCAGCTTTCGCGGAAGGGAATGAAAATATGAGAAAATATCACGAGAATTGCTCTTCACTGTCGATTCTTTGCGAAACAGTCGCTCATCAGCGACGCTTGCATTAAATACCTTCTGGGAGCACCAACAAATTAATATAACTAAAAATATGTAAATATTTTCAATTTAGGTTTTTATTATTCAATAGTAGGTATATTTGAAAATTAACACCAAGCAAATGGATGATAAGGATCAAGCTAATACTGCACTTAAGAGGATTACGTCTGAATAAATTCAAGGATAACAAGAAGTGAAAAATAGCAATATGACTGGGACTTGAAGCCAGACCTCCCACTATCTGGGCAGGTAGTCTAACCACTAAATTACCATGCCCCATCAATTCCACCTTTGTGGGTGGTGGCATTCGGAAGGTGAGAGTTCTGTGTTTGAGTCTCAGTCATGTCGCTACTTTTTTCTTTCTTTGGGCAAATAGATGATATTCTCGTTGACTATAATGGTATAGATAAATATCATCGGACTATTGCCTAGTACGACACTAGATAGTAATATTTTTCCTTTAACGAAAGTGGTCATATAAATTATTTTCATTCCGATAACTTGGGTTAAACAAAAATGCAAGAACAAGGATTCAAACTCGTGACCTAAACATTCTTATGCTGTTTGGTTGGTTAATAGCATAGAAATAATAAGGACTATAGATGTTTATAATTGAAAAAAAAAACGGATTTTGATTCACGATAACATCATCGTATTTACTGTGAGAGTCGTAATAAGCGAGTGTATGTAACGAGTTTAAGTTGGTCCGCTTTGAAATTCGTAGCAAAACATTCATAGCTTGAAGGTAGCGTAGGTTGTACTCCTATTCACTTCTCTCTGCGATAAGCTGCTAGGCCACGTATCGCTGCAGCGGTCTCCTAGGAATACTGTAAAAACAACAACAACTTCGAAATTCTCCATAAACCCATAGTTTTTTTAATGAATCACCAAGGTAACGATCGTTTTGGAGAACTTTGTAGCGTGCTCATGGGCGTGTGCCTTTAAACGTGCGCGTGCGTCGGCTCTTCGTAGACGGTCACGTGATCCACGCGTAAAATCTCGCCAGACTTCTTTTTTTTTCACAAATTGCGATCAATCGCGTAGCCCGTGCGAGCTCTTTGCGTACCTACTCGTGGTTTTCGATTTTGCCCACTCGTAGCGTACTCTCACAGCCGCGGAGATACGCTCACTATTTATTCTCTCTTCGGACCGAGGGTTTACGGATTTAAAAGAGGAGGATTGTTTATTTATCCTAAAATATCGTACGTGTAAATTCTTACGGCATTTGGCGTGTTAATTAAGGGAGAGTATAGGAGTCACATCTCATGCAGTGTATCGTTAAGTACTCTGCTTATATGAAGTGTAATGGGGTATTACGAAGTATTCATCCCCTTTTTTTCCTAATTTTCTCTGTAAATTTTTTAGAGGGCCTAATTCTTTTCTTTAAATTAGGAAAGTAAAAGTCATTTAGTAGTGTCCACCAAAATACATTTCAACAAGAACAACCAATGTTTTGTTACCGTGTTACACCTTCAGGTGAAATTCATTATAATAAATTTCATTTTGTAGACTATAATAACAATAATTAAGTTTTATTTTCTTGATTATGAAGTATTTTCACCGAGCAACACCCCAATCCGTTATACTTTTCTTAAAAATGTGAAAATAATCTTTAGAATAAAAATATAAATAATATACACCGAGAGTTTCGGCTTCTAATCGGCGGGGATAATTTGAATTTTGGTTCGTTCGGAATTTCAAAACCTGCTTTCTATACAATTGATAGAAGTAAAGGTGTGCTCATTTCATGCTAAATCTAGTGAAAATACTAGTTTTGGGTCGATTTTAAAAAAATGTGTTATATCAATGCTTTTCTGGAATATATCATTTAGATCTACCATCAAATATGTCGCTAGTGAAGTTATCCTGTTTTATATAATCCTCTGTGAAACATGATTGTCTTGTCCTTTATCTATCATTTATCTAAGACGGTTATAATTTTCGCTCAATACGAAACTAAATTTTAGTATTTAAGTATAAATTATTTATTCGCGGGAAACTTCAGTTAAATATTCACCCCGTAATAATCTCGAAATTTGATCACCCATTCTCGAGTTTTTTCTTTATTAATTATTGTTCATCCAAACAATTATTTATTAACCTTTTTTGAGGGTTTAATCGTGCAGTTTGGAGGGAAGAAGGTAACTTGCGTCAGGAATCGTGTATAACCAATCAAGTGGTTGATTGCAGCTCAAAAGACTATCATAGAATATGCAGATTTGTAATTATGAAAGCTTTAGTAAGTAAGATCAAAAAACTCTCTCTGTCTGCTTCTTCCATTAATGTAGAAAACTGTTTCGAATTGGTAAAACGGTTTCCGGCTAATTTAAAAGAAAGTCATTGGTTTTTCACCTTGTTTGTACGCACGAATAAGAGGTCCCAAGACGTCCATTCGCATTTGTAAATACTGCCATATTTCACTGCCTGCCGTTACGGCACCGTAACAAATTACGGATATTATGGTCAATCCGGAAATTCGCGTGGAATGTAATAATTACACTGGGGAACAATTTTCAACTTAATTTCTGTTGAGTTCGATTTTTCAGCTGTTTAAGGGTAAATGAGGCATGCTGATTCCAAATCTGTATTTAGTTTTCTTCTATCACGTCAAGTTTTTTCTCTACGCTTTATGTAAATGTGACCATTCTCTCTGAGAAACTCCGGTACCGTCAAACAAAGAGACAATTTCGGCGGAATTATTTTCCGTTGGTTTATTCATTTGTTGACTACAGTTACATCTTAATTATAATATAGTACAAGTATAGCGCTTACATTTTATGCTTTTTTCCCACTAAAATAGTGAAATTGACCATTGTGCACCGTTGGAAACCAGCGACAGGTTCATATTGTCCTTACTTGTTCAGTTACACTTGAGATACTGCAGTGAGACGTTGAGAGTGGCTCTTATACATTGAAGCACTTTCCAGCGTTTAATCTGAGTTCTTGTTGGATTATAAGATTATCAGGGTATAGTTTTTATTTAAATATGAACTGAAAAATTTTATTATGTCTATTTCTGCTACTTCGCGTCGTAAGTTTTCAAACAGCCCCGATTCGTTTTGTTACACAAGTGGTAGTTTTACCATTCCTTGTCAAAGAACAAATATCAGTGTATTTGTTAAGCAAGCCTATTTTGCCTACTTTAAAGTGAAAGCTGGTGATCAAGATAAGTCGTGGGCCCCCCACAAGGTGTGTAAGCAATGTGTTGAGTATTTACGGATGTGGACGAAGGGAATAGGTGATAATTTTTTATTCGGTATACCTATAATCTGGCGAGAACCCAAAGATTACTCAAGTGATTGTTATTTTTGTACAGTGAAAACTTCAGGATACAACAAGAAAAACAGATGTAAAATAGAGTATCTTAGTCTATTGTCAGCTATACGCTCAGTGCCTCATTCAGCTGAAATCCCAGTGCCAGTTTTCAAAGAATTGCCTTCTTTGGAAATACATGAAGACGAGTCTGGTGAAGAACGAAGTGGCCTTAACGGCGTAGATTTTGAAATTGAAGATACCGATCGTAAGGGATTTGAGCAGCATAAGTTGAATGATTTGGTACGAGATTTGGGACTATCTAAAAAAGCTTCAGAACTATTAGCATCAAGACTGCACGAGAAAAACTTGCTTGAAAAAGGAGCTAAGGTATCCTACCTTCGATCAAGAGAAAGTGCATTTCTGCAATACTTCCGAAGTGATGATGGATTTGTATATTGTCATAACGTACATGGTTTAATGGAAGAGTTGGGAGTTTCAGTCTATAATGCAACTGAATGGCGATTATTCGTCGATAGTTCAAAGCGGAGCATGAAGTGTGTCTTCATCCACAATGGAAATTTATTTTATGCAGTCATAATAGGCCAATCAATTTGTCCGCATGAAGAATATGAAGATATAAAGAGAGCCATTGATTTGTTGCAATATAACATGCACCAATGGATCATCTATGTTGATCAAAAAATGGTTTGCTTCCTCCTTGGCCAGTGACGTGGTTACACCAAGTACCCTTGTTTTTTGTGTATGTGGGACAGCAGAGCTTGCGAAAAGCATTGGGTGCAGTCGAATTGGCCGCCACGATCTGATCTGAAACTTGGTGATCAAAATGTTCTACATCAGCCACTTGTCGACAGAAAGAATATTATATTTCCACCTCTACATATAAAATTGGGTCTCATGAAGCAATTTGTTAAAGCTTTATCAACTGAAGGGGACTGTTTCAGGTATCTCATTTCTACATTTCCTAGATTGTCATTTGAAAAGATCAAGTCTGGTGTATTTGATGGTCCAAAGATTCGGTGGCTCATTAAAGATGAACATTTAATCAATACAATGAGAGAATTGAAAAGAATGCTTGGTTAGCATTCATAAATATTGTCAAAGGCTTTCTTGGAAATACACGATCACAGAATTACATGGAAACTGTCCAGCAACTCTTGGAGAGCTTTAAAATGCTTGGTTGCAATATGAGCATCAAATTGCATTATTTACATAGCCATCTTGCTGACTTCTCGAAACATCCTGGTGCAATCAGTAATGAGCAGGGTGAGCTATTTCACTAAGATTTGAAGGGCATGGAGACACGGTATCAAGATAGATGGGATGCACATATGATGGCTGACTACTGTTAGAGCATCAAGAGAGAATGTACACAGATTAAACACTCCAGAAAAGGCTAAAAGAGAAAATTTTAACCTTAATTTGCTTGTTTAACGTTTATATGAGTTAATGAATGCCTTTATATGAATAAAAATATGCTTTGTGAACAGTATATTTGGTAAGTTTTCTCTTTACTCTCCTTCATATGGACATTTTGTAAGACTTTTGAGACATACAGAGTGTATCCAGTATCTTAAAAACTTGACGTGATAGACAAAAACTGAGGTTCATTTTGAATTCAGATGCCAATCGTTAGTCAAAAACAAGTCGCAGATCTAAGACAACAAAATCACTGTTCCCCAGTGTTATAGATCCAGTAGATAAGAAGGAATAAAAAGATATAAAATTGAGTTTGGGAAACTCGCGAAAATTCGTGCAATCCGTAACGACCTTGATTCGGACGAAGTGAAAGTTTTCCAAGCAGAGGTGAAAAGGCGTTGCCCGAAAAGCGGTGGCGGAACTTATGTTTGCAAAGTCACGGAACGTAAACATTACGGAAGTCTTCCTAAGTTTCGGAGGCTCAGTGATTACGTTTCGTTCCTTATACAGGCTATGACTTTGGATGGAAACTTCTTTTTTCCTAAAATCATAATCACAAATTTTGCATAATCTTTTCTCTTTAGGTATGAACGTCATACTATGTTATAATTTACCTTCAATGGTAGTAATTAAAACTGACTTCCTTCAACTTACCTTTTGAAATGAATGTTAATGCTCCTTAACAGGAAATCAAATCCAAATTTGTAAAAATTCCTTAATTGCAATCTGTATTTCTTCTACGTTGTTGGTTCTGTTACCAAAATTAGTTATACAAAGGGCTTCGAGCATTTTGAATTTACACAAACTTCTTATAGTCAACGTTTAACGCTGGTACGATATATCATCGCGTTATAATTGAATTACTAAAGTTATTGTATTTAATCCTTTGAAATGGAAACTCTAAAATAGCATGTTTTTTTAACGTTAAGCGCTTAGCGTACGCGAAATAATATAAGGGAGGGAGAAATTGAAACATTCCACCCTTATTGAGACTCAAAACCAAGTTCCTCTTATTGACATGCTTACAAAGCTTCCCGAAATCGCAGTGAAATTGACTATGATTAGAAAGAGGACTTTTGATGGTCGGCAACATAAAAATATGATATGTAATTGCTAAGGTACACTTCGGAAACTCATGATTAGGGTTTTGGTCAGTTACAACTCACGTGAAAGTTGGCACACTTTAAATCCTCACTTTTTCTAAAATTTTTAGTTTCTACTCATTTGATGTTCGGGCAATTATTTCGTGGAGAAATGTAATTCATCGTAAAATGAATTATTGAATGAAACTATCTATTTATGCAAAAGATTTTCCTCGAAATTATATCAACTCTTTTTTCTGCTTTGATCAAATTAGTTCATTAAAACACTTGGGACTGCCCCAAATTCTATCTTTGGCCTTATTAAGTAGGTCTTTGTGTCCATTACGTTTTACTGATAAAAAATTAGCACAGAAAACATGAAATTTCGTTGGGTGAAACCATTAGGAAGAACGTGAAATTTCACCACAAACGACAAAAAACATGGATTTTTCCTCTTTGGAGGTAAATCTTTAGAAGTTTACCTTCTACCCTTATAATATAGGAAACCTTTTTGTACGATACTTGAGTTCTTAGTTTCTCAAATATATATTTACCCTTGTAAGGGACATCTTATTTTTATGGAATTTAAATAGTTAAGAAAAGCATATGTAGGTATAAATACCAAAAATATTTGATTGTCTCCATCCAGTGTCTTTTTCCGAAGCGACAATCTTACCGTCTGATAACAGCCATGCCACTTCCATAGTTCCCCTTTAGGTGTTCAGTTTTCTTACTTATATCGGCTGATGGTGATTAGTTAGAATTCATTGCAAAATTGAGGAGGGATTTATTAAGGACATAACTATACGTAAATGCTGATTTGAAATGTGTTGAAAGCGATCCTGTAATTTCTTGTATCTTTTTTTCCCGAGTGTTGGAGCGTTTAAAACTGACCGTCCTACTACCCGCTTTGCATGAAAATTAGCCGCTTTCCTTTCACTCAAAGTGTTTCGGCCCAATTTTTTCACGTTAACTTGGTCTCAAATTCTTTCCAACCTGTTGATGCAATGGAGTTAATAAAATAAGAATTATTAATCAACATTGGTCCTATTGCATACCTAATATGTTCAATCTCAACTCCATGGAATGTTGTCATACTTATATAACAGAAGGACAATAATTTCCAGAGGAATGCATTTGGCGCGACAAGTTTCCTCCGACGTTATTCTTGTTTATTTCTTAAGTATATCTTATAGATTTTTGGAACATAATTTCACTATCTTCTTATATCCGTTTGCTAATATTCTATTACTATACCATTGATTGCTTCATTTTTGCTGGATGTTGTCAATTAATGGTTTCGTCGACAGCTCTGTCGTTGTCAAATATTTTCGTCTTTCTTTCATTTTTTCGCCGATGGTGTGTATTTTCCGTGCGTTTACGAGCATCTGTCGATAATTTTCCACGGGTCTTGTTTATATAACGAAACAGGATTATAAACAGAATTCTCGCGCACGCACATCAGTTTTATGTATTTACTTAGAGCTAGAATTTGTTTTTCCTCGAAAATAGAATGCCTGTATCGAGGACTCCCGTTCCTTCGAGAGATACATTCTTATTTTTTTGCGTAAAATGAAAGAGTTTGTTTAGAATTTAACATGTGAATGTTGTATGCTAATTAACTCTGCGGCATCTTCTGTAACTTTCTTGCCTTTGGGAAATTGTTTAGGTCGATTCGTCGCAGCTGATCTTATGCTTTTGGATACTGTACGTGTATGAAAATGAGAAATATAGTGATCCTTAGATATTAAGTGCCTCATAAAAATGTTTTATGGAAATATTGCTCTTAAAAGAGGACAATAAATGTTTTTATTAATGGGAGAAGTGTAACACCAACATTTTAAAATATTTCTGTGTTAAATTTCAAAATCTTTAAATCCGTTATTGGGTTATGTTCATACGCTAGTCTTGAAAAGATTTTTCCTGCTTTTAGAAATTTCTTTACGGAAGGATTTACTTCAGGAGTGTGAGTTTACTGATACATTATTCGTTACCCAGGAAAGAGTTTTCGTCATATCTCTGTGTGTTTAACAGCCAAAAAAATCAAACACATATGCGATTTTAGCTATGTTGAGGGTTTAGATTAAGTTCAGAAATAATTCTCTCTTTCATCTAATGCCTTTTGCGTCGAGAAAAACTTTGGTTTTCATTGCTATATTATATTCATTTTTTATATTTTCCTTTGTTTGAAAACGTTTTTATCCCCTCCATCTTGTCGACCGTAAAACTTGTATGAATTGAAATTTTGAAAAAAATCGAAATAAATCTATTACCAAGTATCCTTTCAATTTAATGAGTGCTGACTTATTTTGTTTGAATTCAATTTATTTATGGCAATTATTTGTATTTTTACTATTGTTTTTATTTTAATCAAATAAAAATAATAGCTATAGATATTGTGTCATCTATTGTAAACCCGGATTTATTAGTATAATAGAAAACTTTATACCCCACGGATTACAAAAATGAAATTATCTTGGATTATTTCTCCATTTTAAATCTATGTTGTAAATTAAACGCTATAAATAAAATCTTAGTCGGATTCTATCACTTAATAGCGTCTTAAACAAGGCTTACGTATCCTTTAATTATTCCGTATAGCATGGACAGTATCAGAAGCTCCGCTTTCACCTTCATCTTAAGGAGAGTACAATCTTGTGTTTCAAAGCCTTGGGGCGTTATCTTCATACTTCCCATAGTTCTCCCCCTTACCCTTAACTCCCCTAGGTTTCATTTACCGCACCACTCCGACGATAAACCCGGGATATCTCAAGTCCCTGAGGAGTTCGGGGTGTTGATGGCGACGAAAGGGTCATAGTTGATACGGGCAGATAATTTTGGAGGTCACCTTTACATCTCCGCCCACCCCTTCCCACGAGGGTTACCTTTATCCTCCAAGTTCTTTATCAACCCACACGTGCTGCCACCTAGTTTCGTTGCCTCGCAACCCCTTCTCGGCTTAATGTCATTCGCTGCAGGGAGATGAGCTTCAGGATCCGCCATTAGCACAACCCTTAGGCAGTCAATAAACTCCTCATCCTCTGCTTTTGGGCGAAGAAAACCGTTTACGAAGGTGTGAATACATGCGGATGAATGTAATTGCAGGCCGCGTTTAATATTCCGGCTGTTTTGAGGGTTCGAAGACCTCTTTTGCACGAGATTCCCACTCAACAAATGTCGCCGCTTATGGAACCAAGGCGCGAAGTGCAGCGCCACTGGTTTTTTTTGATGCGTCACTCTTTGTTCCGTATGAGGAGGTTTTCCGGACGAGGGGCTCCTTTTGAAATTCATGTGAGAGGTGTTTTTACGATGTGATGGATGCGTATATGCATCGTGCGAATATGGCACTCTCGCATATATTCTTAGGCATATTTTTTCACGTTTCAAAATATCTTAAAAAATGATATCTTCTGAACAGAGAAAGCAGAGGTATTTACTGAAGATGCTGACATGTAGGTTGAACATAAATTTCAAAAATTAAGGCGTATTAATGCATCTAATTTATTCAGACTCATAATCACTTAATCTTAAATTAAAATCTACGAAACTTATTATTTTCCACTAGATTTAATTTATTAATCTAGTGGAAATACTACGTTTTGCTACCTTTAATTTAAATGACGTTCTACAAAGTTAGGCCAGCGCACCTTAAATTAAACTGTATTCTTAATTGCGTCCGATTTAATAACAGACAGCTACATTGGATAGTCATAGAAAAATTATGAATTAAATTGATAGCTATAGAAACTATAAATTATACTTTATGGCATGGGCGACCCTACAGAAACTAAGTGCCAGCAACTACAACTCTTCAGGTCATGGAAACGCTCAAATTCTTCCACTATCACAAGTTTGTAGTGTTAAGAAAGGATTCCTAATGCGTAATAAATAAAAGTATTATATTTATTACTAAGAATAAAAAATCTTGCATTACACAATTTTTCATTTATTTATTTATATTCTTAATATTAAATGCTATAGTGGAAAATCGCCTAGTATCACCCAAGAAAATTAAATGTGAAATTTCTTTAATTTTTAGAAGATTATAGTTTTTAGAATAATGTTATGGATAGTTTATTAAAGTATGGTTTATTGTTTCTTCTACGGTATTATATCTCGTAAAGTTCAGAAATGTCTTCAGTTCTCCATGGAAATTCTATAATGAAGCTTAGCGAGGCTATTTTAGAGCCTATTTCAGTACACTTTCCTTTTGCTATGTTTTCAAAGAGTGAATAAAATGATCTGCCTACGTTTGCTTTTCAAAGTTCTTGTAAATAAGAGAGACATGAAATTAATACTCCGTTGCCTGTTTTCATTCAATTTCTCGCTGTGTTTCTCCATAAGTTGCGGAAGGGTAGCTCACTTTGCCGCTTCTAATTGCTTCGAAAATGTCGAAATTCAGATATCCACCCTTTATCCGTTGGCTCACATTTGCGTTCCTTCCCGACCTCTCTCCCATTTGCCCACTCATCCAATATTACTGCTTCCCTTCTGCTATTCCTCTCCTTCTCACGTACCCTTTCCCATTAGTCTCTCTATTGCCTTGCCTTCTTCAAACCCCACCCTTCGCCTGGGACACTCATCTTTACAACGCGATTTCACCACTACTTCCGAATCTCATATTCGCCTGAAATGGTATTATCTTTAGTAATTATCCAATAGGAGAATTGAAATTAATTGCTCGGCGAAGGACGGTTGAGAGATGCATGACTTTTTCCCGGTGGTGTTTTATGGAATGGAAATAGAGAAAGGGAAATATTAAAGCTCCCACTTGAGTTGATCTCCCTGGCTTATGAATGTAATAAGGGCTTGAGTCAACTTTCCCTCAACTTTTAAGCCTTTATTTTATTGTTTCCATTGCATTTCAATTTAGCTGTCTGTGATTCAGTTGGCCGAAATCTATGCAGGTATCTTAAGTAAACAATTTCTCACGCTATTATGTATTCTAACTAGCTTTACGAATTTAATTGGATAGCTGACTGCAAATTATATTTTGCTGAGAACTCCTTCAAATAAAACGGTCGAATGGTTATTGAAATATTGAAAAACAATATTATATATGAAAATTGGAACTAAGTTCCCAAATGAAATCCCAATATGAAATCGAACGTGACAGAATATAAGTCGTTAACTTAAAGTACGCGCATTCGTCAGGTCGACGCATCTCTTCTATTTTTTCTTGCATGTGATTCTGCTGAATTTATAATCTGTTTTGAGGTTTAACAAAAATCACGAAATGAGAATTATGACTTTTATAGCTTTTTTTCTTTCATCAACGTCACGGCTCTTAATTTAACGATTTTCAGTGTGAAACGAAAATTTACCAGAATTAGTATGTCTTCTCCTTTATGTTATGCTAGCTTAATGTAATTTCAAAAAATGCGTAGTAAAAACTGCTATTCCGAAATCAAGTTGCCCATATCGTTTAATGTGCATCTTTATTGTTCACGATCTTATTGCATCGTTTTAATCTAAAGATTAAACATCTCTTACCCTCCAACAATTCTTTTATCAAGCTTCTTTGGTGGTGTGCATTATATTGTACGATAAAAGGTCTGGCCACACTTCACCGCACCGTCACCGTGCCGTGGCTCGGCCGGGTGTCGGCCGACATACGGGAACGAATACTACAATGCTATACAATGTGCTAGTCCACACCTCTCCGCACCGACACCGGATCGTCACCTCCGCGCCATCATCGCGCCGTGCCCGACTAGTTTAGTTTAATTTTTGACGGGCACGGAGCGGACACGGAAGAGAATTATCCCAGTTCTTTTCTTTCGAGTGAAACAATTTTGAGTGAAATTTTATTAACTTCAACATTATTTGGCATAATTATGTTAGATGCGGAGAAATTTTTAATTTCCTTTTTCGACTGGTATTGTTTTTTATATTATTGATTTCTTCTTCTTCTAGTGCTAGCGCTATCATTCCCAATTCATTATTACTGAAATTACGGAACATCACTTCTACGTAGAAGTCAAAAAGAATACTAAACAGCTCCCTCCGCAGGGTGGAAATCGAGCCAGAATACGGACAAGGTATGGGCGCGGCGCGGAAAAGTGTGGCTTCACATAGGACGAACCGTGACACGGCCGACTCGCGGCCAAGCTACGGCACGGTGATGGTCCGGTGAAGTGTGGCCAGACCTAAACACGTTTATATTTGCCCTACGATAAAATTAACATAATTTGTTTAAGTTACTCCCCGACCATTTTGCTTTCTCCCTCAAAATCTTATATAACCATATCAAATTATATATTATTTATGTATATCTATTTCAACCGTTCACTCTAAAACGTCAATTTAATGGAAAATAGAGGATGGACGTAAAAAATAGCAAAAGACGATCACACAATTATGCCCTGACCTGGATTAGCTAGGCGTCGATAGGCTTGGATAACAACCACTCCGCACCCGACTTCGGTAGAGTTGGTATTTATATAATGGATGACACTGATTGGGAGTGTCAGATACAAGGAAGTTAGTCGAACGTGTGGTGCAGAAGTCGCAGATTATGCCTCTGAGTAGTATTAGTTAGGAGGCTGAAATTTTGCCCTCGTTCCTCTCCTAGCCTTCTCTTCCTGTTTTCAACCTCATCCCCTTCGAAAGGTTGCAGTAGTGTGTGTGTGCCCATGTGTGGGGGTGTGGTGTTAAAGGAGGTTTTGCACCTAGGAGCCAGGAAGGAGGTTTTAGTGGGATGGTGGCATTCTGAAGCCAGTGCTTTTTGGGAGTGTAAAAAGGGGTCCCATTGTAGTTCTCGAAGGGGTCGCGTAGGGTTCACTGTCCTCACTAATCCATCCTTCTCCCCCTCGAGGGAAACTTTATTTTTTCCGTCCTCCCTCATCCGAAAAAGTCCTTCGTCGTCTGCGCATAAGCGAGGGATGGATGGACGACCTTCCTTTATTTTCCCGGAAATTTTCCGCGAAGTACGAGAGGCAGAATGATCCTTCTTCCCCTCTTTCCGTTCCCTACTTTAGTGCACTACGTAGCGAAAAAAATCGCGAGCTCTTTTGACAATTATTCCCGGTTCTCTCATGTTAAAAAATGAAGGAAGACAGCGATCGTTCGGAAGTTTATTCCTCCTTAACACTAGAAGGACGGGAGTTTCGCTCTACCTAGAAGGACGGAAAGTGATCATGTGACCGCTTAGCTTCTCAATACCTATTTTATAGCTTCTTTGCACATTTGAGGCGTTTAATTGTTTATTTGAGGCATATCTATATATTCATAGTAACATTTAATTTCTATTTTTCCATTGACCGATAGTTTATAAACTAATTTCTAGATATTGCGAGGAGTTTATTATTTTCATTGTAGAGGGCTTTGAACAATAATCACTCTCTATTCAAGTCCGTCTGAAACACCATTTAAATGGTGAATAATGTAGTATAAATATCTGCAGGAAAATATTTTAAAAATCGGAGGTACATACATGTTAATATTTGGCTTGAAAAGAGAAAGTTGTTAAATGACCACCAGTCGTCCTTCTAGGTATAACATGACGTAAAATTTACCATATTAGAGTTAGCAACAATTTTATTCGTTCATATTAAGTTTGGGATGGTATCACACAAATTCAAAGAGTTTCAAAAAATTCAATTCAAAATAAGAGTTTCAAAAGAATTTAAAAATATTTAACTCGAAAAACTTCAATTAAAACGCAGGTAAGTGGTCAAATGACCACCTTCGTCCTTCTAGTGTCAAAAACCCCTTCGCTTTGGTATTTTCAAAAGGCGCGCCTTTAATTCGTTTAAATGAATTGAAAAGGGAAAGACGCGCTGGTTATTTCGAGAGTCATTTCTTTGCTTATTTATTGTGTTTATTGTTTCATCCGCTCGTCGCGACTCGGCGTTGCATCCTCTCTGGCGGCTTTTTTCCGCCCGATTGTTGCATTCCGTCCCGCGCGCATTCTAAAGCATTTCGAGCTTCTTCTGTTTGTTTTCGTTGTTATTTTATCCGCTGGCGGCGCTGGGTTCTTGTTTTAGTTATTGTTTTCTCCGGCGCTGGGTTCTTTTCATTCGTCTTCGGTTTTCTTTCTGCTCGTTTTCCACCCTCGAAAAGCGCCCTTCATTGTTCCAGAGGATACTGAACTCCGGATGGCTGAAGCTTCCTCCTTCGGTATTGAGGATGCTGCAGCGCAACGAGATTTCCGATTTTAATGGGCGCACCACAGATCATAAGAAGTGGTGATTTTGTTATCCGATGATATGGTGGTGGGGAGGGAAGATTAGTAATAATAATAATCATCATCATCTGGTTATCTGCTTGCGGAGGTCTTAGGCATCGTTATTCCATCTTTCTCAATCTTCTGCCATTCTCTTCATTTCTGCATATCCTTTACCATTCTTCAAACTATCGATCATTTTAATTCTTCTACTTCCTCTTTTTATTTTCCCTCTACTGTTCTTTCAATCATTTCCTTTTACAAGCATTTCCTTCTTAATGTGTGTCCAATCCAGCCTCTTTATCTTTTATTGATTAATTTAATCAATATCCTTTCCTCTTCGATTCTTCTCTGCACCTCCTCCACCTACTCCGTCTGTCCATTAGGGTGGTTCGAAAAAAACTTTTTTAAATTTCAGATCGCTATAGTGCGGAAAAGTTGCGATTGGTATAGACGTGAAAAAGCACTAATTATTATTTTTTTTATAAATTTGTCTTCCGATCTGCACCAAAAATTGAATATTGAAACAAAAAAATTACCATATATTTACTATTAGATAATTTCTAAATTATCTGAAAGGCAACCGCCTCGCCTCTGTCCAGTTCTGTCTACTCTGCTGTTTTTGACGAAGCTGCGCGACCGAATTCCACTTGAATATCAAAGTTTATCTTATATGCTTGGATTTTAAATGTATTATTGTAATAGAACTAAACTATAGCATCTCTAAAAGTCGTATGATTAAAATGTACTTAAAAGTCAAACTTTGAAATTTTGCAAAAACTACTAATTTTACTCATTTTGTACATTGTTGCGCGACCGGAAGATATGAAACAAATGTAAAATAAGTGCATATAAATTGATTTCACATACTTTTAATAGGTAGTTCATGGTATAGGAACGCAATTAAAACCATCTGGTGTGTTTAAAAAAATTATGAAAAATTAAGGTTTTTCACAGTTTTTCGCTAACTTCGATGGCATTGCGCGACCGGAAGACAAATTTATAAAAAAATCATAATTTGTGCTTTTTTTACGTCTATACCAATCGCAACTTTTCCGCACAGTACAGCCGCAGCTTATGTACAGCATTTTTCTCCATACCCACATTTCGAAAGCTTCAATCCTTTTACGGTCATACTTGACGAGGGTCCACGTTTCACACCCATACAGAAACACGCTACATATCAGGCGCCTTACCAACCTTTTTCTCAAGTCTATATCAATTTCGATTGTTAGTAACTTTCGCTTTCTCCGGAAAGCTTCCTTTGCTATCCCTATTCTCACTCTCACTTCTTTCTCGCTTCTCCAGTCACTTGTCACCACTGTGCCTAGGTACCTATAACTTTCCATCTGTTCAAGTTTCACTCCTTTAACAAATACTTCTATTGCTTCATTATATTCTACTCTCATCACTTATTCTGGTTTATTTTCATGCCATATCTTTCTTCCATACTCAGTAATTGCTTTAACATTTCCTTTAGTACTTCAATACTTTCTGCCATCAATAAGTAATAATAATAGTTAGTAGAATAAGAATAGTTCATAATGGACTTCTCTTTCAAGTTCCCATTCTCTAATTTCGTGTCTACGTAGAGGACACCCCATGCCCTATCTCGGTTGGCGAACACAGTTCTACATTCATAGTTGATTTACGTTTCGGTAGGTTCATCTGCGTTCAAAGTCCATTTTCATTGCCATCTCCTTGACTTTTTTGTAGCTAACCCCACCCTTTATGTCATGTAATAGCTCCTTTCTTTGTCTTCCCTTCTGTTTTTCCCTTTTATTCCACCCACAATTACTTTCTTTAGCACCCATCTACTCTCCTCCCATTTTCTCTGTCGATGTAAAATCACTTCCATTGTCTTCTCCTCTTCAACCAACTCCAACACCTCCGTATTTGTTGAAACTATAAAAGATTATATTGTTATAAATTATTACTGCCGATTTGGATCTGTACCATATTGATTAAAAGTACCTACTTCGACGTCTTAGGTCATTTCGTAAATGAGCTTCTACCGGATTTTGATCTTTTACCTCTTTCGATTTACAAAGTACGTTCAAAGTTTGGAAATTACCTATTTCTTCTTATTTTTTCGAATGTTTTAAAAATGAGAATAAATTCCGCTTTTTATTTTAAATTTTAAAAAATATAGCGCAATATTTTTATCTTTATAATTCGTAGTGTAGAAAACCGCGTATCTCTGCGATGATATTAAATGTATGAAAAGTTGAAAATAAAATCAGATTGAATCGTCTGTCTTAGGCAAGCAGCCCTAATGTTTTCTTCCCGTCCCTTCGCCTGTATCACTTTTTCCTTCGGAAAGGGTTGTCCAATGGTTGTGTGGGAAATCCCTCTCCTGCAGGTGCTCCCGATTGTGCTCTCGGAATGTCGAGAGCGATCGCGCGGACAATGCTCCGCTATCGAGTCCGTACGGCGCGAATGTGCGGTCACTCATTCACACCCTCGAGAGAGATAGGTAAGGGGAGAGAGAGCTGTTGTGGCGGTATTCCCCTCTCAGATAGTGGATTAGAAAGTGTTAGGTAATGTCCCGGGGGAGAAAGAGCCTTTCCCTCTTTAAAATTTCATGCGATTGCGATCCTCCTTGCGCTGGAATATGTGTCAGCGGTAGGAACAACGGACGCCACTATTTTACACTTGCGTCGCCTCGACAAGATGGTTCTGGAACAGTGGGGTCGCGAGCCGTTTTCGAATACCCATTCAGCGTTACGTTATTCTCTCATAAAGTCTATTTAGGCTTAAATTTGAAGCATTATTTGACATGGGGAATTGTAAATACAACTTCCTGCCAGAATCAACTCACCTGATACTATTGTTTCTACTGCCACTTCTACTTTAAGATTCCAGCATTTTTCTTTGTTGATCTCGGAAAATGAACTCTACTGAAAATGGCAAAATTATGCTTTTCCGATATGATTATAAACTCATTTATTTCCTCAATAAGGGTCGGAATAATTGCGGAAGCAACCCAATCAGGACAATCATTTGCTCAAAGTACACGCAAATGTATTTGTATTTACACTGTCGTGAGAATCACCCGGTAAAAGTGGTACGGATATTTTTTTCAGTGTGCAACTGGGTTTTTTCTCGAAAAGATAACATGCAGCTACTTCATCTTTAAGAAATTCCAGGCTTTTGAGAACACCTTTTCGTTATGGATGGTTGCCAGTAGATTGAATGGATATAGATATGGAAATGGCGTCCTACATAATTTAGATTGAACTATTCACGATATGCATGGTACTAAATAGGAATGGCGTGGTTGCCTAACTCCGATTTTAAAATTACGATGTTAAACAAAGATCTGTTGAGGAGGTCGGTGTTACGCAACGTTTTTCGTTCCCCATATGAGTGAAAATTAAAGTTGAATGCATTATTATTATTGTTAGGGGTATTCATTACAGGCGAGATTGAGACCAAGAAGTCTCCTCTTCCATCTAACCTGTAATTACTTTATTACTGCATTACTTTGCTCCTATACTCTTGTTCATCCATGATTTATGTTATCTTTGTTAAATATAACTTGAATTTCATGGTTCGCTCAGACCATTCCCCCTCGTCCTTTCCCGTCTTTTTCTCGTTTGTTTTGCCGTCAGTTCCTATATCGCTCAACGCGAGCGCTGCTCTTTAATTTAATTATCTCATCCCGATTACGACCAAAGTCCTCCCTTTCTCCTAATTGGGAACGAAGACAATCCCACGGCACTCTTCCTTTCCTATGGAGGAAAAATACCGTCGCACAAAACTAATTCTCGGTCGGATGAGTCGAAATGCGCACACGTTTCTGGTGTTTAGGTCCTTATAAAAGACTCTTCAGGGAGAGTTTGGCCCACGGCCATCGTCCGTGATTCATGGATTGGCGCTTTGCCCTCTCCAACAGGCTGCGGAGGTGCTTTTTGTTAATTTTGTCTCGTGGAAGCCTCCCTCGATGATTTCGGATGCGAATTCGGTTCTTCACCTTTCGATCCAACGGTCGATCATCGACGCTCTTTACGGGGAAATACTGCTACGCCTGAGCTAATGAACTACTCGGCTAACGGTGGATGTTTCTACTGATTTTCGTACTAGGACTACGAATGTGGATTATTCTAACTATTATTTTGAAGAGCACGCATGCGCAAAATATCCGAAATGACTAAACTAGATAATGATGTTAGTATACTAATAATCACCAAAAACCATCAAAGACTAGTCTTTGATGGTTTTTGGTGATTATTTATATATTAATGTTATAACCATCAGCAGCCGCGCCACATTATTTCATAGATAATGATGAATAAAAATAAAGTATTGATGAAATCAGTCGCCACTGTGTGGAACTTCATTAGAATAAGGTTGAAATAAAATAAAAATACTATATTTTTCCAAAAAATTATATTACTTTATTTTTATATATACTATTTCTCTTAAAATACTTTTATTCAGCAACTATTACTTTTGTTTAACAATTTTTACTATTATTCAACAACTTGTACTTTCATTCAACAAGATTTTCTATTATTCACCGAATTCTATATTTGTTCAACAAAATTGACTCTCATTCAGCAACTTTTACTTTTATTCTGTATTATAGTCTAAAAGTTGTTTATTCCTCTTTCATCATGGTGAGCTAAAGTGGATTGTGTCTAAACTTATTGACTACAGTCTCTATTACTAGTAAAACCTTGCTAGTTGGTGTTATATGTATTTTGCGATGATAGACACTGTGGTTCATATCAAGCAAATTTTATTCCGGAGCAAATAATCGTTGTTAAGATATACTTGTACAATATGTCCAAAACAGGTCAAACATTGTTGGAAATTCCTTTCAACCTTATGTCAACTATGTTTTGTATATCCACGAACGTAATGGTGTCATAAAATGAAGAGTGAGGTTGGATTTTTAATCAGCACCTTATTTTCTCCTTCATGGAATTCTCTTGTTTGCTCATGTTTGAACTCATTTAGCCTAGTCTTATTTTTGGTCATATCTCGCCATTGTTCGGTCTTTTTCCGGTAGTTTTTCTTGTGTAGAATAGTTAAGATCATTAACTCGAAGGAAGAAATGAGTCAGAAAATTCATCAATGTTATGTAAGTTTATAAATGAAATTAACAGAAGCATTTTATAGTTGATACATTTTATAAATATTAAATAAAATAATAAACTAAATAAATATACAACTTTTTTAAACATATCGGTGCCCTTGGCCTCCGTCCAAGCAAAGAAGATGCAATATAAAAGATGTTATTCTCTTGGCAAGCACGAGAAAGATAATCTTTTCTGTTTTATCAAAAAGTTAAGGAAAAGAAACATTTTTAGTGCTGTAAACTTAGCTGCTTTAGAGCAACGGAAAGAGAGATTGTGATTTCAGATTTCAGAACAGTTGAAATCATTAACGGTATTCCCGGGTGACAGAAATATATGAAACTCCCTTTTCTCATTTTAAATTTCTAGTCTATTTTCCTGCGCACTTAATTTAATCATTTCACTCACACACACACACACATTTCACACACTTTCACAAATATTCAACTTAATTCCCTTAAGTTCCCTTTGAGTCTAAGTAGAAAAACGTTTTCATCGCTTTTAGAAGTTAACTCGTATACAGTTGGTGTTGGACAAAAATATATGGGTGCTTAATTTTGTTGTGCTGTTTTCTCTGTGGTCCCTCAGGATTTATGTTGGAGACATTTTGAAGAACAGAGATGGACACTAAAATATAAATATCTCTGTATTATCTTTCTTTTATCTATTCAAATCTCCGCGAGCAGTCTTGTGTTCCTCGAAAGAGAAAATGGTTCCTTTACGGTATATTCCGTTTCAGCGAGAGGCCTTGCTTGTTTTGTTACTTTCATAATCGCCGCTCTGAAAGAAGAGTTTTTTCCTCTAACGGAACTTCCGGGAACGTGTATTCTGTCATCTTGGCATTCGTACAAATGTTAGATTGCGCGTTTCCTCTCCGAGTTTATAGCGCTCTTGACTTTGGAAGGCGTCGAAACTTTTTTCTACTTTTTAAAGGATCGGAATCATCTGCTTCTGAAATAGCTTTTGTGATTTTTTTCTGTTTCATTTCCTTCCTTACCTACTTTTGATGCCCTATAGGTGTTGTTTCATATCTAGAATAGTATTCTGAAGTTACATTCTTAAGGTTCCAATTTTTAGTTAAGAGAAGAGTTTACTTTTAGTACCCCGAGATCATTCTGCATGCTTTTGTTCTCCCAAAACTTTGCCAAGTATGTGTTTTGATACCTCCTGATTTCAAAGTACGAACAATATTTTAAAAGTTTTATAATTTGATAGCTAATTCTGCTTGCTCCTCAGTCTTCATCTAGCTTTCAGTGCACCCACGCTCTTATCATTGGTGATCTATTCCTATATGATATTCGTGGAATAATTATAACATAACAATTAAAAATAATATTAAAATACCGGCAGTGGTGGTCGAGTGGTTAGCGTGCTCGCACACACCACGGTCCCGGGTTATCGTTCCTACTCGACGGTCCCGGGTTCGAATCCCAGCTAGTCGGATTTTTCTGGCTAGGGAATGGTTGTGTGTCTTTGTAAATAGTGTTACTCTTTATAAATAGTAAATTACTGAAATGGATGTAATTGGGATGTTCTTGTTTCGATTAGAGAAGTTATTATTATTAGAGGTTAGGTTTTTTGAATATTTATCTTAAAGTTAGGGTTTACATTTTAACGAGCCCTAATAGTGTATGATTGATATTTCTTCATTTAGAATGGAGTGACTGCGTGAATAATCGTAGCTATTGATCAAAAAGATATGAACATATGCTTTTTGTCTTTTAGCAAGTTCGAGAAGAGACTATAGATTCTCTATACGTCTCTCTTTGCATCTATATTCTGTTCTATTGTTACACATGCATATTGCATCCATACCATATTTTGTCACCGTACTACAAAATGGTCACAAGAAGTATTTCCAAAACGTAGGAATTATGCATATACCTCTGACGTAGCTAGAAAATAATCCTGTATATGGTTTTCACTAATTGTAAGATTAATCAGAAAAGTTTTTTCTATCAAAAACATTACATTTTATACGGAGATTATATAAAACTATAAAATATGATCAAAATAAAGTTGTATAAAAACTTATATCTAGCCTTATCCACGAAATTTTTATTGATTTAGATTTTACTGGCAGATGCTTCGTTATCCTTGCTTATTAGCGGACGACTGAAATACTGACTGACTCGACTGAAAGAATGTTACTAACAGTGCTTTGAAAGTCTTGGTGCCTGAGGATATGAACTAGTACTTTGAGCCTTTCTTCCGAGGCAGTGCTCCTTATGTAGCTTTTGAGGATATTTAAAGATGAAAAACATCCTTCGTGCGTGTCTATGGGAGTTGAACACCCAATGCTCTTTTTCTTCGCTTCTTCATATTCAGTAACTGAAAGTTTAAAACCTTATTTCTATCTCGTATGTATCGGTTAGAAAATTATAATCAATTTAAAATCTCTGCTTATCAACGAGGGCGGAAAAAATGTTACCAACAGTGACTTGGAAGTTTTCATGATGAGAGTAAGAACTAGTCCTTTGGTTCTTTCTTCAAAGGTAGCTTTTGAGGAGTTTTAAAGGCAAAAAAGATCTTTCCTGTGTATATATGGAGGGGAAAGTGTAAGATCCAACCTTCCCCTGACTTAACCACTTCATGTACCGTAACTGAAAGTTTAAAAATTATGCAAATGAGGTTTAACATTGACCAAGAAAGTTTGGCCTGATAGTTTATCGGTTAGAACACCTGGCTGGAAAGTGGGAGACCTGGGTTCAAGTCCCAGTCAAGTCACTATTTTTCACTTCTTGTACAACCGAAAGTCAAAAAACCTTATTCTTATCTCGTGTGGTTTACAAATGTTAAACAATTCCAAGTCTTCAATGAGTGTTATTCCGCGTGGTTTCTCCCCCGGTCGCATCTTTCGGGAAAACCCAGGGGCTGCATCCAAACTTTGCATCAGCACTGGAAGCTATTTTAGCGCACGTTCCGAGTCTCCCCGAACCGGGTAAAAGCTCTTTTCAGCAGACCGCATGTTCTTCGGAAGATAAAACGGTTTGTGTAGGGTTAACTGTCTTAGCGTTCATCCCATTGAGGCACTTAAAAGAGGATATTGGTCAACATCTCACAAGCGTATGGATCGCATAGTAAATTTAGGCTCTTTTGGAATTTAACTCAGAGGAAGATGGTGGATTACTTAAGTTTCGTTTTATGTTATTTTGGTTATCCTCTTTAGAAATAGTCATATTTTAAGTATTTTTGAGATAATTGTCTTTTATGTTTATGAGCTTTACAGCGTTGTACCAAAAGTATTTTAAAGCTTAAGTAGAATTGTATCTGATCTAAATCACATTAGAAGCCCGTTGAAATCTGTTCTCTATTAATTTATCATTGATAACTGATCCAATGTACTTATGACTCCCTCTTTAAGTTTATACAAATGACATATACATTCGGAAATTTTCCTTGCGTTCCTTTTCCTTTCATTATCATTTCGCTATTTACGCATTCCTTTAAACGGCAATGATTCAGTTTCTTTCAGCGAAGTAAGCATCTTTCAAAATCTAAATGAAGGTCAGCTACCAGATGTTCTTTTTTATGGCTAGAAAGCTATTTAAGATTAGCGTATTTGACGTTGTAGTGTTAGTGAGAGATTTAAAAATACCACTGGAGGTGGAGGATCTAAAGTGCTGGAGTGGAATTTTTGGAAGATATTCTAGCTTTGAATTTTATTACTTTGTAACCTTAAAGAATAATTTGGCAATATTCTTTTATATAATTCAATATAAATAAGTACAGAAAAATTTAAAAATATTTTAATGTTAATGTTAGTAAGTCCTTTTGCCCTACCCGAAGAAGTCCTTTGGGGGTTAATCATGAGCTTCTCTACCGTTTCTATTTCTATTATATCATCTTATGTGGTGTAAACATTTAAGAATCGTATACAATTTTATTCCCATCAATGTGAATGAGTTGAGGATGGAATTTTCAGATGACCTTGTTTCTTGTCAAGATACTCACCAAAATATCATTGCTGAAGAAGTGATTGAACAAACTTTTTGTGAATAAGATTCGAGCATTATTAATTTTTTGTTTTAAATAAAATCTGTCGATTACACTCTGGAAAATGATTTTTCTCGATCAATTTATCCGAGTCCCGGAGATCCGTTTATTTGAAGAACCATTTTATTACTTCATTGCCATTCTATTTAAGGTATTCATATTAAATGATATTTTCTCCGTGAACGCTAAGGCCTAACCTCTCATTTAATTTTATACCATTATTACTTGCAAATATATTGCTGTAACAACGGGCTTGAATGTACAAATATTAAATCAGCTTTAAAAACCTCACAAAATTTATACTCGCTCTTTTTAAACTTTATTCTTACTTTGAACCCATCAGAAACAGTAAACATTTGCCGATTCATCTCTTTTTGCTAACCTCAGTCTGCATCTGGCATCTCCGCATCTCAGCCCAGTTTTGCGGAAACTGCCAAAACTTTCTGGGCTTTGCTCCCTTTACCGAATTCTGGTTATCGGAGTGCATGTTAAAGGTGATCCGGAGGCGAAAAACTTCCCATTCGTTCCGACCTTTATGAACCGCCCGTGACGTCGGGACCACTAATCGGGAGAGAGTTTTTTCTCAATTTATTTCCCTCCTGTTCCACGCCGCGAGGCCTTAAATTTCTCCGTGTTTATCTGGGACGGCGATATGTTCTCCCGGCCACTCGCACCTTTTCCCGAAAGATGATTTCCCGCCCATTTTCGGGGACCCTTTTGAAGAGGGCTTTTATCTACCAACTCCACGGGAGCCATTTTAAAAGAATGCTTTTTCATCAGCCGAAAATTCAGCCGTGCAGATTCTCTGCGATGATTTTCTGAGTTTTAATTTCTACTTTCCGCAAAGACAGTATGGTCATAATTACATCCTAAGCCTTCTACAAAAATCGATATTTACGATAAATGTAGTAAATGACTCATTGTCAGTCTTTTCCGAATTGAAACGTTTTTAGTGTTGGGTCTTGAAATATGTCGTGTATTTCCATTGCTGTCGTTATTCTCTTCAGTACCTCTGAACTGGGTTCGATTCTAGATGAGGCTTTATTATCTTACTTGAACAAAGGCTATTTATTCATTTATCATATTCAAAATTTTCCGTAAATAGTCTATAGTTATAGGTTTAGATGCATGTAGACTTATTTCATCTGTAATGATGTTAAATTGCGAAAGGAATGTAGTGATTTTTTTAAAGATTTTTTACCGATTACACAATGCGCTGTATTTAATGGAGAGTTGAGTGTTTAATCTTTAATACCATTCATATTTGCGGAGGGCTTTTGCAAATTTGGATTATTGCATCGACCAGAACCCGAAGTGTATTTAATATATTTTATGTGCCTATCTGAAGAATGAATCTGAATTATAACCTCTACGATGACTTCTAACGGAATAATTAAAAACAAATTTACTCTAGCAGAGGGCTTTCTTTCCTGTGTCAGCAACATTCTTATCTATTTGCAGTTGATTATTTTAATACCCTCGTTAAACAAGAAATCTGTCAATACTTATTGCAGTTCCTATGAATATCGAGGAATCATTCTTTATTCGTTTTATTTAAAGCATGAAATTATATAACATTCCAAGAATACTTAGGAATAGCATGTATAAAAGCATGCGTGAATCCAATGTAATACGACTTAAAAACTTAATTAATGGTTGTTGTGACACTCGTTACGAAGCATTCGTTGTAATTATGGAGATACTTTAGGTAATGCTATTCTATTGAATGAATTTTATTCAAAAAAGAGGAAGTTTTACATTGAATAATTTTGTAATAAATTTGGCTCAGTCCAGGTAAATTAAACTCTGTTTGCTTTTCTTCAACTTTCTGTGAATATCTGTCCTTTCACGCCACATTTTACAAGGGATCTTTATGACAAGAGAATGAGTACATTTGTCGACTATAAACTGCTTGAGTAATTGAATCCGATCTAGTTTCATTAACTGGCACCTGCAATGATGTACACTGGGAACGCCGCACCCAACTTAATTAGTCGGTTGAAATAACAGCCCAAGCGTATCTTTAACAGAGCGCGAATATCGACGTCGGCATTTGCGACACTTTAATCCCATATGATCTTGTGCATCCAAACTCACACTTGGCAGAAAGGCATTCGAGACGGGCATAATTCTTAATGGCCATTGATCGCCGTTCAGTGGACCAACTCCTCTGTCCCTTGACCTCCTTAGATCTCACATACGGAGATAGAGACGGAGAGTTGGGAGAAATCAGGGGTTTGCAGTCGGCCTTGTCCTCCTACCGTCTCTTTCTCTCTCTCGTCCTCCTTTATCTTTCCTCCTGTTCTCTGCCTCGATTCGGTCCATCTTTCTCCGTTGAGCAAACCCTCACGGTTTAGGTGCTCTTCCATAAGAGCCTTCAGTGTCATGATTGAAGGAATTTCTCACCTTGATTTTTTACTAAGTGAAATTAAAGATATTTATCGGTTGTGAATTATTAGCATATACGGCGAGGAAAACTGATCTCATTCGATATTCCGATATAGATATTCGATTCATCGAATAGCTATATTTCGATATCGATACTCGATTTATCGAATTAGGTATATCGATTGTTGTGATGTATGTTAAATGCTTTCTTTGATCTATCGAAGATGAGTATCTGGTGTTCTTCATTTCTTGAATCTATTCACCATGCATCTGTAGCTTTTTTAAAAATAAAATGGTGCCATTGGATTTTATTTAATACACCTCCGGTTACACAATGGTGTACCTATAAGTAGTATTATTCGTTTTGTATCCGTAAAGAACTGGTGAAAATAGTTTGCTTTTGAATTTTGCGCTTTGTCTACTGCTGAAATTGTCAGCATTTTCTCTATTTTTTCTCTCACTTTTCTCACCATTTTTATTTAGTATCCTTTGAACAAAAATGCATCATAATTTACAGAATTTCCAGTACATAACACCGCGCATATGATATTTTCAGTGTAAATCGGTACTGCTTAAAGAAGATTCATTTATAATTTTATAATCTAGTAAATATTTCATCCAAAAGGGTTTGTATTACACCTCAGATCAGATTTTTTCTTATCTTTTCGTTTGATTTTATATTAAAGCAATTGAAATGTATCTACAAACCTATGGTTTCACCTAAAGGAAAAGTACCTTATCGCAACTCGTCATTTGAACTCTTTTTACGGTTTAACTTACGTTTTCATGGTGAAAGATCTTTTATAATTGTTTGTTGATTTTATTTGTATTGAAATATTATTCTTCAAATTATAACGAACTCTTTTCTCTTTACAGGTTCTGGTAAGCAGATGTTCCGAGTTTCTCCTTATTTTCTACTTCATCCCACGGTAATATGAATTTGCCCTAATTCTAGTATGGATTCTTAATAATGCTGATAAAGATATCCCTCTTTTTTACCTTTCTATATTGGTGAGTAATCATACTTGTTGCGTTACTTTCTTGGGTATCTCTCTATCCTTCGATTCCAATATTCATGAATCATTGCGCGTAATATAATATTTCTTAGGTAATTCATGGACATTTTTTTAGTGTCTGATGGTTGGCTTGGAACTGATAGGAGAATGATTATAAATTTTTGTCTACCACCCGGATATTAGGAGTTGTTTAGAAAACTTCGCTCCTTGGAAGAGCTCATATATCTGTACCTTGGTAATGAATGTGGCCAGTCTGTTAGTTATAGACACTCTTGAACGAAACACTATCATCGTTTTTTCATATTATTGTCATCTTCATCATCAGAGCATTTTGACCATTGAAAATGTCTAAGAAATCTAAGAACGACATTTATTGAATTATATATAATGAATTATATATAATGGACATTGAGCTAGATTGTTAGACAATTCCATTGGGGGCCGTGAAGGTGTAATGCAGGATCAACCCAAAATTATCTTTAATGTCAAAATTTTATTAATTTTAAATTATTAATTAAATTAAATTTAAAAGTATTAATTTTATCAAATAATATATGTTTTTCTGTCAAATTTTTGTGTTATTTAAAACAAATATTTGAATATTTTTCGAAATGAAATAGTACCACAGGGAACGTGATTAGTGCCTGTGTTTTTACCGCACAGCTCCCGGGGAGGAGTTCTCTTCTACTCTATCTTATCTTTAATTCGATACAGTATATATCGAGTTTTAGTTATATAATCTGACTCTGGACTTAGAACTTCGTGGTTTAAAGATTTTCGAATTAATTTGTAAATTGTTGTCGTCAGCGATTTTCACAATTGGCAGTTATTCCACTTGGTTATATTTCCCATATTCTGTAATTTCGTACGGTCGCTTTTCCCCTGGTGTTCGGAATGGCAATTAATCGACAAACGAGAGCGCGCTTTGCGTCGGCCGCAGATAGGAAATGGGTCAGCCAAGGAATTAACTATGTACGCGTCGTTATGAAGACATTGGAAAGGGAAATGGGGAGGGGGCATGGAATGGCGCTCAGTGTTCCATTTGTGTTTCGTAATCCGCGAATTTTCGGTGGATTTCCTCCGCATTCCGAAGCGGAGATCGGCGGCAGTGATCCGCACCAGTCGGATAATCGATGTGGGCCATTCATTTGAGGCCGATCAGCTAGTAAGAATTGAAAGTAAAATTCATCGAGTCATTTTTTCATGCAAGGAGCAGCGTGAACACTGCTCTAAAGACAGGATATTAATGATTTCTGCCCCGTAAAATTCACGGTTTTTGATTATAGTATTTTTTATTTTACGAGAATAACAATTCCAAAGGTTCAACCCTCTAAAACTTTTTCAGAATCGTACGATTCTACGTACGTTCGTTTTGTATGTTGTACATGCTTTTTCCTTCCCCTTTTTCTTGATGGCATGCTTTACATGTTTTTTTCTAAAATTTTGAATACATAAAAAATTCATGTTTGCACTAGGGAAAACATTTGAACATTGACTAGCCAATAAAATGTTTTAACATCTGGTGACTATATATTGTGATATCGGAAATTCCTAAGAATTCAGCATTTGTTGTTTCCGTGGGTTCAAATAGTTAAGTTGTTGAAATTTGAAATTGAAAAATGAACAATTTGAAACAGTAAAGAGCTAAGATTTACGATACGAAAATATACTATGTGAAGCATTTACTCTGAACATTTTTCTATGCAATTAATACAATTTGATGAAAAATATTTATCTTTTAACCCTAGAAGATTCTGGAAATGAACATGACGGATCCTCAATTTTTATTTAAAAATAAATTTAATATTTCACGTAATACATAAAACTTTCTGTAAATGTTGAGTTTCAATTTTGAATTTCAATTGAAATTCGATTGGATGTTTATTGCACTCAAGCAATGAATATATTTGCCGTGAAAATTTCTGTTTAAGTAAATCTATTATTTTTATTCTTATCATTTACTATAATTATTGTTATTAGCACAAAATTTCAATATTATCCATTGTATGGGCGAGATATGTATCATTATATCACATTCTCCTGTTTAGAAAGGGGTGAGATGATTATTCATTTCGTTAGAATAATACTCTTTTCTAATTTTGCGCTAATGTTTCCTAGCGAGTATCATAAGTATTTATACCTTTAGTGGAATAGATCAAAATGCCGTAACTTTTCCATCGCACATTATAGGTGAAATCACCTCGTTAGAAGACCATAAGAGCATATTTTATAAAAATAATTGAATATAACATTACTTTAAATCCGAGATCTATATCATATTAAAATAATTATGTACTTAGAAAATGTGTACTTCAACGTTAAAATTTGTCCTGGTTTAATCCACTGCTGCCGTTAGAGGGTAGCTTGTAGTAAATAAAACCCTGGTGGGGTTCCACTCCAGTCTGCTTAAAAATTGAACCGCTTTTATGATACGCGAAGTAATGGCGTGACTTGGCTTGAGAGAGACTTCTGTTTCCGAGGGATAGGGTAGGGATATCAAGTCATGGAACGAATAGAAGTGGGAATTAAAGGGTGAAGAGCACTTAACCTTTGACCCGACCTTAGCGAACATTTCAGTTTTCTCAAGGGCGATGTTTTCGATCGAGTTTCTCGTCGGTTGTTTCTCCGAAAAAGAATAAGAATTTAACGAACGAGAAAATTGCGTGCCCTTTCGGATGAAAACTACGATAACCTCTGTGTTTCTCTTCAAGCCTTTGTTTCCTACGGAACCAGCTTTTTGCATTTCTCGATCGAGGCAAAACTCTGCGGGTGAATTTGCATGATGCATTTTTTTAATAATGGGAGTCCTACAAAACATTTGTTATCATTCATGCGCAGTTGAGTTATTGGATTACAAAAAATATTTTTCTTTCAATTCTTTTCCATCGGCATTACGTGTTACATGTTGGACTGATATTCTTTCCATTATTGCGTGGTATAATACTTCAGGAAGAATTGAATATTTTCTCTTCTGTAGACCTTATAAATATATCGTTAATCATTAACTAAGCTCAGCTGAATCATTCAACGTGCAAGAAACTCCTATTATTCGTGAAAATATAATTTTTTGCTTATTTCTAAAAATTTGATCTTTGTGATATATCAACGATGCTTTAAGGAGATTTTTATTACCAGTCTTCTATGTTAATATTCGTGCCATTCTCTCATATTGTTTTCCTGTCCATAAAATCACGTCCGTATGTTCATTTTTCTCCCCTAGGGTGAAGGGGTTTAGTTTCTAAGAGGAAAATCCAAATCTCACTCGCACGCTAAGTTTCTACGAAGGTCTCGTTATCGGATTGAAATATTTTCTTTTCATTTACGTTGAAAATGTGAGGTACTTACTGCAGTAGACTACTCCCAAGTGAGTATCTGCTATCAGATTCATGCTACCTTATCCTAGGAAAGGCTTGCGAATTTATCTTTGCCGGCGTTATTTATAAGTTACCGTTGGATCAAGTCAATACGAAAGTATAATAAAACATTATTCATATTATTATTGAAAGATATTTTTGTTATTATTCTTATTTTATACGTACTTATCAATCTATGATTTGAGGTGAAATACTACAAGAGAAAATAATTATTATATAAATTCTACATATAATTTAATTCATCAATCTTAAAACTCTTACAGCAAAATATACATTGAAGCGAAAATAGTATTTAATTTGACATTTTTAGACTCACTATGTTTCAGATAAATAACATTATTTTCTACTAACCCATTTGTGTTCCTTATTTTCATACGACTCTTTCGGAATTAATGTTTTCGCTGTCGGAATTTCCGGTAAGACCAGTCTTATATTGATATTGAAGTGTTAGTACCATCCTTATAGACAAGTGTTTATTTGTAGAAAAACCAGCCAACAATTCATCTTCCAGATGTACACATGTTTCAGCGAATCTGGATATACTGGTTACAACAGGAAAGTAATTTAATATTGAGGTGGCTGCAATTTATACACAACAATATTATATTTGGTTATGTGTTACATGTATTGTTATTTTTCCTTAAATTTAATGTAGAATTAGCATAATGTTTTCCCACGTATCTCGCACGCAAACTCTCTCCATCTCTTGGAATGAGAATCGGAATTATTTGCCCTTCCTTCTCTCCCAGTAATTCCCTTATTCGGATTCGGTGCATGGCTTTTCGATTGCCCCAATCGCTTGCGCGACACTTTCTTTTGTTTCTGCAGTGGGTCAGTGCGTGCGGGAGAATCTATGGGGAGAATACTAAAACTGCGCCTTGGCTGTTCGTATTCTCAACAGAAGTTGCGGACGGATCGCGGGAGTTTAAATACTCTAGAAATCTCTCTTGAACTATCTCCTTTATTTATCATCAGGATTACATATCTACCAAGTTAACACGATAGCTAACGCATATGAATAGTTGTATAGGAAAAAGAAAGGTTAATGCAAACAATTTCTGTAGCTTCACGGAACGTAATGGATTGTGTTCTGTTCTGTTGTATTTTACCTATTATAGTGGTGGTACGTTTTGAGAGAGTTTTGATAATGCTGCTTTAATATTTGCCAGTTTTGTTGGATTTTTTACTTCAATAAATCTTTCACCTCGTAAATTTTGTAAACATGTCAAAACTTCAATGTTTTCTTTACATGTGGTTTCCTGGAGGATGATATATTCCCCGTATGAAATTTTCCGTACTGTTTAATTTCTAGGGTATGTGTTATACTATTTATTGAAATAAATTATTTATGTGTGTTGATCTTTGGTTCGCTGTGTATTAGGATTTAAAGTTTAACTATTTAAGGATAATAACATATATGAGAGCTATAGCAACTGTCAGTTTGTTTTATCTACAGATTTAACGAAAGAATATAATTCCTTTCTTCGTGGCATGTTTCAATACTTTCAAAGAATTGGATAATGTTTTTTTGTCTTTGGAATTCTCTTATATTTTATGAATATCAGCGTCGAGACTAATTTGTCCTTGAATATTTTCGTTAGTAATTCCATTACATGTATCGTGTTTTTATAATTCTCTTTACTTAGCTTTATGACGCTGGCCCACGAACGTAGAAAGTATAGGACTGGAAACTGCTGAAATTTTTTGGCTCCCTTAATGTCCGCAACCGCGAGATGGCAGCACTGAAGTTCGCCCTTTGAAACCATAATCTTTTATGGAGTAAACGGTGAAAAAGCACGATTATGATACATTTGTAATAAAGAGTAATATTTACCAAAGATGGAATTAAGAGTAATTGTTTTATCCAACAATAGGTACTTTTGAATTGAATACAAAACATTTGAATAAGACGGACAAATTAGCAAAGCCGAAGAATAGGTGCTTGCCTTATGTGCAAAACACAGGTAACTTTGTCGCCGTAAAATAGTAAAAATAGCAAATAGTATTTAAATCTTTATTTAAAGCAACGGAATTTGTTAAAAAAATAAAGAATAGCGACCGTATGCATCCCAACCGATGGGGTGACTTCGGCCACTAAATATGTTTCCTAAATATCGCCTATAAAATTAACTATATGACTAATATTACGACCATTAATATATTTTAAAATCTTTAAATTATTATTATATTTAATCTTTGTTTAATAGGTACTGAGATAAGAAGTTATTGACTCATAATAACGTTTTTCCACTTTATTTATAAATTTTCAAAAGAAAAATATATTTTTAAATTTTTTCTTCCAAAAACAAAAAAAAAAAAAATTGTAGAAAACTTCTACTCACTGTCACTCGAACCCTTTTAATTTTTTTTCAAGCCTTAGAGTCAGTGTTTTGTTTCTACTAATGAATCTCCGAACCCAAACGATTTCTGGAATTTTTGTCAAAGCACTGAACATTTACATTTTACTGTTCAAATACGTTTTTACTAAAATTTGGATATCACGAATACTCATAAAAAATTAACAGCACTTCCACTTATTTAATCTCTTTTTCACGAAGAAGCACTGTTTGGCCTCCAATTGTCTTCAAATGTTTCCCATCTAGCTGAGTGTTACTGAGAGAAGTTAACAGACTGAGGTTTCGTAGACTTGTCTCGAGAATGCACGATTTTCAATTTAGTTTCCAATGACAATTGTACTGTCAATGTTGCAAGGAGCAAGACGGATTTCCTGGCGATATGTCAAGACAATCTAAATTCTAAAGGGCAGGACAAAATAGCTACTTTGTGAAATTTTAGATATTGTACTACAAATTTAAAATTTGTGGAGCAGTGCACTCGTGGCCGAAATCACCTTTCTACAGTAACGTTGATGTAAGTTGGAAAGTGCGACCACGTTGTGTGAGTTGGAGATCTTCATTGTCGTTACTGCGCTTGAAGACTTTTGATATATTTTAAGATATCCTTAAGGCATCCTTAATCTTAAAAATGCCTTGTCATCGTTGTATTGCACCAGATAAAGAAACACAGCAAGTGTGCTGTTTGCCAGGCAGCATTAATTCATCCGGGGCATTCTCTTGCCATCCAGTAGCAAAGTTAACAAATATGAAAAGTATGGGGGGTTTGGTTCACCCTAATGTAAACCTTCGTACTTTCATCCTCAAAGTGGAGGAACAATTTGTAAAGCACTGTGAGTCAAATGATGTGCTTGAGTGCATAATTACAGAGTTACTTGAAGGTGATGAAGAGATAACTTTTCCATGCTTTGAGCACGGAAGTGAAATCATAGCATATATAATAAAATATTATGTAACTATGAGGATTAGACAGCATGCAAACTTTATAAATTTGGAGGCTGTTAAAGAAGGTGCATCGAAAAGGAAAATTGCGAAACTGTCTAAAACTTAATGTTTGGTCAATAAATTTACTTACACCACTCTATCCTTTATGATTGTATATTGTATAACCTAACTTCACATTTCAGCCTCCTCAAGATGAAATGCAGTCCACGCCAGTCATTAAAATTTAATACTTTTGGATTTATGTATGTTTCGACAATATTTGACCGTTTACTCATTTCCTGGAGACTATTTCTGGGAACTTCGATTTTTTTTTCAGGAAATGTATATACGAGGGTGGTCTGAAAAGTTTCCGACCCCAGATTTTTCAGACATCTTCAGAAAATTTTCAGACATTTTCAGAGAACTTGTCAAGAAATGTTGAAATGTCGAAACTTTTCAGACCACCCATGTGCATCCTGCGATTCTAGTTTTAAAAGGCCTAGTTGAAAGTAGATGTAACGTTGGTAATTTATTAAGGATCAATTATTTTCTGTGTATCCAAGCAGAATACATTGCACTTCGCTGATCTACGAATAACGTTTTCACAGCGACGAAGTTACTTGTGGTGTGCCCTGAAGGCAACCTGCACTTATTCTTCGGATTTACTAATTTGCCCATTTTATTCAATTGTTTTAAGTACTTATAAATGGATAAATCACTAACTCTGAATTACATCTTTAGTATATACTACTCTCATAAAGAAAAAGAGGGAAAAAGTATCATAATCGTGCTGTTTTTTCCATTTACTCCATATGAGATTATGGTTTCAAAGGGCGAGCTTCGGTGCTGCCATCTCGCGGCTGCAGACATTAAGGGCGTCAGCCGATTGTACAGTCAGCATAGGGGAGCTTCAAGGGCATGCCCTGACCAAAAGCAACCTTGGACCACATTCAGGCATATAATAGCGAATGATTAATTATAGAATCATTATTTCAGCTGTAGTAAATACAGTTTATTCTCTAATCTAATGGCTCTAATGGCTCCAATGTTTTGCAATTTCGGTATACCTGCTTTTCTATAATGCCTTTTAGTTCGCGAATCCAAGACGCACCCGTATTTTGGAAGCTCTAAATATATGATAAAAGTTTTCTTAGATTCAAGAATGTAAAGCAAGTAATACCCGCTAATCAGATCTGTAAGTAGCTAAGATTTAGGAAGACTTGAATTACCTTGTGGGAAGACTATTCTATTGTTCCATTATTTCAGTTCGGAGTCTACTATTACTCTGTGGCACAATGTGCCTTTTGATGTAAGGTATCATTTCAAATGTAGTGAGAGGCATACAAATAAAGCAGCTAATAAGGAGTTGGAATCGTGACTGGATTCCTTTTTCGAAACCTTGAAAACGTACCTCCCGTCGCGTTTGTTTGTATTTTATATATATACCTTGCATAATCTGCATTCTTGAAACCTTGAATTTTATTTCCATGTTAATATTCCCTTTCTTTATCTTAGTCGTATCTTATGCGGAGGTGCGAATGGAATCAAACTTACCTTAATTGATTAGGCACGAAGTTTAAAACGCCTTGAGATCCATCATCGTTATGAAATGCTTCGCATAATTGCTGAGGAATTTTATTCAGTAAACTGTAGAAGGAGCTGTGAAATCTTCTGATACTTATTGAACTGGCCATCGCTCTGATTTTTAGATCTTTAATGTTTTTACGGGATTAACCGGAATTTTTCCTCTCTATTAAATAGAGTTCTTGAAGGCTAATCCTTGAGTCACTGTGGTCAATATCTACTGAGAATTTGGTGGACGAGACAATATTACTGCACTGATTTTCTTTTTGATTTACTTAGTTCCATCTTTACTTTATGGTGTTGCCAGTGACATCGTTTTGTCGAAATTCTTACATTTTGTCTTATTTTTATTTTTCAATCGGTGATATTAAAATACAGTCTCGAAAATGCATTAAATTCTCGCTGACTAAATAGGCGTAGTATTCAGATGATTATATCGTGGGAAAAATTGATTCTGTTATTTCATAATGTTATTGTATATCAGTTGCATAATTTATTTTAATATTCTTGTTTACTTAAATTGCTCTTTTATTTTCTAATGCTCATAACTGGCTCATGCTTTTAATAATTCTATAGTATTTTAAGTCCACGAATTCTCATGAGTTCAGTTAAAAAGTGGTTTTCCTGTCTTAAAATGTCGATGGAGTAATTGATAGCCTTATAATTCAATCCCAAATACATCATAATTTTCATTATATTTTACAATTCCTTGTCAAAATTCACCTCAAACATATATTCATGTTGCAATTGTATTCGTACTCCTCTAACCTGGTCTTCGTCTCATTGCAAATATTTTATTTCTCCCGCATCCCTTCTCGTACCATAGTTATTTTTTCAGTTTTGTCCCGTTGGTTTCTCATAATTAGGATGTAATCGCGAAATAAAACCGAGTTCAGCGGCGTGGCAATCTTTCTCTCATAAAAATTATTAGAGCAAGCTCTGTTGTTATTTTCAATTTACGTGTTCAGCTGGGTGATGGGTAAACATCAATGTCACGCATAGTCCCTCAATTCCCGTGCGTCAAATCGTAATTGTCATTTGATGAACCACATTTTCATGACCGGAAGCAGGCTCCATTAGCTCTACTCAGAATCAATTCCCCTTTTTATCCTCGAGGTTCGATCTCCGAAGACACCAGGTACCCCTCTCGGTACCTTTCCCCGAAGACTATTGTAGTCCACGGTATATCGGCACGATTTTCGGGAATCGGGGTACAAAAACACTCAATTACCTTCATTACGAAGGGAGCATTGGGCACGGACTCGGTTGGCGTGGCACAGAACTGAGGTGCCGCGATTACGTGAATCGGCCCCGAATCTCGAACTAATCGACCCTGAACATCGCGGTTAAAAAGGCTGCCCGCTCCACTTATCGCCTTTCGCAAGAACTCGGCGTATTTACAAACAGATGCCGAAGTATCTGGAAAGGCGTGCGATTGTGAGGGAGTGCGTAGGAACTAAAAGGATATCCGCCGTTCCGTAATAGAAGAGCGTGTTGGAGGAATTGGGTCGCGAGGAAGTTGTCGTTGTCTCTTCAGGATGTTCGGATTGCTTATTGCGACAGCGCGGTGGGTGGCTTCTAGCCTGTGCTGTTTTTTCGCATCGCTGTGTTGTCTTTAGTTCTGCTGTGTCTCCATCAATGGAATATCTGTAATTTTTCTTCGGTTCCGATCAAAAAACAATCGTTCATTTACTTTTGTTTAATTCGTGTTCATGTCTGTTATAACCTAAAAGCTTCCTAAGGCTTTAATGATGATATATTATGTAATTTAATACGGCCAATATCTTTCCTGGGAAAAGGAGACGCAAAAAAAGTCTGACGGTACCTGAACTCGAACCCAGATCTTCCGATTGGCTGTTGGTTGCTATTTCCAATTGAGGTATTGATTTGAACCAGCCAGAACATTCTGTCATATATATCTAAGGTATACATATACATCTAAAATGTACTTAACTGGATAGAGAACCGTCAATCGAAAGATCCGGGTTCGAATCCCGGTACCATTTTCGACTTTTCGTGTCTGTTCTCTCTAGGGAATGTTCCTGGATGCGCGATTTCATGTCCAAAATCACCTTTCACCCTTTTTATTTGTCACTCCCGGTTCAGTAACTTTAAAAGTGTTACTTATAAGATTATTATGCTATACTTTCGTGTATTTTTTCCACCCAAAGCATTCCTGTTTAGCTAAGAAAGCATGGACAAATTACCCAGCTCATCATCTTATCAAGTCAGTTCTTTCTTGTGAGCTTCTGATAGTTACCTAATGGTGTAGGGGTTGAGGTTCGGGTTGAATACATTATAGACAGTGATACTTGGGGAAACGAAGATTATTCTAAGATAAACGAAAAGAAGTAGGTTTATTTATTTAACTTTGAGCTTCAGGAGTTAAGCGCTGTGGGAGCAACGCTCTGTAGCCTAGGTTGCTGTTTATCTTTCTGAGGTCTAAAGTATATAGAAATCCATTTCTTTTCTTCCGCCATCCCTATGGATTATCGCTGTATTGAGGCCTCCACTATTCAACGAAGATAAGTCATTCCGGAATAACATTTGTCTAACGAAACTTTATTCCCCTTTGATACTTTAATCTTAAGTATTATCAAAACTGTACCACACTCTTTTAGAAGCAAGCATAGGCAGTATTCTGGAAGTTTTAGCCATTTTCATTTTCTTTGTTCTCGAATACAAGTTCTTTTGTATTATTTTATATCTTTTTTATGGATTTATTCACGAAACAAATCACTCGGTGAATCCGTATTTGTTAGCGTAGTTAGAAAGCAAAAACTTTCTTCTTGACCGTCATCTTTTTAAGTTAAAATGTGGCAAACTTAAATGAGAATTTTGAAGTTAAAATATGGTGAACTTAAATGAAAATTTTTAAGTTAAAATGCAGCGATCTTAAATGAAAATTTTTAAATTAAAATATGACGATCTTAAATGAAAATCTTTAAGTTGAAATGTGGCGATCTTAAATGAAAATGTTCTTCTCACACTAAAGAGGGGCTAATGTGAGAGGAAATCTTTTTAGCATTTTATAATTTTTTATTGAATGTATAGTTTAATTGAGGAGGATTAATTTTACGAATGTTTTCGAGGATTATCTATAACACTAACAGGACTTCCCTGTAAAGGCATTATTTACGAGGAGTAAAATCTGTAATATCTCATTATAATGAAGTTTTGCAAAGTTAAAGCCGTAGAAATGCAATACAGTGGAAATATTTCTGCAGTCTACGTTTTAACCTTTCCTATTTTTTTTTTAACACTGGAGAAGGAAATTTAATTATAAATGTCGTCGTAGGAGACAAAAATTACTCCGTTAATCATGGAAAGAAAAGAGAAATCGATAGTGAAGAGCAATTTCGTTTTGTAAGGATTAAGCCAGTTCCCTTAATGTCTCGTTTAAATGTACTACTCAATATTGGGATTATTTGCATTGCAATCGTGGTGCTAACGTAAATAACGGGCCTGGTAAAAAAGTGTAATTCAAGATAAAATACACAGAATCAACTCTTTCGTATTCACCATTTAGTAGCTCAAAATGAGCCTTCTGCCGAAAATTTTCTTAACATAATTAAATTCTATGCCTCTACGATTACCATTTAGGATTTATTATACAAAGAACATTCTACTAAGGAGATATTGGGGAAATACTTTTCACAGCTGGTAGTTATCAAATTAGTTCTGCGTTACACGTATTATTTGTAACCTTGTGTTTATTTGTGGAAATTTCGAGTTTAAATGAGAATCAGGTTAGTGAGGAGAGATATTAAGCGCTATTAATTTAAATTTCATTTCAGAGTAATAAATTAAGTTCGAAATTTTGTATTTGAGTATATGTATCAGAATTGATTCAATCTAAAGAATTCCTTTCTCCTATTCCAAGGACAATCGAAATTTGGCCTTCATTACTTCGATCAAAATCCCGGAGTCCCTTTCTTCTCAACTCGGAATAAACAGCCTCCAAAGAAATTAGGTTCCTTTTCCTTTAGCGGAGGCAAAGAGACGTGAAAATATGCTTCTCGCAGACTAATGTACCTCTGGTTTCTTTAACAGGTCACTGCTTTTCCCAGGCTATCCCTTCTCCAAGGTCGCACGTATGCAGGCTCAGAAATAAGAAAAGCCGTACAAGGAAAGGGAATTACCGAGGAAATAGGTAGTGGAGAAAAGAGTGGATATCGGAAGAAAGGGATCACCGCGGTGTTTCCCACGTATTCTCTATTAGTTATTCACTAGCTCTCATTTATTATCCTTTTTCGTACTTGAAAACGCCGTGTCTCATTCGATGAGAGTGGTGCTCGTGAATTAATTAAAGCCGTCCAAAAAAGGTCTGAATGGAATAGGGCTCTATCGGGAATATAAAGACTTTTTCATTCAATGCGCCTATTTTATTCGATGAGGAGAAGGGCGAAAAAAGTTTCAGCGATGAAATTTTAACTCTGCCCCGGATTTGGATTAGCTTTGATTGAAAATGTAGGAAGCACATTTCTGACGCAAAAGTGGAAAGTGGAAATCTGGATTGTGTACCAATGTCGTGATGGCGTATGATTCCGAAGATATGGGATTATTATTCGGCATTATATTGCACGAGAGGATCACAAGCACAGGTTAAAACTGAGGAAACAAAGGACTGATATCGCGAAATATTCTTTCATAAATAGAGGGATCAAAGAATGGAATATGTTGCGAGGAAATATATTTGAGGTTTCCAAACCTTTATCGAAAAATAGAAAGGAGTTTCAAAGTATATGCTGTAGTTTATGCACTTAAGTGGATTCAATATTGTTACGTTTTATATTATTTGGATATTTTAAAAGTGACGCCGTGGAAACGATGAAGTGAAATATTCTTCTGAAAAGTAGCATTATTAACTGTGAATTGTAGTTTTTGTGATTGGAGGATATATGTTGAGTACATGTTTTGGAGAGATACCGGGGAGATTTATGTAAATTAGATCTTGTTGTAGTGTTGCGGTGTTCGAATACTGTATTTGGGTAGTGAAGATGATTTTGGAATATATGATTGCGTGTAAGTCTGGCGTGAGGAATTTGGGTTTGTATTGTTACATAGACAATTGTTGGTTGGAGGTTGGAGCTGTTACCAGAAGAAATTCAACTTGCAGCATATGTAATGATAATAATTATATATTATTTACTGCTGGTAGGATGTACGCCTGGTGGCAGTTTTTTCTACTTACATATACAAATTATATACATAATCAATATAAACTTTATGCAGTATAAACATATCATTCCCATAGAACGATTACATCTTTACATACATATATTAAATTTACCTAACTAAATAATGTATGAATAATATTTATTATTAGTAACTGCATTTACTGGATTTTGCGGGGTTCGTGACAGGCCTTCTCGGCTATCGTAGTTGTCACGGGGTAGAACCCCACCGTACATCACCCTGTCAAGCAATCCCTTATTCTCCAGATATCCTCACATTACACAGTACTATACGACAACCTTACTCGTACAACACATTGTTACATTTCTTCTTGAAAGATGATAACTTCAAAATCTAAGAAGAGAAAATTGGTTTCAGAATCCCGCTATTTCGTTCTCGCTCGTAATATGCGCTACTTTTTGCCTTCCTTTTAGCAAGTTGAAATCTTTTCAACCTTCGAATTCGTTCGGGAAAATAAATATCTTTCGCGCGAAACTCGTGATTCATCAGCTTCCAAAAAACTCATCGCTTTCAGAATTCCCACTTAAGCATCGCCGCGGATTTCAAGGTCAATGTCGCTCGTGGATTGGATGTTAAAATTGATTCATATTGGCATTCTCCTCGTTGCGAGGCTGAGAAATTGAGTATGGATTTTTTTCATGCATCGAACTGCGTATTCTTCAAGCCGGTTCTGGAATACGTTGTTTATCATAATGTGACGTATCATTGTGACGTAATGAGGAAAATACTAAATAAATTTGAGTTAACGTAACGAAAAGCTTTAAAGAAAACTTTCAACAGACTGAACAGAAAAAAAACAAAATTTATTATTTCGTTAAGTGATGGATTTTTACTGCTTCCTTTAGCCGACTTGGTCAAATGTTTAGTACTACTGCAGTGATGCATTCTTGCTAAAACATTTTATGTTTTATGCCTAACAAATCAATTAAAGCTAATCAAAAGATACGATTTTATGATCTAACATCATTTGTTACCTACCATCATTTCTTATTTGAGTTTATATTCTTCCAAATTCGTATGTTTGTTCCAAAATGAACTAACTCTGTTAAAAATCGTTAGATAATTAACGATATAGGACACATGAGACTTTTATACGGAGTCTGTTTTAAAACATTCTAAACACAATTACCCAATTCTGGGAGTATATACTTTCTAAGTAAAATGCATAAAAATGGTTTATGCTAGTCATTATTCCGTTAAAACGATAAACGTAACAGAAAAGTAAAAGTAGTTTTTATCGTAGCAAATTATGTAACGTAAAACAAGCTTTTTTCCGTTAGCCTAAAAGGCTAAGGTATACTATATTTATTCATTTTCCATCACTTATTGAAGCTATCCTTGGATTATACTTATGTTCCAAAATTATCTATTATTTGTGTTTATTTTCATTTATAACAAATAAGAACATACCGTAAGATCTTAGTCTTAGTCTTTCATTCAAATCAAAATATGTTAGATTTACGGTATATTTTTTCAATGCAAGTGCATGGGTTTTTGCGCGATCGTTTTCCTTACTCTTCATGGATTGGTTACTCCGCAGATTTTATCTCTAATATTCATATATATTTTAAAATTCCTCCCTTTCTTCGGCAGCCCTTTCTAGACTCTAGTTCGTACATCTCATTTTCTTCTCCCGTTTCAATGCAAAGAAGGCATCCTCAATTTTTCCCCGTCCCTTGAGCCGATCCGTGCCCTGAGGGGCCCACCTGGAGAAGTGGGTTACCGAATCATCTCGCTTCGATCTCCCTGCGAAATTCAAGCCGCAGCTAAAGAATACCCTGGAGAAAATCTCGCAGCCTCCTTACCCTTTTTCCTCCGAAAAAGTTGCTCCAAAAATGGAGGTTTGCCTAGTTTCGGAAGAGATTCGCTCTCAGCTAGATCGAGGATAAAAGGAAAAGATTTGATTCCTCCCTCGGTTATACAAGTTGTTCGTTGCTGAAGGATGAAATTTATTCATATTCTCAACTTTGTACTTTCTCCTGCTATTGTCGTGGAAATCAAATCACTACCTTTACATGATACACCATTCAGGAGCGGTTTGGAATATAGAAACAATATTTTTCTGACCATTTTCAGAGATATCCAAGTTCCATTACAGCTGGAAGCCATAAATTACGATGCAGTCAATTTATTTACATCCACTTATTGTCAAAAGCAATTCTCTCTCGTGCAGTTTCATGAATGTTTTGCTGTATTGTTTACTTATGATATTCCTTGGCCAATATTGCGAGGTATTACTGAATGAACAATGGGTTAATGGATATTTTATATATCAATTAAATGACCAGAAGTGATTATTCGTAATATACGCCGAACAATTTTCTGTGCGTAATCTAAGAATTTTGCTTTAACTTCGGTCGTGTAAAATCTGTACGAGTTAGCTCTCTGAATCATTTCTTTAGAGATCTGTATTTAATCCAATGCTGTATTACCATCCCTCCTGTTATTTTCCAAAGCTGCTTATTTATTCTGATAGTACGCCTTCCAACGCCGCTCAGCTGGAAAATGAATCTTTTGCAGAAGTGTGCTAGAGTATCAAGTTTTTCCGTCGGTGGATCTGTAGGGGCTGATATTCCCCTCTCGGTGACTTTACAAACCGAGCTATTTACTTAGGAAATGATAAATAACTCAATGAAACTAAGAGTCAAGTAATAGTATTATCCTTGTACATATACTATGGTACATACTTTGGATTATTCACGGAATAAAATGTATTTGTAATGGCAAATTAGAGAGAATGAGGCCACTAAGATTACTATAGATTTTAAGATGAGTAATAAGGAATTAATAGTAAATGTATTTACATCTTCTATCCTCAGGATGTGTTATTCTTTTTTAGATCTTATCTTTATGATGTATAATTCATTTAAAGCACAATCCAATAACTGTGAGGAATTGCTCTACTTAAAGTTGTTTTCAATTTAATTTCATAATGAACTAGAATTATCAGTTGTAGTGGTGATGATGAATTTGTACTTATGTTTGTTGTTACATGGTTGTATCTCGGGTTGAATTTACGTCAAATTGCTTTTATACGGACATAGGTTAGAAAATTGATTCAGGTTTCGTGAATTTGATGTCGGATGCATTCAGAAGCGTTCCCCGCCACTAAGCGTTTATTAAAAGGACTCTAAACGTTTCCGCCGGTGCCGCTCGCGTTCCGACTTCATTCAGAACCTCTCTTTTCACCTGTTTGCCCACAACTCACGTGGTCCTTGGAGTAACTGCGCGCGTCAAAACCGCACGTCATGGGATGACACGGCGCACCACCGGTGCATAAATCATCCGTGTGGTAATAGCAGTTCACCTGTTCTCGCCCTTTTTTCCTTTCGCGGGACGGGGAAAAGGTTAGGGGGCGCCGAAAATGCGACGGAAGCCGGTGGGGAGGTTTATGCGGAAAGCGAGTGGCGCTCCCCCCGCCTCGACCCCGCCCTCTATCCTTCCTCGACATTGGGGAAGTGGGTCGCCGTAGTGGGGTAGAAAGGCCGAGACGGCGGGAGGGATAAGTGCTCCCCTTCCACACAGCTTCTCTCCTCTCCGTCTCCACACCGTCGAGACCCCTCGAACGCCCGGAACCCACAGTTCGCCCACGCCAGCGGTGCGGAGAGGTCTCAAAACGAAGGGTCCCGCAAGGTTGAGTACTAGGACCTGTCGAGTTCGAAATCCACGAGTGCTTCCTTGCGGTTCCACAAAAATACACGAACACGAATGTAGTTCTGTGAAGGAGTTAAACGAATTATACATCGATTTTGTGTTGCGTGCCGGACACGGAAAGGGTTGCGTGTGTTTGTCGGCATCCCCCGGAAACGTTTGTGGACTGGTGTGGTTCGGTGCCGTGGATGGTTTCGGTGCTTCGAGTGGGCGGACCGGCGGTTGTTTTTCATTCCGCGGTCCGCACGTCGGTGGCACACGCTTCGTGACGCGCCTCCCCGATCGTCTTTTTTGTGGGTGGGAGTGTCAGAGTTGTTGTCGTGAGGACGTGTCGTGACTGTCGGATGGTCTCCGGGAGGTCCTCCGCTGTCGCCGGCGACGTCTTCGGGTGAATCGTGTCGGTCGAGTCGTGGTGTGGAAATGAAGTCGGTGTGAGGAGATACGACAGCCACGAGATGTACCTGCTGCAGGTAAGATGTTTACGGGTTCGCCTGTTGTTTTCGGAAGCGTTATGAGGTCCCGCGTGTTTACCTTCTGCCGGGAAAGGAGGCGTGAAATTTTTAATCGGATTTCCTCGTTCCGAAATTTCTAGGAAAATTTTTCCTGTTTTCCTCGACCTAGTGTGCTTGTGAACCTAATTTAGAGAAAATGAACATCGGAGATATCGGTATGTTTATGGTTAGCAAATGCGGTGACTTTCTGGGAAGAGAAAAGAAGTGAGCTAGCGAAGCTTCGTCGTTGTGAATTCTGCTGGTGTTATCCGCTAACAGTTTACACCTAGATACCCAGAAGCTGTCGTGAGTGTTTTCTAAATGAAGATAGAGGTCAATATTTTGCAAATGTTATTTTTCAAACAGGTCTCCTTTGTTTATTTGTTCAGTTTGTCGGTTTGCGTGCTTGTAGTTTTCGATATAAGTACTAGCAGGGAGTCCCGGGAACTCTCTAAAATTACGTCTTTTCTTACTGAAATGCCGGAAACCGGAAACTCTCTTTCTTTAGATAGTTTCCAACAGCTGTTGAAGTAAAGTTTTCTAAAGAATCGGATATTACTGTTATGCTAGTTGTGGATCCCTTGAAGATAAATATTCATTATCATTGTATATTTAAACCCCCTTTTAAGATATATTTATAGAATATTTCTATTTGTTTTTTTCCTAGATTTGTAATTTTGTCCTTCAATAGTTCTATTGTATCGACTTCAAATCAAAAATAGATTGGATACGGTTGCGCTATCTCGAGAGATGCCTTGTTTTTAGGGAATCGTGAGTCATATTTTCTTATCTTATCATAATATATGGCATTTGCTCTTATGATTTATGGAATTATTAATCAATACAGGATCTTCTATTACCCGAATGACTTATGATGGCTATGCATATACGAAAGCATAAGAAATTCTCATAATATATTTCGATGGTTTATCATAGTTACTTCATGATCTCGTGTAGGATGTTTTATCCAGCATTTTTCCGTTCATTGAGAGAACATTTCCCACTTCTCCATGCTCATGTTTTCTCCTTTCATATCATAACAGCAGACGTACTGACAGCAAAACTCGTTGAATTTAATTTTTCGCGGAGAGTAAATTTATCAATCTGTCAGTCCGGACCTGATAAAATTTCTTGTCAGCCTAGAGATCTCGGCGTATTCTCAGAAACTCCGCGAAGACACCCAGACCGTAAATTCATCTCCCAACAGCAACAAACTAGCCTTTCTAACGACCGCCGCGTAAAGAAACGAAAGATTTCCCGTTCCATCTTCGGGACACGAACCAGCGACCCTTAACCTCCCCCTCCCATGCACATTTTCCCGCGGAGGCGCGCACCTTTTTACGCTTCCACACGTCTTACATCAGATACACTGCTGCGAACACGTTCTGCAGTCCGTTGTTTATGAGCCGAGGATCCGTAATCTGCGATCGCCCTGCGCGTCCACTGCGACCTTATAACCTCTCTTCTGCCTTCGATGCGCTTTCTCTCTCGAATTTGGAGCACGCATGCGGGATGCGTCGCTCGCCGGCGAATTTATGGGAGCCCTCGCGTGTCGCCGGTCGCTGCGACGACGGAGCGAAGTCTACGTAAGCGTCCTTTTCGGAATAGGGAGTTTCGTAATAGTGCCGGCACGAGTTTTGATGATCGAGTTGCGGCAGATTTTTCCGCGATAAGAGAGGAAATTGCGTTTATTTTCGGGCGCGCCAACGAATTTTGTATCTTCGAATCGACTTGTTCTTGGAACCCCTTCCGAAAGGCAAATTTTGAATTCAGATTACCTTCGTTATATTCTGTTGTGGTGTTCCATAGAATTCAGGAGATATCCAACATCGATTTAGTGTGTATACCCGTGTAAAAGCCGACCCGAATATAAGCTGTAGCTTCTAATATAATCACAATAAAAACGGAAAAACTAATTACTCGAGTTAAAGCCTAGAGTGGGAGCTGCAGCAGCCGCTGGTAAATTTCAAAATAAATATAAATGCCAATAAAATTACGATAATTAAGAAAGAATTAAATTGATTGTTTTTGATTATTTATTTCATAGAAAAACCGTAACGAATTGACAAAATTGTTAATTGCAACAGTGAGAAATTGACGGGCCGATTTCCGGCTACGGCAGAATTTGCACTGGAAAACAGGAAAGTGGGAATCTTAGTCGAGCATAATCCTTCTTCAGCATAAAAACTCTGCTGAAAAACTCGGCTGCTACACGAATATATAATACGGTAAATAAATAATTCCATTATTAGGGCTGGATTAACACAGAAAAGGTTCTTCTAGCATCAACCACTCGTCAAGGTTAAAAAATCCCCTTAAAGAAAGTTAGAAACATCATGTTGACAGATATAGAGCAGTAATTAACGGAAAATATTGTTTATAAGGTAAGTTAAATATTGTCCACAGCAGGGAAATATCCACTGAAAGGAGGAGTACAAAAACCTGGCTTAGCCTACTTATATTCATTGAATGCTTCGAGGTGAACTCATCCATATTAAACGCAAATAAGAACACAAAACTTGTTCTATTCCACTATAAAATTGTTAAATAAAATGTTGTTACCTCAAAATCGGTCGTGTACTACGTAGGTGAATAAAATTGAAGAACGGTAAATATTTTTGTGTTTTTCTTTGAGTTTAACTTACAATATTCATTGCTGAATGATGCCAAATGAAGAATAGGATCTCTAGCATGAAAAAAATAATGCTAATATATAGACTAATTAATATTACGCCAAGTAAACGTATGAAACAGATGAGCATGATGGTACTTGTTCATTGTCCGTTTCAGCTTTTTTAATATTTGCCATTTCCATTTAATTCTTAAAATTATTCTTATTATTATATTAATTTATAAAGTATATATAAAATTATTATATTATATTATAAAGTGGCAAATTACTGTCGTACGAAAAAAAAATAAATCTAGCTTTTGCGATTTTGTAAGTAAATATCTGTGGACGGTATAATGTCGCATCTAAATAATCTAAGCAGAATTTGCTTGCAGTCTTTGCCGAAGATATTCTGTATACAATAATGATGTTAAAAGTTTCGATGCATATTCGACTTGGAAGATGTATTTTACTTAAATTTCTCTCCAGAAAATAAATCGCTTTCTTGATCTGACGGTTGTGAAAATCACGAAGATGATACGATGTTCTATAAGTTTACCCTTTATGTTTGTTCTAGCAAGAGCGTGAAATGTTTATCTACTTCCATCCTAATCGGCAAAACTCATCGCCTTTATATTATCTCTAGCTTTGATCGTCTTAATTTAGCTGCCATTCCGCGCAGATTGCTGCAGTTCGTCTGGCATTTACAAATAATGAATTTATCGATCATTTTATATATTAGCCAAAAATTTTCATCTACTAGCTTATTATATTAGAGCTCTGCTTTTTCTGTTATGTACATTTATGCTCTATGTTCATGTGATGACGCGACATAAGGCCATGTATCAATAGTTAAGATTTTATATTTTATTTATTTGACTTTGCAAAAGTCCGCTTTGAAGGTATATTCGCAAATAAGGGTAAATAATAACAGGAATATTTTCTTTAGTATTTTTTTGTATTAAAATACATTTTTGCCAAAAAATTCGAAAAATTCTTGCTGTAATGAGATTCACAGTGTCGTAAATCTCAATTAGTATTTTGGGCGGAATTCGATATAATTGAATAAACTGTCCTTCGCTACCAAGATCTTGTTTTAGGCAAACGTGACTTCTTTCGTCTTTCCGGCCTGTTCAGAATCGGTTTACGCTCGTTTTTCGACATCTCCATCCTTATCGTGGTCCTCTCTAGATTGTGTTTAACTTCCTTCGCAATATTTGGAGCGGCGCCCCATTGTTCTCTTTATCGCGTGGGCGTATCGAGCTATTAAAAGAGGGCGGGAGTGTCAGCCGCCGTAAATTCAACACGAGGCGTAAAATTCAATTGCCTCCTTTCTCTGCCCCTATAAACATCCGCCGATCCCATGTAACATCTTCGCAGTTTATTGTCTCTTCCTTTTGTCTTCATCAGTCGCACTGTCGGAAGATATGTCAGGCCTCCGCTGATTTATGGGATAAACTTCTCTCTCTCCGGGAACGTTTTCGGCTCATCTTTTTGCGCTGATCGTGAATGATGAGTTGATTCTCCGAAAATTCCTCATTACATATTTAGTGCGAGGTGATTGTTTGGGAGGAAAGTGAATGGAAACCACGGAATTACAGCTATACTCTCATTGGAGTGTATCACTAGATGTCTTTATTGGGAAGGACAGCTGTGTTCTTCGTTCCAAAGCGGGGTGTTAAATTTCTTCTTGATTGAATGAGATGGACGCGGAAGTTTTATACAGAAGAATGCTCTACAGAAAGAGTGGGGAAACTTTTTCATCGGGAGGCCGAGTGTAAAACTGTCTGACATCACGTGAAACCTCATGGCTTTCGGTTATTCGTATATTTACGCAAACCACCATCAGGTTGGATGTTGGAAAACGAATAAAATTGATGAAGAAACTAAAAAATTCCACTCGCCGACACCTTACGTAAGGAATGATACCGGGTATAGATTATGTATATGGTTGAACTACTTTCAATAACATAGAAAAAATCGCATTGACGCCCAGTAAAGTCCGTATTTAGCCTGAAGGCTGCTGGTTACCCACCTCTTTTCTGCAGATTTGTTATATAACCAGTGTCTTATTTTTAGGTGAAAATTTGCTATCCATCACTAATTGATCCTGAATACTTCCAGCCGATTTGACGTTGGATGACGATTAACCCTTCCTTGAAGGTGGAGGACCCCATAATAGCTAAATGCAATAGAAAAGTTTTATTTTTAACCATATATGTTTCTTATTCCATGTATTCGTGCATTAATGTTTCTTTTATATTATATATTTGAAAAAATTTGTTTCACCGACTCATTTCCAAAATATCTTCAGTTTTTGAATGGGGTACCAAAGTATCCCGCACAGCCACTTTTGATTGTATTGCTATACACAATGTCATGTCGTGTGATTGTGGCAATTCAGTCACCCTTTCTTACAGATTTTTCAATCGATTCATTATTTATTGCATTAACAGTAATTATATCACATTGTCATCCCAAATCTCATGTACAGGGATGTTTTTGGGTATGCCTGGGTTGACATCATATAATAGCCATAACTCTAATAATACGTCCAAGAAAATAAGAGATAATCTCAACAAAATAATCAATACTGTATTTCTAAACATAATTAAATGTTGAGTAAAAGAAAAACAAAAAACAACGTAATATTCGCGAAAAAATCGTTGGGGTACCCGAGTACCCCGCACCGCTGTTTTTGGAAGTTTTCAGGGCACAGTCAAGGAAGGGTTAAAGACGTATTTATTACGCGGAACAATCTAAAGTTACCTTTTTATTGATTGAGTGCTGCGCGGAAATTGTTAGTAATTGTCTTCATTTGTTAAAAAACCTTCAGAATTATGTATATCTTAAGGCTATGTTTTTATCTGTTACTACGAGTTATTAACTCATTTTTGTGCCATTTTCTGGCATATCCTCAGTGTCTTATTCTCACTCATCAATTTTCTGAGTGTTTGCTTGCGAGTATGAAAGAGCAATGAAATCTGTATGCAAGTCTTCAAAATTATTTTTTTTTCGGAATACAAAAATCATCCATTCCTCATTTTTTTTATTTCCAATCTTTTTCCTCTGGATAGAACTTTTGAAATCACGGTATGAAGTGGAGAAGGGATTTAAAATCTTGTAGAAATTCTAAGTCCTAAAACACGAATTCATCCACCCTACTCCATGCGGAAGGAAGAAGAAATTAATCAATTCTTAGTTAATCCTCGCTCATTTACTTCGAAGAGTCTGGATAAGGAATGGTTCTGGTTCATAGGAAACTAAGTATCACCGAATCATTATAAAATGGCTTAACCCACAAAGAACGCCATTTGATCCTCAAGATTCCATTTTAAGAAAACGGGATATTTAACGATTCAAGGGATCAGTCTGTTCCGATTAATCTGGAAGCAGCTTAGCTTACTCATTACCGAAGTAATTCTGCCTCTGATTTCTCGAGCCATTTTCTCCAGTGGTCTCCACTTTCTTTTCAGCAGTGTTACGAATCGCTCCATCTACGTCCATTTCGTCCATTCCCTCACCAACGTATTTTTCTTCCGCAAGTCTTTTATACGGGTCCTTCCCCTCGTCGTTTTCTTCCACTCTAACCTTTGAGCTTCCGCCGTAAGTATCCGTGAGCCGGTCGTCCCAGTCTTTTATCCTCGGAGTCGATAAAAAGTCCATATTATTCTGCCGTAGACCAGTGTTTCACCTGAGGTAATGGTGAGTGCAGGAATTTTAGATCTATCGACCTTTTTCTGTCAGATTAACATTGGTTTCTCAAGTGATTGACAAGGTCTTCGCATGCTTGCCTATGCTTTGAAGTTAAAGTGTTCAAGGATGGAAATTTTCTACCAATGATTTCTTGAGATCGACTCTTTGTCTTCTCAACGCACTTTTTTTGTGGCTTGTCTTACTCGAGTGAAGTATAGAAGTTCTGAGATCATCCATCTTTGTCCTTGATCTGAGGTTGCGATTTTTACTTATTTTTCCTTTGTAACCAAAATAGTTTTAATTCATTCGCTGTACATCAGTGATTTAAATTCAGCAGATGCGGGATGCAGAAGTTCGTGGTCAATAAATAACAAGAATATGATAATTATTGTATTGTGAATTTCCTGTAGAAGTTCGATGTCCTTATCATTTGTTAAGTGGCTCATTAAATTTTCTGGGCAAAGAACGGCTACAGTATTCATAATTTTATTCGATACCAAGTGATATAAATGAAAAAGTAAAATTTAATGCATTAGTTTGATTAAACTAATTGACTTATATTCTTGTGCAGTGAAACCAGGTAAAACGACGTACTTAATTATACGCTATATACTAACTACACGTTATTTATTAGCCGACGGTTTTGATCACACCATCGGTAAGTGACTCATCGGTCGTTGTCAGTTGTGAACGAACACTGAAACCCTAATCTTCTAATAAATAAACTTTGATGCGTTTATAAATTCCTCTTAGTGCATTTTTAAATTGATTTTCATCTCCCGATAGTCACGTAAAAATATTAATTTTCTTAATTTACATCATCAGGTGTAATTCATCTCAAGCTTACTTCCGAATCTGAGTATTTCTTGAATAAAGAGGTCTTACATTCCGACGTGTTAATTGAAGATAATTGAGTCTCTTTCTCTCCAGTGCTTAGCATCTTCATCTCATTTCTTTCGTGTGTCATCGTCTTTGTCTCTGCTTTCACTGCCACCCTTTCCCTCGGGTCGTGCATTCTGGGATGCTTTCATGTTTCATCGAATGTATACTCCTTTGTCTCTCTTTTTTTCTCTTAATTTTCGCGTGTTTTTCGTCTTTTGTATTTTTGCCGCCTTTGCCTTTCTTTCTCTTTGTCTCGATACAGTGTTTTCCTTTTATGAATGGTTTGTCCACGCGCGAATAACCTCTGGCACGAGCAATGTCTACGCTTTGTTGTGAAGAGGCACTTAGCATGGATGCGACATATTTAGCGATGAAATAGATTTCATGAGTTACTTGACCCGCGCATGTGAAGTATTAGTAAAAGCCATTTTCTTGAATTTTATAAAAAAGCAGTTCCTATTCTAAAACAGAAGACTTATAGGTTTGCGAATTCCCCTATTGCTCGTTAATAGTGTGATGGACGGATCGTGCAGTTTCATACCCTCATAGGTTTATAAATAAATAATCATTTTGTCCAACAAGTCTTAAAATTCAATTTGTCTTCAAAAGTTCAGTAGTGTATACCTTGCAAGAGTGGAAACGCTTTGTTGTCGGTTTCTTGTTCCTCGTCATACCTTAAAGAATCTAGTCCAAGAAAGTCATCAAGGAGGCGATAAAAGGCCCCATTCACATCATGTATCCACCAATGCTTTACGAGAGCGTGTCATAATATGAGTTTTTTCTTCAGTGTTACTGATGAAAACAATAAGAGATCAAATTATATAATCTGGAGGATAAGAGTATTTTTTGAAAAGAAATCAGTGTAAGGGTATTTTACGTTATTTATGTTGATGATTCTGTGTTATACTGCAATATCCATTCTCTCCTTCAAAATATCTATTTTCTAAGGTTGGCAGTCCAGAAAACTTACCTGCGGCTATGATTTTCCTAACGAACGAGAGTAAAGGTCGATAGTATTTAAATTAATAATCATTTAACGTGCTTCGAACAATTATCACTGAAGACATATATACTCTTGAACGTATTTAAAACTGTCGTACATGTGAAATGAAGAAATCTATACTCTTGAACGTATTTAAAACTGCCGTAAATTAACAAGTTCCCCTGTATTCAATCCTGTGGTCGGCTAGCCTAGATGGTTGAGGCAGCCTCCCGGTTAGAGAAAGATCTCGGGTTCGATTCCCGGCCCTGTCAGACTTTTTTCAAGTCCGTTTTTCCTTGGGAATTTACAAGTATTGTTGCTTCCCTTTTTCAAGAACTCACATTCGAAATCGCTCCAGGAAGATGGCGTGGTTTTTAGTTCAATTCTTAATTCCTCCTGTCGTGCAGTTTAATTATTTGGGAATTCCAACATGAATTTAGTATAAAAATGCGATTTTCAAAGACCGACCTAGGTGTTTAGGTAAAAACATAATCAATCTACGCTTTAGTTACTATAGGAAGTGCCTCATGGCCAGTTCTAGAAAGCGTATCGCTTTTTCATGTAGGCGAGCGCAGTCTCCCAAACCTTTCTTTTTTCCTCCGGAGCATTATCGCCTCTTCTCTTCACCACTTACTCTTCGCTCTCGCAAATCTCTCTTCGGAATGAAATGGAAGAGTGTTCGAGCGAAGGCGCGCGCTCTACGATCGATCCAAAGTGCGGCTGAAAAACGCGGAGGTGCGTTTCATTCATTCTGAGATGGATTATCAAGGGAAAATGATCGTGATTCATTCCCGGCGTTCTTTGCACTTCATCCGCAGTTCTTTCAAAGGTTGTAAATCAGTGGAGGAGAGTTTGTAAAGGGGCCTTCCTGAATGGAAAATGGACCGCCGCTGCTAGGGAGGATGAAGTGGAAGATGCGTGGTTCTGCTGAAAGGAAAAGTACTCTCTCTGGGAATAGTTGAGAATCGTGAAGTACGGGATCTATTTAACTTTTACTTTTGAGTGGTAGTGAAGCCTTTGTCCGGCGAGCTACGGATTCTAAGCATCAAAGCTAGAATTGTAATCTCCCGGATAGCCAAGTGGGCTGTGCGTGCGGCTTTAGTGAAGGTGGTTTCGGGTGCGATTCTCGATGGAAGAGTACGCTCGAAATGGACTAAGCTGACCTAAAACTTTGAACAATGCTACTAGCTAGATTGGTATCATTCCGTAGAGAGAAAGTGATGTTTGTCGGTACCTTCCAAAGGTATCGTTTTTGATAGATTTTCCATATCTTTCATATGGTCAGTTTTCAGGTAACTCTTAAAGAGAAATAGTTTATTTTGCTAAAAGGGAACTTAAAATATTGGAGAATGAATTAATGCTTTTTTAAATAAAATTCGCAGTCTCTGGCGATGTCTTGTGGAAATGTGGAAAAAAGTACCTTTCTGCCGTGCCTTCTTTCCTCTCCCCCACGCCCCTCTTCTCCTATTTCCTTATTTTCCCGCCAGTCTTACTTGTATATACTATGCATTACGTTTTTGCTTGGTCACTTGATGATGGAGATCAATCTCTGTAACTAGTCGTGTTTTGTTTCCATTTATTGTTTTTAATAAATACTGTGGAAAAAGTACAAATTGTTATTTTTCATAATACTTTTTTAGTTGGAAATCGTGTCAAGAATTCGATATCATCCGAATATCATAGCTAGTGTTTACATTTTCTGAAGATAATCAAAATATTTTGTGTAGGATCTAAATTTGTCTCTTTCGGGAAATTTGAAGACAATTATTCCAGTCATTGGGGAAATTTATCGTCGACCAACTTTTTGTAAAAGTAATTGCTATTTTATAAGGAGCTAAATGAAGGAGGGTCATGTCGAAATGTATTATATTTTCTAAAGTTCACACTCAGTTATAACGTCAACAATTATTTTGTTATAACTCTCTTATTACTTTTCTTATATTAGTATTCACCTTGCTTATTTAGGTAGCCAAGGCTACGCTAGATTAAGATCGGTCTAATGCACGTTTGCAATTCTAATAATTTTGGTCTCAGTGAGTTTGAATCACAATAACCTTTCTTCCGCAAACACTTATTCGATTAGAAAGGACGTCAGGTAGTTAGGGCCTGGAAAGTTTGCTAATTGTCCATGAGGAAATACAGTTCATTTAGATTAGATGTAACAAGATTAATAACCCTTCTTTGAAGTTATCATCAAAATCATCGCACTTTGTATGCTTGCTTGCGTGGATCTGAAAATCAACTTCGCTACTCGTATTCCATATCAACAATCTATGTTGTACTTCCTTCATGATGGAAACCTCTGCATTTCCTGTATTTTTCGCTTTCCTGTTTCTGGTGAGAGTGGCATTGACTATCTGTCATCGGTAAAGATGGAATTTACTGTGCACATTTTACGCTTTTGCGTTTAGTCCAGCAGCTGGCAAGAAAAGATGTCTTTGTTCTTGCCGATTTTATAAGTTATCTGCATTTTTGGAAGAATTTCCTGAGCAAGTCGGGCATTTTGATATCACTTTTTAATTTTTTGACGATTTCAACCAACTTCAGATTGTCAGTCAAATTTTTTTTATTGATTTCCGTTGACTTTTTGATGGTTACGGTCTTAGGTTTTTGGTCTCTTTGTAAGATGACGAGGGTTAGCTTTTTGAATCTCAAAATATTTATTTCTCCCATTTCTTGGAATTAAATTCAACAGATGCGGCCTTTACGACGTAGAAATCTATCTTCACAACAAATGAAACATGTAGTGTACTTCAGAAGAAGTACAGTATCTGTTTCATTTGTTGTGTATTGGAATTAAATTTATCTATCGCCTTCATTCTGTAAAAATTATATTTATTATTTTTAATTTACGATTACTTTCTTGTACACTATTATTTATAATATTATCATGTTTAGAACCTTATTGAATTTATAACATTATAATATTATCACATTTATGTAATATTTATTATTTGCTTTACCTTTATAGTTGTAGTATATACAGTGGTACCTTGGTTAACGATGGCCTTAGTTAACGACGGACTTGGTTAACGACGAGTTGCTGTAACCAAAAAATATCCTGGGTAACGACGTAGGATTTGGCTTACGACGCCTCGTCGATTGGTCTTTCCGGAGTTTCACGTGTTTCAGCACGTCTATTTATAAACACTATATTATAAACTAATATTTGGTGAACGTTACATCATAAAAACATACTGAATATCAGCTAGCGGAGAGTATTAAAAATAGTTCAATGCTAAATTGTAGCTAATTCACATAGGCACATGTTGTCTCACCGGAGTTAAATCGGTAAATATTATAAATTTTGCTTCCAATAACTGGGGTGCGTCCTCGATGCTGGGTATATATATATAATATAATACGGGATAATAATGGTAATCCATTACCATTATTATACATGTGGAAAATCGCGCCTTGGATAACGACGGTTTTGGTTAACGACGATTATTCTGGAACGAATTAGCGTCGTTAACCAAGGTACCACTGTATTTATTAATAATCAACGAGTGTGAGAATTATCTATAAACCTAAAACCACCTTTACATCAATTTAAAAATGTACGAAATACCGTTGGGAGTCTCGTATTTCAAATTTTTCAAATGGTCATCTCGATATGGGAAATGATGATTTCATTTCACATTCATCGTATAGGGTGTGTATCATTTCTCGGATGAATCCGAACGGATCTTTCCGATACCTCCGAGTTACCCCGTGCTATCAAGATCCATGCAAGCGTCGGATCCCAAATGGAATTTTCTTCTCTTGGTCGTTTCATTTCCTCAGTCTAGTGTCTACGGTAAGAAATATGACGCAGTCGAAGGCGCTTGACAACCGCTAATCGAAAATTTGATTTACCAAAGTTCCCCCTCTCGAACAGATGCCCTCGGTGTATCCAATATAAAAATGATGGCGACCCTAATCTACGTTCCTTCACACAATTACTTTTCTCTTGCACTTTAGAATCCATCCCACGGATGCAACAATAGGACTCTTCATATCTATTTATAACCTCCATCTCAATTTCCCTCCCATTCGTCACGAATTGGACCCTTTGAGAGGACACTATACATGCGCCTCTTTCAGTGGCGTCCGTGTTCAACCCCTACCCTACGAGATTCGGCCCACACACGATTTTTAAATTGACGGATACGACCTTGATATCCCGGCTGAAGATGACCCTATAACTGCCCGAACCCCTTTTCGGGGGCCTTTTTTATTTAATGTGATGGTCTACTTCTTGCCTCCACCCATTCCGGACGGGTCTAGATGCTGGTGGGGTTACAGTAGTATAGGAGTCAGTTTACATTGAAGAAAAAGGGATGGTCTAGGTGTGAGTTTTCTATTGATATGAATATCAACTTAGCACTCTTTCCGTAAGATATTTTCTTCTTTTACTCTGCTTTTCTGTGTTTGGATCAGAGAAGCCATATTACACATTTATTTTGGGTGTTTTGTATAGATTTTAGAGGTAGAAATGGAATGGATTCGGGTTTATCGTCTCTCACCATACATATTCAACGTAATATATGTGAATGTGATATCTAATTATCGACATATATACTCGTACGTAGTATATAAAATCGTTTTCGAGCCTTATAGAGTCAATTTCAACAGAATATTTACTTTCATTAATTTTCTTCTTACTTAAGCATTAAAACCTTATAATACATGCTTTAGATTTGCTTTGGATATATTGTTTAGATTTGGGTTCCTTGTAGGCATTCATAGTGGAGAATTTCATACACAGGAAAATTTCGTAGAATTTTTATCCTTAATGTAAATGACTGAAGTGGAAGAATTACTTGGCCTGTAGTCTAAACTACTCATCGAAGGAGAAACTTATCACCTGCTTTAAATACCATAGTCATTAACCAATTGAACGAACAGTTTTTGATGCAGTATGAATGTATAAAACGGCAAAGTATGTGTATAATATGTGTAGCCTACAGCGTCTTCATGGAAGCTAGTGGCCAATGTAGATATTGTTTCCAAAATTTTGAACACCTCTGTTTTTCACCATGTGTTTGCTATAAGAAGGTATGTAAACGTATAGGATATTCGTGGAGAGAGTAAATTAAGGTATACTTATCTACATTCGCATCCACAATAATTAGGAAGGCTTTGAAATTATGGTGATTATAATTGTTTCATTAAATAAAAATAGGGCTTTAACTTCACTGAACTTGGGATTTTACTATATAGCATAGTTCACTACATCTTCATCCATGTCGTAGATTTACACTTGCTGTTATAAACTAAAATTTATTCATATATTGTACCCAAATATGACTTTTAACTTTACTCAAATTCAGTATTCGTATCAACGTAGATGGAAGACCTGCTGTCAGTCGCGTCGCATTTACATTGTTCTTGATTGGTTTAAGGCCGTTGAGTTTAATCTACGAGGCCCCTATTGGGATGTTGGAAGTGCTGCCCCAGTTACTTTATCGGCGGTTTTGACTCTTTTTCGACGCTAATTGGATCGTGTAGGTGGCCGTTCACCCCTGGTCGGAGGGGCGCGAAAGTGGCGCCGCTAGGCGGGATCGGAGTGAAACGCCACTCTCACTATCACCCCGAAATGAAAGCTGTTCTTTTTTTTATGCTCATCTCCGAGTTATTTCCTCTCTCGTGATGGAGGGCGATATAATATTTTTTTATCTTTTGCGGCATCTCTCTCTTCTGGCACACGCTTAGTTTTAGCACGAAGAGGAGCTATGGGGAGTAGGTGTGAAGTTCACAATTTTTTCTGTTTTTTATTTTTTCGTGAATGTTTCTCGGGAGATTTTACCCTGATCATACTTCGTTATATTCAGTAGCTACTAAATGTAGTAGTATGTTGCAATTCTCACTATCAAAATATAGTGAATATTGTGTTTCTTGTTTGAATTTTTCTGTTTAATCAAAGGTGTTCCCCATGAATATGTGGTGAAAATTATAGTTTGATTGACATTTTAATTGGCTCAATAATATGTATGAGGTCTATAACGTCTTTATTAGGGTTTCGTCAATGATTTCTACAAAGAACGTAAATTAAATATTGGTGAATTGAAATAGAAAGCTAATAAAAAATGGACGTAAAAAACCATTGGTAATATCTTAAGAAAATATATCCCGTACAGAAAAACGCCTACAAAGAAGGGGACGTGAAAAACCTGCGCAAACCTACTGATAGTACAAGCTAAAAGATTTAAAGGACAGCAAAAAGATACGAAGATGCTGCAGATCTAAACAATGACGACGAATCATTTCCCACAAGGTGGAAAAGCTCTACTGCACATCGGTGCCAGGTTGAATTGGTCACTACTGCCCGCTTTTTCAATTCAAATCAGAGAGAAAATCAATTTTGCGAGCGTGAACATAATCTCTCTCCAAGTAAAAGTGCTTCTTAATTATCGGGCATTCGAAATCAACCAATCGTAAAAATATCGTATGGCCACTTTTCGACCCAGTCGTAAATTTACGCTCTGATATCTCCGTTTCATTTCTTTCTGGGAATGCGCGGATAAATCTATACAAAGTGACACAGAAACCCGCAATGAATGCGCTGAATGAAAGCGCGCCTTCAGGAGGGATTGCAGAATTTCAGCGAACCGGGAAATGATTTTTGAAATGGAGGAGAGCGGAGAGTTGTGATGTTCGTTGTAACGAAACGTTAACGGAGATCACATCTTATCGCTCATTCATCGCACATCTTGTGTTGGTTTATAGAAAGCTTCCATTGCATCTCCCATCTATTTTGTCTTCTGTCGCTTCCTTCTCGTCAATCAGAGTCGATCTTTGATGCTCTACTGCGGTCCTCGTACTGTAAACTATGGCGCTTCATGTATCAAATGATCCCACCATTTGGCTGTCACATTATGTCTCTATTCATTCTTTCACATTGGGAATCAACCCCTTGAGCTTTCCTTTATTGTTAGCCTTGTTTTATGTTCATGCTCTTTACAGTGTTGCAGTCATTGCTACAGTTGTACAATTAAAAAAATAGTATTCCAGTGATTTTTACGCTTCAATTCTTCAATCTGCATTTTGTTTATATCTAATTTACTAGCGTACGTAAGATAGTTTCGCTTCTTAAACTATTACTATCAACTATTAATATCAAACACACACAAAACATACACAGACAACCATTCCCTAACCGGAAAATATCCGATTAGCAGGGATTCGAACCTGGGACCGTGAGGTTGGAACATTAACGCGCTAGCACGTTAACCACTCCGTCACCACGGCCAGCGGTTATCCATTGGTTCCAGCTTATCTGCTTATCATCATTTTCTTTCTAATATTTATGCTAAATATGCTGCTGTATGGATAATCCCTTTTCTAAGTATCTTGCCATATTAATATTATCTTTCGTAGTTGTACTTGCCTTATTTTGCTTCTAATTTTGGTCTTGTTCTTGAAGGCTTAACATCTATAGGGAATAACATCCTAGTGCCCTTCAAATTTTAGCTTTGCTTTATGATTATCCTCCTCTTGTACCCCGTGGAATGATTAGTTTTAAAGAAAAGTGTAAATTTTTTCGATAAATATGCTTTATTTATGTTTACAGAAGGGCAACTTTGGTCGCAAATGGATAGTATCCTTCATTTGTATAATTTAGTTTTTATCATTTGTAATGTCAAGGTAGTTGTATTTGAATAAATTCATTAATTAGATATCCACTTGCAAATTTTTAGTTAAGCATCTTTGCAAATTAAAAAAATATAATAATTTAGTTCATGTTAAGAATTCAAACCAATATATCTTCACGAAACATCAAAATTGATATATATCCGTTTCTAATAAAACAGCGTTTCATATTAATGACTAATAGTTATGTATATGTATGTAAACTCTCAATCATTGGTTTACAATATTTTTTGATTTCTTGTATTTCTATGGATATATCTGGAGTGTTGTCTTAACTCTACCCGAAGTTTAAGCCTGTTAAAGCATTCTACAAATACAAGCGATTTCTATTCCAGTTGCACATTCCCATAATGCTTCAGTGGATGAAAAAATAACTTCAGAGCGGTTTTCCCTTTTGCTGGGAAAAATGCCCTGACATAATATTTTAACAAGCATTCCCATTGTGAAACCTTCTTGAAGAGTTATAATCTCGCGATCGCTAGCTTTTTCAGGAAAACAACGCAGAGATAGCGATCTGTGAGGTAATAATCTTTTTCTTGTCTCCACACCTCAGTCCCCCGTTCGGCTTCGCTCACTTTTCTGGCGATGGAATCTCAAAAGAAAAGGAGTAATGTTAGGTTTGGAATTATTGAGGAATTCCGCAGAAATTTTAATTTCAGCTTCTCCCTCCAAGTGAAGTCATCGGCAATCTGTGTGTGATTGTAAGCGTCGTATTCCCGGTTTCCTCATTCCGCAACTCCGTGAAGAATAAACTTATCATTTTATAGAAAGGGCTTTAACCTCTTGGCATGGTTTTGGAAAGATTCGCTTTCGATGCCTCGTTTATCTTCCCTCTTCGGAATAACTGTCTGTGTTATTTCTTACGTAACAGTGATTTTCCGAACGTAATAATAATTTCGTATTTCAGAGTCGACGTGTTCATATTATTAGTATAGTTTAGGTTCTCAGTTGCATTCTAGAAGCCATACGGCTTTATTCAGAGCTAGTGATTCCCATTCTTTTGTTGTTAAAATGTATTTTGCCTGTTACCTTGATGTAAATTTTCCTTTACCAACGAATATTTTCTTTTCTAAGCAAGATTCGTTTTGTAATAGCCGAGATGCAGTTTTATATGGACTCACCAGACATTATATACTCAAAAGCCGCCGAAGAATTACCAAATTCTTTATTTTGTCCAACCAGTTGCCTTTAGTGGGTAAATTCCACATTTTCTGGTCGTCTTTCGAGTCTTAGTGCTCGTATTCAATGAAAAAATATAGATGAATAGATTTTTCAATATCTATGATAGATTATGACTTCCAATATCTTTATTGAAGAATTAGAGTATCTGTATAGATCATGAACTATGGATCACCTTTACGATCAGAGGTCATTCATATTTTTTTCATAACTTTCCTCCCGAGTTCCGTCTTCATATGTTAACATTGGTTACGGCTAAATGTTCTGCGTACGCATTTAATTCGCGATTCTCAGGTCTCATATCATCTTCCGCATGCTGTTGGCGATATTGTAAACTATCCATAAATCTTCCTTTTCGTCATTAATATAACCATGTGAAAGCCGTAACTGCTGATAACTGGGAAGAGATATAACAACTTTAGCTCAAAATATTTTTATATTAGCTTTACAAACGGAAATTACGTTAGTAAAGGATTCAGTTTAACTGAAGTGGAAGTATTAAGTTAAACCTAGATTCTTCCAAAGTCAGTAAGATATGATATAGAATTTAATATGTCTGATTCTTGCTTTGCATTACGGAACATCTCTCCTTCGTTTTGGCCATTTCTGTAGAAATAAAAGATCAAAACCAATTATAACGTGTGTACTTACCGTAGCTGAATAATTTAATTTTCATAAATATATTTCCATTTATACTTTATCTTACGAGTTTTTCGCTCTCAAAATTGTAAGCAGAAACCGTGTGTTCCATCTAGTTTTCCCCTCGCGATTTCCGCTGCAAATTCCTCCTAAAATAAGCTAATATATGTATGACAGTGCCCTTTGTTTGTAGCATTAGTATTTGTCGTAAGGCGCAAACACAGACCTTTGATGCCTGAGGCGGTCTCCCTCACGGTCTGAAGTCAGCACACACTCATTTCCGGCACAATTCTGCGTTCATCGTGTGCTTTCGGAGGCGAAGATTGGCAGTGGTAAATGCTACACAAGTGAGCTATTCTGCGCACGAACGAACGTCCGCGCGTGTCTCTAGAGCTGGCAGTTTCGTGATGCTTGAACAATCTATCTGTAACACGTCTTCCGTCGAAAAGAAAATAACACCAGACAAACACGTGTTGAAAGGTCTTATCGAAGGTCGACTGAAACTTAGACGGTGTCGGGGGAGAAAAGTTGTTCGACTTCCGTGAAGAATATCGATGGAAATGTCTTATTTTGTGGGTTCTGGATTGTGATCGATATTGAAGTATACATTAGTTTGAAATTAAGCAGATTCGTTATGAGTTGTATTCTGTTCATATCAGTATAGTTTTAAAGCTTGATACGGCAAAATTTTGGGGATGAAAATTTTAATTTCTTAGACAATATCTTTATTCTGTGGCATTTAAAATCAGGCATCAGTTGTCAATGTGTAGATATGTAACAGCACGAGGATTTTCCCTTTTCAATTCTGCATATTCGGGAGTAAACCCTACGTAACAATATTGTGATACCGTAACATTTTATTACTTCAATTTTATCAAACGATACTGTTTCTTCACTTAGAATAGTATTAATATACTTAGAATATTAATTCACTTAGAATAGTATTAGAATAATATTAATCAACTAAAACTGCGGCATCAACTATCATAAAATAAATGATGGGGAATTAAATAAAGAATAATAGGGTACATGAGCGTACCTAAAGGTAGATAAATTTCCGTAGTAATTATTGAAAGTATCTCGAGTTCAGCGGAATCTAGAGGTTTATAAAATTGTTCAAATGATTATATTTAAAGAGTGTATGCTGTCAGAGTAAAAATTCTAAATAAACTAAAGTTAACCGCTATAAAAGTTTCACCATCGTTTCTGAGCCTTGCTCCATCGTGCAAGCAGTTGTTGGTACTAATTCTGCTAATTTTCCTTTAATTAATTCGACACATATTTCAAACTTTAATATGGCTCTTATTTCTACAGGTATTCACAAAAATGTGTGTGTTCCGTTCTCGCCTATTTTTTACGAAAATTTTATTTCATTCGATTTTGATTGTCTCTCTCAGCTAGTAATTTTACAGAACTTTCCTATCCAATCCGTTACAACTGGTCTACTTTTTACTTGTCCTAAAATTTGGTCAGCAGGCATTGACCTTAATGGCTGGCAATTTCGCGGACTGTACTGTTTTTTGTTCTATGGTCTGATGGACGGAGTTACCATCGAAGTGCTATTCCATGAATAAGAAGGCAATCCCAATAGGGGTTATCTCCTTGAATACTTTCTTCTTTAGTACTTTGCCTTAGTACCTCCTCCTGCAGAAGCAATCTGTAACTAAAACTTCACGTTATAAAAAACTTCCGTCTTTATATACGAAAACCCCATGTCCCCATAATTCGCGGACATTTTGTTATATTTCTGTCTTATACATCTTAGGAAGCCATCGCAATTTGTCTTTTCATGAGCTATTCACTGCTGCAAAAACAGCGTATAAATTTCGGTTAGTGAAAGTTTTTCGAATAATCTCAGAGTTATGGCTTCCGTCCATGCGTCATCTCTCCATTCTCGCTATTGCCTCGTCTCGGAGATTTTAATCCTCTCCTGTGAATAGCTTTATGTCAAAGTTAATGCCCAATTATTCTCATGTATGGTGCTTTTTTATCTTTAAAGTTGAAAGAAAAAGTAATTGGTTTTTATCGATTCGTTGCTTTCAATATTTGGAATCTGGAACGAATCGTGAAATATGTCTGGTGTATCGGAAGGAAGACGTGTGGTGCATTGGAAAATCCATTCCGAAGAAAGCGAAAAGAGAAATATGGTGGAAGGAGAGAGAGATATATATATTGGAAATACATATTTTCCCTCAAAAAAGGGATATCCTTTTAGGAAGAATGTATTTCTTGACTTTTTTCGATGTTAAATGTAATGGCACACCCTTGGATTGCAGCCAAAAAATCGGAAGTTTATTAGTTAGGTTCGTCTTACGGGTTAAGTGGCTACATAAATAACTTGGAATATTTATTTTTTCATTTTGTTCGTTTTGACTCTTAATATCTCACTATGTTTTTGTTTTCTGTTTTGATGGATTGAATTGAGATGACATTTTTGACTGACTTTTCACATTTCGCGAAATATTTGTTTTCTGTTTTGATGGAATGTGTTGGAGCGACATATCGAGGTGGAATTTTCCTGTCTCTGCTGTTATGTATTTTATTCTCTATAGCAATAATTCCATTGACATACATTCGTATTTTAAATTCATCGTAAGTACAAGTTATGTGGATCTCTTTTTATAAGATCTTACACCCGCAAAACCAGCATAATAATTTTTGAATTTACACTCTTAATTGTAAGGATAATATTTATGTTTGATACCATGAAATTTAATTAACGCATATTTCCGCAGATAAGGCGATACTTGAATCATGTAAAGGCCTCCAAAATCCGGGGTCGTCTTATCGGACAGATACAAAAACAATCATTGCGATTGTTTGCAGCAATGCAAGGCAGTGCTGCCAGACACAATAAAATAGATTTTTTCATTAGAAAAACAACGAATAGGACGTAATTCCATAAACGATGGTGATGATCGCCGATCAAAACTAAATTCATAGGCCTTTGATAGTTTTGGGGTTGCCTTTTAGTACTTATGTATGCTAAAACAATAAGAGTTTGATGAAAATTCATACCTTATCTGTAGGTCGTCTTTTCTGTTAAATGTACGGTACATTTATTGACTTAATCTTTATTTCTCTCTATAAATTCCTCCCGGGTTCGAATCCTTATTATATCATGGTTGTTTGTGTTGTTCTTTGAAAACTTAATTGTAAGTGGTCTCATTTGATTAAAATTCAGCTAGTAAAGACGTGTGTATCACTATTATATATCTGTATCTCTCTAAAGATATAACATACTTTATCTTTCGTGTATTCCATATATTCCTTGTAGTCTCTGTGCGTCAAGTGACAATCGATAACGTATGAACACGGTATCGAGTCGACGTTTCAAATCGGAATGTTTCTTCCAAAAGCCATCATGTCAGTCAGGTAGATGTCACGTTCACATTTCCATACGTTTCTCCCCTTAGCATCACCAATGTTTGGTCATCCCTCCATTTTGTATAGCAGGAGATAACTTGGCAGGGGACGGATGTCACATCACCTCCCTGTTTCTCTAGAACAAGCATTCCTTTACAAGTTTTGCTTTCATTTTTGGCACGGGCGTGCCAAGGCGGGGGTTCGCGACACCACACCACCCTCCCTCTCCCCGTTTCGACAGGTTCAATACGATCCTTTCTGCTAACGACAAAAGGACCCCTGAATCTACATCTGCCCGAACAAAGCGGCCAGTTTTCTTTCGCATGGAAAGTTCTTTGTCCGGGTTTTTCACGGCTTTTTCTTTCCCTTCCACCCTTCAGTCCGCAGTAGCGTTTCGTTATTGTTTTTTGGACCGCGCTTTTTGTCCCAAAACCGCGGTAAATCAAACATTGACTCCGCAGGACGTTCACCCCGGTCTTTCGGGGTTATCTCCATCGGGACTATGTATCCCGGAATTATTCTCGCAATACAGCGGTGACAATAACCTTCCGGGATCCACCATGCGGGCGTGTGACCTTCCTTCCCTCGATTTCTTGAATTATTACCCGGTTCTGTTGTGGCGGAATTGGGTCGACGTTTCATCGTAGGCATAGGCGGGATTCGTACAATCGTGGATGGAGGCTTTGTAAATTGGGATAATTGACGATAAATTCTCGGAATAGATTGGTTGAATGCGGGTGATTTATGGAAATTATGGAAGTCGGAAGCGCTGAGCCTCTATAATTTGAATAGACTCCATACAACTTTAGATGATAAGCAAGATTTATGGCGAAAGTTTTCAGCTGTTGATTTTTCATTAAATGGGGTGCGCGGAGTCTAATCGTTTGAAATCTTGGAGGAAAATTCCGTGCTTTCTGTTTGTCGTTAAACGTCTTTGAAATATGGAGATATTAACTCTGTTAGTTCCGTCGAGTAATTCAGAAAATTTGAATTTTTTTAAAATTACCTCTTAGGGAATATAGTATGATTGCTATTATACTACATTCCTTAAAAGGAAATTAAATAATACTCTCGAAAAATATTAACTATAATTAGTATTTATTGGAGCGAGATTGGGACTTCAAATTCTTTTGTCTTTAATTTCAATATGAATTGTGTGATTAATTAAAACTCGAAAATAATATTGCTGAATCTTGCGAAGGTCTGATGAATGGCAATTGAGTATTTTCTGAAAGTTACGAATCTTATTTTTTTCATCGATTGAAACGTAGAGAATGTATTCTGTATATTTTGAATTCTTATAACTATTTTTATGATGAATTATCCTGTTAATTTTCAGTAGTAGTTTTGTAATTCATACCATTCAATACATTGTGGTGAGGAAAATTCTTCCAATTTTCCCTGGAATTCTTTTGAATTCCTCGAATATATATGAATATTTCTCGCTAAGATTCTAAATCAGTTACGTTGGGTTTATATCGTTTCCTAGTGTCGTTACAATACTGTAATACTTGCCTGAAAAGCACAAGGGATGCATATCATACTCCAAATAGTTCTCTAATAGATCCCAAGGAAAAAAAGGAAAAGTATCGATGTGAGTGGGACTTGAGCCTAGGCCTCAGAATATTAGGTCAAGTGTTTTCATTTCTATTTATTCGAGAATTTTTAAGCTTGTATGTCTACCTTGATCGATTTCTTAGAAAGTAAGTAATGAAATCCTATTTTCCGTGACTGATCAATTTTTGTTTTGAATTTCTAATTGTTACAGATTGACGAATCTCATTGAAAACTATTGAGCGTTGGAAAATATTCCGAGCTCCTATCACTGCTTCCGAGTATTGAACGTTAGCCGTACGTACAGGAGTAGGATCTCGCGCTGATTCTTTCGAAGAGAAATGACCGAACTGCCGCATTCATTTCAGTAACCGCACAAGAACATCCAACAAATTTAATTTTTTGTTCCCGAAATATTTTTAGTGAAAGTTTTCTCGGGAAAGAAGTAACTCTTTTTACTCTCGCGCGGCGGAATGCCATTAAATACGAGCTAAAACTTTTACGGCGCTCATTGTGGCGGAGACAATGAAAATTTACCCTTTCCTCACTTTCCTTCAAGTATATTTGGGGTCAAGCCGACCGCCATCGCATCCTCGGATCGCGTGATGGACATTTTCGTTCGATGGACTTCGGAATTCAAACGAGCAAACGCGATCACCGCTGGGAATTCAGCACGTCCTTAAAAACGCTCCCAGATGCTCCTACGTTTCGACCTGTAGTTCTTCACCTTCCTATTAGGTGCCTCTAACACTATTCAAGGTCGGGATTTTTTTATTGAATCAGTTCCGAGCGTCAAACATTCCGTTCCTTGGGAGTCCGGTCTCAACTTGTTTTTATAAGTCTTCCCCGCGCTTCACGACGGCTCTCCATGGAACGGAAGCAAAAGCGCATTCGCTCTCTTTTATTGATTCCGACACATCTGCTACTAGTACGGGATCGTTTTTTCAAGGTCTAGGTGGTCAATCGAGGTTTTTTGCCATGCTTATGACGTGAGTGATTCATCTCAATCCATTCCTTATTCATGATATCTCGCTCAGTGATCAATTCAGCTTTATTTCGAGAGGCGATCAAAGAGGAATGGTTGTAATGTTAAAGCAACGTGTGGGGAAGGTAATTGACGTTTCATCGATTCGTTGAGTTAACGGTGATGTTTTATCTAAGATGCGTGATCTTATGTATCACAAAAGAGCCTGTTACAAAGCTAACCTGTAAATGAGTACTGTTGAGTATTTAAGAATGTATTTTCCTGTAGTCGTGACATGAAAATAGATAAGAATTGTCATTTATTTTTTTCAAGTTTTCTTCTTTAATTGATTATCATGGAGTGATGCCGCCACCATTTTAGAATTAATTTAAAAAATTGATAAATAAAAAATTCTTAGCAAATATGAACTGGAAACAAATCAAGAATATACGTTTAGAGTGCAAAATTATTTACATAAGAGATTATTTGCTTGAAACTGAATGGATGTGTGGAGAGAGGTTGGTAGTTCATTTGGATATTTAAAATTCTCATTGTGATTGTTTTCCTGCTGCGAATAATTTTTCCCTAAGTATCTGTTACATTTTTTTACAATTGCATTTTTTCAAATATTTTCCTTTAGATCTATTTAAACTTAATCTGTATAAATATTATCTGTAATATATACATATAATAATTATGAAATATTAGTCGGTAGATTTGACTTGCTCCTGAATCTATCCCAATAAAGAGAAGACTCACCTATATTAATATACATCTTCGACATTTGTGAGACTAGCATCCTTCTCGTAGAGATATTGACGAACGTGTTGCGGTCAGAATACTTTCACAAATTCCCACTCCATACGGTATTTTGGAATCATTTTTGAGGTATAGCCTGTTCCGAAAAAGATACCACAAAACTCGCGGTCCTTGATGGAATCCACGGCGCAGTTAGAGAAAGTTGTGTCGACGCAAACTAACTAGGACACACTAAATTTGACCTTCGGAAGTCGAAGAAATCGAGAAGGTGCAAAAAAATGGTGGGACAAATCCTTGTTTTTACTATGCATTTCATAAACGCTCGAATGCTTTGTTTCACAAAATACGAATAATCTCGATATCAGTAACAGTAAATTATTAAAAAAAAACAAAATGAATAAATGGAAATAAATGAAAACAAAGGTTTCTATGTATAAAAAATACGATTATTATAATTAATAAAGTGAAAACAAACCGTATAAGAATATTAATTTTGCACATTATTGTTCTATGGTTTAAAAAGACAACTTAAATCAACTATATAACAATAATAATTTTTCATAATTATATGGTCATTAGTATAATAATATTATTATTATAACCACAATTTATAACAATTTATAACAATTTTTAAATAATGATTATAGCCATATAATTATTTAAAAATTATATTATTTTTGTAGGGTTTATCTTTAATTTATTGTTTTAGTGTAATTTTATTATTTCACGGTTTTGTTACGTATTTTTAGTATCTGCAATCTCCTCTGTAAGTTTAACTTAAACGTATTACGAAATGTAAGTGGAAGCTGTTAGTCCTACCTAGATAGTCTAGATACCTGTCATTCTGTTTTACAAACTTTTCTTAATTTATATCTCGACTTTTAATTTCTTGATATCTTCTGAGCATAGTTTGTGTTTCATCTGCATAGGTCTTCTCCGTTATGGACGTGAGATACTTTTTCTTGACCATTCTATTGTGTCCAGGACTTTCTCTGTGAGAAACGAGGCTGAAGATCTTCTCATAGCAGTGCATTTTTATTCGGACGCCCGGAGGTGTATGTTTTTTAAAGGAGCTTTGATTTTTTCACGAGTTTCTTCCAAGTAGCGGGGCCTTTATCGTTCGACCCCTTTTCGGTGCCGCCCCTTCAACTATTCTGTAATGGGTCACGTGCTTCTTCCTCCCTCTTAAGATCCTATTGGTTTTCTCCGTGGAAAAGTGCACCTGAATTCTGTAAAAGGATGGGTTGTCGCGCCAAGGTGCTCTGCGGTTTCTATCGGATAGTTTTTTAGCTGTTGAAAAATAGGGCGTATAAAAAGAATTGGGAGGTTGCCCTTGTTTAGAGGTGAATTTTCGATAGCTTTAAGATGCCCAATACATCAGATATCTCTCTTTAAACTTCTTTCCAAGAATCTTAACGGCATTCCTATTTATCAGTATTGACTGTTAGTTATTTATATTTATGTATTTTGATCATTGATGTTGAGAATTCGTAAATTATGATTTTTTCACGGATGCTATCTTCTTCACCATGCTAATTCACTTATGTTGCTGTGTTACCGTAGAGCTTTCTCTATACTTGAATTGATGTTAGCGTTTTTAAAAGGCCTGCCAAAGCCTTTTTTTATTGTGATGGCTATATTTTATGTCTTCGAAAAATTTTAGCTTTAAGTTATTAACTATACTAACTATATATATATAACTATTAACATAATATAAAATTTGTATTTCTATCTCTAGATGTTCATTGATATTTTATCTACATTTATTCCTCAGTCAGGTTAATAAGAAGGATTATCGTAAGCTATGAACCCTTGACAGAATATTGTATTTATATGTATAAAGAAAGAAGAACAGATTCACTTTCAACGCTTTTACAAACATTATAATTTTGGACGTACGTCTCAGAATATATGCCCACCAGAAAATTTAGCTAATTTCATCGCTGTGTTAACAAATTATATACAATTCGTTTGTTGTTATTGCATTAATCATGATTGGCTAACTGTGGCTTTTGAGAGGCTATCTGAAAGTAAATTAAAGTAATTATATAATAATATTTCCAGGGAAACCTTAGTTAAAACGTTTATTATTGATAAATAAACGACAAATTTCGCCTCCGAATCCACTATTTCTCTTCAGGGAAGCATTGAATTGTATAGCAATTTTTTCGGACCTTTTATCTCATTTTCGACAAATATACGAATGATTTTCAGGTATGGGACTAGAGTCACCTGAGACACGTTGGAGTGTTTTCTGCCGTCAAGAGCCGTAATCTGCCTCTTCTGTTGGTTTACCAGTATATTTCCGTCATTCATCGTCGTTACGTACGTTTTATGCAGTTCCATGTCGGGCATAAGAGCCTATACAGCAGAATGTCAACCGCTCTTGACGTGGCTGCATGACGATAATGAAAAGGGTTCTTACGCTTTCCCATCGGTCATCGGAACGGAACACACGAGCTTTGCACCCCATCGTACTCGCTCAAAGCCCCCTTCATTCGAGCACTCTCTCCGGAGTTTTTTTCATTCGCATCCCCCGCTTCGTTTGTCATCGTTCGGAGAGAGCGAAATATGTTTTTCCGGCAGACTCTCAGACTGCAACCAAAACAAAAAAATCACAGCTTTTGCCGCATTCGTTCTGATCTCGCCCACGCTACGCAGCGGGCTTAATTTTTAATTTTTGACTCTCATCCCTTCCCCGGCTATTCCTCTTCACTATCTGCACGGATTTTCAGTCGCTTCCGTCCAGACGGCATCATTTCCCTTCGCGCTCTGCTAATTGGAGAGGGATCCGAAATCCGTTTTGTCTCCGATTTCTTGCTCATTTTATTTCGGGGTTTGAAGCATCTCCGGCCGAAGTTTTTGTTCGATCGAGTCGGCGAAAAATTTCGTGTTTTCGAGTTCGCTTTTCCTTCCTTTTGTCTCTGAATCAAAGTTTTCGTTTGAAATGTTGCCGTGAAACAAGAACGCGAGCGACGAGAGGAAATACGAATTGTCGATTCGTTTGTATGAGACGAAAACATTTGTTGAATGTATCTTCATCAGGATACTATATATAGTGTAATTTATATTGTTCTAATTGGTGATTGTTCTCTCCTCTTCGTTGACGTTCTTTAATTTTAGGGAAGAATACCCGTATAGCCTTCTAATGCTTACGAAAGGTTTAGAATATGATAATTTTTCGAAATAGTCGTCAAATTACTAATCTTCAACTTACTGTTTTGATTAACATGTGAATTGAAATCGAACGGAAAAACCTGCTGATGATACTAGAGATCTAGGCACTCCCTTAAGGCTAATTTGAGGGATTCATTAATTATTCATTCCTTTAGTTAATTACTCGATAATTTAGTGTCAGTGATCGTATAGTGAACCTTGCTTTTTACCCAAAGAAAAACTTGTAGAGGTATTTCGTATGGAAAATTTTCATTCGATCTCTTTTCACTGCTGCCAGATGTACGCTTGTATATAGGCTTTATAAAAAGAATAACATCTTGCTAGCAAAACATTCTCTTTTGAAGGTGCTACGAATATGGATAGATAAAGTTTTCTATGTGCATCATCTTGGTCCTCTCAGATATAACCTTGGAATGAAGAGTTTTTTCCGATACAGGTTCCTCATGATGTTATCAAGGATGCATCGTATAAAAGATTCTATCTTAGTTTATGAACCCGAACGATTATCTATGCAGTTTTCGTAATTAATCTGGGAAATAGATGAATATCTTTTAACATTATAGGTAGACACGCATAAATTAAATTCTTTATCCTAGACCAGGATCGCCCTCCCTCGAAGCGGGGCCAGGGCGTAGAGGAACCCTTTTAGTTCACCAAGGACTAGGTGGCCACCTGTAATGGGTCTTTTATTATTTAGGGATTCTATTAGAGCACCTGCGCCCCCAACTATAAGCTTCCTCCTAAGGGTGTCGTTCCGCCCACTTGACCACTTGCTACCCGTCTGTACATGCTTAATAGATTCCACTATGATAAAGGAAGGATTACAAAACGTTTGAGGCGATTCTAGTATAAAATATGGGCCTAAGACGGTACCTTGTGGGACGCTCGTAAACAAGACCAGCTCGAATTTTATCTGTGATCCAGACTTAGGATTCTCCTGAGGCAACTGTGGTATTTCATTTAATATGCGTACTTTTTACCTCCTTCAATGGATTGCTATTTATGTAAACGAATCGGTTTTAAAGGTTAGAGTGAAACCTCTAATATAGGACGTCAATTTCGATATTTAGTTCGTTTTACTCTGTGAACACCGAATGCATTTACATGTGGGAGGTATGTTACACGGCTCCATTACTTATGGGTTCTGAATGTAATTCTATCATTCGTATTACTAAATCATTACTTTGTTCAAATAAAATTGGTGTAAGTGAGCGAGATTATGTTAACCGTGATCGGAAACTACATCAAGCTAGGCACAACTATGTACTCAAGCCATTGGATAATTGATAAGTTTGAATCTTCTTACGTTATCAAAATCTTATTTGGGAGTGTGAATTCGAATCCTCGTCTGTTTTTTTATAATTTTAAAGTGGAAGAGATGGAAATGCGAAAAGTGAGTTTCATCATAAAACGGAAAAATTGAAACGAAGAATTTTTGAAGCAATTAGTTAGATATATATCTATCGGAGTACCTCAGAAATGCTTGATGTTCTGGTTCACCAATATTCTGCAGCATAGGACTGATTTCGAAAGTTCATCTGGCAGTATAAGCAATGAAAGCGAAAGTTATATAATACTCTCCAGGTGATTTTTTAAATTTTATCAGTATTTCTGCCTACGAAAGATCTTTAGGATGGTATGCTATTCGTGCATCTTTCCGTTTTTTTCCCGTTGGAAAAAATGATCAAGTTAATATGGAATGGTTTGAATTTCAAATGATTTACTTGAATTTGGATGTTTGCAGAAATTTCCACAACAAGTAATATAAAGCAACCACGTTAAAAGAATTAATACAAATTAAGAGAATATCGGGGAGGTTCGTTTGAATTTGATTGATCCTTAATCCAAATGTAAAAATATGCTCTCTCATGGGATACTACATTGATACGTCAAAGGAAATCGCTCCCTCGAATGAAAGAATTACGCGCTCAGTAATTGAATTTCATATCCTCCAGATTTCCTTTTTCGCGAGGTAACTCCTTTGCGGAAATTGGATTCTGCGAAGATGTTGGAAGGGATAAAACCACCCATTCTTGCGCCTTTATCCCTCTTGTCCACTCCAGAGAGATATTTCCTTCCTTCTTATCTCCAAGGGTCACACCCATTGATGAATAGAACTTCCCTTTTCTATTATTCCCTAGGATTGGACTAGACGTTCAGCCCCATAATTCCCTCTTCATCCCAGCAGAATGCGCGAAATACAGATCTCAGCTCCGGAACCGGAAAACGACCCCCTGATCGGCTTTGCGCAAATCGATAAGATGCTCGCTTTTCGTGCGCCCATTCTTTTTTGTCTCCTCCTTTTATTTGCTTTGCCAACATCAGCGTTTTGGAATCCTCCTCTATTCTTCCCTCTCGGCTTTGTTTTTCCTTGATTGATTTTCGCCGAGTACGACTCGATTCCACTTTCGCGGCTGATTTATTCGGAAGACGGGCTTCTTGACGAGCGTTGGGAAACACTGCTCGAATTCGCGAAAGGGTGGATGCGGTTATTGGTTGATGGATGCGCTTCAAGGGTTACGGGCGAATGGGGAGGTATTCCGAAGAGAGATGAGGATTTACGAGGCTCGATACATTAGCCGATTCGTATGTGTTGCTCGGGATTTGCTGGATAAGAATTCTTGTGGTAGAATTGAATATTTGCGTGATACGTTTATCGTTTCGTAAGAATGGAATTTAGGTATGATTTTGATTGCTTTCAGTAATCCTCAATGAATGTCGGATGTATTTCAACAAGGAAGCCATAAAAAATGCTATTTATATAAAAAATGTTTCATTTATTTAATTACTGTGAAATTTTTCGATGATGATTATAAATAATTTTGGGCTTACACTTGAAATTAAAACTTATCCTGCCAAGTTTCAAATTTGAGCTTTGTTTTCAAACTATTGAGTTGCGTTTTCGTATATCAGCTTGCGAAATTTTAATGCAAGTACAGGAATTATTTGAATGGGAAGAATAATAGATCAAAGTTTCATTATTGTTTAGCTTTCTTTCACATTTTTGGAAAATTTTCTTCCATGTGTAGGGGAACTCGGGGCAGAACGGGATTGCGGGGTAAGACGGGATAGTGCCCTTATCTAGAATGGTGATAAACAAACAATGGCGGAGAGACGTTTAACTATTCCTAAATACTGTCAAGAAGAAACGGCAGTCATTTTGACCACTTTGGACAGTGCCTTCTGAGTGCACAGACTACACGTGTTGCTCCGGTGTGGTGTTTTGTAATTTTTCACAGATTTCTGTGCGAGGTAAGCTTTTACCCGTTACTTTAACGTTCTTGTTTGTTATTTATAGTCATAGTGCATGTAATTAACTACAAGACACGCGTGTAATACTATAAATATGTCAGCTTTTTGGCTCGGTGTACTCTCATTATCTAAAACGTGCTCTCGGGGTGGAACGGGACGGGGCAGAACGGGATAGTATCCCGTTCTGCCCCGTCTTATCTTGACGAGAAAAGGTTTGTAAGCAATGATTCTTTTAAATTTCAGACGGTTCAAAAGTACGTTAGGAAGACTGATTGACAAACGTGGGATATCGGAGCGATTGAATTGGCTGTTGAAACGGTTTTATCATCTAAAATGGGGTATTTGAAGGCTTCTAGACAATTCAACGTGCCAAAGACAACTATCGAAATATGCGTGAAGAAAGCCAAGAACAATCCGCAGTATAAACTTAATACATCGGGTGGAAAATATAAAAATGTATTCACGCCAGAACAAGAAGAAGAGCTGGTATCATATCTGAAGAATGTGGAGAGTAGGCGTTTTGGACTAACTACAAAAGATCTTGGATCATTAGCGTATGAGTTGGCCGAAAAAAATGGGCTAATGCACAGATTCAGTAAAGAGACATGTGTAGCAGGACAAGACTGGATTAAAGGATTTCTTAAAAGGCACCCTAGTTTGTCCATTCGCAATCCAGAAAATACGAGTGGCGCGCGTTCTATGGGATTCAATAAGATCGCAGTTTCGAAGATTAACTCTCTTCTTAACGACATTATGGATAAGCACAAGCTGACTCCCGACAAAATATTTAATTGCAATAAAACCGGCATGTCGGTTAATCCGAAAAGTTAGTCGAAAATAATAGCTCTTAAGGGAAAAAGGCAAGTGGGAGCTATTGTATCTGCTGAACGCGGAGAAACAGAGACGGTTGAGGTTTGCATGTCAGGTTTTGGATTGTACATGCCACCGATGCTTATCTTTCCTAGGATTTATAAAAAGCAAGAATTTGAGCTTGGTTTACCCCCAGGAGAATGAAGTGAAGTTCACCGTTCTGGTTGGATTACTGCTGAAATATTTCTAGTCTGGTTTACTAAATTTATCGTCTTTTCGAAAGCCACAAAAGAATCCCCTGTTCTGCTCATTGTGGATGGACATTCGAGCCATACTAAAAACCTGAAGCTGCTTGAAATGGCAAGAGAAAATGGTGCAATTCTTCTTTGTTTACCTCTACACACTTCCCACAAGTTGCAGCCATTAGATATAACGTTTTTCAAGCCCCTCAGTCTCTACTACGGTGAGGAGGTTAGAAAGTGGCTAAGAAGTCATCCAGGAAAAGTCATTCCAGAACTTTTCCAGTTATCGACAATCTTTGGTGCGGCATTTTTACATGCTGCCACAATGCCAAATGCCATGAACGGTTTTAGGAAAACGGGGATATGGCCATCAGATCTAAACGTTTCTTCAGGCGTAGACTTCCTGCCTTCTGCGACTACTGACATTCAGGAATACAATGAATGCTCCGCAGAAAAGACTACCAATGGTAACGATATTGATTCGACAACTGACTCACTAGGGTGCACTGAGCAACAGAACAAGAAGGCGAAAATCCAAGGTGACTCCAGCAACGAAAAACAACCTGGATGTTCATGGGAGAAAGATTCTCCGAGCATTTGCTCAAATTCACAGGCAAAGTCAGCTTTTCGGACATCACCTGAAGCTCTGATATCAATTCCAGTAATCAAGAGAAATACAAGGCGGACTTCAAGGAAAAAAGGAAAAACCGTCATATTAACAGATTCTCCTTACAAGAATGAATTGCAGGATTCTATTTCCAAGAAAAACAAAAAAAGTTAAAGAGCGCAAAAACAGTGAAAAACTGCTACTAAAAATAAGTCAGTTAAGAAAAACTTATTCAAGAAGTCAAAGTGCACAAACAAATCAAATAATATGAGCGTGGAGGCTAGTGAAACATACATAGAAGATGATGAGTGTATTTACTGTGGGGAATGTTACTCCATTTCGAATGAAGGTTGGGTTGCCTGCCAAAAATGTTTTAAGTGGGCGCACAACTCATGTGCAGGTATAGACAACGAAGACGACGAGGAAATTTTAATTTGTGAACTTTGCCAGGACAAGCAGTGTACTTTTTTATGAATATACTAAAAATAAATTTTCTACTTCAAACATGGCAATGGGTTTTATTCCTAATAATTTTTTATATTTTCTGTTGACTATCGAAGAAACGATATCGTTTTTAAGGTTTAAGGCGATAATTCCAATTGTTTTTCAATGTTTTTAGTGATAGAATTCAATAAAAAAACTCTATCCCGTTCTGCCCCGTACGTGGGGCGGAACGGGAAATATGTAGACTTTCTTTAAAAATACATAAAAATAAACAAAATATATAATTATAAGTACCTCAAATGTCGAAATTGTTATTTAAAATTATATAGTTATATTTTATGACTTCATTAGGTGTTTATTTTATTTACCTGCTTTTTTAAAAATGGTTAAACAAAAAATATCCCGTTCCGCCCCGCCTTCCCCTATTAATATATCGTGTATTTTATCAATCCCAAAATTTTACATTCAATTATTGATGTTTATCTTATGAGTAAATTAAGTAAAACTAGAAAATACTTCGAAGAAGTATCCTCATCATAAAAAAACCTGCGTAGACCAGTTTGATAGCAACAGACTAGAGATGTGGAAAGATACATTGCAATTTTGAAGTTAGAGTATACTAGAAAAGTGTACATTTTTATGCATTTGAATATGTAAAACCGCAAATGCATATAATTATTCATAAATCTATATAATTATTCATAAATCTATATAATTATTCATAAATCTATATAATTATTCATAAATCTATGTAATTATTACAAAGAATCCTTGAAAATAGGCCACAAGCCTGGTGGCAAGGCCATTCAAAGACAAAACATTAGCCATTTCATATCGTTATTTACATTTACAAAGTCAAAATTGCATTATCAACTTGTCAATAAAAACAGGATAACTAAAAAGAGGATTTAAGTACGTAATTTACACCAACTGGATTTAACCTTGGTTTTAAATTGTCGATTTTTATTGAATATAATGCATTAAAATACAACTTTAACTACGTATTGAGGAAATTAAAAAATAAGCTCTTGATTAAGCTTAATTAAGTGCGTAATTTTACGTCCTTGATGTCCGACATGCGCATGACTGTTTCGGTCATTTTCACTTACGTTTTTCCTGTCCAGGAAGCAAAGCGTACCTAGCAACCCGCTTAATTAAGCACCGTAAAAAAGAGAAACCGACCTCAACTACAATAGCCATTCCGGATTCATTTAACACCGTACGAATTTCAGAGTGGGATCTGCATTGTGGGCACGTTTTGGAACCCTTTCGGAATGGCCAATCAACGAACACAGCGCTGCACCTCAACGATATCCCATTATCGCGGCATCGCCGAGCGCATCCGAAATCGAGGTCGCCGATTATAAATACGTGGAAAGAAGCTCTCCAAGGCTTCGTTGCGACACGCTTCCGACGAATTTCAAGGAATAACGACTCGTTAAAGATACTCGTACGAACGCAAACAAACGCGCTTTCTAAGATTCCCGGTCTTTCTGGGGAAAGCTGCAAACAGCATCAGTACGCGAGCCGCGAGTCTCTTGTTTCCCATCTCGATTCCGTTTTTTTTTCGGAATGTGTGTCGTCGGTGGGGAAATAAAGAGACCTGCCGATGCTTTTTTTTGGCAGATTCCTCGTTTTTCATTCCTTTCCTCCCCAAGGATTTTGTCCCTCAGGGTATTCTTTTCGGATTCCGGCCGCCTTTCCGAATCCCGCCGGTCTGCGATACGAGGCGGATCATCTTATTTGACGTTTTATCTCCCCCTCGACGCTCGTCCCGTTTCTTTTGGGCTCGTGCCTCGCTGTACTCCCGTTGTTTTCTCTAGTTACTTCCTATCTGTTCTTCTCCGTGTCCTTCCGCTTCTTCCGACAATTCAGCATCGTTAACACTTTTGTTATTAGAATTGGTACATTTTACTTGAACGCGACTTCAGCGTGTTTTTTTTTAAGCCCGGTGCTCCCAAGGTTTTTGATAGGACAACGATTTTGCAAACTAAATACTTTGAGCTGGAATATTCAGGATACACTGAATCCCAGGCTACCTGGGGGCACTATTGACGATATTTTCTGGTAAGGGAAGATTCTTTAGCTCTTTCAGATAACGAATCCGGATACAGTTAATGAATGTCTTTCTAACTGTATTCTCGTTTGCTCGAAATGCTGGTAAATTACCACAATTTACTGAGTGCCATACTACTTGGTTATTATCGAATGAGTGAGGTAGTTTTCGGCTGTGATTAATTGTATTTTAAGATTTGAAACCCCTTAGGAAATCGCATTTTAGCTTTCAAATTTGATTGTGAAGTCTTTGAATTACCCAAAGTATCACTGAATTTTATCTTCTTAAAATATTATGTAAATTACTTACGAAAAACGATGTATGGGAATATATTCTTAAGAGATACAAAATGCTCCAAATATAATTTATGAGGATTAAAAAATAGTGAATGATAGTAAAATGATCTTTTTTTACGGAATACCGGCCAAAAATTCCATTGTGCGAATGGACTAGGGAAATATTTTAAGGACCCCTGAAGTAAAGGATTCGAAACAATGCTACCTAAAATATTTTGTACACTGCCTAACCATACTGAAGAAGTTGGTGATTGTTTATGTTTGATTTTTACTCAAGCTGATGTTATTATTTACGCTTATTGATAGATATGTTTTTTATTTGTATTTCTTTATTAATATCATATGAGCTACTCCAAAAATTGAAGTAAGACCATGAAGAATAAAGTAATCAGTGACAAAACAATATCTTATTAGAATTAAACGTTTTAACTCTAACTTTTTCGTATTTATAATAGTTCGACCATCGCATTTAAGTTTTTACTGGGTGACTTCGGGGAAAACACATCACCTTCATTCCCCATAACATTCCCTATCGCCTGCAGGTGTAGATAGGCGTGGCATACGAAGGCTTTTACGCATGGCACCTCAGGTGAGAAAGACGCAAGATGAGTCTTTTTGTGGAGGAAAAGGAAACTGCCGTAGAGGTATGTTTAAACTTTAACGAACTGTAGCGCTGAAATATTAAATAAGCGCTTAGAGCCATCAACAAGTATCCGTGACCTTCCTCTACTGCGTCATAATACTCAACATTCACATCGCTTTAGGAGATGCGGGCCATGGTGATAATTCACGTTTGGGTTCTGAACGGAGAACTCTATGTTAATCAATATAAAATTATTTTGTCATTTTTCATTCACGGCATTGATATAAAAATAACGAAGAGTAAGCGGACTTCGTTTAATTTTTCTTCAGAAATAAAATAGCTAAAAATCCGACCTTGTTTTACCATGAAATAAATATCGTGAAAGAAACGAGATAACTTATTCTTTCACATTATTCTGTGTTTCTATCGCCCTTCATGAAATCTAGACTTATCATTTTATCTTACCTTAATGCTAGTCTGGTGTTTGAGACAACAAGCATAACGACAGTGAAGTATGTAGGTTTATATCAATGGAGTTAACTTAGCATTATGACTAAATTATTTCTTGGCTCTCGATAGTCTTACATTAGCGTAGCATAGTTATTTAGAAAAAAATCCACGAGATTCTCGAGGAGTTACTTATGGGAAACAAGGACTCAAGGACTTTTTTAAGTAGATTAAAGAGTATTTGCATCTTATTCATTTTATATTCTTCAGAATGGCTACATTATTAAAATATAATGTTTTATTTTAGTATTATATACCTTAAAGCAATATCTACCTAATGTAATTCATCCGTTCATGTTTATCTAGTTTGCTTAGTTTTCGGTTATTTGTTTTATTGCTCGCTTTGCCTTTTGATATATCAAATTATTCAATATTTCATATTATATAATAATTCCGGAAATAATTGTTTTACACAAAAAGGAAAAATTTTATTAAAAATTCGTAGGGTCTACCTATGTATAGGTTTATATCCTACTGTTTCTATCGATGTCTTATTTATTCGTAATTTCCTGTATCTTCTCTCGGTGGATGTTTTCTGCTGCTGGTTACTCTTCCATGGTGTAAATTTCGTTCATTTTCCTACCGTAGAATTTAGCTCCGAACGAAAAAATGTTCGTTCTAGTCAAGCTCCTGTTTCTCAATTTTTAGATTGAGTTTCGCAGCGTTAATTTCCTGTGGAAATAAATTCGTTTTCCTCTCCGACACGTTCCCTCCCTTTCTCCTTCACTCAGCATCGCTCTCTTTTCCCATTATCCCTTTCCTACTTAACATTCTCTCGCAATTCAACTCCTTTCTCGAGTCGCTCCTTGTTCCATTTCGCGTCTCAGAGGAATAAAAACAGGATGACGGATGAAGAGTGGACTGTTTATGATTCCGTTCCCTTGCGGGGAAAGTATTGTCTTCGCAAAAACTTCGTCCTCGAGAATTTAAACGGATTTTAATGTTTTTGAGTCTCAAAAGACGGGGTTCGTTTGTTCGAAATTTCGGCTGCAAATCATATTTGCCTTTCGAATCTGACGAATTGTTCTCTATGGAAACGATTGTTTCAAAGAAATCTGAGATTGTAATTGGAAATATCATAGACATTTTAATAGGCGAACAGAAAGCATGTATTAGTATTTGCATGGCAATGAATAACCTCGTGATTACTTATGGTGTACATTTATATCTGACCTCAGTGACTTTGGAGAATGATTCTTATTGATATTTTGTTTGAAAATATATAGCTTTTTGAAACCATCGAATGAAAACAGTCTAGTAGAGTTGTTAAAAGTACTTCAACGGCTGATATTATATCGCCCAGATTGACTCTCACCGGGAATCGAACCCGGGACTGTTTACACCAAAGGATTTCTTTACCCCTCGGCATATGTTGTAAAAATAACATACTATAGTACCTTCAAAATCGGTAAGTTTTGACTAATTCTCTTGTCATTAGTCTTGAAGGTAATTAATTAGAACAATTTTACTTAAAATATTAACGGTTTTGTCAAATTGTAATAATATAATCATTAGAAACCGGTCGTCACCTCAATATACCTTCTATAGTGGAATCATTCATAGTGTTTTTAGTTTCAGGCTCCGTCTATCAATCAAGATTTAAAATATCAGTAAAATAGCTTAAAATATATATTCTTGTATTGCACAGGCAGAATTTCCTTTATTTTCTTCGATGGAGTAGGATTGATCTTGTGAACATTTCTATTGAACCAAAAAGAGTACTACGTAGGACAACCGTGACCGCAGAAGGAATAATCGCCGAAACAAATGCAAGTCAAGAAAGTAATAGAGGCGAAGTCACTCTGGTTTATTGAAAAATTCTCTTCATTGCAGATTTATTTTCCTTGGCATCCTTCCTATTTCTTGCTCATTTTCGATTGTGATTTACATTCCTTCCCCCCGTCTCCGAGTGCTTCTCTCGACTCGCTCCTCTAAATTTTCCGTCGGAGTATTATGAGTAGCTTAATGAGCGAGGGAAGCAGACATTCTTCTTACTTGTTAGAGAAATGAGATCTGAAGGGGGAAAAACTCGCGCTCGTTTTACAAGTGCGGCAATGGAGGCTGGATTCCGGAAATTTCGTCTCCTACGTTCCGACTCTCCATTATACGAAATGTTCCCCGTTTAAACCATTGTGTGCATTCCCCGGTGATTTCCCTTCTTTCGATTCTCGATGCTTCCTTTGCCACAAATTCTAAGGAGGATGTTTCGCTATCTTCTCGTGTGGGTTTGAGATGAAGGTTGTTTTGCTTTCCACGTTTCTGTTTTGCTTTCTTAGCGTCCTATGACTGTGTGTCGGTCGCTGTTTCCTACCAGCTTATTCTTCGAAGTTTAGTTCTATCTAGCTCCGTTCTTATTGTTATTATTTATTCGTTCTTATTATTATTATTATTATTATTATTCTCCGTCCTTACCATCTTGTCTTTTTTATTAAAACATTATTTACAGTGGTACCTCGAGATACGAGCAGCCTAACATACGAGTTTTTTTGAGATACGAGCCGGAGCTCGGGCCATATTTTCGTTCAAGATACGAGCCCAAATCCGAGATACGAGCCGTGTTTCCAAGCCAAGTGCAGCCAAGAAGGCAAAAGCAAGTGATAATTAAATTTACGTAAATGTTAAGCTTAGTTTAAGTAAGTGTAGTTTTAGTTTTAAAGTTACGAAAATAGTTTTAAGTTCTGAAAAAGCGCCGTTTACGTACGTGTCTAGAGTGCCTTCCCCCCTCCCTCCTCCTCGCCGTTCACCTTCGTTAGCCGCACTCGTCTGTCTCCAAAGTAAGACTATTATACTAAATAACTCTTTTATTTCTTTATTTAGTATTTTGTTATGTATTTGTTAATTATACATGTTTATTTGATATTTAAAAACATATCTTTATTCATAACTTACAATGGTTTGGGGATTTTTCATAGGTCCGGAACGGATTAAATCGAATTCAGTTATTTTAAATGGGAGAAATTCGTTTGAGATACGAGCCGATTGACTTACGAGCTCGGTTCTGGAACGAATTAAACTCGTATCTCGAGGTACCACTGTATTAGATAATCTAGATTTTAAAACATTATTCATTAAACTTTGTGCAGATGATTCTATTAAATATTTGTATCATATCCTCCGAAAATATACATTTTTATACAATTTATTCAAAGCAAAATTAGCTTGAAAGTTTTTATTTAAACTTGAGAATTAATTATATCATCATTACAGACCTCGAGTATTATTCGTATAAAACTTTATGCACGATTATTAGAACGAATAATTATAACAAAGTATCTAAATTTTTGTCGAAAAAAGTTCCGCATTTTTAGGATAAATATAGAAACTTTTGTCGGCTGTAAAAGTGTTTGTTTTAAACTGAATCTCTTTTGTTTGTCGTACCCTTTGAGGTTTTTTACTTGCCAGTCTTTTTCGATCGTTTGAGTTACAATGCCAGTTCTAAAGAAGGCATCTAAGTGTCGCTTACGCATTCTTACGCTAATCAACACGGTGCACTTCTGAAAAATTTTCGTTTAAGGTATTCCTTGCGGACTATGTTATTCTATGGCTGCTGTATTGCTTATGAGGTCTCATTAACAGATATTCTGTTTAATCTGATCCTCATTTGAGTTTACATTGAAGATACTTATTGAATATATTTTTCTCAAATTTCTAGCGTCTTGCTCATAATCTCTAACGGAATAAGAGATTAATATAATTTTATCTATAAACAAAATTCTACGTTCGCTTACACTGATCAACTTTTTGCGGTGATTTAAAAATATTAAAGGTATATGCAAGTGTATATTCTACCTTTATTCGGGTCTCTTATTATGCCAATAGAGATAACGCATAAGAATATAAAGGTATTTCAAGGATGCCATCCTTTCTAGGCTTAAAATCCTCTTCGTTTGAATCCGTCACACTGATTCAATATCGGAACCAAAACGAAGAATGGCTCATGAGTACTTGGTCACATTTTCCTACACGTGCGATACTCTTATACTATTTAATATGAGGATCTCGCTTGCCCATGCTGCGTTGATGAGAAAGATAGTGAAAGGGAATGTGCGGTATAGAATGAAAAATCGATAGAGTGAGTCCCAAGAGGGATTCAAACCCCGGACAAGGTCGGGCAGTGGCGCACACCCACGCTTATCCAAGGCCCTAAAGTTCGCCAACCTCGCAATGGAAACAGAAAGCGCATTGATTTTCGGGAAGGCCTACTTCGCCTCCAACGTTGGATGGTGTACTCGAAAAGGGAAGCTCTTTTTAAATCCCGTTCTCATTTCAAGTCATCCAGGCTTGTCTTTTCTTTTTTCTGAAAACGATGGAAAATCTCACTATCGCTCGATAGATGCAAATTTTAGCGGAAAAGTAGATTCTTAAATACTGTAAATTATTTTACTTTATGGAAATAATCTACGAAAGATTTGTACTTTTATCACAATTTATTTTTACAAAAACAAATCACACGACCGGTTTCGACGATTAATCGTAGATTATTTCCATTATGGATTACCACAACACCTCGGTTCTCCAGTGAACTTTTACTTTATATTTCATACCATATATTTTAAATAAACTATATTACAATTATGTACTATGGAAGATAACCGACGTCTTTTGTGAAAAATAAAATTTTCATGCATGTGATCGCGTTTATACAGAGGCTGAAATTTGTTGCAAATTGCATGATTATCGATTTTTTTATGGTGGAATTTTGAGGAAAAAGATTGAAGAGGTTTTTTTTTGGTATGAGAGAATAAGACTCAAAAGAAGAGTGATTCAAATAAATAATTCAAATTAAATTCATCATAAATTAAAAAGTAGAGGTCAATTTACTTCTTAAGTTCCCTGAAACAAATTGTTAGCTCCCTAAAACTATTGATAATACAGGAATATACTTTTTAATATCAAAGCGAAAACTCCGACGTTTAGACAAGAATTGCCATATTTTGTTCATTTTAACAGCATTTATCTCAGCAGAAGAGTACTATAATCAAACGTTGAACGTTTCACATTGTGGAAGGAAGGCGTGATGAATATAAAAAAAACTTGGATGACTTAACGGCCGACACCGGATGTGCATTAACAAGTAATAGTGGAACATATGAATTTGGTTTTAATTTTCATCAGTGGAAGACTATTTAACAATTTGGGGATTGAGGAAGATGGTATGAATCGATATCATTTAAGTTTCTAGAAGAATGTATGAGATCTATGAGGGAAAATTAAATTAAAATGTATATGATCGCCTAAATTAAAATGTATATGATCGCCTAAATTAAAATGTATATGATATGATGGGGTATTACTGTCCGCGGTTATAAATTGCTATTCAAGAGCTTAATCTGCATTTAATGGTACATTTTGATGACTATTATGATGCTTTTTCCGAAAACGTTTTAAAAGTTTGAAGGCAAAAAAGAAGGCCAGTGATTGTCATAATTTTTAAGTAGCGATTAATCTAATGAAATGCTTAGAAACCATTTCTTTACCGATTTCAATACGTAAACATTATGCTCATCTGGGTTTCCTCTTTCAAATATTAATTAGTTATATTTTCAGGTTAATTATGCACTACTATGTTTTCCTGATTATTTCCCACATTGTTCTTTCAATTTAATTTTCTGCATATCCTTCAGTTTTTTTTATTTCAATTCCCAGATATATTTCATCGTGGAGCTTAGGAATAGCTCCTAAATTACCGAATTTTTATTTCAACGGCCGATTTTAATATTTGTCTTTCATTGATTTCTCATTGTTGTAGAAACCGTTACGGTGAGCAGGGGCAGCAAGCATTAATTTTTAATTAAGCTCTCCCACAGAATGTGTCATTTCAATTCAACGTGGCCATAATGAATTACGATCACGAGGAATTTATCATGAAATAAACGAGAGGGAAGGATCGTGTGTTGTTAATCCGTGAAGATTCATGAATAATCATTTCAATTAAGGAGTTATTTTTATCCCCTCGGAGAGGCGTGCTAAATGTGTGAGCCCTCCCCTTTCCGAATGCTTTGTTAATGTTCTCATCCCCTCGGATGTTCCCACACTGAATCCCTGCCTTTCTCCCGTGATTTTTTCCCTTCTCACGCCGACCGGTCACCAAGGTCAAGGTTCCCTGACCCCCATTTGCCCCTACGTCCGCACCACGGAGGTCCCTGGGGAAAGTAATTATAAAAATGGCTTTCCATTTGTAACCACTGGAAGTGATTCCGGAGGGTAAAAGTTTTATTGGTTATTTCCTTGTTAAGGGGTTGCGGCAGAATTCCTCCCCCTGCCGGAATCGCGTTCCGGATATTCCTTTCGGATTCTAATAGAAGGGAAATGAAGGTAATTGCTCGGACCTTGGAAAGTGGATTGCAAATTGCGAGGTTTCCATTTATCGGAGTTCCCGTTGGGGGAATGGTCGGAACTGCCCGTTGGTTGTTCTAATTTAGATTTATATGACTGACGCGAGGTGTCTCTAAGCTTTGGTGAGCAGTCGCATCAGTGGACGGAAGTGGTAGATTAGGGTGGAAGGCGAAAGATAGATTGATGGGTAAGGGGTCACAGATGTATTTTAACCCTTGAAGAAATGGGAAATTTATGACTCTGATAATGGAAATGAGATTTTTCTTCAGAAATAGATATTAAAGTGGAAGAGATTTATGGTCTGGAATGGTTCAGTTGCGGACTTGTTAAATTATGCTGAGGAATGCGTCATAGAAAACGGAAAAGGATATTACATAATTTTTGCTCCTAATTATTACTGATTGCCTTTTTCGATAACCAATATTTGTAGTAGACGTGAAGAAGAGCCTAATAATGTATATTTAATTCAATGTCTTATGAAACTTTTAGTTGATTTCTTTTTGATTCGATTGATAGATAAATTAGGTTAGTTTAACTCGATGGGACGTTTTTAAAATTTGTTCAGTATAAAATGTGTTTCGGTTATGAATAAAGAATCCATGAAATTAGGTCATCGATGAGTGATAAAAAGTACGTCTTAGATTAGTGGTTCAAGGAGTTACTAATAGTAAACAATTAAATATATAGACGGAACACATCATCAATGTGTTTATAGAATTTCTTTTATAAGCCAGTCCTTATTTTTTTTAACTTGACTTGAATTGTGTGTATTTTCATTCTTCTCCATAGCTTGTCGGAACCTGCCGAACATTTTGTTACAAATAATTTTGTCTCTACCCTTAGAAGATTATATAATCTGGTACTTACTTACGTAATCTGGTACTCAAAAAGTGTATTTCTCTGTAAAAAATAGTCGCTTTCTTTTGGATTGGCACAGTTATATGAAATCAAAATAGGTTTTATATATTGGATTCATGCTCGCGGCATTGAAGCGCTTAGTGATACTTCCGTAGCCAACTTTCGATGAGTACTTCATTAAATACGACTGTTGGATCAAATTGTAAAGGAAACATGAATCGCGAGACCACAGAAGTCGTTTTGGTCGTTCCAAACCAAGACGTCTTCCTTGATTGATCGTCTGCGAGACCCAAATTTCTCTATTTATCGATCTTCCACGCAATTTTTCGAATTATCCCTGATGGGAATGGCACGCCTCATCTTCCCGTGGATTGGAGGGCGTGGGTTGACCCCTGAGGTGTCAAGAGCTCTCATTTAAGGCGGGTAATAGAGAGAAATCGGCAATCTAAAGCCTGTGATCCGCTGTGGTAAAAGGGTGGATGAAAATCGGTTCCAATATGTGTCGGATTGACCTCGTGTCCTACATATCGGAAACGGGGAGATGTTATCCCCGGACGAAAAGGAAATCTTGTTAAGGATGCTCATTTTCATTAAATGAAATCTCTGGTGTCTACGTGGTCGTTATCTCCATCTCACGAACACGACGCTGCGTTGTTGCCTCGACTTGAAAGTGTTTCATCCGTTTTATAGCCTCTATTAGCTTTAGGAGGGAAGGTATGCCATTGGAAGGGGCTTAGGGAAAGGAGTTTCCTCCTTTGTTTCACAGTTTCCCTGCCAAACTGCTGCCTGATAAATGGAATGGTTGCAATTTGGATTGGGCAGATCAGAGGTGTGTGAAATAAACCAACATATGTGCAATAATTTGCTAGCCTCTGTACGATTCCTCTATGTTTATGTTCCAGCCTATAATGACTTGCGTTTGAGATATCCTTTTTCAAACTCACCGTTTTCAAACTCACCTTTTTCGAACTCAATATTACTTAAGTGTTCTAGACTTAGTATTTTTAGTTGTTTTACCAAGTATTTACTTGTATTTTTTAATTCTTGTTTCATTCCGAATATTTTACGAGCTTTTATTAAGCGAAATCCTGTTCATACTAATTTAATGGTAATATCTGACAAAGTTAGTTTAATCTAGTGAATATTCTGTTTCTCTATTACATTATTTTCATGTATTTAATTTTAATTTTTTTACTTTTGATACATTTCCTGTCGTTACATTTGAAACTCCTTTCGCAATTAGTTTCAATTTGTGAGATACTGTTTTTTATGTAAACATGTCATCACTTGTTCATTCTTTTTTGTATACCTCTATCTATTATTTCTTGTCTTTTATAACTCTTTTAACCTACTTTCATCGTAAAATTTAGCTACCTATCTGCAGGCTTCGCAGGTTTTTCACACTCCCCTTCTAGTGAGTGTTTTCCTGCAGTGGAAATTTTTCCTAATCTCTCATCTCTCTCTTATTTTTTTATCCGCATAGTCGTTTTCTTCTTTGTACTTTTGCAAGCAGTTTGCATTCATTTCTCATACGACGTAGTAAGTAAGGATGTAAGATGAGACTTCCTAGTCTCAATCTCGCCCTAATAAAGTCCTTTTATTATTACTATGTGAAATTTCAGGGCGATGTTTGCTCTGTATTGACTTTTTCATAGCAGTAGCTCAGTAGGGCTGCAATTTTGTGGTTCTCAAATACTCATCCGTGGAAAAATGAGTTTCTACCAAACAATCCGCAAAACTAATTCAAATACACCAGGAAAGAATCAAATCTTGTATGACTCATCCGTGGAATTTCGGGTTCATTGAGTTTGTGGGATTGATAACTGTTTCTTGTGGAGCAGAAATTGGAGTTGTCGATATTATGAGCTTATTTTCTCTTAAATACAATCTAGCTTATTATGACCACCAAACGTAATCAAACCGGTTTTATAATGTTTGTCATGAATTTTGTAGCTAGATAACAGATTTCAACTAATCCTTTTATAAAATTGCAAACTATTTTCTTCTTGGGAATTATGATTTTTTCCTTTATCTGAGCGCTCTCAGTAATTTTGTTCGAAACTAGTCGTGATTATTTTTTGTTCCTGTGGTATTTTGCAAAGTTATTAATAAAATCAGGGTGAATTTCATCAAGAAAGTTTCTCCTGTTTTCTTTGTTTGAATTTTGTTCCCTTTCAAAGAAGAAAATAATTTGAAGGAACTTGCTTGTAACAATTGACAATTTTTACATTATTTTTCACCTGATAGTTAGGTAATGTTTTACACATGTTATTCACGCTTGGTTTAAGCGGTAACAAAGCTAAGGTACCGGGTTCGAATCCTTCTTAGGACATAGTTTGTGTTGTTTTTTCGTCTCATTAGACTAAAGTTTGCCTGACTGAGACGTGATTGCTATACTATTCTCTTATGGATAGTGTTTGTATTGAACTAATGCAGATACTATTTTTTTGCAGTATCTTTAAGATTATTTCTGTGCAGATCCACTGAGTTTTGCAAAAGTAGGACTTAAATCTTGAACCAGACAGGAACTTTCGCTGTGATCGACCCTTGTTCCCCCATCGCTACCACATTGTGAGAGCTTAAAAGGTTATTACTCGACAAAAGCACCCATTCCTTCAGCGGGTGCACAGGAAGTTGCGAAAGTTCCCTCGCATGCAACACACCGCGGAACAGAAGAAATTTATGAATATTCTGATAACCGATAACATTGTCCCGACTCGTATCGCCCTCAGGGTCGGATCGGAGCGAGAAACTAATATTTACGGTCTTTCCGATGAGAAAACCTTACCACTTCCCATCCGAAAAAAATATACACACACAAAAAAGTTCCCGGTTCCGAGTTCAATAACCAGAACGGCGTATGGACATTCCGCCATATGTTCGCGTCCGATTCATTTTACGACCGAAAGAAGGCTTTCTCCGCTTGATTGGGGTTGGCCGGTGAAAGTGGGACTGGTCAGCGGTCGTCTATGATGCCGATCGCCCCAGGGGGGCGTTTCCCACCATAGGTCGGGACTTAATGTCCCAAGCGTGCAACGGAATCTAGGATAAGGAAAGGACAATTAGCGCTTTTGGGAGGTCTGGATCTACAGGTTTGGGAGGCTGGAGAAAGGAGGTCATTAGGGATGGTTTAAATAGGGAATGATTGGGGAAAATTAGCCGTATGAAAATCACGCTGTAGCCGCGGTTTTGATTTTCGTCGGCATGGTGTCATGTTATCCTAGTTGCTTTGCAGTAAGAACCGATAAAGTTACATTTAGCAATTCATGGTAACTATACGAAAGTGTAAGAATTGCTGGAGAAGGCCTCATTTAAGTGTAGAGAGTTTGATTAAATGTGAGATGTATGTAGAGATGGTGTAAAAGAATAAAGATCAAGGACAATTGATAGAGAAAGACTGTAATTGGTGGATAACTAGCCAGAAAGATAGCTAATAGCTAGAGGATACTTTCACTTTATTTTGTCACTGATGTTATTTGAGAGATGCAGGTGTACAGATTGAATCCGATTTTGAACTTGAGAGGAAATAATGGGTTAAAATTTGAAATTAAATGCAGTAATAATGATGAAGCATTTATAAATAATTGCAGAACTGGAAGAAGCTTACCTAAAGGCATTTTAATGATCTATTGCATTTTAGGCTTCATGAAGGATTTGAAGCATTGACTTTCAGGTCGTCTGAAAGTAGTTTTCTGGAAAGGATTTAAATCTTTAAAAAATGTAGCTGTTTTCATGGAAATATTGAAAATACGTTCGTAAATATTTAGATTTGTTTATGTCATCGTCGATAGAAATATCGTTTTTCGTTATTTTCCTTCTTCCTTATTGAGTTTGGGTTATCAAAGTAAAATTTTAACAGCAAAGTAATTCGCAACCAGAGAGTTCTCGCAGATGCCTTATTTCAATTTAGCTTCGAATGACATTTATTCGCGTAAATAAGTGCTCTTGTCTCGGTATTAATCTTCGCCAGACTTTTATCCCGAATATTGCAGCAATGAAAATCCGAGTTTTGCAGTTTCGTCCTCTTCAACGCTCTTCAACGTCATGTTTACGTTTTCCGTCCCATATATTTTTAGACCCACAAAAAAGAGAGACTTGCTTGGGGTGGTTCCAACCGCAGTACCAGGCTCAGTCACCGGTTATTTTCGGACGGCTTGATTGCAGCGCGAATAAAAAGGGAAGAGAAAATAGTCTATAATTGAACGGAAAATGCTCTGCCGATTCTCACCCCAAGTGCAGGCCGCTTCATAATCGCGTTGCTTCCTCCGGACCTTCGGCCGTCCATCCACATTCCAACGCAACTTCCGTCTCGGCCACCACGTGCTAAGTCAAGGCGCGGTTTTTTGCGGCCCCTATGTAATCATCCGCCGGAGATGGTGTCCAAATTCAATATTTTCGGAGTTTTTAGGCGTGAGACTCGACCCATTTTCTTTGACAATACTCGTGAAAGTATCTCTCTTGCTAACGTAAGGCACGCGTGACCAAAGTGGCACGGAGAGGATTTTTTGGCACTGGAAACTTCAACTGTGGATTCCTTGTTTGTTATTGCTAGATTGAAACATTTGTTTTAAAAATGGTAAATATCAGCACCTCGAACCATAGTCTATCACTGCATATTCTCGTAAGTTTTTTATTTTATCCAATTTGGCTGTCTTCCAACAAAAGGATCGCCACCTTGCTCTACGGAACGTTCAATATTTCTGGCTCTTAACGTGACCTTTTCGACGCTTCCTGGTGTAAATCGACGGGTAGTTTTGTATTTTAGTCATTGTTACCATAGTAATAATATATAATCACAATAATAGTGTCAATCATCAATTTTTATGATGTTATTTGGAATTTACACCAAGTTAAGTCTGCCTTCGTGAATGGATTTTTTCTCCAGTCTACAATGTTTTACTTAGCTTTAAGTATCGATTAAAGTCATTTTACGTGTATAAAATTCGATTTTGAACTATCCGCATGTGTATTTAATGTTAATAAAGTGTAGCATAACTGTGTACTGTGCCTGGCATTATGCTTTTAAAACTATCTGAACGCATAATGTTTTAATCAGTTGATGCATTCAACTCGAGAAAACTCGTAAATAGGAATTCAAAATTATTATTACCTCTATCAGGCCCAAAATTGATTATTGATCCAATTTTTCATTTTCATGGTCACTCATATGCTGAACTATTTAATATTTTTCGGATATTAACTATCACCTGTTACCTTTATATTATTTATTTAATAACTATTCAAAAGAATGGCATATCCTCCTGTTACGTATTGAAAGGTTTATGGACTCTTAAATGTTTACCTTCCCAACTTGTGGTTGAAATAAAACATCATGGGCTTCCAGATTATCAAGCGAATAGCTCTTTAGTCTTTTACGACAGCGGTTCAGGGTTCGATTCCCGATAGCAGCCATATGTGCAAAATGATCGACACCCTTTAAGCACTTTTAACATTACTACGAAAAAAAAACAGAAATAAGTACTCGATATATCGACGGTTCCCATTATTAAAAGTTAGTGGATGTATGAATTCATTCTCTGTGATATCCTCTTTGCTAGCAGCAAAGAATTCATCTCGGAATCCGGTAGCTGTAGTGAAAGGCAAAGGGAGCGTTTTCATCCGAAGAAACTTCTTTATTAAAAAAAGAGTTCCCGAAGGCCTTTCTTTTTATCCGGCAGCTGTCCTCATCGCCACCTGCTTTTGCTTCCCCGTCCATCCTAAATTTGAAGGCGGGAAGAGGAAGAATCGCCCACCTTCGGAAATTCTGTTATGCGGATTCTTCCGATCTTCTCCACAATTCTCGAGAAAGTCACGCCTTTGGGAATCCCCAAGTGTTTACACCCTGTATTTTGGAATCTAAAGTGATACATTTCAGGATTTTATGAGAAATGGTGAACAACTGTTCCTTCTATATGTATTTTTAACTAATCCTGTTGACAACGCCCTAGTTTTTGTTCTACGTCAACGCATTATATATCGCAATGGGTTTGTAGGGTTTCATTTCAGGGTATAGTGTGTGTATTCGAGGAACGTATTCATTAACATCTTGTTTATTGGTCATCAGTATACTCGATGGATATTTTTCATTGTCATTGATAGTTTTTATTTATTTCAAAATAATTCAATAAACAGCTCTTTAGAATTGATTACTATCTTTAACAACATGTAGTAACCAACAAGTCGGCTGCCTCTACTAAAACTAAACAATTTCGGGAACATCAAAAGTCAATATAATGAGGAAATATATGAATTTCTTGGTCCATAAAAATAAATACGAGTAAATATAGGACAAGTCAAAATCATGGTTACAAATTTGCTTCTCCAATACAATCCTAAATTACAAATTATTCGATATAAATTACATTATAGAAAATATATCTACTCACATGTTTAGGAAAGTATACGAACAGAAATACTTACAGACATAAAATTATAGGAACATTTTTTCTTGCATTAGCTTTTCATTTCGTCATCCGTCTAGATTACAATATGTTTACAAAGCAAATAGTTCCTCAGTTTTTCATCAAGTGTACCAATAACATCCTTCTAATCAACAGGCAATATGTTGTACACATTAAAAGCTAATAAACTCGTCCCTATAAGTAGATAAAAGGATTGACTGAGAAATTATGGATGGAATAAAAATCATTCTTATAGAAGAGTCGAAGCCTTACACTTCTATAGTTATTTCTAACCCAAGCTTCTCTCTTGTATCCCGTAACGGTAATTCGAAACAAAATCTTTATTATCCTTGTGTATGTACCATTAGATACATTTATTTATTTTAGAATTTTGCAAGATCGGTCACTGACCCATTTGAAATTTCTCGATAATTCCCGGAACTAAGGAAATTTTGAGGAAAAAATTAAAAAAATCTCTTTTCAATACTTGCCTTAGCGAGCAATCTGCGGATGTGCTTACTCCATTGACCATCTTTACTGTTTTTGCTCCTTCGGATGGAGGCATCACTTTGGCACCGTACAGAAGTCCCGCTTCTCTTCCGGGCGATTTTCCGCGAAAAGGGACACGAGGATGTGCAGGAGAAAGTCTTCTTTGCTCGGAGGAAGACCTCCCAATGAACCCGAAACTCGCTTTTCCTCCCACTGCGAGGGCATTTTTGGACTCATTTTTTGGGCGAAATTTCTGGGGCTGACCCTCCTTTCCTTTCCCATTAAGGGACCCTTCGCAGACCCAAACATCACTCTCGGCTTTACCCTCTTCTTCCTTTTGCCCTCCGAGTAACGGAATGCCTTCGGTCGAAACCGAGAGAGTTGCTTCTTCTCTCTTGTTTGACTTATTCTTTATTTCTGCCGGAGTTGGTTTCCTAGGAGATGAATCGATACCTTGGGAACTTTTCACGGGGTCGTGACGTAATGACGGGATATCTTCCTTGAATGAAATGGAAATGCGATGGAATTCCCATTAGTTGATCGTTGATCTTAAGGAAGCAGGTGGAGATGAAATGGCTGATGCTATATCCTCTATGGTTGGCTTTATCTTTCCATTATGGATTTGATACTTAAGGTTCCTAACTAATGGAGGAGTATGCAATTAGTTAATTGCTGTGCGATATCCTTCACAGACCTAATTGAATGAAACAAACATCACTGGAATTGTAATCCAGTTTATTTTTTTAAGACTTCGCTTTTATCTTTTTTAATGGTGCCTTACTTTATCCTCCGATGTAGTTTTATTTTGCGAGGAATATGGGAATCATCCCCATAAGAATCGCTAGATGTTGTTTAGAAATCGTGAATAATTCAATGGATTTAACAAATTCGTATTACTTGTTTGATTGCTTACGTCATTTATTCTTGTTTTTGGTGGGTTATTCATGAAGTAGGTGTGAAAAACGGCTTATAGTTACACAATATAACAAAATTCGTACTTTTTCCACAGTATTTGGGGAAATACTGTGGAAAAAGTACAAATTTTGTTATTTTCATCATGACGTATTTCCACAAGACGTCGCCGGAGACTGTTCATTTTATTCACAATATATTTCTATAACAATTTCAATTGGATCTACCTATTCTGACAATGTTTTATTTATTTATTTTTAAGTACATTTAGGGGTTTCATATTTAGTTCGAAATTTTCTTTTTCTTTTTAAAGATAATCTCACTCTCCTGCTGTTCAGAATAAATTTCCTCTTGCCTCAAAATATGATCAAGCCTCAAAAGTGCTGCATCTTCCTTTTAAATTATAATTTCTACTCTTTTTATGTTTCCCGCAAATGTCCTAAGTAAATTTGACCTTTGTAGATCATTTGTCTATGGAAGATATTCCATTGTGTTACTGATCATTTATCACCAATGAGTTATGGAACTGATATACTCCTTTATTCATCCTCCTTCTTTATTCAGATCATGTTGCGAAGAATATATAAAATACATTTCAAATGAAAATATGAAAAATGTTTAAAATATATCCATAGTAGACAATTTTAATACATTCGTACATACAAATGACTTAATTAGGCAAAAATGGGACTTAAAAGTCCCATCTTCCATTTAACCAAAAACATTTACAATACATATGACATAGTATAAAAAAAATTCAAATCATATAACAAAATAAAATACAAGTCTACAAAAATATTTTAAAAAATACAACTATATAAATCTATATGAGGAAATGAAAAATAATTCTATATAATACATCCTTATAAAAAGTACAAATCTATTAAATATGATACCAAAATATTGAAAATGAATACTAATATAACACAGACTTATACAAAATAGAAATACTATCACATACAAGTGTTGAAATACAAACATATAAAAGAAGAAGAGCAAATACAATTAATACAACTACAAATTAAAGGCTGTTTCTATTGGTGCAATTCTGTTCAAAGAGAAATCGTTTAGCAATGTAATTTTAATGTAATTATCGACATCCTACTAGAGGCAGAGAAGGTAGTATCATTTTCCAAAGAAGCGATTTATGTTGAGGGTGAATATTTCCACTTTTGGTTTTCGTGGGAGAAAACGAAATGACGTGAAGCAATAAAATCTCTTAAATCCTTCAAACGAATAGAGGAAGTAAACTTAGCTATAAACACGAAAGGAGCCATTTGGCCAAAGTAGTGAATCGTTTCCATATAATCGAGAAACTCGTTAATATTTCCACCTGAAAAATTTCTAGCTTTCGTAAACAGTTTTTCGTAAATTCATCCTTGCTCGCATTCGTTGCCTTCCTTTCTTTCGATTTTCCCTTCGAACTATTGCGTCTTACATCAACTTTAACGGCGCATTTTTTAAGAAGACACAAAGGAGGAGAAGGCTTTTGTTAAAAGTTACGATATCCATCCGGGAGCCATCGCCATTATCATTAGTTTTCCTCGGGGAATTCTTCGTCGCTTCTCCCGAGATCCCATCAGCCCCGTGTCCCTTTTATCCCGCCCTTCCAGTAATCCTGACGAACGGCAGTCCCTTTTGTGTATATTTTCATGCCTCCCTGAGTTACGGGCGCATGTTGTTATTTAAATTGGATTCACGCGTTTCTCGCGTTTGTTATGGGATTGTCATTGCAGATATTCGAGAAATTCCACCCCGTCTTACCCTCACGGGAGGTGGGATTCCCTAGGGGCGCTTAATGCCCTGTTAACTTTCTGAGATGATGGGATAGGTCAGCCGGCTTGGAATGTCTGGAGGGGGGGAAGTTTTCGGATGGACCCAAGACGTGGTGGTTTTCGTCCCTGAGTTGTCATAGACCGGGCGGTGGTTTCTGTAGCAGGGTGGAAAATTTCGGGCGGCTAAGAAGTAACATGTGAGCTTCTAGGATGATGAGAGCCTTGCTAACTCTTGGTGTAAAGAGGAAATTTTGTTCTCGTGAATTTATCTGTTAAAGAAACTCGGAAACATTTACTAATAAAAGTTAGATTTTCGGCTTTGAATTTGTCATTATTACGCGGACATATTAAAAACCATATGGAGGTACCGACTGTGTGAGTTAGGAACATTGACGTTTAAGGAGTATGATATTATAAAATGAACATCAAATTTAAAAGAAATTATGAAATTTTAAATAACGTTAAAAGCTATTGTTGATAGTTCAAAGCTTAGTTAGCAAAGTAAGGATTTATGTGAAGTTAATTTTCAATTTATTTAAATAATTAGAGGTTGGTATTCTATACGAGATTTAATTTGTTACTGATTTAGGAAGATATTCGTCTGCGTATAAATAAATCGAGGACGAAGGGCGTTATGTAAGTAAACGAGTTATAAATCCTTTGGAATTTAAAAATCACGGTTCAATCTGAAATGTCTGAGTAAGTGTATATTTTCTAATGTTTTTTATCATTATTTAATGTTATTTTTATAATTTTCTAATGTTTTTGACCATTTTCTAATGATTTCGAGCAGTTTATAATGTTTTTGATAGTGCAGCTTAGTTTCACGTAAAATATAACCAATCCTAAACTCAACTTTGACTCAAAGGAGGTACTAGCAATCTCATAACTTTTTTTAAGTTTGAAGGATCTTTTAAATAGCCCATATTTTATGGTAAATAGCCGTGAGGAACTCCCCTAAAATATCAAGTTACTGGTGTTTTTGAGAACTCAGTTGGAAGCCGTGGTATTTTTCAAAATGTATGAATGCCCTTTCAAGGGTAGGACGTGCGGCGAAGAGAATCCTAAAACCCTTCAGACGGAACTGCTAGAGAAAGTAAAGCGAAACTGAAAGGGTAACATCTGGAAAGAGTTGCTGGTGTGATTGACGTGAGAGTGGGAAATCGTCGAGCAAAGGGTAGCTAGAAATTTCAGTCGAGGAGTCTTCCGTTTGTTAAGGATATTGAAGAACTTGGGAAATTTATGTGTACAATGTATTGCCTTCCATATATTTTCTGTAAGCTGTAACACTTTCAAACGGAGGAAATTTGGAAATAATTTTTCTTTCCATATAAATCGTAATATCCAAATCTAATCCCATGGGCCATTCATATCATTTATTGGTGCTCAAATCGTTCTTTCATTTTGTATCTTGCCGATATAAAAATGTAAGCAACTTGCTTGCTTGACTTGGTCTTGCGCGTCTGTTATGACCGTCTTTTGTTCAAGTAAATGAAATTCCATGTAGAATATAATTTTTCTACCACATTAAAAATGAATAGTGAATAAAAACCTCAATATCCTCACAATTTTTTTCATATTTTTTATGGATATTATTTTATGATGTTTTTCTTCAATCTTCAGTATGCCTTTCCACGAAGTTCAGCCAAATAATTAAGAACTAACATTAAAATGAATCTCTGTGTATAACATGCTAAAAATAGACAGTAGGTGCTCTGTTTGGAATATATTTTAACCTAAATTGAAGTATTTGCCTAACTGTATTTTTCACCCATCTTTCTTTTTCGTACTTTTTATACAATAGTCAATAACGTTGAATAAGTGTAGAATATTTCTAAAAGAATCCATTTCCGGAGCTATACCCAAATCCATCACGTCATAGTAAATGCATGTAATACCATTTCTTCCTCGATACCTTTTAAATCCCTCGCTATCTTTCTGAATGGAATCTCTTTCTTTTCCGAATCCACCTTCTTTTATGATTGTTTTTCATCTCATCAATCTTCATCCGAGTCAAAGAGGCATTCTTCGGAACCTTCTAACTTTTACTCAACCAAAACCCTCGTCCCCATCCTTTATGTAGAATGCTGATGCGACACACCAAGTAGATACGAAAACAAACCCACCTTGAACTCAACCGGTACACAGCATTCGATTATTTTCGTGAAATAGCTGTTAGAAAGTCGACAGGCCCAGCGACACAAACGACCAAATAAGAAATAATGAAATAATAAGGAACAATAACTCTGTAAGACATTTATCAAGAATACTACCCTCAAATACGATACCACACAATAATAATACTAAGCAAATCCGAACTAATGAAGATGGCACAAAATTATACATATATTATGTGATGTGGTCCAGTTTGCAGAAACTTCACAAATAATAATAATAATGATATCAACTTAGCCTCCAGAAAAAGTCCAGCGTGATTTCACGTCAAATTCAGAACACGTGACTCGTCATCGCAAGAAAAGCAGTCGTCTTCTCGGGGCGACGTCGGCGTCTTCAACGGGGCGCGCTCTCGTGAAAAATTACGTTCTTTTGGGAAAACTCCGCTTCTCGCGAACAAGAGGGGTAAAACAATGAAGCACAGAAATTCGTAACGGAAGGGGTAAAGCGAATTGGCCAATCACATCGCTAGAAACTGTCAAAAACCTCCGCCGTGTTAATTAGTCCGATCGGCGACGTTATTCTTCCACTCACCAGTATAAAAGTAAAAATCTGATGTGGCCAACACATGACTTTCTCCATATTTATTGAAAACAGAAGCCTATGCCGGTAATATATAAATAATTCCAAAACAATGAGTGTTACAGGACAATGTTTCATACAAAAGTTGTTATAAAATACATTATCTATTACTTTGGTACGTAATTGTATATACGTACATTGCATTCTGACAGAGATATGTATGAAAAACTTCCACTTTTGGATAAACAACAACTTCCGGTTAACCATTATTCAAGAATAACTCTTAAACAATCAGTCTTACGAAAAAATGTTTCATACAAAGGTTGTAGTAAAATACATTATATATAACTTTGGTACATAATAGTATATACCTACATTGCATTCTTACAGAGATATGTATGAAAAACATCCATTTCTCGATACACAACAACTTCCGGTTAACCATTATTCAAGAATAACTCCTAAATAATCAGTGTTACGAAAAAATGTATCATACAAAAGTTGTAGTAAAGTACATTATCTATAACTTTTGTGTGTAATTGTATGTACCGACATTGCATTCTGACGGAGATATCAAAGAAACAAAATTTTGTTCCGGTTTAACCGGAACTTCCATTTAAGCGATATTCATCAAAAACTAATCAACTTTTGGCATTGTTAGGAAAATACTAAATATGAAGTTTGGAAATGATCGGATAATTACTTTTTAAGATAGAGCGCACACAAACTTTTTTACCACAGACAGACACACAGACTCACAGACACACAGACAGACATGTTCGGGAAAATAGCGAAAATGAGCTCTATGGGTCCCAAAACATCTATTTCCGTCAAAATCTGGAGGTCGAGTTTTTTTGCGAGTACAATACTTTCTCTATACTACGTATAGGGAGAAAGTAAAAACGGGCAGCTTACTAGGGGGAAATTTCCCTAGAAATTCGTTACAATGCGTTGTCTTGGATTACATCTCAATGAAAGGTTACTGCAGAAATATTATGAAATATCTCATAAGTTTCGCATACTTTCACTGGTAAATCTAACACATTTTGATCCCATCCATAGTCCTTTAGCTTCTAGGCGCGGTCCCTGAACAAGGAAAACAGGTTTTGTCGTAAGCCCCGCCCCTCCAAATAATAATTATCAAAATTCCGGAAATTTTATCGATCTGTAATCGACTATCTTTAATGAAAGTCTCGCCCTTCTACACTAAAGACTTGTTCTTCCCGGTTGTTGGAATTGGTCGTCTCTCTTGAAATTTCGTAATATATTATCAGTTACATCACGCCGAGAAATGACGCCAGAGATGAGGGAATTTTGCCTGGCAGTGCAGATCAAGGTTTGTCTGTCCTCGCGTGTTCGCTATGCTCTTAAAGACCGTGGAAAGCTACTGCATGACTTATTAAGTGGAAGATTTTTTATCATGGACGAAAAGTTGATAGTTTGCCAGTCATTTGCGTTACTTCCAATACCACTTGGAAGAAGTCGTCATCCTAACGGTATAAGTGTTTCAGACTTTCAAAGCTTGCGCTGAACCATTGCGAACTATTTCGCTTTGATCTCCTAGAGAAGGTGTTTCTCTTGAAAGTAAATCAGCTTGAGAAATGAAGGAAGGAGAAGAGGTACTTTTTCCGCCGGGTTTTCTAAATCGACTTAATTTAAAGATGTAATTATTTTTTATCTGTACTCTTTTTCACCATCTTTGTCTTTATAATTAGTAATGGGATTGCTTTATTGCATCTATTGACTTTATTTTTAGACTAGGCTATTATTGTTTTTTTATTTCATATTTGGGGAATAATGTATTGTATCCCTATACTGATTTCGTATGCCTCCTTTTCAGATTATCAAATAATGATAATATTTATCAATGCCATGTGGCCACATAAGGACAAACATTAAATTCAAACTACACAAAAACCCGAGAAAAGCCGCTGTGAATCAAAAAAATCTACAAAAACCTATAAAAGAAAGACTTAAAAAACCATCAAAGAGTGCTTGATGTATTTTGGAGGTTTTCTTTTATACTTTGACTATTGTAGTCATTATTGGCCGTATATGTATTTAATCTACTACACAATTTTAGAACTATACAATGTACACTCCTGGCCAAAATTAACGCAGCACCTCCCTAGCGATCCTTACGGCCGGTGCTGCGTTAATTTTGGCCAGTACTGTACATGCAATCAGATTTAATATACAATGCAATATTCATATTACCAAATTTGAATTTTCGGAGATACTCATAATATTTACCCTTGAATTGACACAAACTCTTCACTTTCTTTAGCATATTTGGGAATGCATTACATAGATTGATGGCAGAAACAGTAAACGATCTCTGAAATGCGGCTGTTCTATAATTATGTTGAAGATTGGTCTGTTGCCTTATATCTCCATAGAAAATTATTACTACCTGTTTTTCATTGTATTCTTTGACTGTGGGTATAGCTTTGCAATTCAATTCTTTGGCAATGAAAGGTAACTGGAAATATCGAATTTTTCACATTTTTGCTAAGTATTACGTTAATTTTATTAGACTTTTTGTACTAACTTCATTGATGGAAATATTTAATCGAGCTTAGCCCACTGATATTTTAAAAATTTACTACCTTGAAGTAATTTAGTAAGCCTTAAAGACTGTATAGTAAATTCGTACATCTTACAATATTTCTGTTTCCTATCGAAGGGCACAAATGCAGGGCAATGTCCTCTTGTATTCCTTACAGTCGTCTACTATACGAAAGCTCTTACTTGGTTATTGTATTTCCGGGTTCAAATCGCTACGAATCCTATAGCCATTTGGCACAATGGGAGTCTAGCTTCCGCAAGTTCATGTCAGCGCATTATTTTGGATGCGATACCATTTTTCCACCTTTCTGTTGTCTGTCTGGGAAAATGCCGGCTCTCTTATTATTACATCGCATTAATATGATCTGTATTCATGTCAAGAAGCAGTAGTAATCCTTGTTGAGGGACACGATATGATCTCATTATGGCCATACATGTGAGCTTGCTAAAAATTTCTCGCAAGAATTTTTAGAGGTAATCTCGTTAGAGGAGCATGCGAAGAGATAAGATGATTTCAGCTAATATCGTATTTGTAATTGGCTGGAAAGATTTCGGTTATGCAAATCCATTTGGAATCCGGCTGTAATTTGCATAATTTTGGATTTTTTCCCACTGGAAGAAAATGGTCCTAAATTCAGTTTGTGATTTTTACGTTTAGTATTATCACCAGCACTGGATATGTATGTTTCATTTTTGTTTCATCAGTTTCATGATGGGGTTGAAATGAAGCAATTCCGATTGTATTCGTAATATTAGCAACAATGCTGCCTTTACGCTAGCCTGTCTCTTATAAATGAAACTTATAGATAATAGGTAAATACTCTTGGGAGTATTATTACTTTTTTATGTTACGTTAAACCTAAGAGAGCGTAAGTTAAAAATACAAGTGTATTTTGTTGGAAATATTCAGTTATGTCTATATAAGAAATTTTTGTTTTCTTTCATTAATAAGTTCAAAAAGTTCTTCGAAGTTATAATTATCGTAGATTCTTTTCTTCAACACTTAACGGTGTGTTCTGTGTAGTATTGAAACGGTTAATTCTGGTGAATGGTTTTAAATCTATCATTTTTAATCAGAAATGCATTTTAATACAGCTTCAGTACTTTCTTTCGATCGTTTATTGATCCCGAGTGACAAACCTAGTGATTGGCTAATTATCTATTTAAATTTACCCATGTGTTTTAAATACCTTCATTTAAGTAATATTGCGCATGATTTGATTCAGTTGATTCCATTTTTCCCTTAAAACAAAAATCAACTAAATGTATCAATCAATGGGAATAAAGTAGTGAAGTAACTGCAGGGATTAATAAAGTTCCTCTGTACGGTGAATTAAGTAATGATGATGAAGTGGTGGACCATGTGAATTTGAAGAGAAATTTGTCCCTGAAGAAAATAAATTCATTCTTTCTGTGTCATGAATAGCTTATCGTTGTAAAGGTACTTTATTATAGTTTCACCGAAGTTATGCATTTAGGCGCACGAAGAAAATTTCTGTACATCCAAATGCTCGTGTTTTTCAGTCTGAGTACTTGAAGAAAGGAGTGTGAAATCGCAAGGGTAAATGCCCATATGCCAAACGATTTTATAACTACCTAGTCAATCATCACGCCTTAATCGAGCGTGCATGTTTTCAAAGGTACGCTCCACGGAAAACATTGTGTTTTCTCATGGCTCATTCAAACGAAAGCGAGTTTCCCAAATCGTGAAAGGAAATTCGTGAGAAAACTTGATGGAAAACAATTCCGGCGAGCCTGAGAAAAGGGTAGACTAATTAAACCTTCGGTAGTTAGTTCTCTAATGATTATCTCAGTTCAACGCTTGAAGCGATGAGGCTCAAGATAGCCTTCGAACCTCGGAAGATGAACTGTCCTTAATTACGCGGAGAAAACTCCATAAATCTTGAGCATCGCTGTTGGGCCTCGGTGTGGAAAATTGGAAGGCCTTTTCGGATACAAGGAGACCCCCCAATTTTCGAGATGCAGTAGCTCTATCGGTTGAATTATTAACCTCCCAGGGGTCGCTTTCATGCGGAAAACTATTGGGCTAATATCTGTTTTCTTGGCCTAGGAGCGATGCAGTTATTTTCACCTCCGAAATTGAGGGATTTTGACCCTCTGGATGCCTGCGGCAGGAGGCCACATATTTCTTGTTTTTATACAAAACATACATGCTTCTGTTTTGCACCAACCTCTCGATATTTGAAATGTAAATTAAGGATGAGGCTTTGCTGCTTATGTCTACAAATAAGCACGCTAAATAACACTGCATTTTGCTTCTTAGTCCATCTGGTGGAATCGTGAAGTTTATCAGGAATATCAATCCAGTTCATCGGGATTTACTGGTTGACCGCAAGGTTTCATCCTAAACGTAAATAGAGGTTTAATTGAAAAAATAAGCGACTTCTTTTACTCTCGAAGATATTGCATCAATTGTATAAGGCTGAAAGGAATGTATATTTTTTAGATGGTCAGTCAGCTGGCATTGGCAACGAAGCTACATAGTGCTGCCAAATACGGATTTGGAAGAGTTCTACTTCTTGAGAAATATTGAGAAGAAAGAACGTATGAGGAATGTAGAAAATTCAAGAAATCTTGAGAAAAAAGAAGATTTATTATAGAAAACTACCACAAAGTCGGGGCCGACTTGCAGTTTTTAAATAAAATACATAAAGAACCCTGCCTTAATTTTATTTCTTATTAAAGTTTTAAGCCTGAAACTAATTCTTATTATCAGGCGATGCATGTAGTATAGAATTTACAGCAATATGAACTTTTAGGTGACACATTAATAATTTTATCTGATTATACGTAATATTAATATTTAAGGAAGATTAATTAAAAAAAATACTCGCCTCTGTTATTCCCCGAAGGATTTGCTTATATTTTGATCCGTAATTTGTTTGTCTTAATATGTCACATAATATAATATACATAATACGTATTTATGTGGGAGCAATTGAGACTAAGTCACTTCCATCTTACCTAAGGAGTTAGATCGCTCCGGCGAAGAAGTTGCTCGCATGCACATGAAAGTTGGACAACCCTGACAAAAATAATGCAGTAATGGGTTCTGATGAGTTCTAAAGAAGGCCATATCAGGGTTTTTCTTTTTAATCCTCTTTCAGTATTGACCTCAGTTTGTAACTGTAGATGCTTTCATACTTTTCTGCCTTATTTAGCCAATTATTCTTTCCATATCTTGTGTGCAATTATTCGGACATCTAAACTACATTCCCATATTTCTCAGCTATAATGGTTTAAGTACGATACGATGAAGATATGAGGTCGGATATGGCCTGGAATCTTCCATTAGCGTGGCGGATGCTCTGCAATGAAGCTTCTTCGACGGAACAATGCCACTTCCGTTTGCAGGTGCGTCGAAGGAATGCTGTAGTGGCTCAATTGTGGAGCATTTGCGCGACAACGTGGAGATCCGGGTTCTTTTCCAACTCGTGTCGCTCTCTTCCGTTTCTATATTGCTTTCGTTGAAAAATGTTTTTAAATGTGAATTTCATAGTTCAGTGTTATTACTTTAAAGTAGTTAATCTTCTTATTTGTTAAGTTGGCTTTTGGCCTAATAGCCGGCTTGAACCTTTACCTTCCACTATTATTATTATTATTAGTTACCAAAAGTAGTGTAGAGGTAGTGAGACTTACCAGATTATAATATCTTCTTTGATAGATATAGTCTATCTAAAGCACTTCCATGAATATTACCTTTCATTGTTTGGCATACAATAAGAAAGGAACAAAATGAATTCCTATTGTCAGCGTGACTCATTCTTCAACCGCTATCCATCCATCAGCTATCATATCATATCCGCGCGAGCCGGACGGCGCGGAGCCGCGGCGAGCGTCACGCCTATACTCAAAAATATTTTTCTTTCTTAAATGAAATATTACCCTCGCCAAATTTTTTAAAATTGTAGAGGAGAGTTGTATGTACAACATATAAAAAAATGAGAAAAATCGAAGGCACAGCTACACCGTAAAAAATCGATTTGAAAATTTTAAATTGTTATAAACTTTATTAAATTGTTTAAATTTTATAAAAACTTCCTATGATTATCTTTCCTAACGTAAAAACTTTAAATTAAGCTATGTTTTGTATTTTTAGCTTCTATATTATCGGAGATATGGCCTCGAATGCGAAGGCACTTTTGTAAAATTTCAATTTTTAAACATTGCAATGTTTCGTAAACAATTGCGTTGATTACAAAACGGCTTGGGAGTTTTTATTTTGTTATCAAATCAAAGCGATCTGCCAAATTTGGTCAAAATCGGTCGCCTCAAGGGACATCACCTTGTCGAATTGGCGTGGAATGACCCTTTAACATAGTATAATTATCAGAAATCATCCATGTACAAACTCTCCTTCGGGGACAACTTAAGCTCTTAACCTTCGATTAATTATCTCATTATAAATACTCGATCGTTTATGTGATCTTGTTTCATCTACGTTAAATATCAATATCCTCTCTGTTTTCATTGAAATGGCTGCCTTGTGCCTTATTCAGTATTGTAAATTCCAATTAGTTTGTGCTCTCTAGTCACATTTTACATAATGTAATGCGAAGACCGTCCTTACCTCCCGCGTCGATTGAAAGGTGTGCTGTGTTCCTGATAATTTCCTCTTTCCTGCGAGAAGTGTACTGGGTTGTTACGGAGGCCAGCAAGTCGCATGAATTAAATAGGCGTCGGGAAATTCAATCCCAGCGAATTTGCGTGCGTCTGGCAGTTGGTGGAAAGATGTTCCGAGGGCTTCATTCAGGAGAGGGGACTTAATACTGTAATATGTTCAGTAATTACCTTCTCAAATCGACGTCAACCGATGTCTCAGGTGTCCCAAAAACGTAATTCACGGCTTTGCTTCCCGTGTCACTAATCTCCGCCTTTATGAAGATCGAAGAGGTTCGTATGAAAGCTTTATTACAGAGGATCTAGTCAGGATTCTGACTTGATTTACTGGTAATGTTCGTATCCATGAAAGTCTCTCATTTTTCTCTATCTTCATTTCACCTGTTTGGAGTTCCGATTACGAGACTTAAGATTCTTTTATTCATTTTTTTAATTGATGAGGTTTTAGAGTTTTGGACATGCGACGCGCGAATAGATCAAAGAATTCATCGTTCGAAGGCAAATATTTATTTCCTCAATATATTTCGTACCTAGGTAGCTATCATTATTTATAGAAATTACTTCAATGTCCATCGATCTCAATCCCATAGCTATCGATGGAAGCAACGCAAGAAACATTTTCTTAAAGATATATTACCTATGATATTTATCAAAAATAAGGGAACAGAATTGATGTATTTTCTGATATGTATATACTATGAATGTAATCCAAATTATTTGCATCGTATTACTATTAGTTTTTCGTCGTTTATTTTGAATGAATTATTTTAGGAAATTTATTTCATTGTTATTGGTTCTACAATTTTTTATTTAGTATTAGAATGCCTACTCCAGCTTTATTTTTTCTTCTGATGATCGTTGACAAAGGAATTAATTAGCCTTGGGATTTCCTTGCTCAGCAAGAAGGAAATAAATGTTCATCAATTATGGCCAATGAAGGCTAATAGTTTTTTCCTTCGAGGTCTTTTTTTCATTTTCTTTTTAACAACTCCTAACATTGTTTCGCTTTTAGCATTCTCCACTTCATTAACGTCTTTTATATTTTAGTTTTCTTTTTATTTATTTTTATTTAATTTATTTTTTATTTTATTATAATTAATTATGCTAATTCCTTATTTCCATTGATTTCCATTTTATCTCCCAAGCAGCTCGTAATGTGCATCATTTTTTTGTCGTATTTTACGTTTTTTATGAAGTGTGAATTTTAATTATTGGCGTGGAATTTCCGCATATATTGTACTAACGGTTCTTTTTTATGCTCAGGTACTCTTGTTGCCTGCAGCAAAGGCTTTCCACGCTTTTTTCGGCTTCATTTGCCTACGGGCCTTTTCTCTTGTCTTTTCCCCAATTAAATTAAGGAGAGAGGGAAGTTGCCATATTTTTTTAATGGGAGCAGCGCGAAAACGGAATTAATTAGTATCTCACTGTGTGGGTGTCGGCGAAAATTTAACCCGGCTAACGCGTTACTTACTTAAGGTATTAAGACATCGATCAATGTTCTATCCAGAGATTTTTGGCTTCTCTTTATGGCTCTACAATGCATTTACGAAGTGATCTCATAAAAGTAAATATTATTTTATGCAAGTAATGCAATAGGAAAGACGAAGTCCTTTTGTGAATTACCAAAAAATATACTATTAGGATTTTGGCACATCCAGGCGATTGAATCGATATAATTGATCGAATTAATTTTTAATATTTTTGAGAAAAGAATGTATCATTTATGTTGAATTGTCATTTTTTGTGTATTATTTCTCTAATTTAATCGTTTCAATCGTTTTGATGTAACAATATTGATTTTTAATTTTTATGTAATCTTTGCTTCCTAATAGAATATTTAAATCAATTATAACTAGACTTTAATTCATTCACCTAAAACTAAATTTAATAATATTTATGGTTTTGTGGTAAAATAATAAAAGTAAAATAAATTGAAAGTTATATTTTCGTATGAGTTAAAATGAATTTCGAAGGTGAAGGACGAAGTGATTGAATTTAATACCTTACTATATGTTTACTTGAATTGTATCCTTCTCTTTATTAACACGCATAATTATAACCCCCATATTTATCTTAGCGTTTGGATGCCGTAATTCCTTTTATCGCTCCCGGAAAAGAAATCGCCGGCAGCATAACTTAATTTTCCGATCATTAATCTCTCCCATTAATTCCCAAAGTGGTTCGGTAATATATTATGTATATATCCCTTATGCAATTAAATACTCACTTCCTCTTATTTGTGATATCTAATTGATCAACCGATTATCAGGATCCTTTTCATCTTCTCAAGCGCCGGTTGCTTCATGAGTTAGCTTTCTGAAAAGTCTTCCATCTACAAAAATGGGCCACTCCGAACCACGTGCCTGACTCTCTATGGAGTTTGCGGTTGATTCCATCTACGAAACGGACCTAGATTTACGAGCTTTCCAATCGAGTTTAAAGACGTTTATGTTTGGGTAGAAACGAGGGTGAAGTAGGTCCTATCTCTACGCTATCCGAAAATTGGGACAGCGGGTATTTGCATACAGCTCACCATGGGAATATTATGCCCAAGCAGATGCAAAGGAGTAAATGTACGAGGCATGGGAACGTTTCAGGTCATGCTCATTCTAGCTAACTCTTCTCTGCTATTTGCAGTAGCGCTCTGGATAGCGAAAATAGTATTGGGAGGTTATGCCAATAGTTCGAATTCCAGCATGTTATTTTATCGCAAGCACCAGGGCTACACCCTTAAGCTGTGCATACGCTATTGGTCGTATTATGATAATGACTCAGGTCATGTTTCACAGTTTACGAAGCAGTAAACCTTTCCTTTCCGAACCCTATTTCATGCGAAGAAAAACATCAAGTCTTGAGCGGATTTTCGCCTAAATTACCTATTTATTCAAATCTGCTAGGTTAATCTTGGCTCACATATTTCAATGCTCTATTTATTTCATTTTGATTTATATAAGCGTATTCAATTGTTCTGGATTATGTACTTGGCTTTATATCAGGATTGAGATCTCTTTAGTGTGATACTAAATCCTCACATGTTATCTCCCCGTATGTAATTTTTAGAAGTAGTATTCAGTTTTTTTAGATTGATGATAATGTTGGTAGGCTCGGAATTAAATTTTGCGTCTAAATATCAATTCGTTTTAATTGAAACCAAATCCATTATTACGTAAATTGGCGTAAATGTACATGATAAGGTGTCATTATTGCTTGAAAATTACGCTATGAAATGAAGAAAATATTTTTAGGGTAGATAAAAAGCGCCTCGTTTGTTGTTGGCTTTACTTTATTAAAAGTCGTATGCATTATTATGCTTTTATGTTATGCTCTATCAAGACGTATTTTTGTATGATGCTCAGTGCTAAATTTTCAGTGAAATCGTCGGGATCCTTCGGCACGTGTATATATATATATATATATGTATATACTTTCAATCCGCGTAAATATGATGCATTTGGCTAATCTGTCTATGCTATCAAAGTTCTAAGCACCTTAGGTAACTGAACTTATTTCGAGAACTGTTAACTCAGAAATTATTGAGTATTTATGTCCAGAAAAGCGTTTGAAGCTAATTTACTTCCGAAAGGATTAGTGTAAGCTCGCTTCGATAGCCAATGACTGATTCTCCAGCTATTCAAATTGATTGATTTCGTCTTATGATAAAATATTAATGAAATGTAACAGTTTCGTGAAATTATCAAATTTTATTAACTTTACAGTTACCAATCTCTTCTAAGATCACTGAAAATTATGCATAATAAATATACAAAGGAAATTTGTATGCTTGAATGACTATTCATATAAGTTTTCGTATTCAGAAAATAAATCAGAATGAAAAAGGTTAGATTAAAAAGTAAAGAATCTATAAAACTACATCTTTCATAGAAGTATATATATGCTCTCAATTGTATTCTATACTCGCCTCGGGATCTGCAAGTGGAACTCATTTAAATCTCACTTTCTCCGCGAAATATACAAAAATAGGACGTTTACTCAAGCACCTCGGTGTATCGGTCCGCTGGAAAAAATCGGAACAGCCGATGACGTGAATTGCACTCGGCTCCGTCTGTTTTCCTATCGAAAGCAATTAAGCTCTCCTAATCAACTTCGCTTTATTTGGTCGTATCAATAGCCCTCAGAGACTCCGCTCGATCATTAATGCACTCTTTTTTCACCCTTCCGGGTAATAAATTCCCTCCACGTTGCCCATTGACTATTGATGGCGCCCTTTTGGTCTCCTCTTAGCGCCCGGCTGCTGAGGAATGGTTAAAAACGTACTCCCCTCTTCGCGAGCCTCTATTCCTGGATATTTTCCTCCCGGCCCTCCTTTTTCTTCCTTTGCGCCATAGATAAGGAAGCCTCTTCCTCCTGAATTTAATTGCCTTTAGCAGCGACCCTAAAGGTCCCAGTTTCTATCTCCTACGAGCGTTTCAATTGCCGAATAAATCCCGAAAGGTTTCCCGCTGCGGATGACGATAGTTTAAAGAATGGCCGCGTCCTAAAAGCGGCGCTCTTGAGGTTAAAATTCGTAATAATGCAGCGTAAATAAAATAGTATTGTTGCTTTAGTACTGGTTGTTCATAGAGGAGACATAAGTTTGCGTATATGGTAGTAGATGCTGGATGAGGTTGCCTCTTGCAAAAATTCTGGTTTATTTCTGATAGGGAATGGTATCCCTTTCTTCATATTTGCGATTCAAAGTTATTTTACTATTTATGGTTTTCTGTCGAAAGGAAATTTCATTAAAATATTCTCTATCAACTGTTATTTTATCTTGTTCATGAAAGCGGTATTTTACTAACTATTTCGAAAATAGAAATACGTTGAGAGTAAATATTCAATAATTTCTTCTAAAATGGTTTTATTAACATCTGAAACTTCATTCGTTGCTTCGAGAGGTAGTGTATTTTGATGATATTCTAGTTGGATCCGATAGGTACATTTAGAACTTCTGCTAGCTTTATAGGCAATGTTTTTATCTGTAGCTTAAGCAGACGGTACTTCGACTTTGATATAAATATCATGAAAGAAATATTTACTTTTACTAGCTATTTGGGATATGTATCTTAAGATAATTTCTTAGAAATATTTGCGTTTAAATCTTCTTCATCAAAGAAGTATTTATTTATCAAAGTATTTTAACAATAGATGTTTATTTGTAGGAATTATGCAATTATTTATGGTTCAATGAATGCATTAAGCTCTGAACCTTAATAAGTTATTTTGAGCTATAATCATATCTTTTGGTGCTTTTCCAATTGGCACCGCTCGGTGCATAACGATCCTGAGCTACTTTTGTTGTCATTGTTTTAATCTGTTGCTAAACTAGATGGTGCATACAGACTTCGACGCTGAATGTTGTTAAAGAATTATTTACCTTTTTTAGCAATTTTCTGATATTTAGAATATCATTCTGATTGAATGTGGAATTTGCTTTTTATCAATTCCCTGAGATCATACCATATATTCTCTGTAAATATTTAAATCTTGATAAGCATGAAATGATTTTCAGATATTTATTTCAATCATCGTAATATTATGAAGAATCTTATTTAATTATTATTATTTATCAATCGTCCCACTTTATAATCAGCTTTGGATATCGTTTATCACATTCCATTATTCATTTTTAATGTAGTAATTTTCATCCTATGGGGGAAATATTCAGGTTAATGCGAGTGAATGACTGCCAGCCTTCAGTTTTAATCAGAAAATTGATTAGACTAATGGACTTTGGCGTTTTTATTGACCAGCCTGTCCAAATGATTCCTTTGATGTTTTGATGCTCACTTTTTCATTCTCTGAAAGCGCGCATCTCGCATCCGATCTGGTTCGCCCACTACCATGAATACGCTGCATTGTGCTAGAAATGCCTTGCTGATTTCATAATATTTATTTGTATACTTTAGATGTAATGCATACAATTTCCTGTTCCATTTTAATATTTCAACAGATCATTTTTCGTTGAGTATCCTCATTATCCTTAATTTAATTATATTTTTCGAATCTTCAAATCGAAGGGACGTCGAAATAATAAACGCTTGTCATCAAACAGATGTAAATGTCCGTTTTACTCAATTTCAGTAACTATATGCAACTACTGATTCATCTTTAAAAATTGCTTATATTCTTTAAATGCTCTCAAAGAATGTAACATTATATCTTTTATCCATTCAAAAGTATTTTGAACGAGTTACTTAAAATTTTGGGCACATTATTTAAGTTTAATTCACGATTGTTGTATTATTTTATTTATTGCAGTTTCATAATATTAATTATTATTATAATTAATAATTATAATACATTTATATAATTTGGATTGGCTTCAATTGTCTTAGGTTTAAATGTTAATTACCACGAAAATTCGATATACCGGTTGGTGTTAATTTTTCATATGTTTAGACATGATTCTTAAGTTTTATGTATCTATAAATGAACGAACTGCTATATGAGGGCTATAGAGATGAAATTGAATATTGATTATGCTAGGTACTTCCCGTGTAGTTTACAAGACAGCTGCATCATTCGATTCCAGCTTCTCGTAGATAATATGCATAAGCTGCTGACTGTTGTATAATATCATCTAAAAATCCCGTTTTCGCTTGCTTACCCACATTAGGTTTTATTAAATTGAGATGTTCCAAACTTAATAAAAAATTGTAATTTGGGAATAAAATAAAACATTTCTATTATCATTTTCCTTTCAACGTCCAAACAATGATATGCTGATCAAATATACAACTTATTGTTATTGACGTTTTTGTCTCTAACTTCGGAAAGAGGCTGTTCTGACTCTAATCGCCCCGTTTTTTTACCGAAATTCTTCGCATTCCGTTCTTTAATTGACCATCCTACAATTATACAGCGTTCGCCAATCGACGTTTTTCATTACTTTCACTACCCTTAGAAGCGTAAATAATTTCCTTCCGTCCTTCATTATTTCCAGATGAAAGGATTCGAAAGCAAAGCTCAATTTAAAGTTCCTCCTATTGTATTACGCCTTCTTATTCTTTTCCTCGTTCTGAATTCCCTTTTGTTACTTTTGTTTCTTGTTACCTTCTGGATGAGAATTTAACAATAGGCTTATTTTCTTCTGGTAATTACAAATTAGCTATATCATTTTAGGGCTTATGTTTCATTGAATCATATTACTGTTACTTCGTATTACAGTGGGAAACTATTGAACAATACATTAATTTAAGGAATGAGTCACAAAATACTCCAAACACCATCAAAAATGAGTCTCATTTTTGAGTATTTTGTGACTCTTTCTTCATTCACAGCCATCAGCGAAAACTTAAGGATAAATACATTAATTTGAAAGACGATAATTATCTTCCATCATTTTTATTCATCATTACGATAATTGTAAATTCGGAAAATATTGAATAAATCAATTGATTCCATTTAAAATCTTTTTCCAAGAACATCATCTCCATATTAATGTTTAATTTTCTGTTTTTATCCAACTTGATATTATGAATTATTTATGTACAATTTAAGAGGGAATAAAGGTCATTAATTTCTCCACATTTTTTTAAAAGACAGAAGCAATCAATCGATGAGAAATTTCGTTTTAATCGCACTGGATTTGTAACTTTTGGAATCGAATTAAATCGTGTAGTATTTGCGTGATAAAAAGTATTTACGAGGTTTAGACCAACTTAAGAAAATAAACCTGCGTTATTTATTCAAAATTACTGTATTATTTTTGATTTCGCATTTTGATGCAATTTATTGAATAGCAGAATTGGATACTGAGAACGTTAAGTATTCGTTGGGTACTGGCAAATTTTCACTCGCTAGATCACTGCTGTTCGAATATATTTAATGTTTTAATTGGTATTGGCTACTCTGCTTGAAATTGTTGACCCTGACTAGTTCATTCCTACCATTATTACTCATATGAAAATGAATTTATTTCAAGGATGAAAGCATTTCTGTTCTCAATAAGTACAAATAAAATGTATAAAATATGAGCTAAACAAATCGCCTATCAATACTACAATGTATGCCTCATATCTTTGAAATACCTTATTACTATAGGAAACATTGGAGACCTATCCACCGTGTTTTTAAGGCGTGTTATCACACGCTCTAATTTATTCTTCCCAAAGAGTATTCGTGTGGGCGCGACCTTAACACCAAAAAGCCTGACTAAGCGGATTCGGAAGAAAACACATGTCGACTCGTGTGAAGGAGCGTCGCGTGAAAATCTTCACGCCATTTCCCGCACATTGTCTCGAGTTCCGCGGAAGATTAGGCGGTTACCTCAAGGTCGTTGCCTTGCGCGCACTATTGGAAACACATGGCGAATACCCCGTTTAGATGCTGGCCACACTTCAAGGCCCAGTGATTCATATCTCGTCGTCACGAAGTTACCGCTAATTGGCGATTCCAAATGGGAAACGATCCTTCATCTCCAACGGCCTTGAGCCATCGACGATCTTCTCCAGCAGTTGCGTCACAGTGCGGAAGGTTGGCCCTTCCTTGTTTGGGTCTGGCGTTATGAAGAGATTTATTCAATGGATCCGTGTCGTCATTATGACCTCACTTGAATTTGGACCTCAAAGGACCTTGATCTTGAATGAATCTACGTAAATTTTCATAGTATATTTTTGGAAGTTCGCTCTTACATGCATGGCGAAGAATTTACATGCGTACAAGGAAAATATTACGAATCATTTCTTACGATATTTTTGTATCATTAATCTCATCTTCGATATCATGCTTATTTTTGAATTTTTAAAGTTGAGCTCGTTTTTAGCTATTTATTCTATGAAAGATAATATCGATGCGTGAATTAAACTCATGTAGCTATTAGTTTATTTACTTTCAATTTAATATCACAATATTATTGTGAATGAAGAATGAAGAAGATCTTACAAATTTCCAAAATGAATTTTCTGTTGGAAATCACTAAGCTCTTCTACGTCTTTACTATACCGTTCTATAAAATCAGGCCTACTATGATAGTACTGCGAATAATCATACTGACTAAGAATGGTTTATTTACTACTTATTTATCGGTTTATGAATTACTTTTAGTTATTAATACTAAGTATCGATTATTTACTCCTCCTTCATCAGTTTATTTACATGTTTACATAGCGGAATTTCGAAAAATGATAAATTCACTTGGCTGAAATATCAGCAGCTTGAAAGGCAATATAATTGATTAGAAGGATATTTAAGGATTTCTTTAGAATAAATTATCTCCAGTGGAGTTAGTACTCTCATTATAATGTATATCCTATCGTGATAAAGAAATAACGATGAATTATAACTTATGACCGTGTGTAGAACATTACCAAACGCACCATATTTGGACAGTCATTATTTAGAACCTTTAATTACTTTCTAAAAATTAGGAATCGATACCTATCCTTCTTCCCATCTAAAATTAAGACTCATTATCATCATTCGGAAGAAGTTTAAGGGCGGTCCTGACTTCAATCGAAAGTTAATTTGAATTTAACCCTTGAAAGCGGTTGACTCGAATTTGATTGATTCAACCACGCCACATTATCCTTTGTTATCTCGGGGTTTAATCTCTGGGCGGAGCTGCTGCCTCGTTCCGTCCATGTTAGTGCCCCTTCTTTGCTTTGAGAATTAATTAATTATTTAATTAATCAGAAGTAAAAGTTGCGACTTACAGCGCTTAGGCGAAAGCTCCCACCTTAGCGGAGGGATTTTGATGAAAACATTCAGAGGCGAAGATATGCCTTCTGTTACCTTACGAAGTGTGCCTCTTGTTTGCGGAAGATAAGTAAATACCTGCTAAGGTTCCTGTTGACGAAATTTCGTTAAAAATGAGGGAACTTGGGAAACTCTTAAACTTAAACTAAGTAATCTGTCATTAGATTTAGTTTGGTAAGATTTTCTTTCCGTAAAATTCCATTAAATATCTACCAACAGTATTTCGGCTTGATGATGTACTATTGACATAAATTGAATATAAATTATCCAAATATATTGTTATTGATTCATTCTAGGATAAAGAAGAAGAAATGTTTTATTGTTATTGGACTTTTTCGTCCACTAAGAACATACAGAAAAAATGCAAAGTTATGATAGCTCATAAATAACATTATGAATTAATTTGAAAAAGCGGATACATTTTTAATGCAAGAAAATAATTAACACCTCATGTAAATTCATGACGTGAATGTTTCATATTATACCCTTTCCAAAACAAAGAGGATGAAAAAATCTTTTTTTTAACAAACAATGAAATGAAATCTTTAATGTGATTGGGAATTCCATAACCTTGCCCCAGCAACGCAAAAAGAGTTTTGATATGTGGTAGGTGTTTGTTCAGGGGTGATAAAATAATCAACAGCCATTCTGGTCGTTACGTTTGTCTTTTCCTAAAGGCAAAAAATTGCATCAAATTCTCAGGTTGTTGATATTTAAAAAGACAATACAAATACTGCTCAAGCATATATTTTCTATTCTAGTGAAACCTTTGCAGGAGATAAAGTTCTGGTTCTGTTGAAATAGTGAATAATTACTAAGAAGAAGTACGTAAGAGTTATCCAAATAAATGCATAATTTATGTAAGTGCAAAAGTTATAACAATTTTGTTGAGGGAGGATTTTAGCGCCTTTTGTCATTGCCGCCCATCATTAGAAGTAACATCTTTACCTCAATTTCGATTTATACAAACCTTAGACCTCACAATTGTAAAACCAATACTCTAAACCTCTTAGCCAGAAAATGTAAGAAAAACTCCTTCTCCAAAGTATTAATTTTGGTTAGTTTTTCATTCAACGTTCCGCGGAGTTAATAGCTAAAGGTTTTGAACGGCAAATTTTGGTATTTATCTCTAGCATCCTTATCCTCACGATCGGTCTTTCATTTCGCGGATTTCGTACGTTACCGCCTTTTAGAGCTGGATGAAACACTCCCCCACCAAGTCCTAGCAACTCCTGTAAGGGTACGCCTCTTACCTCTTCCAGCGATCCAGCTGAAATAGTTCGTGTGACTAACGCAGAGCGGTTGCTGGCGCTGTTCCCTGGGGGCACCACACCTCTCTCTCCTTTCTCTCGGAATAGTAGTGAAGATGCTGTTTTCTTCTCATCCTTCGCATTATAAAAATAGATCCTCCACTTTGGCTTTCCCCAACGAAAACCTTTCGCTTCCTCCGACCACGCTCCTCACTGTCGTAACTTCCACTATTTCGCCTTATCGAAAGATTTGCGGTAAATGTAAAAAAATCACGTTTAAATTCAGGCGGAAAACTGATATTTTTAGGGTCGATTAGCAGTTAAATTAACACCCAGTTTTTTTAATTATGACGATGAAGGATGGTTTCTGTTTTGGCAGCTGTGGAAGCGCGAAATACTTTTGGAAAACATGATTCACGCTGTCCCTGGAATTCTTTTTTGAATACATGGTTGACCCGTATGAGGTGACAAAGTTTTGAATGACTCTCACTATTAAATATTGTAATTCTTTAAAGTATAGAATGTGTTCAGTTTTTATTGCCACCTTCCCCCACTGATTTATAAGATTATTGGAATAGAATCTACCATTGCATTGTCTAACTTAATTTATAATTCTATCTTTGAATTCATGTACCTCCCGATGTGCATGGCTTGGTAGGAAACAGTTATTATATAAATTACAACACTTGTACAACATATCACTCTAGTGTCTATAAGCTCACCTTCTAAGCCCCTCTATTCTGAAACATTTTTTTTCTAGCTTCTAGTTTTCCGTACTTTATAATGGATTCCAATCGCAATTGATTCAATTAATTACGGTTTTTGGAAGCTAAATATTGAATTAATTCTAGACTAACTTTGCAAATCTTGTCCCCAACACCAATTTATTTCTCCCGGTGCAATTTTAGAGGTTGGAAAATTTCTCATCGTGTATTGAGAAATCAGATTGTGAATAATATATTGAACCCTCATTAGCAATCTTTAGAGATTACATAAATATGTTTTAAGGTCATCGATTTAAGTTCTAACTCTGTTAAATCTACTTACTCAACCGATAATTCAAAGCAGATAATGTGATAATTAAATTCGCTAACGGTAATACTTCCGTTATAAAATTCACAACTCTTGCAATATTTTTCGTTTACTCAAGCGTTCCAACCCGGAAATAATAGATCCTTGGGATAAAATGCGAAATTACAAAACGTTTCAACCACTCTTCTTAAGAGTAATTCAACCATGGAGTTATTTGTTTTCCTCCTAGCATTAATTACGCTCATAGGCAAGGATGAATTCCATCGCAACTTTAAAAAAATTTAGATTTCATCTTTTTTATGATTGACGCTTTGATTCATATTACTTTGTCTTGTTATAATTGGATTTAATGGAAAACCTACTATGGATGCTCAAACCATCGCCAGTTTAATTTCTCCAATATATCCTCATGGTATTCATATTATAGCATTCTTATTGTCGTAATCATATTGTAGAATCTTCGGCTGGATCAGACAAAGGTTAAGTTCTTCCAAGAGCGAAATTTTCAAGAAAAGTTTGTGAAAATATTGTTTCATCTATTATTTTTAAGATTTCCCTAAATCCATCAACTGAATTGACCGACTGATTCATAACATTTGAATGCTCCTAATGAGTCCTTGTTCATCTAGAAGTGAATCCCGAGGATGTCTGCGTGTCTTTGACGTCTTGGACTGCCGAGTTCTTTTAAATGTACAAAGACGACCGCAGTACGTCTAGCACTTCTTGTCCCTCTTTAAAAGCGAAACTCAATAGCATTAGCGCACAACTGTTTCCTTTTCACCCACCCTTTCCTTTGTTCCTCCCCTTTGCTCCTCCCACGCATTCCTCCCTTAACGTACGTGCTCCTTCCTCCATTCCTTTTCAGAATTCTCCCACGCACAATCTTTTTAAGTCAACATCGTCCCTCTCTTTCGGTCATGTAACCGTATTTCGACAGCTTGGACTAATCCACTTCCGAAACACGTGCTTAAATTCAATGTACAGCGGCGAGTTAAACGCCCTCGGCTGATCGTTGTTTCGATGTATCGATCTTAGGTCGAGATATATATCGATACGGCGGTTGAACGTGAGACGCTCAATGTTATGTCAATATGTGTCACAGGTGATGTAACGAAATTCTATTTATCGATATCGGAAATCGAAGTTCGATATATCGAAATGCCATTTTCTGATATAATATATTCTTCTAGATTTTAAATAATTATGATAATCACGCTTCTACCTTCACCATATATGAATATGTTTTAATGCGACTATAGTTTTGCCCATTTGTGTCATCAGCAGAGTCGAAGCCATAGTCGTACAATAACACATATTCTGTGCTAAAGATAGAAGCCTTATTTTCATTATTCCTTATAATAGAGCACAACGTTTAGACTAAATTATTGGACCCTTTTTCTAATAGTTGTCATATAATTATGTGTAGGAAATTCAACACCTCGAAATATAAAATCGAAGTTCGATTTATCGAAATGACTCTTATTCCATTAACCCAGTAATACTCGATTATTCGACCTATACAATCAAAGTTCGACATATCGATGTATTTCACCTGTTTCATATAAGTTCACAGGTTCCGTTGTTAATTTCACTTGTTTGGTAGGAATATATTTTTCTTCCTGATTAATGGCTAGCTCCCAAATTCAATTACCCATCAATCTCCATGTATCTATAGCTTGTTTTCCCTGCTATGGTTGCGTTGGGCGACGCACGGCTAACTAATGTCTTCTCGTTATGTCATGTTTTCTCTCCCTGAGGTTACGTCGAGGAGATGTTTTTGTGCTGAAACCCTTCCGAGATCTCCATTACAGCTCCAATTTCTTCCGCTCCATGTTGTCCAGGAATCTGTCCACGTTTTACGTAAGGGGGAGGGATTATAACCATTCCATCTTGTTTAATAGCTCAGCCTCGAGCTGACGTACGGTAACGCGTGCGGCGAAGGAATGATTTTCTTGCCCTCTTTTCGAGGAGTCGTGATTTTGTCATGGTCGGAGATAACTCCTTGACACGGTAACTACTTTCGGGCTGATGGAGAAGTGAAAGTTGTTGTGATGACGTGATTTTGTTTTGACCGGTGAAGATTTAATTTACGATTTATGGAATTCTTTTCCATTTCTTTCAATCCTCAAGTTCAAAACTGGAACGTACCTGTGTATACTGAAAAAAGATAATCATCTCCATAGACTCGACATTATCCTATATACAGAGGGCATCTTCAAATATTTCACACATAATAAATCGTAATTTAAAATTCAAATACCGCTCGGTATGTTTATATAAATATTTCTTAAAGAATTATGCCAAAATATTCCTTCGTATGATTTATAATTTCAACCCAAAATATTCCATCTACTAATAGTTAATTAAACGTTAGAATAATGAAAGTGGAAAATTTTAACCGTATACACCAAGAGAAATGTTTATTTTCATAGTCGCTTCTGTATAAAAAAAACAAGGAAAAAAAGTGCTTCGTCTTCCCAGGTCTTGCTTTAGAAGGTACTACGGCCTTACAATCTTGAGTTTACATACTTCTTATGTATTTCTCTATAATTTTGCTTCTCATTATAGGCAATTTTCTTCGTGGCAGCTTATAACCATTTTAAAAATAATTGGAAATACAATTTAACTTAGCACAGGAAAGCGTGCGACTTAACAATATCTATTGTCAGGTAAGAATGTAATTTCATAAATGTTATTAGTTATCCATATTTAATATCAGGACAGCATTATATTTTCATTTTCTCCAAAGTAAGTTCGATCGGTTTTCCGTACACATTCGTTAGAAAAGCTTTCGGAGGTTTGACTCTGCTTAGTAAATATTGCAACAAATGCTATAGAGAAAGAAGAAGTTCTTTCCCGGTGAATATAATGTAGAAAGAGTTATTGGGTTTCCAACCGGGTTGCCTCTTGCTAAAAGGTCGACGTTTCGGCCCGTACTCTGCGCCCATCTTCAGGATACTGCTGCAGCATCATGAAGATGGGCGCAGAGTACGCGCCCGAAACGTCGACCCTTTGGCAAATACTATAGAGTTTACTGAATAGCAACCCAAAAGCAATGAATGTTTTTCCATACGATATGCATTGTCATATTTTTTTCACTTTTCTTTCTAAATTCTCAGTAGAATGTATTTTGTCCTGAGTATTGTATTCGCTCAGTTTTTTCACGCCATGATTGCAGTGAAAGTCACACCTTCGGTTGCGAAAGGCATGCGGAGTAAAACGTTGCACCTTAGTGTCCTCAAAGAAGCGAAATTTTTCTTCCGTCACAATGGTTTTCAAAGCCTTCTCTTTCTTTCTCTCCAGCATTTTCCCGTTTCTTTCCCGTTATCTGCCATCCATCGACCCGCCTTTTCATTTATTCCGTTTTCCAAGGGTACCTCTCGGCATTCATATATCCCAAGGAGAGATCCTCCTCACGTTCCCCTCGTCCGTCTCATCAAATTGTTTTCGAAGCAATGAATTCTTTAGCTCCGAAATTTATGGCGCCACTGAAACGGAAAAATAAACACGAACAATTTTTCGTGCGGGGGATGAAGGTTCCACTGCATTCCTCTTTTACCCAAGATATATTCTTCGGTTTTTATGGATTAATCCTGAGATTTTTCCGTTCGCCGGTTTACATCATACTTCGTGCCGTATAGCTTTAGTATCCTTTAAAGACAAATCAAGCTTTTCTTCTGCCCAGATGTTTGATTTCTTTAAGACGTGTGTAACGATGTCTCCAAGGGTGAATTATCGCCTATCGCACCTAAGTTAACGTAGAGCTCGGTTCTTCTCATCAACAACGTATTTGTTACTTTTGATTTTTTCCGTTCACAGTTATTCATGGAATGAATTATTAATCATATTATTTTGCTAATATGCAGAAATTTGTAATTTTTATTTATTCAATCATATTTAATCATCCCACGTCCGGATATCTACCTTGTTGCTATTTTTAAGAGTTCAATATATCGTAGTATATCTTTCGTGAAATATCCTGTCAACTTTTTCATTTTGTTATTTTTCACTCTTTTTTAATATATCATTCATTTATAATCACTATAAGTATTTATTTATGTCTTATCTTTCCGTCTTGATACATATCTACCTTGCTGGTAATGTATTACTGTTTAATTTGCCGTAGCTTATCTCAGATTATCATATCTTGTTATTTTTATTATTATTATTATTTTATAAACTACATGTAGGCTGTAAGCCAAGTGGCAGTTATTCTACATAATCATATACAATATACTAAATACATACATATACATATGACATATAAATTGTTATTTCTGGATTTTTCGGAGTTCATGACAGTTCATGCCTTCTCGGCTACCGTATATTCTTGTATCTATTAGTTTCCTTTGCTCATTCTTCTTTTTCATATTCGAGGAATAAGAAAAATTGACCAATCTAGCCTAAAATATTTCAGAATATCTTGTTTCCTTTTTCAAATGTTGCTCTAACTTGCCAATCCTCAGTTCAATAATTACTTACAACTTAGAATTTGGCAAGTACGAGACTAAAATCACCTAAAATATCTATACACATGTATTATCTATATATTATTACCTGTATACTTTTATATTATATTTGTTATCCTAAACTTTATCAAGAGCTATACCTTTATCGCTACCGAGCATCATTATGAGTTTATATATACACCCCTCCTCATAAACCGTTATACTCTATATCAACTCTCTCTTGCTCTTCATAAATTCAATTTTCTTCTATCTCATCGCACTATTTTAATCTCCTTCATCTCCGGGATGCAGCGTTCCTTAGACTCCGCTTTGTCTCTTGTCACTCCGTCGCTCTCAAATTGTTTGTCGTCCCTTTCTCTCCCCAATCACTCTTGCATCCTTGGCATCAGACGAACCCCAGACGAGATCACTCCCGTCTCGATTATTAACGATAAAGTTTGACTTGCTTTGTTTGTTGTACATTCCCACGTCACGTAAGTTGATGCAAAGGGGTTGCGGGTTTCCGTTGCGATGGATTCGTATTTAGAGTTGCCGCTGAAGAATGAGGTTAGACCAGATTAGTAGGGTTCGATTTATGTTCCTTAAGAGAACACAGAAAGTAGGGAATTGCCTACTAGCTATGGGTTACTTTTCCATGGAAGCTTTGCACGAATTTGGTTAGTCTTTTCTTCAACTATGTAAACTTTAAAAAGAAATAAAGTTCCATGAAAAACAAAGGTTTCTTTTAGTATCTATGCTACAATCGCTTCAGGGAAGATTTATTTTCTCTGATTCGCTCGGTTTTATTAGTGCTGGTATTTTTGAAAATTTATTTCATTGATTTACATTTTACTATTCCTTAGGGTAGAATGTGAAACATTTTTTAACAAATCAAGAAGTACACTTTCACAAGTGGAAAAATACCAAGTAATAATAATAATAAATCGTCTTTATTTGGGCGAGATTGAGACTTAAAAGTCTCTTCTTCCATCCAACCCATCGTCATTAATTATAAAATAAGAAGTAGAAATATATAGAAGAATTTTGGATGTTAAAAACCTAAGAGATTATTTGGAAAATAAAATCCACTTCAGGAAAACACCCACAAGGAAGGGGGGTGTGAAAAACCTGCGCAAACTTACCAATAGTAATAGCTAAAAGATAAGAAAAGAGAAAAACATTAAAAAAAAATAAATACACTACCAATAAGTACTTACATGCAATACATAAATAAGAATCAGTTCACATTTAAAAAAGAGATAGCAATATAAAGTTAGAACGAACATGAAAATGTTTACAGGACCTGGACTCAAACACGCATCTCTCAATAGCTTGTCAGTTCCTCTATCATATTAAAGTAACAATAAAATTTAGGCTCTTTAGGAGACTTGGTAAGAAGCTTTTTTCATACCTATTCCTCCTTAGGATTTTTACTATCCAGTCTGTGCTGCATCTTTACATTTCGAGTACATACGTATATCCCGAATAGACACAAAGGTTTTAGGCTCATTCATGCCTCTTTACTGCATTCTAAGTTGAAGAGCTGAGGGAGAGAATCCACTTGAGCCACTTGAAACTATTTTTTATGCATCCGTCATGGAAATATAAGAGAGAGAAAAAAACAAGAGAAGCATTCATGGAAGAAATCTGAGTCGTCTAGTAATTTCGTGAAAATTCTGAAGTACTACAAGCTAAGAAGGAGTTTTTCCAGAACAGACTTCATGAAATAAGTCACAAATATGTCAAGACATTTCAGAATGTAAACAATATCGGACTTAACCATAGGTTGTGAAAGGAGCTTTTTGTTAATTTTTTATATCAGACGCAGATGGAGTTAGTTTCAGAATAGGCGTCCTAAATTACTGTAGTGTATAAGTATTGGTAACGACTGTATGACGAGCCTGGGGCATTCAAATCACATTGCAGCTTGAAATAAACACAAACCTCCTTGTGAAATGAAACATTAACTGTAATATTAAGTTCTTCATGTTTTCATACTTGTTAATCACGCAATCCGTTGAAACTCCGCATTATAAGTCCGCTCTATCATAGTTTTGAAGTTTTGTTTTGAGATAAAGAAGTTATTTATCGTCCACTGTCGTGGTAGAGTTCTATTATCTCAAAGTTTACCGCTAGAATCTTCGGTTAGGTCAGGAAAAGGTTACATTCTCTCAAGAGGACATTTTATGAATGAGTTTCCTTATACTTATCTTTAAATCGAGCTATTTTCTTTTAGTGGCAATAATCTAAAGAAAATTCTATCTTTAATTGGAGAAATTAATTGGAATTTCAGAGATTGATTAATTACGTAAAATGTTATACAATCCATATTCTTGAATAAGTTGTACAGTTGTAAAGGATAAAAATTTTGATTGACGAAAGGATAATGCAGTTGAAGGAATGAGTGGGTCAGATGTTGAGTGATGGTCGATTGATAAAGAAAGTTTTTGAAGGTTAGATGAGGGAGAAAAGATTGATGGAGAGCAGAGACAAGACCTGTTGGAGAGTATTCTGAGGGAGGTTGGTTATCAAGACGTAAAAAAGTCTCAAAGTAGGGCAGATGGACCTACAGAGTTGTATTCTCCGTCCTCTGCCATGAAGGCCCTATTTAAAATGCATTAACGTGTGTGTATCTTGCGGGAGAAGAACAAGTGATGTTGCTACAACTGCGTATAAATATAAAGCTGATCTAAATTGGTTAAAGATTTTAATATCTGGTGGAAGTGAAGCCAGACATAACAGCGTGATTAATTTTAGGTTAATTACTGAAGGATTTTTAAAAATCTGACTAACTTCATATTTTTACGAGAACGTCGCAACACGGCGCAAAATCTCTCGTAAAATATACATATACCAAAGCATTTGAAATGGTGACTCCATGTCTGTGAAAGAATATAGCAGATTCGTGTGGTACATTTTGAATTTCCTTGTAGTGATGGCTTACACCTTCAATAATATCTATGGAAATATTTTTTATCAAGTCTACGTGAATTATCCTGGAAATTTAGAATTTTCGAAGTCCATCTTACACAGCTTTCCTTATGATTTCATATTGATGAGAATCAAATAATCAATGTAAATTATTCTAGAAGTATAGAATTTTCAAGCTCGTTCTGTTCGTATGGTTTAAAGTTGAGATTCAAATGAACTACGTGAATTATCCTGGAAACGTTGGATTTTTGAGGTCCATCTTCCTCATTGCATTTTTATGATTTCATTTCTAAGGAATTAAAAAAATCTACATGAATTATCCTAGAAACGTCGACTATTTCGAAGCTCAGCTACCGCATTTTTCCTTATTATTTCATGCTGATGAGAATCAAATAAAGGACACATCCGGTCGCATCAATTTTCAATTTCTCCCGAGCTTTCGACCATCAGACCTCTCTCCTCCGAATCATCCGTCATTAGAAACTTGCTTTCCATGCAGACCTTTTACTCCCCGAAGCAAGGAATCGATTTGTCTCCACCCGCGGGCTCGTCTCCCATTCAGTCCCCGGCGCAAAAAATAAGTAATTTTGATTTACGAGGGCTTTTAGTGCTTTTGAGAGAAGCCCGAGATAATTTATGCCTCATCAGTCTCCGCCATTACTCTCACGAGATCGCGTGCCCGCTTGTATTTTTCCCTTCTCTTGGCGTACGTTCTTCTCCTTTCGAAATTACTCTAATTAATAGCGATGGGAAGGTGCCACGACAGCGGGACGCAAATTTCAGGTTACTATCTCTCTTTCCCACCGACGATTTCACGGTTACGATTCTTGAGATGTCGCAATAAAATGTGGGTCGATGACCATTCGGATTCTCTTTGATGTCTTCATTATTCAAACGAGATGACTTTGGCACGTGAAAAATTGGGGAAAGTGTATCTTTCGGTTGTTCTTCTGGTTTGTGAAGTTAAGATATCTTTCAAGGGGGAAAGATGGGGAGGAATATGTTTTAGTTGGCGCTCACTCTGAAAATACGTTAAGTTCAACTTCAAACTTTCTGTGCTCAACTGTAAGAACTGAATTAAGGGTCGCTAAACTTTTCATTGGCCGTTGTTTGGAGTTTTAAAATTATTTAACGTTGAGTTTCAGTGATATGCTGGCTAACGGATTACTCCGCTAAGGAATTGGAACTTTTGGTGAATAGTTTTTTAAACTCAACTGACGGAAGTATTAGCGGATACTCCAGTACTCAAGTATCATGCAAAATGGTAATTAATATTCGTTAGTGTTTAATGGTACAAATATTCCTTAGTCACCGTATTGAAACCGTCTTTCTAGTAAAAGTGTGGCTGTATATTAATGACGATTTCACGCATTAGGATTCGTTATTTTATAGGATATTGAGTTTCGGAGAAAGAAGATTTCGGAAAACGAATGTGATAGTTTCTAATGACATGAGCCCAAGGTTATTCATATCTTCGTCCCTTCCACCAAAAGCTTTGAAGAGAGGATGAAGTGACTATGTAAGATGAGCAGTAATTTGCCAAACATAGGTGATTATTGATCAAACATTCTTCATTTTCCGATTTTTTTAATTTTTAGTCATTCTCAACCTTAATGTATTTAATCGTTTTGTTATTCTTGTAATATTCGTATGTGTTTTATTTTTTTTAATGCTATAATTCTTGTATTTATGTTTAGTGTAAATTGTGAAGATATTTTATTTGATTTGATTGCTTGTAGTGAATGTGTATTGTCTCTTTTGCATAATTTGTATCTATTCTCTACTTGTCTTTCATAATTCTTTTATTCTCCTTCTTCACAAAATACAGTTTTATACCTGTAGGTTTCGCAGGTTTTTCACACTCCCCTTCTAGTGAGTGTTTTCCTGCAGTGGAAATTTTTCCAGAGCCCTCAGCTTAAGTTTTTTAAAAATCCACATACTAGTTTTCTTCGTGTACTTTTGCAAACTATCTCTTTCTTTCTGTTTCGCATATGACGATGGGTTAGGTGTAAGAAGAGACTTTCTAGTCTCAATCTCGCCCGAATAAAGGTCTATTATTATTATTATTATTATTATTATTATTATTATTTACGACAATTAGACAGTGGTTGAGTCCATACTTGTCCATATAATCCCTCTTGAAATTCAGAATTAATTATTTTAATTTATTTATTATTTTATATTACGTTGCAATGTAGTCGTTTGACCAGGTTGAAATAGTCGATAATCGTACCAGTCTAAGTTTATCTTTATAATACCCATTTACTCATATAATAATTCTGAATATGTAGATGTAAAACCGAGGTTATTATACCCATGACTCAACTGCATGTTTCCTCATGACTGCCCCAATGAACTGATATTATCTGCCATAACATTAGCCCTAACTTTATCCAGGTGGTAAATACGGAAACATTGATCCCCGTACGCCTTTGTTTACCACCTGAACTTTTGCGCATGCTTCCATCCTTTAAATAGGATTGGTAATCCCACGTGGTCGTATCAGCCCAAGGATGGAGTGCATCTAAGCTCCTTAAGGCATTAAGCCTATATGTGCAGGCATTTTTGTATACGCTAATATTCTACCCTCTGACATTTTGACGAAACTTTCCTACTTCTCGAAAATGTCATTCACCTCAGTTTTAGAATTTTTCTACATGAAAAATGTTTTCCGTCGTTAATCTCCTTGTAGAACTGCAACGTTGCACATTTTTTGGTTCCCGTACTCTTGACTCAGTTTCCTCGAACTTATTACATTATGATATTATTATCCCATTAATACGTCCTCGCACAGTGCAGAAGCGCTTCGGAAACGGGCACCTAACGCTAAGCGCATTAACACCGTGTTTTAGTAAGTCCTCGCTAAAAACTAATTAGCGGATAAAATCAATTTATCCACGAATCAGCTCTGAGGATTAAGGTGTACCATCTGGAACAATTTAAATGTGGTGGCTAGAACTAAACTTTTCCAGATTGGTACATCTGATAGTAAACATATATTAAAGAGCTATTTTTTACCATTCGGGAAATTAAGCGTGTTGAAGAATCTTCATTTAAGCCGACTCATCGTTCGCGGAAAAATATTCTTCGTAGTCTGCCCTTAAAAGCTTTCAGAGATCCTTACACTTCGCTCAACAAGGATTCAAATATTAAAATGCCTCAACCTATTTCCAGTATTAATCAAAACTATATTTCAACTCAAGTAGTATCTTATCTGGAAAGTTTCTCATCTATTTACTTTAAAACATGCGAATATCTGTTTATTCTTAGGTATTCCGCAAAATTAGTTTGTTGAATTTAATTGGGAATTATTTTAAATGCGCCCAAAAATCATGAAAATCCTTTTCTTAATGTTATTGAGACTATGATAAATGTAGTACATATATCCTACGTAAGTATCTAAGTTTCCATGAAAATATTCGAGATAAATCAAATGGTTTTTAACCCTCATATGGATTTACAAATTTAGTTACGTCGTTGGATTTACGGCGCCGCAGAGGCGCTGCAGTATTTTTTGTCATTATCTTCCAAATTTGGCTCTTCTTAGCAATTTTTTTAATTGATAATGCTACTAACTTCTATATTCTTTATTTTTAACTGTGTTTTGTTCGATTGAACCCATTATTACAGAAGTTATGAATAAAAACCTTTAACACTGCATTATTTTCCGTTTAGTGTCAAATAATGACAGAGGCCATAGAAATATCACCCTTAGGCTAGCCATGAATTTCTAAAATCTATTATTATATTTAGATGAAGTTTTGTAAAAGAACATTGTAAAAAAGAAAAATTTATGATACTTGGATAATAGATGAAAGAAATTTGGCATAGCAAACTTGGCCCTATGTTAAACAATAATAAATGATTTAGAAAGCTTCATCGTTTAAATATTATGATTATAAATATAATATACTATTTCATGCGTAAAATAAGAATCATTAAATGAGTATTGACAGGCCAAAATAGCGACGAGAAAACTCGCGTAGCCGCAGCGGCGCCGTAAATCCAACGACGTAACTTTTTCCATTAGTGGCCTATAAAATGAAAACTATACGCACTATGCGGGCAAAATTAAAATTATCGACTAAGAATGCAGAAAAAATAGACTACTGAAAGTTTCAGCAAAATCCATGGGATTGGGCAGTATTTAAAGCATATTAAAAACCACGAGCGCCGCAAAGGCGCAGTGAATCCATATGAGGGTTAAAGAAAATTGGATAGTTTTGTCTCCATTTAATAAAGAAGATAAATTCTTTTAAACAAATGAAACTATATTGCAAGTATTTTGATCAGCGAATACTTTAATTGTTATGCAAAATTATACCATTATTTATTGCACACTGATTTCTTGAAAGTGGTTAAAATCCGATAAACTTAAAATGTTTTGTTTAATGATATAACCAAATTACTGAAAGCAGCATTAAAAAGTTAAGAGTTTTTAGTACAATATGAGAATAATCTATAAGATTTTTTTTCGTGCGTTTTTCATCTATGCATTGTAAAGCTGTAGAGTATTGATCATTTAGTATGCGATAAGAAGTTGTATGCAAGTAGTTGTAAACCTCATCCGGGTGAAGTAGAGTCAACCCGTTTATCTTATATTCCCTATCTCTCTTTGAAGATGACTCTTAGATTCCTTTAAGCCCCAGTTACATCCTTCTGTCGCATCACCCTCGTTCTACCTCCCCCTCACGGTGTACCTTCAGTGTCCTCCTTGGCCTATATTCACCGCTCATTTGACTTGTCACAATCTTTGGCAGCTGCTCCGAGTTGATTGACCAGGTGTTCGCGTGCTTCACTACCGCCTTAGAGTTAATCCTCATCTTTTAAATTGGAGAACTCGTGCGTTAAAGATTTTGAGACTCAAGATGTAGCATTCTGAACGTAACTTGGAGCATTAATGAATAGAATTATAAGTGTATCCGATTTTTTAGCCACTCATTCATTTTCCATTAATTTTATTTTAATCATGATTTTTAAAATTCAAGGGATATTATTCCAGCATGCCTTCTAAAACCTTGCATTAAAACAATTTCACTGAAATTATTTACCCGATTTCTGCTGAATTTTGTCCATAAAAAACACAAAAGGGGATTCAAAACATACTCGTAAACTATATATTTTTTATTTTGTATTATAAAATTTAGAAGAGCACAGATTTTTTATTTTCCTATAAATATTTACCGCTGAGTTATTTTGTTTACGGGTATAGATAAATGTATCATCTAATTATATTATTATTTTATATATTAATTATATTATTATTTATATATTAATTATATTATTATTTCATGCATGCATATTCAGGAAAAGGAAGCTGCTAAAAAAATAAACTTGATGAGGAAGTGAAATAAAAAATTAATGTTATTATTGGTAAATGTCCAATATTGGCTCTTTCAGTTGAGAGTGGACGCAAATATGATTGCAATTACGCATATGAATGCGTGATATTTACTTTTCTCTCCTTGGGGATACGTTATCTTCATTATTTATTTAATTAAGAGAATGCATAAAATAAATGGGAATAATTTCAGAAGAATATGAGTTTAAAATTGCTTGTGCGAGCTTTTGCCAACCCTAAATTGTATAGTAACGCAGGCAATGACTTTTAGTTTAGTTGGAATATAATTGAAAATAGTTGAACCTTATTTGAAAATAAATCTTCAATTTTAGCTGTGAGGAATAGATCTTAATCGCGGAATTTTCGGAATGGATGCGATTCTTTCCTGCCGGTGTAAATATTCCCAATTGGCGTCACGCTCATCTTATTTCGGGATCCCTCTAAAACGTTCTCCGCATTTCAGCGTAGTTCTGGAGGCGGAAAAGAGTGGGCATCTGGACGAATTGAGGTATTCTAGGAATGCTCCATCGTAACGAAACAGTCACGAAAGATATGCGGCTAGAATTTCTTTCTTTACTTGATTATCGAATTCATTTTATCTAAATCTATTCCAAAGATTCTCGGAATGTATTCGCAGAGTGTCTAAAAGGGCAAATTTCTCCAAAAATAGCTAGATAACGTGGGTTCTTTATTTGTTTAACTTTTTTCATAACTTCTGAAAATAGGCTCGCCTTTGGAGCCAAGGGAAAATGCGCGTACGCTGTAAGAATTACTCATTTGAGAATATATTTTCCCGGTATTTCTGTTTTAAGGGGTATTACTTCTTGTTTTGATACATAGAATATAATCCTTCGATGTCGGAAATATGAGATACTAAATTAATCGCCAATGTCAATGAATACTGTATTAATTTACACTAACATGGGCAGTTTTAAACTTTCTAAAAAATGTATTGAAAATGTGTTATTGTTAAAAAGAGAGTTCCATTAGCCCTATTTAGTCAAATACTGCCTTTATTCGCATTAGCGTCATGTTTCATCTAGTTCCCTGGGTAGTGTGGTGGTCAGTGTCTTCGAGCTCGACAGTGTTTGCGTTCATCGTTCGTGTTTTTGACCGTTACAATTATTATTTAAATGAATTTAATTAGGAATTTCTGTAAAAAATGTATGATATTAAGAAGTATTAATAAGATGGTAAGAAATTATAATAGTTATTGTAATCCTTAGGCTTAAGTATTTATCATATGTTTCTCAATGTTGGATCTTGAAGTTCATTAAATCACCATTACTTTATTATGCTGGAACAATCTTCTTTTAACAATTTCAGCTAATATGTTTACAATGTATCTTATCAGTGGCTCAAATTTCCATTTCCGTCGTTCTTTGTGCAAATACGTTTGCTAATTAAAAAAATGAGTGGTGTACGAGTGACTTTTTGTTTTGATTTATTTTGATAGGTCTCACTCAATTATTCGCAATCAGTAGTTAGAATTGCGATTGATTTTTTCACTATCTGAAAGAGAAATTTGAACAATTAGGTCTACTTTAAGTGAAATCAGTTAATCACACGTTAGTCTTTCAAATCTCAATTCCATCCTAAATTAGTTTCATATATTTTTCGTGGTCGCTATCTTTATCATTACCAGTAAATCATGTCAGAGATGTTCCAAGGCTTGAATTTGAATTAATACATTTGGCTTTCCGCGAGTGCTTTGAAAATAATCTTCCTTGGAATTGATGAGTGATGACGCGGAAGCCGATTGGTTTTCAGAGTTATGGAAGACGATAACCGCGTTTGCAACTGTTTGTGTTGTCGGAAGGATGCTTACAGAAGGTGAAGACGTTTTCCCGCGTCGGTAACCCTTGGAGATCTCCTATGGACTCCCCGAAAGCCTGTGGGGTAACAGTCGTGTAAACTTTCTATGAGGTATGGAGGGTATGTTTAGACCCGGAAGTACTGCCATCTGATAATCAGACGGATTCATCGGCTGAAGAGCCGACCCTCCCGCATACGTGAAGCTATCTCAGTGAGTTCAAGTAGATTCCCTTCATAGGTGGCGCAGAGATGCTATTAACCTCCACATTATTCCCAAGAAAGATTGTGCGAGGAATAAGTCAGTGAAAATTTTTTTATTTCAAATCATTTAATGTGGTCTGGATAAATTGTCTTTCATCGATAGGAGTTTATTTATTTATTATTTCCCTTTTTATTCAGTTGGAGGAGATTCAGAAGACAATTCTATTTCTCTCCGTGGAAATATTGTTCTTCAATAAATTTTATAGGTTACACTATTTCACGTTAATAACTGTGATATTTGTGCTTCAATTTTATTTTTAATACCGCATGTTACGTGTTCTTCAGCCATAGGGTCGTGCTTTTATTTCTTGCTGTATATTATCATTTTCAAATACATTATCCGTATTCTTTGTACATATTATCGTATCCCGCTTGCATTAATGTATCCATTGTAATGACTACATTAATTGCTTTCTTTGACAGAGAAATGCTACGGTGCTGTAAAAACCATTTAAATATAATTAATAGTTTAATATTCACAGTCTCAGGCGTCGTTTTGTGGAAATACATCTCGTAGAAATGAGGAAAGGTTTGTACTTTTTCCACAGGTTTTTTTTTTAAAGTAAACCTGTGGAAAAAGTACAAGCCTTTCCTCATTTCTAATAGTTTAATAGTTCGGTATTAAACTTGATCACGATTTATCAGGCTTCATTGTAACCATAATAGTATCACGTAATTTATGGTCATTCTAAGGCATAATTATTTTTAAGATTTTTAATACATCATTTTTCTCCAGGCAAAAATACACCATTATTGATTAATATAATAGCAATAAAATAGAGTATGGATAATGTTCCGCGAAAGTTTCAACTCGCGCATATTCAAGCTCTTCTACATTTCGTGCAGGGTCTCTCGAAAGCAAGCTCATTAATCAAAACGTCGAGCTCGACAAGCTAGGGATTTCATTTCCTTATTTGCTAACATTCTCGGAACCATTAAAAGCTGAATATTGAACGATATGACTATGCATGTTATCCCAGGAAGTTTCCACACAGAATCCAGTAAAATTCCGTCAATTCGGATTCGTCTCCTGCCTCCATTTACTGCTATCCAATTTCAGCCTCGTGTGTATCTTCAAATCTCGGATCCCCAATCCTAAAAATTCCCTGCACTGCGTGCAGGGAATTCCCTGCGTCAAGGGCCTTTTCGTTCGCTTCTGCTTTCCTTTACTTGCCTCTTATACGCCCTATCCCTTATCCGCCCCTGACTTATGCCTCCTATCTGTGCACTTTCGACGCCTCCCCATTACTCCCTCTATGGCGGTGATTCAATAGGAAACCCCTCCCTGTTCTCCCACTATAGTTGGTTTTGTGTCCCAAAGAGGTGTCCTGAATAGGAAGTGTGCACCGTAAAAGGGGCGGGGTTTTTCTCTCCAAATTCTCTTACGCTGATCACTGTCGCCTTTATGGTACTGATGCCCTACCTTTTATGATGCAAGGATATGTTTTATTCAGTATGTTTTTCATGGGTAGTATGATCCGAATAATCTCTGCGGAAGGTTCTGTGTGTTTATCAGTATTCGCAGATCTCCCGACTTATGTATGTGTAGAAGTATGTAAACTCGACTGTTTTCAAACCCTCTTTAAAACTGCGATGTTCAATAAATAACTCTCAGATTTGCCTGTGAAAGTAGACTGCGTGGTATTGCTCAAGCAATTTTCTCTCTCTAGCATCAAATGTTCTTCTTTTATCAGTGAAATCTATATTTGACACGTTAACTGCCATGAGGGTCGTAAATTTTGGTATGAATTCTGACGTAATTTGAGTATAACATAAATTTCACACTAATCCATGGGACCGTAAGGGTCATAGTCCACCCTCACAGTAAAAATAAATTAACACCTCTAAATTATATGATAGAGCAAAACTCTTTGTTTCGATATATTTATATGGAAATGAATTTGGCCTTCCAGGTATTATTTAATAGAATTTGGTCCGGCAGTTAATCTGTAAAAGTAAAATATCAAATTGTCCGAAAATTTATAGAAAAAAATTACAGTCATTTGCATAACTGCAAGAAGGAATAATATGGAATGAGGAAGTGGTAAATTTAAATATACTTACTCATCTAATAAAGAAAATTGTTTAGAAGATTTCTATACATTTACTGGCTTAAGGAACAAAGAAACCCGAAATTCTAGAAACGTTCAGATTTCCAAGTAACCTGACTTATCAGAATGTATAGCTCCTTATTTAGAATTGCCATTTATAGGACGTTGAAGCATTAAACAATTGATTTGACTTGGGTTGTGAAGTAGCTGTAACTAAACAGCGAACGCATACGGTGTGTAAGATCTTCTGTAGATTATTGGATTTTCTAAGAGACTTAGTTAGTTTAGTTTAGTTTGATCAATCACGTTCAGTTGTGTAAATAAGTCTTCCGAATACTCGTATTTATTCTTTAAAGTGTTTCACTCTCTACCACTAGTTTTTCTGTATAAAAGAAATGGAAGTATTATTACCCATTTACACTCTTCTCTCGGATACTCAAGTAGACTTTTCGCTATTTTCTTTTCTTATCTTCTAGATTACTTTTCCGTGTCTATTCTTACTTCCATTTCTTCACTTGTTTGATCAAATTTAATTCTTATTTTCTTCATGACTTATTTCCGTTTTCCTTGATCTTTCTTTTTATTTCTCCCCATAGCGAAAAGCTGTTATTCTTAGTATACAGCTCCTTCCTCTCTTCTACTTTATCACCTATTTAATTTAATTCCCTCTTTCTTCCCCTGGCTTAATTTTCTCTTTTGCAACTAACATTCATCACTTCCCCTTTACCTAACGTTTCCTCAATATTAATAATTTATTAGGATCATACGGATCACCGCAGTAACATGTGATATCATAAAATAGGACGAACAAAACACAGAAAAGGGGTAATGTAATTATGAGTTAAAAACTAATTGAATATTTGGATTCAGCGACTCACAAAAGAAGTCAACAAAGCCAGAAATTTCATTAAATGACCTACTAATGCTTGGGATTTGGGAAAACTTGTGGAAATTGTTCCTTAAGAAGGCCTCAACCAAATCGATGCATTACTAGTTCTAGAGATAAACCATGTTTTCCTAAAAAAATATTTTTCTTTGATAACTAAGCCGTCTTTAAAATTTCTCCTGCTCGAAGACTTAAATTTTAAATTCCTCATTGAAATCAGAGTCTTCTCCCCATATAATAAATATTTACTGTAACAGTGAGTAAGGAAGTCATTATCGGTCGCCTTAAAGGCTCAAATTTAGTAAAATGTTTTGCTTAGATCCCTCAAAATAATAAATATTTAATTTCAGTTTCAGATAATCATTAAAAATCTCTTATCTTTGCAATTGATTTTGAGATTTCACTAAAACTTGGTGATAAATTAATTTTCGAATTAATGGGAAGTTCTTCCCGCATACCACCTCCCTAGGAGAGTTAACCTGCATTTTGGTAATTTTCTTGTATCGCGTATAGAAAGAAATGGCTGAGTACCAAGCGTTTTCTTCCAACCCTCGTCATCCCTGCTTCTTCTCCTCCATTTCCTGCCCCTCGTTTATGCCTGCGTACAGATCCCAGTTAAAGATCGACTTTTTTCTTAAATAGACACCCGTGGCGAACACCAAACAGGCGCCATTTCTCATCCAAATAAACTCTCGCTGACGTCGTTTATCACACGCACGCCCGATGAGTAAACTCCCGCTCCCAAGTTTTTCTACGTGTCCTTTGTTATTGTATCTTTCTTCGGCGGAGAAATTTATTACCCCGTCGGATTTTTGGATGATCCTCCCATTTTTCCATCATCTTTATGTCCAAAGGAGGATTCGGTAGACTTAGGCCTTCCGATCGGGAGTCCTTTACGTAATTCTTTTCACTCACGGTAGAAATATCACTTTCTCTTCGGCAGCTTTTACACTGATGCGATGTACGATAAGTGGTATATCGTATGCGATATATCTTATCGGTATCGTTATCGATATGCAGTAGCGATACCGAGCGAGCGGATACATACAATTTAAAGGGAGGCGATAAAAAAGGTTTATACTGAAGCAACAACGCGACGCATCGCATGGGATGTATCGCTTGTCGTGCCTCATGCTGGTCGCCTGGCGATATGTATCGTACGATACCTGGACTTTTCGGTATTGCGAATAGGAGAGAAGATATGGCGTTCAATCTTTCTATTCATTAATTAAGTGGAAATGTATCCATGTTCGTGGAATTTCACTTCCTGTACTCACATGGTAAAATTCTTTGAAATATACTTCCTGTTCAGGCTACTCCCGAGTAATAACTGTCGAACTGTGATTCTCATTAGCCAATTTATACAAATGAATCAATGATTTCCTCATCTTCTCCTTCTCTACTTGTAAAAGTATATCATTAAAACCTATTCTTTGTAACATGATCGCTTGATCGTTACTTAAAAACTAAGAAAACAGCCCTCCGTACGTTTTTGTTGCCCGAATCGTATCGCTGTAGTGAAAATCTCACCAGCGATTTATCGCTTATGGTACATCGTAAGCGATATATCGCCTAAGTGTGAACACTGCCTTTCATTCAAAGGTCCTCTCTCGTATAATTGATTTTTTTCGGCCAAGTGGAGTTTTATGAGGAGTGTTGATCATCGCGTACTCTGTAACGGTTTACGCCCCAAGAAGAGAAACATCGCGGTGAAGAAGATCGTACATAACCTCTTGTTTGTTAAGTTAGGGCGGGGAAAGTAATGGCTCAGATGCTGATTCGGACGGGTTTGTTTTACTCGATGCGGGGGTCAAGGTGCAACTTGTTTTCTCTCAGGAGTTCCGACATCTTTGATGGCCCGGGATGTATTTTTTGTCTTTGCGGTTTATTATAGTTTATTTTCTCATCCGCAGTTTTGTTAGAGCCGTAAATTTAGTTGATGGAATAAATCTCCTTTACCAGGGCTCTTACTTCTGCGTGTTTTACGATTATGTATGACCGTGCGATGATGTGTAAAAAATTGGGGAACTAACTATGCCTTGTACACTTACTTACGTTCTGCATGCTTAAGTTAGACGTCCTCGTGAATTTCGGAAATATTTAAGGATATTGTGTAAGATATTAAATGGAAAAAGACACAATCACCTTCTGTATTTAAGGATAACATTTTCTACAATTTTTATTTGCAGTAAATTCACTGATTGGACGTTATAATTTTTTTATGAATCAGCAATTACGTGATCATACATATTATAATATACTAAGTAATGAGTACAAATTAAGTGTTATGAAAGCAAATATCGCAAAGTTTAGATATGTTTGACTTATTACAAATCTGCCCTCACATTTCGTTTTCATTTTATATTTATTGATGGTTTTCTGTGTCCCAATTCTTTCATTTGATATGCCGATAGAGACTAACCTAGATTATCTACCTCGGTTTGTTCTAAATGGAAAATTTTATTTAATGTTGACACGATAAACAATAGATTATAGAAGGTTCTGTTTACTGAGATATTTAATATTACGAAGAGTTTTCTCTACAAAATACTGCTATTTTCTCATTTATGATGCATATTATTCCCAAATGAGGTATTCGCAATAGGGGATGACAACTGATTAAAGTGATCGAAGTCTCTTATTACTCCTTACCTCTTCAAATTTCACGGTGATTTAGAAGATTTAATGCATCAATGAATCGGTATCTTCGAAATACAGGAAATCCCTCTTTATGCATTTCCTATTCTTGTGATAATATTTTCTCATGACCTCTGCGTCGTCGGTAGCTGTTATAAGGTTTATTTGCTTTTCTTTTTTAGAATTCGGACTCGCATGACCGTGACCGCAATGTTCTGCTTTAAAATTTGAAAGGGCGCCAAGGAAAAATTGGACTGGGATTTATCAATTTGTCACATTATAATTCTCAATAATGGAACCCAAAATACGCTTTTCTGATGGGAAACAGAGAAAATTATCTAAATTTTGGTGGCATTCTTATGTTTTCGTGGTGCATTTACTCGCGAATTGTATAGATATTGTCATTACCATACAATATTGACTCTTTTATGTTTTGTATCTTAGTCACATTTTTATATAACTTCTAAAATTCATAGCATAACAGTTGTATAAATAATAGATTTAATTATTGCTTTTTGAATTACACCAGGGACGGATCTGAGATTGATATAGGTAGTTTGTAAGTAATTTTACCCAATACGTTTTGCATTTTAGTAATAAATGCATAAATCATTTCTGTCCTTTTAAACTTAGGAAACATCTTCAGAGGTTTTCCACGAATTTTTCATAACGAATTATATATTTTATTAGTCCATCTGTGAGGGAAGTTTTCTCAATGTAAGAGCAATGTTCAAGTAAAACTTTGACGGCTGGTCGGGCACATAAAGGAGGTCATTGTATTCATTTCGAATCAAGGATGACGATATAAAATCAAGTCATGCTGGTTTCTTTCCATTATTGCCAACTATGTTGACTCACTCTTCATTGCGTTCAAACTGATTGATAATAAGGCTGCTTAATAGTGGGAACAGACAATGGTGAACTGTAAAGATTTATTGCGGATAAGCTGCTCTTATGACGAAAAAATCGTTTACGAGGTTCATTAAGGTATTGGAAACGGATTAGGCCAGAATTTCTCAACCTGAAACACCCGCGAATTTAATATGAAAAACGGTGATCAATTTTGATATAATTAACTATTGCAGCGCCCATTTGCTGAAACATTCTTTTAATTATAATAATGCGGAATGAGGTTTAGAGGATAATTTGGAAGTGTTGAATGACTATTATTATCGAAGGAAACAACGATGATCGTCATGAATTATTAATATATTTTAATTTGTTCAATGTCCATACATAAAGTTACACTTATCTTCATTAATAGCGGAGCCTAACATTCAGGTGCTTGGGCACAAGGTAATTGCCCTGATTTATAGTGAATATAAGGTACTAAAGTACTATTATATAATATTACTTCATTGAAGTATTTCGCAAATAGTTGACAACATTTCTTGGCTAGTACAAGTTGGTTCTGTCGGACAGCCTCACCTTAAAGGCATACAAATGTGCATGATTTATTGTAGCATTTATTTCTTATGTGGGAGCTACAGAAAGGTTCACTGTAATCCTTACGATATAGCAAATATTTAGGGGTAGATCAAAATGGTTTGAAATCGATGGTCAAGGTTACTGAGTGCCAGTGTTGCAGGAATTCAGATGAGATTATTTAAGTTAGTGCTTCTTATCAGGCAAAGTGTTTATCATTGTTGAGATATTTTTTGGAATTAATTGAAGAGGCTTTTCATGGGTTTTGTTTTTTTTTGCTCCTTTTCTGAAAAAAACCTTGTGATTAGATGCATTTACCTCATACCTCTCTAGTACTCACTGTGCACATAATTTATGCATCATTATTAATTGGATAAATTATCGTTACAATTTTTCTATGCAGCTTTCTTTGCTCACCTTTTCAGGAAATGTCCAACTGAAACTTCTCACCGAAATCAGAGCTAATTCTTCAGTTAAAATTTCAATCTTCAGTAATTCTTTAGAATTTTAAATTTTGTTAAAATTATTATGTTCGCCAACGCAAATTACATTCATATACGTCCGTGCAAATAGGAAAGCGTTTATTTTTAGAAGTATGAACTCATCTGTTGAGCATACTCTTAATTATGACACGATATCGATACATTTCCAACTTAATCCTTATTACGCAATATAAGCTGTTTTTTGTCGTCCGTCTTAAGCCTTACATGTGTCTTCTTGTTCATAATTGATGAGCGTAGTTTTCCAGAAGACATCTGCTATGAAATTTGAAAGAGTGCTTCACATTATCCGTTTAAGGTCAGTTTACTTTTCAATTTTCTTCTAAACGAACGCTCTCAGTCTTTATTCTTCTCCGACCTCTCAATGAGGCTAAATTACCCGTAATACGTCTCTGTCGTATCTCATTGACTTCCATGAGTGCGAGTCAATGTTCTCCGAATTGAAATCATTCCCCATGACTCTAGTATTTCTCCTGTTCCATGACGAAGCGCCGAATTTTAGTTCTCTCGTTAGTGGCTTAGAGTATGCCCATGAAAACCGTAGTGAAACATGGGAATATCCCGAGTAAAATATATCGCGTCGTATTAATGGGCCATTTTTTGTAAAAAAAATGACGAAAAGAGCCTGTTTCCTAAACGGTACTTTTTTACTCCCAAGTTCATTAATTGCCAAATGTATGCACCAAGTTTTTTTGGGCAATAGCTAGGTCTAATTTAAAATGCTCGTTTAACTTTTATGCTCTACCGTGTGCAGTAAGAATCCGGAACATTATCCGTGCTTGTTACACTTGGAAACTAGCAGGAGTTGTTGATCAATAATTACGGGATTAAATTTTATTCGATTAAAATGTACCTGAGCGTAACTCATGTTCATATTCCCCGATCGATTTAAGGCCGGGATGTTAACATTTTTAAATTCTAAGCGTAAATGATTTCGATTTTATTTTAAATTCCCCTTAAAACCTACTATGATGCGCATTAAATTATAATAATGAGCCACTAACTACCGATATCAATAAAATTTAAATAATACACTTATAGATTTCATTTTTAGTTTATTTTGTATGTGAATGAGATTTTGTTTTTATTTAAATTGTGTAAGACTTCTAGTTTTAATTTTTCTTTAAATTCAATACACAATCTATAATCATGTATGTTATGCGCTGGTTTTGGTGGATATACGTTGGCAGTCCCTTGTTTTAGAGAAAGGCCAATAAATATTTCTTGTAATTTTAACTTAGAGTCTGGTAGTTTTTACGCAGGATATCCTTTGGATGGTACGTCAGCCCTCCATTTGGCTCGTCCGATGACGTAAGATAAATTTAATGGAATCGTTGGGGAGCACATCCAAAAGTGTATTTATGCGAATAATTCAAAAATGGAAAGTAAAATACGTAGGCTTCATCACTTATACGGAGGTCTTTAGGCCATTTTATGTTAGTGATAAATAATATGTTATATTTATAATGAATGCATCCAGACCAATGCAATTTTAGATTTAATCTAATTATTCTTCACAGCTCATCATTTCATAATAGCTTTTTGGAATTTTCATTCACTATTTTAACTCAAGAGGATTTTAATGTCTTGCATGATAATTGTTGTTGTTGTAGTTTTTTATAGTGGTGCGTCGACATCTACGGTCAATTAGCACCATTTGCTGGTATAAATAATTAGATCATACCTCTATGGAACTATAATCCATGAAATTATAATTCTAAAAAAGTTTTAAAGAGAATATATAAAACAAGGAATCTTGCGTCTTAATCGAGCTCAAATGTCAGCCACAGATTATTGTTATATATGATAATCGTTTCTTAAACAGAAAGCCTTTCCCGAAAACTTTAATCGACGGGAAAATGTTTTCTATGTAAACCATGATTTGATGTTATGAATTTTTTTCACCAATAATTTATTTTCTCTTAATGGCTTTCCTATGGAAATACACCAAAAGGAGGTAACATATTACTAGTAATAGGTAAAATGCATCAGTTATAAAACTTGAGAGGAGATATCCGTTTATTATTTGTACCTATTTACTGGGATGTATTATATAAACAATATATATTACGTTACAAAAATGCTCTCAGACGTAGGTTGGGAATCCTTGAAAGAAAGGAGATTGGAAGCTAGGCTGCGATTGCTTAGTAAATTCAGGGAAACTACATTTTCGGAAGATACAATCGGTATCATGCAACCCCCCTGATACCTCGGTCGATCCGATAATGAACGTAAGTTAAGAGAAATAGATGCTAGGACGAATCGTTTTAAAAATTCATTCTTTCCGCGAACGATAGGCGACAATAAGTAGTTTAGATTCCACTGGTGTTTACACCCCCTGCCACACGCCGAAAGGCGGCTTGTAGGGTATTAATGTAGATGTAGATGTATTAATAGCATAGGTTATATCTGTATTATATGAACACAGCCTATAAGCTTGAAGGCTAGTTGGAACCTCACCCACATTAAAATTAGCCAACCCACATTATTAGCCATTAACCTTAGCTTCAGTAGAGGGTAATGCTGCTTACTAGGTAAGATAAGGAATGAGGTAGTTTACCTTTTTTATAATATTATAGAATAATAATCCAATGGTTAATTTTATGTACTAATGTGCGATATCCAACGAGTCTACATTTTCCTTTTTTGGGGTGATTTAACTTGAGCTGTTTATGGAACTTGTGATACTGATATTGTATCGACCTTTCTTTGATTGCTTGCTTCACTTGCTCACTGATGGAAGTCCCGTGTGAACCCTCTCCAACTTCGGAGTCCTAGCTCTCTGTAAACCGGCAGAAGTTCGCATTTCCGTGTCTTATTTTACGGGTCGCCATCAAACTGGAAAGTTTACAAACAGAGGAGATGAAGTTGAAAAGAGGAACGTTTCGTTTTTCTCCTTTGAAGCGCTGGCGCACCAACCCGTCAAGTGCTTGATGGCCAATCAACGCGGAAGGATAAGTGAAATGGAAAAGTCTCCTCAGGAATTGGCGATCTAAATTAAGCGGGGTCTCGCTCATGAAATAGATGTGGAAATCTCGGACTGTCGGACAATTGGTGCCCGCATAGGGATGCCAATTCATCGCTGGAACAAACGGCTTCTTCAGTCCCTCCGATTGATTTGAAATAAAAGGTGCGCGAAACAAACTTCCTGATATCGGATAAAGCTTTGTTGGGCTATCCGGAATTGGGGCGAGGCGTAAATAAAGCATCACGGTTATTTTTATAGCATCGGAAACTCTCCAGAGGACGATTTCCTTGTTATCGTTCTAGATTCTAATATAAAGCTTCCTTCCGGAAAATACTTTTCTGTCTTATTTCCTTTGGTTTTTTGATATGACTTCATGTTCTCCTCAAAGATGGTTCCCGATTCGGGATGACTTTTTCCTTACTTCCTTCGTTTATCGTTCCTGTATTTGTTAAGGAAAACTTGGGAAAAGTCTTACTAGAACCTAAAGAGAATTAGGATGATAATTTGGAGATTCTTGTTCAAGTCCCAATCTTGTCCGTTTTTTCAGTACGTTTCTCCTAAGAATGTTCACAGGCGCACATATTTATTCGCAAAATCACCTTAAACGTTTTGATTCTTGAATTGAAACTAACATTCTCAATTTTTTAACCATTACATGCATTTCTACAATCAAAAATCTAATCTGTACTAGAAATATGAACTAGCGAAATAAACTCTCTGATAGAATTATTTATAAAATTCAAATAGTTATTGAAAAGGCTTTTTAGTATTGTAAGATGCTTATCAGATCGTGAGCAGTCTGTAGTTTTTCTTTTATTTGGTAAGTAGCTGTAAACGCCTTGGGTATTCCTTGAAGAAATTAGGGCTTTATTTGCAATTTTTATGTTTACTATCTTATTCCATTATGTTCGGAATCTTCTTCGTGTTTCCAACCCTGGGTATACGAGTGATAAGGATTTCATTTCAGGATTTATAGTATAATTATTTTAACGGCATGTTGACATCATAATGACATATTTGTACATTTAAAAATATTGTATTAGTAGTCCATAAGGGTCAAAATTGATAATTTACTGGTTTGTGACTTCAGAAAGGTTGGAGACCGCTGAAATCAATATTAATTTTCCTAATTTAAAACCGCTTATTGGACAAAAAGTATTATAATTTAATATTCATCACACACCTGGATGAGAAATTGGGAATCTTACTAAATGCTAGACCGAATGTGATACCCATAGGACACATTGGTGTTATTCTAATAATCTGACATCGAAATTACTTTAATCGAAAAATAAACCTTAAGATTGTCCATTTTCCTTTGGTTTACATAACAACAGAATCCGGAAAATATATTTACTAAAATATACTAGTTGATTCCACGTAAAAAAGTAGGCCGCGTTTAACTCCGAAAATGGCCGCAGGTTCCTCAGCACTCCCTCAGACCAATACAAGACAGCCATAAAATTGAGTTAAACACCCCATACAGTAGGGTTCTTAGGGGTAAATTTAGCTTCACATATGCAAGCACTAAAAACTTCCCTTGGAACATCGTAGCACCTCCGAGTTAATTCCCATGCATTAATCGAATTATAAAGTCGTTCTTATTGTTAGTCTTCTTTCTTCGAAAAAAGTAGCCTCCTGTATTTTTCCCAATTTCTAGGAAAAACTGCCTTTAGCCTCAAGGAGCGCAGTGAGGGTTGGAGGGCTTTAAGAAGCACTTGCGCTGCAGATACCCTTCCTCTTGGGCCCCACTAATACCAGAGGGAGGAATGGAAAGCATTCGATTGTTTTGTGGAGCGAGAGGGCGCTCCGAAGTTAGGTACGTTCACGTTTGCCAATTAAACCGATTGGTATTCGGGTTTAACTGCTTGCAAGATCCCAAGTAGCAAGGCCTCGTCCTTAATCTCTCTCCCGTATCTCGGCTTGAGTTTCTCGAATCGATTGAAAACTCTTTAATTTTATCGTAAAAAAGTTGACCGTTACTCACTTAATTTGTAGAATTTGTTGTGGTATACTAGTAGGATGTTTGAATTATACACTTGTATAGTGGGATGAAATCTCGATTTTTGTACATACAGAAGAATATTATACGTTTAATAAATGTTCTTGATTCATCTAATCGTTTGGGTAAACTAAATGCACAGCGAATAAAATTATTATGCATAAATTCGCTCGTAATAACTTAAAATTTTCCATACATTATTTTAATTTTTTTATTGTTATTATCATTTGATAATCAACTAGTAGGCTGTAAACCCAGTGGCAGTTTTTCTACGTACATAAGTATACGTATTACCAGTTAAACATACATAAACCTTTTGTTAGAATTACTAAATGCAAACTTAAATCTATATATACATATCACACATAAATATATACATAATGTGATAGTGGTTCATCTAAATACATTCATACACATATAACATATAAATTGTCCCGGGGTAAAACCCCTACCGTACATCACCCTGCCAAGCAACCAACCTTACTTCCTCCAGAAATTCTACATTACTAAAATTCCCTTACATTCCATATACATACATTCAAGGAGAATAGAACTTCGATCATATTTTGTTGCTAGTTTTTCAGTATTATTCTTCAAAAAATTTCGTTTAATTTGAATTTAATTAAGTGTTTGAGATATATTGAGATTATTGTCCTCCTTTGATTCATGCATTAATGTGTCAGAAGTATCCAATGAGGTACCAACTGATGACGTTCTGATGATAAATAATAAACGAATCTTATCCCTTAAGTCTTAATCCTCCAAAAAACTATTCGTGATCAATAAACATTTTTAAGCTCTATTGATACACTGTGATGTAGGTTTTTATGTCCAAATTAAGTTTATGATATGAAGCTGAGATGCTGATCTTAAATTCAGTCATAACCGTACGTAGTTCTCTGTTCTCCTCGGATAATCTAATCATTCATGCGAAGGAATTTTAAGTAGATATACAATAAAATATTACTGGATAAGAAAGTTTCATCTCCGATAGAACTGGAGGAATTGAAAATGGTACATGGCACCCTGCATCCGACAGAAACAAATAAGGATGCAAATATAGAAATATTTTGGGAATAGAGTAAACCACCGCATCAATATTTGTGATTGCCTACGGGGAAAATCACAATTGGTACGAATATGGTATATGTGCGACCTTTGCGCGCTAGGCGGTACATCTCTTTATGGCTATGACTTGATTCACTTCGCGGCTCTATGGATGTCAAACACACGTCATTTTACGAGAGCGAATATCTGCGACATTAAAAAAAATCTTTGGCAGCATTCTCAGGGCGAAGGAAAGGAAGCAGTCTGGAGGGAAAAGGGGAGAAGTTTGGTAGGAGAGGGCGAGAGGAAGAGGTGGTACAATGTGGGTGTGTTGGAGATGGGAATGGACGTAAGCCGCCCGTGGCGTGTGTTAGGCGGCAAGGGGAGGGGCCGCCGACGGCTACGAAGAGTCGTCACTCGCTCAGTATAGTTTCAAAGGCTCGACGGGTGTGCCACGCCGCTCGCCATGGAGGGCGCAGAACTGCCGAGGTCCAAGATGGAGGAATCGTGAAGAAATAGCGAGGATGGGGGTGGAGGAAGGTCGGAAGGGCACTCCCGATAGGGAGGTCGCGGAGGATATCGGCGTGCAGAAGGGGGAGTGCGCGGAGGACGCGGGGGTCAGCAAAGGGATTTCTGTTGGCGAAAGTGTATCGAAAAGTCCGGCGGATGCCGCGCCTGCGTCCGGTTTGTTCCTCAAGAGTTATCTGGTGGTGAGTTTTTCCTGCAGACGGAGGGCCTCCGGAAGGAACCTGCTGGACGTCCCGTGTGTTGTGTCCCGAGTGTTTGTGCGTCGGTGGAACTGTCTTCTTTTTTTTTAACACCTTTCTTTTGGTGATTCACTGTGCGCTTTTGGCGGGTGTATCGCCGGTCGTATCTTTTCTTCCTTTCTTTCCTCTTCGCCCACGTAACTGTTGGATTCGGTAGGACTTCGGAAGGACTGACCCCCCCTGTTGTTGGTGATGGGGAGCATGTGGGTTATGGCTCGTGTCGTTGAGATTTTGGAGTGGAATTGCTTGTTGCTTGGCCGCGGCATGCGTGGATTGATCGGATGTATTTGATGAAAGAAGTCCTGTGATTAAGTCCGTATGGTGTTCCGGTTCTTCCGTTGCATCGATAAGCGAACTTCGGTTTGTATTAGTTTTAATGCGCGACTTGTTTGAGTGAAACAGTCGTTCGCAGCTAATCAAACAACATGTATATCGCAATTTAGCTTACGTGTGACTTTCCGAGAGGAATCGAAATTTCGAAATTTGCTTCACAATTTGTAAATAAGTTTATCTTTCCATAATGCGTAGATTTATCCACGAGGTAATATCTGTATTGATGCTATGCAAGTCACCTATCGGGGTGTGTAACAATACATGTTGTTTTGGGTTGTGAATGTAATGATGCCATGAAGTAGGAATGTAAACTAAAGCCGGAAGACATACTGCCGGTACCGGTTCAGAGTAGTATTCATGTTTTCCGTTCTCATCTTACGTGTAAAAAATAGTGCTTTAAGTTTCAGTTTGTGTTTTAGCTGTATTAGATGGATATACAGTGGTAAAAAAATGTTTGGCATCATGTACATACTCTGTATTGGTGGTGATAGATTCATCTTCTTTGTTTCTTTTCTCTGGGATTTATTAATATTACTGTGGTAAACCAGTTTAAGCTTTACTCATTTGTAAGATTGATTTTGTTTTCATCAAAATGATCTCTTTGGTAGCTTAGAAATTTTTTAATTAGAGTTCATAAAATTTCTTCGGATTCCTTCAAGATTTAGTATAATTTACAGTGTACTTTAATTCATTTTGTTAAAAATGCGCCGCGAGGTTCCCTGATAAGGAAATAAACTGCCTCCTTGCTATCTGTAGATGTATGTCGACCTTCAAACTTTTGCTAATGCCTTATAGAATTGTCATTCCTGCGTATAAGTATTTCTGGACAGCTTGACATTTTTTATAATGGACCCATCTATAATATGTTATTAATTAATTAAAAAGTACTGATAAGGAAGGTCGTATTAGAATTTTCATGGCATCATTCCATATTGTTTTTATGAAAATGTCACTCAATCTTTTATATATTGTGTCAGAATATTTCATTTGCTCTTCATACGGACTGTTTAGCCAGACTAGGTTTTTTTCACCGTCCACTCCGCCCTCTGGTCATCGTCCCAAGTCTGCACATTTACTGAACTTTTGTTTCCGTGCTTCGGACGTATTAAAACCGTGTGAATTCCGAAGTTTTGAAATCGATTTTTGCGGCCAGTCCGAAAGTTTTTCCTCTTTTAGTTTCTGCATGCACGTTATGATTCGTATAATTTGTTCTTACCGTGATTTTCCCTCTGATGTTGTGTTGTCATGCTGCTCCATGCATGATTCACTAATTTTGGACATGAAAGTAAAGTAAGTCTGGGCTAACTTGTGGGAATTGCCTGTCTTCCGTCTTTACCCCTTGACGAGTGTTAGGAACTCTTTTATCCTATTATTAGCAGCACGACCCAGTTGAAGAAAGCCTAGTTGTCTCTCAACCTGTCAATGAACTCCCTGACTGACATTTGCTGTGGTGAACCTTGAATATTTACTTTTCTGTTAACTACTATCTATAGCTTAGCGCTTTCTGCTTTGGTTTTAATTTTTCACGATCAGTTTATTCAGGCACGACCTAATTCTTGCACCATTTATAGATCTTTGCTCGAATATCTAATGTTATCGTGTTATTATTATTCCTATTGGAAGCCATAGAATTACTTGAAACATGAAACATATTCGAAAGATTTTACTCTAAAAATATTTCTTCACATTACCTGATTATAGTGAGTCTGGAAGTAAATTTGAATCAGTTCCGGGTATATATTTCTCCGTCGATTGCAGCATTCTCTTGGGGTGTTTCTTGTGCATGTTTAGCAGATGCATTTTATTACCCTATAAAACCTGATAGTCGCCTTCTAAGGCGTTTGTTACTCATTCTATTTTATACTTCGTTTATTTTCTCTGATGTAAATGTGCAGCTAGGGTTTATTGTGTAAAAAGAATTATTTTAGCTGTTTTGTAGTTACTTTTTTGGTATGCAATGGAGCCCTGAGACTTCATTGGTTTCTTACCCGTATTTTAAAAATTCCATCCACCGATATAGTTCTTATAAATTAGCATCCCTATTCTCCCTAAATATTTAAGAGGTAAGACCATAGTATAGTCATACGAAGACACCATTCAATGTTGTAGACTGTTTTCCTGTGATCGAATGTTCATTTCATTCTAAAATGTGAGTTTCGTTATCACAAATAATTTGAACCCATCAAATACCTTAAAATATTTTTCCTTTAAGTCATTCAAGGTATACCTATAGTATTGGTTACATTAGGAGTAATTCGGCTAGCACCCATGAAGTTTTAACTCAATGACATGTAGCAGTAGCTATGTTCGCAGCTGTGTTTTCGGCATAAATATTCCACTCGAAAATGAATCCAGTCCTGTCGTTTGTCCAGAGATTTTTAGAGTAGCCGTTTATTTTTGGAGGTGGCGCTAGTTTTTGGTGGACTTAACGTTCGAGATGGATGTTTCGCAACCGATTGGGCACTTTAAAAGCGTCGTTTGAAAGACGAGTGCGATTTTAACGCCGAGGTTCGTTTATCAGCCGTTTCCATGGAAAGTATTTGTCGGCTACAGCCTACGGATCGTAAAATACGTCTAAATTTTGTGTATTTCTTTCAAGACCGGTCGCTGTAATTTACTTTCGACTCTTAATCCCAGCTTACTCATTTTTTATTATTTTATAGAATTCTATTTAGATTCTATTAATTCTAGAACGTGTAATTGCCCATTTCATGAAATGGGCAATTACACTTTTGGGGTGAAAGTAACCCTACCTACTCTACCCAACCCATCGGCGCCGCGCATATTTAATTAATTAATTAATCTCCGCTACAAATCGTGAAATATGCGCGGCACCGATGGGTTGCCTATTTCATGAAATGGACAACTTTTTGCCCAATTCATTAAATGGGCAACGCGCCTGCCCATTTCATGAAATGGGCAATTACGCGTTTGGGGTGTAACATATACATAGAATACTTTAGTATTTAAAGTAGGAGTATTGTTAGAAGGGCTTCAAGAGCTTAGGTCATTTCGCGCCTGGGCTACAACCGGGATCGAACCCGGGACTGCTTTCGCCAAAACTAAATTCACTGTCCATTCGAATATCCGGGAGTCCCTTTTTTGTTATTTTTCCTATTCCTATATTTCCTATAATTAGTTTTATTTATTAAATTTTAAATGGATGAAATTTTACTTATCCAAAAACTTTTTCCTCGATAAAAAAATACTGGCATTGCGATTACCATTTTTCCTGGTTCTTGTTTACGATTTTCTTTCGGAGTCTCAATTTTTCCGTGTCTGATTGTGAGTCTTCTAAGATCGTATATCCTGGATTACTCATCGGATGGTGCACGCAATGAATTAGTTTAGACTCCGCGACACGATGCCTCCATCCTGTTTTTCTTCTTCTTATCAGCGGTAGTGGCAATAATACTGAAGAAACAGCGACGACTAGTACTTGCTGAAGAGCTCTCCTTGGCACCGTTTATGTCGGTCGATTACTGCCGTCGCGATAAATAAAGTAGAGCGCCGTTGGTCGATTTCACGCGTCGTCTATTGTCGCTCCTTTTGTCAATTCCCTCATTGCACTCGCTCTTAAAAAGCCTCTGTTTAAAGCGGCGGTTACGGAAAGAAGAGCTAATTTTACCAACCAATTTTACGGTGCATATGTCGAAAAGAGGAAGGTGTGAAATGCATTTTGGTGTATATATTTCCATGAGCATATTATCTCAGTAGTAAATGTTGGAAGCGCGTTTCTTCCAAGATTTGTTAATTTAGCTGCTATTAAATTATTATTAATACAGTTCTGCTTCAATTATTTGAGGGTAATTTTAAGTCTCTTAGTTTCTTTTGCTTCTGATGTTTAAGCTTTGCAATGAGTAGATTTTCTCTTTTACAGACAGAATTATTAATGTATAACGAAAGAATTATGATTGACTTGATTTCATCTTACATCTTACTGTATATGTTCAGGACTCGTTCTGTATTTTTCAGTTGAGATTGATGCGTCGAAATCCATCGTTTGGTGATAAATATTGTGTACATTTCACTTAGTTAACGTTTTTGGCTGTCATAAATTTACACTAAGTGAAGGCATCCACAATCTATTATGTTGTTATAAAATAAATATGCATGAGGCTTTCAGATTTATTCATATAATTCTCAAGAAACTAATGGAAATCACGTTTTTTACTTCTGCACATAATTTTTTATTTCGCTTTTATCTTATGAATATTTTTTTCTGTTTTTAAAATGGAATATAAAACTGTTTGAAAAATAATGTTCAGAAGTTAGTTTATGTTAAGCTTATTCAGGACCCAAAATTTTTCTCTTAGTTTCTTTTCGCTTTTCCGTCCCGAACAGTCATAAAATCGCATTTGAATTCTAAGATGCATTTCCTCCGTAAATATTTTCTAGATGATTCGGAAGAGGTCTCAATTTTACCAGGATATAATCATATATTAAGCATTTTATTGGCATTCCGAGATACTTCTCCGGATCCCCAACACGGTACGCATATGTCTACCACAAAAAAAAAACGAATCTGTATTTCTTTCTCCAAAATCTATCTGGCACCACGAGCAATAACGCACGCGACCTTGGTTTTTAAGGACCACTTTATGTTCGCGATGCTAAACACAGCGGGATCTCGCTCTCAGCGATATTTGGCTGCAGTACGGGTAAGCGACGCCGCATGTCAGGCGCCATCCCCAAACCAGACGGTTCCCATTTCTCTCCGAAGACCCGGTCCCTCGGACGTCAATCTCCCAACAGAGTGCCCGAAATTTTAACGCCGTAAAGCTTCCCCCGCAGTTTGTTAGCACAATATACTTTCTTCCGGCTGTTCTATTAAAAGTCACCCGGAAGTTCTCTTCTCGGGATGAAGTTTTCAGTGCTGCGCTGGCACTTGTTATTCATTTTGGTGCACCGAAGGAAAGGGTCTCCTTGTGTTGCGCCTGGGGTCTTGTTTGGCTTCATTGACGAATCTCTCGTAAACTCGCCTCGGCGTTCGTGTCTTGAATCACTCAGCCGAGAAATCTGAGGACGGTGAGCTCCGTGCGTAAGAACTCCTGGAAAACTTCAAGGAGAATTGGATTAGTGGTTGGGTTTAGGATTTCCATTAACGTTCTTCGACTTCGGGGCGGTTTAGGTTAAAATAATTACCCTTATTGGTGAATTAATCAAGCCAATGAACTCGCACGTTAGATAGATGGTGGGATGATCGAAGCAACTCGTCCCAATTATGGCACGCAGGCATTAATGTTGTTTTGAAAAATATAGAATTTGTTGATTCTTATATTGTAGCCTCAGTATGACGTTTAAGGAGTAGGTTCTGATTGTTATTTCTCTTGATATTTTGTATTTGATACGTCAGGGAAAGGTTGACGTCTGTATTGTAAGTAGAAGAATTAGTTTCAACACCGAATGATGTGCAATAATTGGTCTGAAAAATATAGTAGTTTTCAACTTTATCCCCTTGTCCTTAATTTTTCCTAAATTAACTTAATTATAGATTTCACTTCTGTTATTTTTTGTGTGTGTAACAGTGAAAAAACTATTTTGATTCACCTGCAAAACTTTTTATGATGTGTAGTAGCCATAAGTTATTTGATTCGAATGTGATCTTAAATATGAAGAAAATGGCGATTTTTTTAGATTGAATGTATAATCTTGATTCATTATGACGTATTTACCATCTAATATTATCCGTATAAATTTCTTGCCCCCAATAGAAATATTTAACGCGACTCTCAAGTCTTCGTTTTTTAAAAATAATTTTTCTACCTAATTTTCCGAAGCAGAAGATAAGTAGGTGATCATTACCCCAATTGAATAATATTAAAACTTAACGGCAATTACCAAGTATTTTTCATGCCAATGAGGGAGTGATTTATTCAAGACTAAATCTTCCTGGGAAGGACAATTCATTTTTCACGTCCTCCACATCCTCGTGTCATCATTTCGTTTGAACTCACCCACTCGTAGTATTGAAACGAAGTTCCTTTTGAACGGAACTCGTTTCTCGCTTATCCTCTGAATTGAAACTGCATCATGATGCTCTCCCACGCGTGAGAGGGCCATGTGTTTCTACTTGTACTAAATCCCTGAGACGGAGCTCCGTATGTGAAGGATTAGGAGGCACTCCATTCCTATGACTCATCATTCGATCACACAACTTGGAGATAAACTATAAATATATATGCCCACATGTCAGAATTGTCAGAATTAGTGGGAATTGTTCCTAATTCTCTTTCTTTAAGGATCCAAGCTCTATTTTTGATCGAACTTACACCTGCTAACTATGGTAATCTCTTGAAAGAACTTTATGAATCTCTAATATACATGCAAGAAATTTCACCCCCGGAATATTAATATGTCACGATGAAATTTTTTCCTTTCTTCCTCTGTTTATGTGCTCATATGGAGATGTAGCTGAATATACTAGTCTGGAGATATGAAATTCTTGGCGGATCTTCAAGGTTCCAGTGGCAGGGTCTCGGATGTTATTTTATATTTGTAATATTTGGGTTAGCTATTATAGCTCGTCGGCTGAATGTTTCGACCTTGAGAAAGTCCAAAATTCTTCGTGCTAGGGAAGTTTTAGATAGATGAGTTTTTAATGTTTATTCTATTCGCTATTTCACCGGGGCGAGAGATTTATATGCTGATAACCTTATTTTTTTATATGAGATATTTTGTATCTCTCTGTACCAAATCTATTCTTCAATTTTTCAATATTCCATTTAAACTTCATTGTAATTTACTGGCAGTGAGTAGAGTCTGTAAACTCATTAAAAGCACGAGAGGGTTTCAAGGAAAGCAGCTCATTATATCCTTCGTGCGGCAATTAAATAGATTGATTATTTTCCATGAAAACTTAAATGCATTAGACGACACGAGATTAGTTAGTTGATTCGGTCCTGCTACCTGATCGTGATGAATGGTATATGTTTCATTACTTTTAGAACACAATAAAGAGAAGTATATTTTTCATCTACTTTTGTCACGGTTTCATTCGTGGCGGTGAAGAAATGAAAGATACTGAGGCATGAGTAATACTGAATAATAACACTGATAAGGTCGCTCCGTATGGAATGCTAAGGCAAGTGTTTCTCCTAGAGTCATTGTGCTTCACTAGCACGTACATGTTCCACTTTTTGCATTCTAGCTCACTCATGAAAGTAAGAGTAAACTACCTCACTCCTCATCCTACATAGTTAGCCTCATTCCCCCCCACTAACTCTTGGTATCTAATGTTTGACCAACTAGTCTTCTGGCTGAACGCTAGAGACAGACACTTAGTTGATTACTTTCCATCAAAAACATTTTAATTCAAAGTCAGTCGCCGCTGCAGTTAATATTTTTGTATTGCGCTGAATACTGCAGCAATTTGCATTGAGGTAATTTTATAGTGCACTAAAATTCATCAAGAGGTAGTTTTCTGTGAGTTGCACTCCCGACGTAGGTTTATTTTTTGGCTCGAAACTTTCGGGCGTTTTTAGAGCGCGCGGTTGAGAGAGGAATATTACTTATGCGCCATTCCGCGGCCAAGTTCCTCCGCAGAAATGACTTTTATGAGTCTGCGAGCTTATTCCAGTTCGCGTGTTTGATCACTTGCGAAGACTGCTCTGCTTTTCATGGCAGCGCTTGAATTATGACTATTTCTTTGCCGTTTACGTCACTCGCATCCTTTTTATTCGTCGGATATACAGTGTCATCGGTATGGAAGAGTCTTCAGTATCTACCGGAATTAACTTTCCGAATGTTCTCCTATTTATTGGCCGTAACTTTCCTTGTCTGGGGTGTATATCATCAGCTTTTGTTTTTGGGTTGGTGCTACCAGCCCATAATGCTTTATGGTTGCTGGAATTCCGTTCGAGCTCCATTTCGAATTTTCCTAAAATACCGTTGTCTTTTTTTACGGGCATATTTAATCAGTCATAAAGGTATTATTTTACTTCCATACCAGTTCTGTTTTATTTAGTTATCATTTCCCAATGGGCTATAGATTGTGGAAAGTTTTGCTTCGTATGTTTGTACTATGTTGAAGTAAAATAACTTTTAAGCAATCTGTAAAAGACTTAAAATAATAGGTAACCTGTTCTAAATACATTAGATCACATATTTACTCACCCTAAACATGAAAAATGTCTATATTTGCTTTCTGTTATTTTTTAAGTCGTTATGTTAAGCTATTTAAGTGGCTTTTATGAAATATGAATCATGATATCGATTACCTAGCAGCTTCCAGCCTCAAACTGTAAAATAAAATTTTCTTGCGTATATGAATGACATATTATTGTCAAAGTAACTGTTTTCTATCTGAAGTGAATTGTATTTTCGCCAAAGTAATCTAAAATGTGTTAATTTCATTAATTATAAAGTTCAGAACGAAATAATTCATATGTTGTTTTTGTTCGGAGTTAATTAGCTCTAGGAGCGATAGTCGACTAAGTGACTTGGAGTCGGACTTAATTATCATGATATTTCTGAGAGCTTGAGATTCTTTTAAGTCTCTTTGAATCTCAGATCATCAACAGCGTAATTCATATATTTTTAGCCACCGCGTGTCACCCTTATCGGGTTTATTAATAATTATTACGAGAACTGTATGATAACCCTCATCATGATAAACATACGTCGGTTAGCAGAAAATATCTTACGATTCAACGTCATTCTGCACTTGTGAAAACGGTTTCAGAAAAGTCCATACATTTTTAACCCTTTATTCCCCTTTCCACTAGTTGAAAAGCGGCTTATAATGATAGGGTAGATGTAGATGAATTACATTTAAATATCTTAGGAAAACATTTGGTGCCATTGTTCCCATTCTTGAAGCAACTTTTAATGATGACGTTTCAGTCCTTCGCAGAAAAAGGTATAGCACGTAAATTTCTTCTCTGATCGCTTGGGCAATCGCCCATTTATACAGTTCTCCGCGTATCTGGCGGGAAATACCGGTTCTTGGAAAAGACTCCAGCTTCCATTCAGAGTTGGCTGAAGGTCGTTCAAGGAAAGGCAGACGCCTCAGCGTAGCCCGTGCTAAATTAGCTTATGGAAATTAACCACGCCCACTCTTAGCCTGCATCTTTACAGCTATTGTAGGATATTCCGCTTGCGTTACCGCGTCATTTTCATTGAGTTGCCCTCCCAAAGGAGTTTTCTCCGAGTCAATCACGTCGACCTGAGCTTCGTGGAATTTCATCTCCCAAAACACGAGATTGATGAACAACTTTGTCTTTATTCCACTATAGACAAAGCGGTCTCATAATAACAAAGTTGTTTATTAATCAGGTGTTTTTGAAGTTTTCTCTCTTTTATCATTGCACCTTGTTGAATTCATTTTCACGGCTTTAAAGGAGGAGCAAGGAATGGTGCTGCTTTACACTGATTTAATATTACCATACCGATTTACATTCCTTTACTGTTATCTCACACTGTTATCTCATACTGTTATCTACGAAACCCTGTCGAGAATATCGGCTTATTATAATGTTTTTTTTGTGTAATTCACTGATTTTTCTCATTAAATCGATATCTACCCAAAGGGCCTAAATTTAATTAAATTTTATTTAATAAAGAATAAGAAGCAGGATATTACGCGTTGAAACGAAGATTTTAGATGTAGTAATTGCTCGTAGAATTATAGGGAGATAACTAGTGTCTCCGAATTTACATATTTATTGTCTTTCTCACTTATCTGCTCTTCTTTGATTTGTCTTTCTCACCCTTCCCTAAATAAATGTATTTTTTCTTGCTTCGCCCTCTCAGCATTGATGTTGTGTTAAATGAGGTATTATTGTTTTGTAAAGTACTACAAGAATATCAGTGACAAATGTGTTTATTCTTGCTGAATGAGGTCGAATTTTTTGCCTTTATTTTTTTATGCGTTTTTTATTAGTCGGTATAGTTAGATGAGAGATTAAGGGATATCTGCGTTCAGTGGCATTTATAATAGAGGCTAATGCGGCTACGAGCTCTGGAAAGGATCCTTTTCTTCACCTCTCTTAATTAACTTTTTCTGCGCGTAAGCACGTCAAACATCTCTGCGTTTGGCCCCGAAGATGACTTCATTCCACGGATCTCGGCAGCGCCTCTGCAAATGGGATGCTGCGAAAGTTCTCTCCTCCTCCCACCAGGCGGCAGCACCCTCGCGCGAGTGGAAAAACCTCCAACACGCGACCTTGGCTATGAATACTTTTCAAGAGGTTTGTTGGAAATAGTCTCCGCGAGCGAGGGCGTATTAAAAAAGGAAGACCGTTAAACGAGACGCCTTCAAAAAGGGCGCTCGACGCGTGCGTTCTTTTTCTCCGTTGTTATGGTTCGGAAGCGGATGTTGGTGATCGGTAGAACAACTAAATTTTTGATCTCTCATTCGGAAGCGAGGTTTGGTGGTTGGATGAGTTATATTTTTACGGATGACCTATATCGGGTATGGAGGGTGGTCATCGCCCGGTCATTTATCTTTTGGGCTACGTTGCGGAGGGTTAATTCAATCTTTCGGTCGCCAAACGTTTGGGATTCCAATGATCGCGAGCGGATGTTGCGTAGGAGCTCAGCTGTAGGGGTTTGAACTACGTAAGCGACACCAACGCGCACTTGGGTATGTCTACCGGTCAAATTTTGTTCAACGTAAATATGAACGCAGGTGTAAATGTTGCGACCCTAATATCTATCATTCCAGTTTGTGTTTATAAAACCCAATCAAAGAAATGTTTCAAAGCTTTAACTTTAATACGTATCCATATTTATCAATACCCATTGGAGTTATTATTATGAAGTTTTTCAAGTAACTTTGTGAGAACTCTATCTATTTCGATGAGGAAAAGTCCACAGATATTCCCTTAAATCTATACTTTTGTAACCACCCAAACGTATATGTTCAAGGAATAATATTAGACACTTTCCTTATAATATTGTGGTAAAGATGTTATCAATAAATATTTTATATGAATCAGGATTAGACGAAGAACAAAAGTTCTTATTAACATCGGTTTATTCGTGAAATTGCGAGTTAATCCCCTTTTAATGTGGCTGTGAAAGAATTCCTTTTTTTATTAAACGTCTTTACATGCTACAAATTTTCAGTGTAAATAATGTGCAACCGTTATTCCTGAGTTGACGTATTAATGCAGAAATAATAACCAAGTCTAAAACGTTTTCTCGGATAAATTTGTAGAAAGGAATTTTTACGCATGGTTAGCGTTAATAATTTACACATTTCTATTTAGTTAGTATTTCAGTGTAATATATTGAGCGGAAAAAATAAGATATTTGTCTTTTTCTATCTTGTTACAGTGATCGTGCGTCACTCGCTAATTTCACGTCCACCGTCTTGCGTTGAGGGTTAGGCTATTCTCGAAGACATTTCTTAATCCGTAAGTGGGAAGTGGGTGCGAAGTTGATGGCGGATGCAGATCCATGCAGCGGTTTGAGGTTTGAAAACACGTGACCTGAATCTTGGGCCTGAAAAATAATTTCCATCTGTTGATATGAAACGAGTTTCGCTCTTCGATGGGTTTCGCATGCGAACAAAGCATCATTCGGATATAAAGTTGCCTTTCGAATACTCTCCGAGTTTGGAAATTGTGTTTCAGCTCTTAAAGTGAACTCGAAAGGGAAGTGCGAAGGTGAAAGAGCTAAGAATAGGGAAAGTTTTCTGGTCTTGAGTGAGATAGAGATGCCTGAGGAAAGGATTTGAGGAGTTGAGTGGAAGTGAAGTCGGAGTTACCTAAACTGCAGATGAGTTATGTTCAGGGCATCGATCCGTAGTATATTTGGTTCCGGTTTTCGCTTCGATTCGGAGTAAACAAGTATCCGCTAGATTCCGGCTTCTGTTTTCGATCTACGTTGTTCATTGTAATATCCTTCTGGGATTTTTTTTATCATAAGTGAAAATTATTAATTGCACCATCTACTGTGGAGATTAAGAAAACGCAAATTAAACAGCGATGATGAAGAAACTACCAAAATTACCGAATTGCAATTTCCTTGCGGTCGCTAGAAACTCACTAATATTCAATTGTGAAAGAAAGATGACATTAAGAAAGGGGAAAAATCTTATTTAGGAGACTAAGTATCGCTCACACAGAAAATCGCTGATTTTAACCATATCTGGAATATATTGTAAGAATAAGAGAATTGAACATTTTATATCGCTTGAAAAATCCCATTTCGATCTTAGTTGGAGTGTAGTTTCGACAGCGGTGTTGATAGAAAAGTTTAGAGTAAATTAATAAATAAAATTATATGTAGGATGTTAGAGAAAGAAGTAACATTATCGAAGCAATGAGATAGTGGAAGGAATTCTGAAAGAATCATTCTAAAGAAACATTGTTTCCGTAAAAGAAAACAATAGAAAAAGACATGTAAGGACGATAGGAAGGTGAAAACATATTTTTTAAGCTCACGGGAAGGAAGTTTGGACAAATAATGGAGGCTGTACAAGATTGGATATCATTGATGGAGCAGTTGGTATGAAATATGCTCCAGGACGCTGGAAGAAGAAAATTTTCATTTTTTCTCCGTTGGAGAATACCTCCTCTACCCGTAACGTTAATCATTTTGAGTTCTTCATTCCTAATTCCTCCGTGGTTATCACGCCGTAGAGTGCCAAGGCGCATCATTCCCTTGTTTTAACGGTACTTCGGCAACTTTGGTCCTAAACGTTTTCTTGTAGTCTATTCGCCATAGCACAGCCCGCACTAATTATTCCCCAGCGCTATTAAACTCGTGGTTTTGAAGAGTGCAAAGCGCCATTTTCGGAGAAAGGATTTAAATAGTAGGAGCAGCCTCGCGTTATACAATGTGCGCGGACTTTTTCCCTTCCTCGCATCCACGCCTCTAAATAATCCAGAAGAGCCTCTAGGTTCGTGGATTTATTTTTTCTTAGCCTGTCTCATCCGTGTTTGGCTCCTTTTCTGTGCCTTTTCGAATCGTTAAAAATGCTTGCCCGTCAGCGATTTGAGGTGAAGTTCGTGTCTGACTTTTAAAAGATCTTTCTATGCCCTATTATGCTCCCTCTGATTACTCTTCCGCTCATATCTTTCGTCGGAGTCAAGCATTTATCGCAGTCGGTTAATGCGTCGTTAAAAAAAGGGGAAATTTATGTGTGTCGTTAAACAGCGTTCCCTCCCTCGTCTTGGAAGCTATCCTATTAGGGCTTCTTCCTTCCGTCTCTATTAATCCATGGGAGGATGCATTTTCCGACACTCCTAATGAGGGTGAGATACATATCTAAATAAGCATATGGAATCTGGTTTCTTTACTTTGTATACAATTTGAAGATTCTGGCGTCTGAGTGTTACATTGTAGTTGATACAGTTTTCTATTCTTCTATGAGGTGTTACAGCTTTTCTAGTCAGTAATGATGGATTATATGGAAGTGAATCCCAATCTATTTTCCCAGTATTGTAAGAATAGCTTCACTCCAAGTTGTCTCTATTTGGCGCATCTTGATTTTACAATTGAAATTATGATTGAATTCTTACGTTAAAGATTCAACTACAGTTTGCTACTATTTATCAACTGACTACCAGAATTGGAACGCGGTATAGGAGCAATAAATAAGCATTTCTGAAAAGAACAATTATGTTCACTCGTTTTAGATGCAGATGTCGAGAAAATTTGTCTTTTAATTACTGTCGTATTTCATCTTCAGAAAACAAGGCGAAGTATTGGGGAAATCTGTAACGAAGGGAAACTAGAAAATTTGTCACTTTTCCACGAAAAGTTTGTTTTTTAGTTTAACAAAAACATCTCAACGTCATCATCTGGATTTATTCCTCGAAACTGGTCGTGTTGTTGTCGGAATAAAAAAAAATTTGTGGAAAAAGTACCATCTTTCTCTAATTCATCGTTGTGATTTATTTACTGGTGCAGTTGTTGCGATTCTCCTGAACGATTAGTTTTTAGGCTTCTCTAAATCCTATGCTTTTTGTAGTACACAGTTGATGTATCCTTTATCTGACGCATGATGATTAACGCCTCGTCAGGGGAGTAGTTAGCTAGCTATTATCCCAGATGAACGTGCATGTTTGTTCTTGTGTGAGTCATCTGTAAGTGTGGAACTCGCCCTAATAAAGTTGAGATGATTACGCTGATTACTTCACTCTTTAAATGTGCCATTTTTTCGAGTATAAACCAAATATATTCCAAATATATTAATCTCTTATCGAGTAATGTGATTGTTTTAATCAAACTCAAAGAAGTTTATAAGTTTGTTCTTATGATATCCTGTCAGAAAATGTTTGACTAAACGGTGTGATATTTTTTTGCTGGTTACCATTTATAGTTTAGTAATTAATAGTTTGTTTTGAGTTCCATTTAATTATATTTATTACCTATGAAATAGATTATTTCCGTTTGTATTTAAGGTTAATTAATCTTATGATGTTAACCCAAAATTTAGGCAGCGTGGTTTAATATATATTCTTGAATTAGAATCTTCGTCATGCCTACTAGGATTATCTCGTTCAACCAGTCATTAGTGCCAATTGTTTTTTTCCGTGACACTTTTCCATCAAATCACAGAAAAGCCAGATGTTAATTAGGCTCTTCGAAAGTTAATTTAAAGTCGCCAAACTCCCAAAATTAAATTTCTCATTTGTTGCTTTAAGTTGCGTGCATGAGAAAGATTAGTCTTTCCTTCAATTGATTAGCAGCAGTATCTCCTGATGAAGCTAAAGAATATCTTTTTCTTTCGGCGAAGGAAACCCTTTCAAATGCGAATCACCTCCGTCATGCGTTGGGTGTCCAGAGACAAATTGTGTAAAACCGGGACATTTACTGCTTTAAGGACGAAATATTTGAGAAAAACGGGGACATAACCAAGAACGTACCGCGACGAATCTGGGACAATGTTTTAGTCCAGTCAATATCAGAGCTAGGAGTATTAGAATACTTCTAGTTGGCAGCTTTCTTTCGTTTTATTGTTTGTCGTTGAATTTTATTAATTCAATCAAAAACAGTGAAACAAATAATACATTTATATTTATAAAAGTAAAGAAGATGGAAACATTACCATAAAAGTAGTAAAATTGAAGACACAGAAAATGAATTAGGTAGAAGGAAATTTTACAGGTTTTAATGAAATTATCACAAAATAAAAGACAGGTTTTTGATTGAAAAAATTGATTACTAGCGGTCTTATCTCGTATATATGTAAACAATTTTCAGTGATGAAAAAATACCTCAATTTATTAATACAAACTGATTTAATTTAGAACTTTAAAAATAACTGGTGCACTAGAGCATCCCAAAAATATATTTCGGGACACCTGGTGTAATGATTGGATTCCAGCACGAATCCCGAAAAATCAGGACGTCTGGACACCCTATTTATGCGTAATACGTAATTGTCAGTTGTAGGGCCCGAGTCACATGGCCGTGCACGGGGGTTAACGAGCGTGATAATGAGTCTTTTATACTCTTAAATACCGTAATCTTTTTTCCTTCCCTTCTCGACTTAATAATCCACAAGGAACGCCCTACACGTATGTATGTTCCTCTTCATGGATCCCGCATCTTTATTATCTTTGCGTGCAATCCCGCAATTCCTGTTCTGAGCGACGTCTCCCGTTTTCCCATTGTCTTTACGGGATTGCGTGCGGTTGCGTTCGATCGGTGACAGTGCGTTCCACTCCCGAGGGATATAAGCCGTTCCCGGAGAGGAGCAAATGGCAATCCGTCCCTGATGAAGATTTCCTCGCATTTCGGGAATTGGGGTTCACGTGAATTCGGTATTTTTGTTTGATCGTCGGTGGAGTGAGGCGTGATGGAATGCTGTGTGTTTTGTGTGGGAGAATTTTTCTGTGGGCGACGGAAAGAGGGGTGCATGCTGTTATCCGGATACTTATGGTTTGAAGAGTTCTTCTCACTAAAGAAGTTAGGCGGTTCTGATTGGAGATAACGTTGAGGATTTTTTTTCTTTTTTAATTAGCTCTTTCAGGCTCTTAGAGTATCGGATTTTACGCTTAAAATATGTTTTTAAATGCCAATTTTGTGCTCTTTGGAGTTGTGTATATTTTATCCATCTCAAGCATGTGTTATATATAAGAATCCTTCTCTCTAAATTGTAAGGTTCCATTATAAAATATTTATAATTATTGTCATCCCTATTTTCGTAACGAGAATCGAGAGTTTTGCTCTTAGCGTAAAGGGAGAAATACGTTATTTTTTATTGGAAGTATATGATTTATGTATTGCTGTTTTCCCGCTCTATGCTCGTAATTTAATTAAATTAATTTACAGGAGATAATTCAATGTTCATCCACCCTGAAATTTCGTGAAATTTATGTGCATGAGAAAATTTCGATGTGCAATCACCCAAAAATCGCATCGCATCTTGCAAAGTTAGCTTGTAGAATACGTAAATCCTTTCAAACTCCCAGAAGAATTCTTTCGGAAATTTTTACTTTCATCTTTATTTAATAGTTTCTCCTAATAAAATTTTATTTAGAGTAAAATAACAGCTGTAAAATATTTGTAAAATCTTATTTTCAAATATTACGAAAGAATAATAAATAAATGGGTTAGAAATAAGAAGAGACTTTCTAGTCTCAATGTCGCCCGAATAAAAGCCATTTATTATTATTATTATTATTATTATATTTATTTACGTTCATTGTAGGTTATCATCATCGACGCATCTTTGTACAGGCTTTTAGCTTTTAAAATTTCCCTAAGAATGTTACATGTGTTACTGAAAGGCAAAGTGGCAACGTCACTCGCGATGAAAATTAAATCTCTGAGCGAGGGGTTTATAAAATGTTTTCCCCGGCTAAGTAGGTTCCGCCGAATTTTCTAAAGCTTTTAGCGCCGAAGAATATTTACGCCGATCGACGTTTTAATCTCCCCAGAATCCCCCATTTCGCGCCAGAGCACAACTTCGATGTTTATCAATCTCTTTGAATTACATTTCCCCGCCACGCCGGCTTCATTTGTTCTATTAAATCTGGGAACTTTCTCCACCCTCTTTGCGTCGGAGAAACAACGGCGGTCGGCTAAAAGCACGTCAGAAAGGGTACGAGATGTGCCTCACGATTTCTTCAGAGTCGGGGATGAATAAAAAAGGATTTGCCCTCCTCCTCTAATATTCATAAATCATGGGTTGTATTCGTATTTAAAAAGACGCGGTGTGCTTCGTGACGGAACGCCGTGCGCTTTCGAGACTTCATTCTTCTTTCATTTCCCGCTTTTCCCATCCTGGGGTCGACTCTCTCGTCGCTGCCCATCCTCCTCAACTCGAGATGATGACACACGTCTGAGGAAGTGCCCCACCCACACGATGAGGCCCTCACACACACCGCCCGTATTGGGGTCGGAGAAATTTCCCCCGGCGGACTTTTTTTCTTTCGAAGAAGCCGTCGGTTGGGCGCGTGCTAATGGTTTTTCTCTTGAAGAGTGTGACGGGAGTAGGTTTTTTTACGGTTATGACGCGTATGAAGGGAAAATTTTCTTTGTCGTTTCTGTTAACCAACCCTCCGAACTGCCACAGACGAACTTTTGGTTATTTTTGGATTTTTGTTCTCGAAGTTGTGATCAGATACGAGGAATCGGCGTTCATGTGTGCGCTGAGATAGTGATATCGAATATCCATGGGTACGGTAGATGTCTTTTACCTTAAATGTCGCCTTCTATGTATTGCATGGAACATTAACTCCAATCCTAGAATCGTTGTGAATATAAGATAGATGAATGTAAACTCTCCACGCACCGTTAATTTTCTCTCATATCTAGAAACGATGTAGACGTTCGTGAATTTGGGATGGATTCTTAAAAAAAATATAAATTTTATCGAAATTTCCGTAGAACTGATAGCAGCTAGTAAACCAATGTAATAAATTATTTCGTATTCGAAGTTATCTTGGATGGAAAAAAATATTTCAGGTCTTACAATTCTTGGTGATTAGTATGTACACCAGAACGCAGCGAATTTGAACACCAAAATATTATTTATTAGTAATTAATTTTGCGTTGTTTTGCGTTTCACGCTTCAAAAATTGATTTACAATATGAAGGGTTCCGAAAATCAGCAATATCGCTTGTCTTAAATCTAGTTTTCTTCTTTGATGTCATCTTCCAATTTCTGCTTTAATTCTGATAGACTAGAATAAAATACTCGAGTTTAATTTTAAGACCCGCACAAGGAATTCGATGTAGATAGACTAGAACTATTTGAATGACGGGACTGTTAGTTAAATTCGAATATGTTCTAGGTTTCACACTGTTTGAATTCACGACGTAACATATACCGAATTTTTAAAAGTTATAATTTGCTTGATTAGTTTTCTGAGGTGGATAATTGGGCTTAGAAAACTTAATATTCGGCCAAAATAGTCTTCCTTTGAAAAGATATGACCTACTTCAAAATGTTACTACATATTCTTCAAAATCAGGTGACAAACATTGTGTTATAAATGTTTATAATATATCATGTTTATGTTTGCATTCAAGGGTTTGGAACTAATCCATTTTATGGATCTAAATCAGGAAGATCTAAGCAGGAAACAATATTATTTTGAAAATTTCTTCCTTTCTTAAGGTATAATAATATCTTTATTCTTTTCCTATGAAGTCTTTTAAAAGATGGTCCTGATTGATCTAAATGGCATTCATCCCCGTTCCATCTCTTTCCTTTTTCATACCTACGTTTTCGATATTTCCTCAAATCGTATTCTCCGACTCATTGCCCGCACATCCCAAATGGCGAATTCTTCCTTTCCGCAGTTTTCCCTTTTCTTTTCCTCCCAAACACCTACGACCACTTTTCCCAAATTGAGGGACGTTTTCCTCTTCCCGCTTTATACACAAATCTCCGCGACCATCCAACGAGAGGCGATGAATAAACGTAGACGAAATATTTGCCTTCCCCGCGTTTACCTCACTCTTGTGTCTACAAACTGTTGCCTAATGGCTCGATTGCCTTTCTTTGGCTCTGTTGACGGAGTTTTTAAACGCCCTGCACCTCCGCGTCCATTTGCGAAATATATTTTTGTACTATCTGGACTTTTTGGGTGCGGTCTACAGTGCACGAAGTTTTCGAGGCAGTTTACCTTGTTTGCTCTCTTATTAGCGGGATTCTTTTCCGCTATCTCGTTGGATGAAAGTAATCTTATTTGTTTGCCTTTCTCGGCGGGATTCTTGCAGTTTTCGCAAACTTCGTCGCGAATTTCTCGTTTGGGTGGTACAACTTCCTTGACGTATCATACGTTTCTGCACCTGTTTCCTGAATAGTTTGGCTGATGGCGGCGGTTATATTTTATTGAGAAATGGCCTTAAATTAATAGAAATGTTAGGGTTCATAGATGCTACACCTTTAAATGTATGCTATTGGGAAATATGCGTACATCAATAAATAGATAGTTCGTTATTATCAGAGAAAATTTAGGCAACCATTTTTTATTGATTCAGAAAGCGTACTGAGTCCCTTCACCTGTCATATCAAAATATATACGTGAACGATGAATAAAATTATAATGACGCATCTTGTAGCTGCTATAGCTATCTCTTATTCAGTTCGTGTATTATTCATGAGTAAATTGAATATTTGAGGCTATCGACAAATTTAAGGCACTTTATTAATTGTATTGCTATTAAGAAAATGAAAATTAAAGATTATCGCGCCTTTCCTTTTGATTCCTCGGGTTCATTACTTTCAGGAGCCTTTTTCCTTTACGATGATTAGCGGCAAAGAATAGCATCCGGCCATAAAAGATAATACCAAACCAAACTCATCGGCATCGTTAGACGAGATTTAATGTCAATAGAGCTACAAATCTATAGTTAGCTACTGCCTCGTTAGTAAAGTAGCATCATAATGGCGGTTAAGTATGCTTCAATTTGAAAAAATAGCAATATTGAAAAGTTAGTTCGTTTTGTTCTGTATAATTTTGTATGGAAATTATTTATATTAGGTATTATGTAAAAATTGGTGTTCACTTTTGTTCCTGATGGATCCATACCACGAAGTTTCGGCCCAAGCTGTTGATTCTTTTTATATGAACATCAACGCTACGTACGTAAACACGTTTGCTCATTAGCTCTCTTGAAATTAATATCCATTCAAATGCTGACAGAGTTGAAATTTTGTGTAAGCAGTTAATATATAGAAAGGGAAAGCATTTATCTGCCTCACTTCTCTATTCTTTCCGGTAATTCCAAAATTTTGACTACGTAGCCGGATATAAGCTTTTTTCAAGAGCAATTTCTTTCTTATCGAATAACCTTTAACTTTGTCTCCCCTTTGCCTTAATGCCGATGATAAACAACGGAAGCACAAGGATTTTCGTGATGCCAGCGACAGCAATTTCCTGTGATTATCTTAATCCACATTAAGTGAGGGTCTTTATTCAGACTCTATGGTATTTTTACTCCCAGTCAAGGATGACGACAGCCATGAAGCAATTCAGAATGATAAGGATAATAAGCTAGTCTAATGTAAGGTTTCGCAAATCCGTCTTTTTGCTAACTTGGCGCAATCATCCGCTATCGCTCGTCTCGGAGGAAATAGGTCTCTGAGAATGAAATAGACGGATCAAAGCAAGAGCACACTGAATGAATGGAGCTTAGTTTAGCTGTTTATCTGAGAATTTCTTACCATTTCGTTCTTTCGAAAAAAGATCCCAAGTTATTCATAGATATCTAAGGCGAACTCTGGCTACTAATATTACATATTTCCGCTCAAGTATTTCGAATATTATACGGTATTAAAGCGCAATTCATAGAGGAAAATATGCACGAATGTTGTAGCATTCGGTAGGTTACATTCCTTTATATTCACTATTCAATGCAATTTCTTTTGTTTCATTCATTATTAAATTCATGTAAATGAGGTATATAAAGATGATGTATATTTTCCCACAAATTTATTTCAAAACAGTCGGTTTCATGTGTTTTCTATGAACATGAAGATGGCGATGTTACCGAAACCGGTTGTTCTGGACTAAATTATCGGAAAAGTAAACATCTTTATATTATGAATTTCCAAGTACATTATGGCCTACTCCGTAAATTTTTAAAAAATAATATGTATTACCCCTTATTCTAATTCATACTACTGCCATAAAGAATGGGAATAATCTGAAATTCGTTGATTTCTTGAAAGCATTATTATATTTCAATTGACTCAGTTTACTCATAAGAGTTGGAGAAATTAGCTTTCCATCATTTCATAGATATTCTTATATTATATCATATCAATTTGCATTCATGTCCAATTCCCTCTTGCAATCTCGTTCGTGATAGTAGAGAAAAAACGAGAAGGAAAGCCAGAAAAATCTAGGTCTTATAAAACAAATGTTTATTTCACTAAACTAATAAAAAAATGAACTGGCTCATACCATTGCCTTTGAAATGGCTCAAGATGAACCTGAATTTATGAGTCGACTACTCGAAGAGTTCTGACTTTTGGCCCCAATCATCTTATTCCATAAATGGGCCTCAGAAAGAACCCCTCGGTAATATTGCTCATAAATGGTATTTACCTCGTTCAAGATCTAACTTTACACCCGCTGAGAAACGAACTCTTACGTAATCTGACGGATAAGTCCCCCAATTGACGTCTGTGTGTCATCCCACGTCCTCTTATCCCTTCGACTTCAAGATCAATTGGCTCTACGAAGAAGAATTATGTAGCACACCATGGTGATCTTCAGGTCAAGTTTCTCTTAAGCGTTTCATGGAAATCGATGGGTAATTGTTGCGCATTTATGCCTTCTTTCAGTATTCCTAGGATCAGCGTTTGAAGCGATACCCGGCAGTCATTCTTTCTTAATTTTGATATGTAGTGGTATATATTTTCTCCATGATTATTTACGTGTTGATGTAGATTACACCTGTCATCTTACGCTAATTGCAAAACGAACCTATTTTCATTAAAAACGAGTATGGAGGGCTCCCGAGATGACAAGTAGGCTACGCTTTCGGCTTCAGTGAAAGCGGACCCCGGTTCGATTCCCGGTGGGAGCCAATATGCGAAATGAGCTAAGCTATCGAAGCACTTTTTAAAAACGAGTATAGAGATAGCGTTAGCTAGTCGATTCGTCTTCCCTTGTTATGGATATTTTTATAAGTTTTTCCAACTACTGTTTTTTAAATCGTGGTATTTCCTGGTAATAACTGATTTTCATATAATATTCTTTTTCTGTGTGTTTGGGCATAAAGCCTCAACTTCGCGGATTATTGTTTTATTTCGTTATTAGCTTACATGTAATTTAACTGATTGATAGACTATCTCATTTATTTGCTAATAATCGGGGAAAGATATTTGAAAAGAAAAATCCAGCTATCCCATGTGCCATCTTCTTCATATTTCAATCCTAGTTCTTGTTCTTGAAATGGATACCGTTCTTATGCAAGTTATAAATATGACTTCGTTTTATTAGTTGCCCTTTTGGTGGGATTCTAAAATACACTGTAATAATGTTCATCGTGATCCTTGAATCGTTGTCAGAAATATTGATGGTATTTTGAATATTAGTAACTATTTACTAATTTAAAATTCAATAAAATCTTGGCCCAAATCTGCCTTTTTAGTACTTTCTTGTCACTTTTCAATTTCGTTATTTTGTATTTTTTGTCTAAATTCTTGAGCACACCAACCTTTAATTTTCTGCTAGGGTTGCTTAATTTCGACTTCTACTAATCCCTTCCAACTAGCATTGTTTCGTTGTGACGTTGTTTTGTTATTCAACCGAAGTTAACTAACAGTGGAGTTAACGTGAAACAATCGTTAGCGAGAACTTGGGCGTTCCCCGATTCTATTGTCTATTAGTGTATCCTTGTGGCTCGTGATGTTATGCATGCGTTTGGGAAGATTCACGCCTTCGCACCTTTCAGAAGGGTGGTTCTGTTCGCTTTTCCATTGTTTCGCAAGAAGATACCCTCTCTTTTCTCAATAATTACGCCACATTGCTTATCTCAGAGTTTCGTTTACTTTGGTGCCACGTTTTGCGGCTCAAAATTCTTGAATTTCTGGCTGTGGGAAAATTATAACGGTTCTGAGAGACGTTGTTGATATTTATATTTAATTTAAGTTTTTCGATATTTTCCATTCGTATCGTAATTGAAACTTAGGTTGATGGTAGATATCTGGGGGTTTCACAATTACTTTTTTCAGGTAGAAATTTGGAGGGTCTCAGTCCTAATCCGGATCCTTAGCTCGCCTTCGCAGGTGCTGAGCGCCCTACCTTCCCAACAGGGGTGATCATAAAAAATCTGACCGTGTGGAATACGATTCAAAAAGTTATAAACAATTCAACTGAGCAACAATTTATTATCTTCGTCGTCTCACTCTTCCAAAGAGATATACAAGCGTCTTTTGATCGACGTTCTACGATGAAAATTAAGATTTTTCGTGATTTTGCTGGAAATGATCCGATAGGCGGGTGTTTTAAATAGCTCACTGGCCCACTTGGTATGGTTAGCTGCCTTATTATCAACTAGCTGAGGTACCTGTTGAATCTCAACGGGGGTTGGGATTTCTAGATTTTTGCTAGAAATCCCTCCCCCCAACCCAACCCATCCCCACGGCAACGTTGCCGTGTGTCAACTGGTCATTTCTAGCAAAATCACGAAAAATCTTAATTTTCATCGTAGAACGTCGATCAAAAGACGCTTGTTTATCTCTTTGGACGAGTGAGACGACGAAGATAACAAATTGTTGCTCAGTTGAATTGTTTATAACTTTTTAAATCGTATTCCACGCGGTCAGTTTTTATATGGTCCCCCCTAATAGGAAGGTCGGTCGCTCAGTACCGGCGAAGGCGAGCTAAGGGTCCGGATTAGAACGCAGACCCTCCAAATTTCTAGCTGAAAAAAGTAATGGTGAAACCCCCAGATATCTACCATTAACCGAAACTTATCGTTCTTAGTCTCCGGATTTTTAGAGATAAAATTCCTAAGCTCTAAAATATTTGTTAGAAAGTCATCAACATTTTCTAATCTTCTGTTGTATTGCTAACATTATATATTTTCAAGTGAAAGGCATTTATCTGTCAGTGATTATCTAACATAGCACTTGATGATTCTTCTGAAATGATGGCAAAATTATTTATTCGCTACTTCGCTTAATTGCGTTAATGAATGACCAAAGATTTAAGAGTATATCAGATCGTAAGATCAATTATCTAATATCAGTAGCTCGCACGCATTTTCGAATTGTACTGCTTAATTATTTATGTTTCTAAGTAATGTCTGCTTCCTAAGTATCGTGACTGAATGATTATAACATTCCTTCAAACCAAATTCCCCGTTGCCACTTCACATAACCTTGGCCTAATTGGTTTCAATTATCTTTCCAACGCTTACTGATGTGTTAGCATTGATTTGGATTTCAAGATTCATCGCGGTGGAATTCTCATTTACTCATAAGTTAGCAACTCGTCGTATTAAAAAATACATTTACAAACAATTGCCATTGCGGCGTTTTCTTTCTTCAACAAAAATTTGTATTGATATTCATATTCATTTAAGGGGTATGGAGACATTAAAGGCAGAATGTGACAGCGGGATAAACTTCTATGTGAAATAACCTTTGCTTCAATTTCTATTTCGACTATTCGCGTAAATGAATTCCTCCTCTGTTGATAATGCGTTACATTGTAATAGTTAAGGCATCGCATTCAAAGCAAACAAATTAGCATGGGGAAGTTAATTGCCACTTCGAAAACACTTTGAAATGCTAGCGCAGTTCATATATCCTCTTCTAAAACGACCTGGCAGCTAATTAAATACGTTGTTGTACTCACTCGTTGTCTTACCGAAATGAAAAAAATATGCTTCGACGTACTCCGGTCATTGTCAATTGTGGTAATGAAAAAACGCAAAACTCTTCCACAGAATGACTAGGCACCTTCTCATATTGAGCTTATTTTAATCATTTGAGTTTAATAATAAATGGAGCTGAGTAAATAACTAGTAATAACTGAGTAATAACTATCAGCCCTTATGATTATCATTTATTTCAATTTTATATTCAACTAACATAGCATGCATTTCAAAACAAGAGACAATTAATTTGTAATTATTTTTTTATTATTTTTGATTGAAATCATATTAAAGCATTATTTATTTGATAATTATTGTATTATATGTGGACATTGTATATCCTTCTTTCAAAGACTTAATTTTTTTTATTCCTGTATTTATTTATTCATTCTTATCTCATCTTTACTATTGCGAAAATATCTAGAAATACTCGACTGTTTATATTTTGTATGCTTCTTTATGATTTTGGAATGATTTTACTCACGGATTTCCTTCTCTCTTCCACAGACCGTGAGTCGAAGCGGGCCGAGGGCACGCCCGGAGCCCCCTTCGCCCTCCCCGGACCTGGGTCTGCGCATGGACAGAGCGACCGGACCGGCTTCCCCCTCACAAGTCGCCCACCCAAACTGCGACAGAGGCGGAGGCTGGCCAAAGGTCGCGCCGGTACCGATCACTCGCTCGGACAGGGATGAGCTGGAAGAGGACGATGGCGAGAAGTCCGCCAAGACCAAGAGGAAAAAGAAGAAGCGGAAGAAGGAGCCGAAAGAAAGCACCGGTGGGGGAGGGAAATGGACCTTCGGGGGGCTCTTCCGCCGGAAGAAGAAGAAAGAGGACGAATTGGAATGTGCGAAGGACTCCACCGAAGAGGATTACGGAATGGAAAAGTTTTCTCCCGCCAAAGGCGTAGTCTTCCCTCCCTCTCCCTCTATGAAACGCAACAAGACCGAGGAGGAACACCCCTCGGAAAGGTTGGGAGCCCCGTGCGCGATGCATAACGGATGCGTGGGCTGCGTAGTTACCGGTCGCCCCGGAAGGAGTAGACAGAGGCCCGTGTTCGGTTCCGGGAGCGACTGCCGCGATTCTTACGCGGGGACGGCTTTGGTGAGGAGGGATTCCAGCACGTCTAGCCATCGAGAGAGAAAGGAGATGATTAAGGCGAGGGTGGAAGCGATGAGGGAGAGGTTGCCCAAAGATTCCTCTTCGGAAGATGAGGGTCTTCCGGGTGGATCGGAAGGAAGTTGGGAATGGAGGGGTAGGAAAGTTCCCCCTGTGGTGCCTCACGGGGGGGTAGGTAGCGCGGGGTCTTCTCCCTACCTCGGAAGGCGTTCTCGTTTCGTGGGTAGGACGGAGAGATTTCATCAGAGGAGGTTTTCGAGGGAGTTTAGGGATGAGGGGGAGGAGGAAGAGATGTGGAGGAAAAGAGCGAATGGTTTGCCTCCTCAGGGTTGCGTGCCGTGGAGGGCGAGCCAATCGGATGTCGAAGCTCCATACCTCGGGGGTAGGATGGTTGCGGCCAATTCGGGGACGACGGCAGAACTTGGTGGATCCACAATGTCTTATAGTCCCGCCCAAAGTCCGCTTCAAAGTCCGGTGCTAAGTGGTAGGAGATCGGCGAGTTCCACGACGTCTCCTGGTCACCCGAGGGAGTCTTCCGGGTTACCCTTTCACGGTGGAAATCGCGCAATCCCGAGGAGGTATCCCTCGACGCCGCTTTCGCAGCAGAGTCCTCTCGTGGAAGTTCCACCGGAAGGGAGGCACGCTCCGGCTCATTCTGCGCCTTACTATCCGATGAGGAGCAGGAGTACGGACTTGCTGCTTTCCTGGCGACCGGAGGACAATAGCTACCACGGAGGCGACCCCATTCCCTATCACTATCCCGTGAAACAATCCCCCGCACAGCGTCCCGCGCAAGAACCTTCCCAGTTTCATCAGAGGTGGCCTTTAGCTAACAGTGGGAGGAGTCCTCCTCCTCCACCCCCTCCGAGAGATCCACAAAGGCGCATTACGAACAACCAGTCTCTTTCGCACTTTCAGATGCGCGAACAAGTGCCACCCAACGACGGTTACGTGAGGAGACATTACTCCCAGCAGTCACCTTATAGTCAGGCTCAGCAAGAAAATCCGTACATGAATGTTCAAAGCATTCGGGCCCATCAGTCCGTTCAAGGGGCCACGCACCAACAAGGAGTGACTTGCGTCGCAGATTCTCAACCGAGGAGTCGTCGACCGTTGAGAGTAACCGCGGGAGCTTACGCGGGAAGGTCAGGGGATATGTCGTACATGAGTGATTCGCAGGTTCCACCCAATGGGAATAATGTTCGAAGGACAATGACCAAGCATCCTCCTTTGGAGTCACACTACGCGATTCCCTTCCTCGCGGATTCTCCTCCTCCAAGGTGCGTGATCAATCGCGTCATCAGGGAACCTCAGTTAGCGGAAAGTGTTGTGCACAATCCTCGCCCGCTCATGCGGCAACAGAGGGCCCCAGTGTATTCGCGATCTAGGTCCTCCAGCCCTGCTCCCACTAGTGTAAATAATCGTCCCGCCCTTCTTCCTCTCCGACCTTTTGAAAGCCCGAATGATTCTCATAATTTTTCTCCAAGAGGACATTCATCCGCTCCGCAAACTCCAATAGACGGCCCCATCAATCGGCCCCTCTCTATTGTATCTGAAGAAAAAGTCGAGCTGCCTGCGAAAGTACCTCCAGTACCCCCTGCCAGGAGTTCTTCCAGGAGAAGCTCTGTATCGAGCTTGGAAGCCATGGAATACGGAATGTGGGGAATGGATCGAAATTCGAGGCAGCCAAATAGTAAAGGGCCTTCTGGCCTCGAAGATGCATTGACGGAACTGGAAAATATCTATAAGAGCCTGAAGCTCGAGGACGACGTAGATGGTGAAACGGATAGCGTCGTAATGGGATCTTCCGAAACTGGTGGCACTTATGACGATCAAGATCGACCCTTGACAGACGACATGGCTTACCGAAGGCTACACTCCAAAGAAAAAGAAAAAGGTGCTCAACAAGGTGTCGGAGGAGTCGTTGCTCAAGCTGGTAGCTTCCTATTGGTATCCCCCACTCTTGGACCTGTGGAGCCATGGACGGAGCCACCGCCTAACTCTGTTAATCCAGGAGAGCCTGATGTCACTCTGGATGACGTTGTATTCCGAAGCATTCGACAGGCTAATGCGCACATGCCTCCCGAGCCTCAGCCTCCCTTCGGTATACCAATAGGTCCTGTGACTCGAGCTCCGGACTCGGATTACCTTCATGCAAAGCCTCCTTCCCCATCTCCAAGTGCGAACCGTACGTCTTCCACCGCGAGAAAAACTCCGGATATTGTCAAAGATGACTTGGCATTTAGGAGTTTACGTAAAGATAGGCAGATGAATGGTACTCCAGTAAGGCCAGTACCTCTTCGTGGAGTTGTTTCTCCTCCACCAAGACCATCTTCTTCATCTTCGTGTGTATCTAGTCCGCCACCTTTACCTAATACGGGTATTGACTTCCAGGCAATCAGAAAGAAAAGAGCTGTACGCTCACTGTCAGCGAATTTGCTCGGAATATTGCAGAATACAAGTTTGACAACAAGACCTCTTTCGCCACCTCCTGCAACAAAAGCCCAGCTACCACCTCCTTCCCCAACCTCTCCGAGAAAAGAGATAAGAAGCTTGGCGTTCTCACCCCCACCATCCAGGGGTTTGACGTCACCGCCGCTTAGGAAGAAGGCCTTGTCGCCACCTATCGTAGCAAGCGAAGATTCAGAGACATGTGCTAATGAAGTGCCGGCGCATGTAAACGATGCAACATCTTCAGACACCTTAACTGATGGACACGTTGATGAACCCAAAGCTAAGAATAAGCCAGAAGTAGTAGATGGAAAGAAAAAAGAGCTCGCTTCACCGGTGATCAAAGACTCCCCTGGAGAGGTGTACGAAGCCCTTGGGAGAGTGTTATCTCGTGTTGGGAAGGACATGAGTTCTCCCGGAAAAATTATTAAGAAAAAAGGTGACGACGATGACTTGGAAACTCTGCTAGTTGCCCTAGCTAGAGAAGCTCGCACTACCAGTGAAAACCTTGGCCGGGAGCTAGATCAATTAAGGACCTCCGCAGGTAAATCTCCAGAGCTTAAAAAGGAACAGGAAAAGGTGGACGCTGTCGGAGTGAAAGAAATCGATGCTGCAACACAAACTTCTCCCAAGAAAGTAAATGCTTCCGAAGTGGTAGACGGATCACCTAAAGAGGTGAAGCCGTCCCGCCCAGTAGCACCTCAATCACCGGTTCCTACTCCAAGGATTGGTGCCATAGCCGCTCTTGCCAGAATAGACCCAGAAAAGAGTAATTTAGTCTCTTTTGCCAAAGTGAAGAATCAAGGAAAAGGCTCAGGATTAAGTGTGGTCGTAGGAAAATGCACACTTAGCAAGGACTCTAACCAGCCGGACATGGTATCTTTTACCTCTACAGTGAGTCCTTTAAGTCCCTCGGCAGTATCCTCAGAAATGGAAAAGTTACCGAACGTCTCCGCTCCATCGGCTGAAGATCCGATGAAAGCAGGCGGCGCTGACGTAACTGAAAAGAAAGATTCTGACAAGAAAAGCATGGTCTCCGCTGAATCGGCTCATGTTCCGATCAAGTCTGGTAGCATGGGCTTTGTTGTCGCGAAGGAATCCGGCAAATCTGCTGATCCTATCCCCGAGGGTTTGAAAAAATCTTCAACCGAAGAGGCTAAGGAAAATACGGTAGATGTGACTAAAATTGTGAAAGAACACTCGAAAGCACCTATTGGATTCGCTTCAGCTGTCATGAGGCAAAGCGAACAAGCTAAGCCTCAAATAAATGTCTCACAAAAGGAGCATGTCAATACCAACACTTCTCAAGTCAAATCGGAAGGGAATCAGTTAATTGCTGCTCCCAAACCGGCTGTCGAGCAGACGTTGCCTTTTGTTTTCGGAAAGGAATCTGACCCATCCGTTAATTCAGAAATCGCTCCCATTAAGGCTAGCATGAAATTGGTTGTGAGGAGAAATGCGGAAAATTTGCCGAAAGTTTCCATACCGCCACCTGTAGTTCCCAGAAAGATCGCACCGGTTTTCCCTTTAGAATCAGAAACCACAGCTAACGCCAAAGAGATGCCGACCCAGTTCGTCATTGCGTCAACCCAAACGAACGGCCCCAAGAGTCAGATCGACTCGGCCGAAAACGAACTCTCCGTCGCCCACGACCCCGAGGTTTTGCCCGAGAAAACGAAAGACCAAAAATCCGAATCCATGAGTCCCGGAACGGTAGTGGAATCCATTCAAAAAGATTTCGACCAAATTTTCGCGATCCCAGCCAAGAAACCAAGAAGGTCGGACGAGCGAGATAGCTCAGAGAGGTCGGGAGTGAAGTTTACGAAATCGCGATCCCTAGAACGCCCGAAAGCTAACGTATCTGTCGAACAGTCCACGGAGACTCCTCCTATGTCGACTGCAATGGTGAAGGAATTGAAAGCATCTTTCGAGGAGAGGATGAAGGTGAAGGGATTTGTCAAAGAACCCGCTGTGACCTGTGCCTTCGAAAAGGAATTCGATGAACTGTGGAAAGCGTCTAACGCCGCCAAGAAAGCGGACCAGTTGTTGGACAGCGAACTGGAAAGGGAGTTGGACCAGCTTTGTTCGGTGAAGGACACCCAGGAGACTAAAGTCGGGCTGGCCACTGACGCCGTGGTACCTAACGGATCTTCGGGAGTGCAAGGAGCAAAAGCGGAAGGTGAGGTGTGCTCCAGCGCCTCGTCGGGTAGACCCGAGGACAGCGATAAAACTGCTGCATGTTCCTTAAAACCCGCTGTTGCATCACCTGCATGTTTATCCCTCGGGGTGTACCGTCCTCAAACCATTACCGCAAATGCATCTCTAGATCCAACCGTTATATCCTCCATGGTATCCGGATTGTACCCGGAAGATGGGGACTCGCTGTTCACCGCCTTAGCTGCGATTCTGGCACTGGTCTCCTTCATAGCAGCGTTACTCGTTCGCCCTTGATGTTGCTCTGCTAAGCCTCGTCCCCGCAACTCCTCTCAATCCCTCTAATTTAATTAATTGTTATATATACTCATCGTTTAAATAGCCAGGAAAGGAGAGTACGGAAGTACCCAGAAAATATATTTTTATGGGGAGTTTTTTCTCTTATATATTTATATATGAGCAGGAAATAAGTAGTCATTTATGGTGCGAAAATATAATTTTTATTTTTCAAATATATTTGTATTTTAATGTATATTGATATATATATATATTTAAGGGGAAACGTCGGGTTGTCCTCCATGGAAAGTTTATAAAGTGGTTTGGAAGAGTAATGTAGATAAAACTAAGTCAAAAGATACACCTCCATCATTTTACACATCCTCATGAAATACTATTTAAAATATGCCTGTTACAGATGAATCATCTGCCGATATTGATGCCAATAAAGTGCTAGTGTTTTTTTCGCTTACATTGTTAAGCTAACCTGCATCCCATGTGTGCTCTCTTTAACAGAATTATATGTTTGCTATTATGTAGATCATTTATTTTCAGTAGAATTTTTCTTGGAATAATAATTTCTTACGTCTCCTCTAGGGGGCGCTTTAATTGCAATGTAACTTATTATATAATCTATTTTGTTTGTTTATAGTTTGTATTATGCCCATACCTGTTTTATCTGCCTGCATTGTTTATAGATCTTTTCTCTTCCTTGATATGCTTCTAATACATTTATCCTGTAAAAAAATTATATACATGAATTGTGGTTCAAAACTCTGTAATAAAATGATTTTATTTCTAGTTGACCTGTAGTTTTTCGTGAGTAACATCGCATTTCAGAGATTATACACTACATCACCCTACATTCCTTTTATACCCTAAACATGAAATGAAGTGTGCATTTTACACAGCTTTAATATGAATTTGCTTGCCTTCCGGAATTTATATTCATCCTGTTCATAACTATTATGTGAAACATTTCTCTGCTGCTATTTGTAACCATTCCGTACTGATTTAGCGCATGGGTAATCCTATAGTCTTAGTTAATCGTGGAGTGTATCCACGTCCTTCATCAGAAGGAAACTCTATTCAATGTTACCATAGAGTAGTACCATTTGAATACCAAATTATGATATGAATGCATAAATACGTTTTGCTTATCCAATTACCTGCGATTTCCCAGTATTAATGCTGCAATACATGCTGGAATTTTCTTTTCTGAACCTAATACTGCTGATCGTCTTTGAAATAGGCTCAGGTACCACTTACTAATTCATAAACGTCATTCATTAAATCGATCTTTTGCTTCTTTAGTTGCTTATTATGATCATCTTTTTGAATATAATACGAGTTTTAGATGAAAGTTAAATTGATGATTTTCCTTCTTGCTTGTCGTGTAGTAAACTGTAGTTTCCATACCTCTCCCTTTATCGTATGTAATTTTGATTGAGTAAAAGAGGTGTATATTATGCGTTTTTAGAATTTAAATACTTAAATTGTTATGTTATTTATAATGATTAGAATCTGTTTTCAGTCATCAAAATAACTATTGACTTTATTAATCTGATATTATGAATTAAAGTAATTCGCAAGATGTTATCAGGAATCCTAGTTTTAACTGTGAACATCTAAATTATCTTGGGTAATTATAGTAGCATATACGAAGGGCGTTTTGCTTTCTTGTCTACTTAATAATACACCTAAAACTGTGTTTATGGTGTTTAAAATATCAAATATTCAAAGAAAACTGTGTTTTTAGAGGAATAATTTATGTGCGACAATTTCAATTGTTAGGGATTGAGTGAATCTTTATTGAGAGGTGAAATATTTCTCTGTACACTTGCTGGCCTGTTTTTGGAATCATCAATTAGTTTTATTAATTTATCATCCACAAACTTCTTAATCTTAGAAATATCTCCGAAGAAATCTATACGCAGTGAAATCCAAAACAATATGTAATTTCTTATCGATTTTACCATACAAGTTTGAATCATTTGCATATTTTTATTTTGGGCTTGAAGTAAAATTGAAAAGAAAGGATACATACATAAATTCATTGTTATAAATTGTCTAAGGAATGCCCTTAACCCTGTCAATATCCACACAGCCATTTCTAGCAGCGCTATTTTTAGTATGCCAGATGCAACACTGAAGTACTTCATCGATTTCTTCCCAAAATATTACGGAAGAGATTGCCTTTCGATGTATACTAAGAAATCAATACCTCACGAGGTGGCTTTTGTAACGAAAGATTTACTTTAAAATTCACTTGTAATTATATTATCATTATTGTCAAATTAAATCTGCAGATAATACACCGGGTAGCAGAGTTGGCTAACATACCTTGACGGTAACAAATACAATTAATGGATAAACTATGAATGATATAGATGTTAGATTCTCCGTTTCCGTACGTATAAGAATTTTATTTGTTGTAATCTGTGGTAGGAAACAGTTTCAGTTCTGATTTTTTCACCTGCTGCCTTTAGCACCCAATTGTTTTTCTAGTGTGTAGATCCACACGTATTGCCCCTCTCCCACATTGCACGCAGGAAATTTCGGAGACCAATCCGAGCTCTCCAAAAAATCTTGGTGTCAAAACGAACTCCGGAAATGTAAGAATTAGAAGGAAAAGTACTGCATGCCGCCGCACCACTTAACGAAACTCGGGAGACAAAAAGCGTAACGTCTCGAGGACTTCGCTTTCAACAGCAAACGATCCTACAAGTGCACATTTCCCGCATTCGCCTCATTTCGACGAGGGGACACTGAACCCGAAAGTTAACGAGACGAAGCCTGTCGCATGTTCTCTTCGTGCATTTCTTTTTCCACTTCTTAATCCTTCGCTGAATTGTCTGTGTGTGTGCCTGTGCCCTGCGTGACTGATTCACTGACGCTTGCCTCCAAGGAGTGTAAATCACGTTTTTTCCCTAACGAATCGCGAGCACGTTCATGTTTATAAACGCATCTCCTTCGCTTGCTGGATAAAAACACTGCGATCCGAGCCGCTGTTCTCGATTGGAGTTATCTTCGCGGGTAAGGTAAAGTTGCGACAAAACTGAAGTCCTTTTGGGGTACGGGGAGACCTATCAAAGGTGAGTAGATTGAAATGATTTATCTCTGAATTCGGAGACACTCATCATTTCCCTAAATTTCCATGAAAAATCAGACTATTTATAGCACATGCTGCCATACGTAATACAGGCCTTTAGGCCTATACTAAAGTTTACTGCATAATTTTCCAATATTATCCACGAAAAAGAAATGAGCCTTTCCAGATTAGTATATGCAAGATGGAAGTGAAGGAGAAAAAGTCCGCCGTAGCCGGGGATCGAATCCGGGTATCCCAATTGCCGGTCGGTTGCTCTAACCACTAAGCTACCACGGCAGAACAATCTCCCCTTCACTTCCGAGGGCTATGATGGAGGAGGAATGGAGGAGGGCCCATCAAAGACAAATGGCATTGCCCACCAGCCACGAACGGACATCGCGAGATGTACCAAGCCATCAAAGCACTCCGGAAAGCCCCGGAAATGCCATTTGTCTTTGATGGACCCTCCTCCATTCCTCCTCCATCATAGCCCTCGGAAGTGAAGAGGAGATTGTCCTGCCGTGGTAGCTTAGTGGTTAGAGCAACCGACCGGCAATTGGGAGACCCGGGTTCGATCCCCGGCTACGGCGGACTTTTTCTCCTTCACTTCCATCTTGCAAATACCTTAAACATGTGTTTCATGTAGACTTCTTTCACCTAATTACAGATTAGTATACTTAGTATTACACTGCACTATTACTGCCTTTCTTACTATTGATATTCATATTGAGCCCGAGGGACTTAAAGTCATTGTTAGGAGTCCCTATTATATCCATTTCAATAACTAATACTATTTGCAAAGATATACAACCATTCGCTAGCCAGGAAAATCCAACTGGCAGGGATTCGAACTCGGGACGTTGGCGTTAGAGTGCTAGGACGCTAACCACTCCGCCACCGCAGCCGGTAAAAAACTGTTTGAACTCGAGGTAAAAATTTCAACTCAAATTCACTATAACAACATTAAAGAAAGAAAGAAAGGAAAGCTAGATATTACACGTTGAAACACAGATTTAACAGTGACTGGTTTCTCATGGAATTCAATGGAAGGAAGGAGCATCTCCGAGTTTAAATATAAGTCATTTTAATCTACTCACCTCCAATTGGTCCCCCCATCCTATGCCTTAAATGACATTTTTTTGATTGCTTCTCCTCCTTAGCCGTGATGATAACTTAAACAGACTATAACACTTTCCTCTTGAACTGTTCTGTTTACTGGAAGTACTACTTTTTTTTTGAAAGACTAACCGTCCTGATGTCGAATTCGTTTCAGTAGCGTCCTCGACTGGAGATCCCCCGCAGCCTGGGCCGTCGTCGAATTTAAGCCAAGATTGAAGTTTCTGTGATAAGAATGTGATAGCGTAGCCCGTGAAGGGGTGTGTTTTTGCGTCCATCTACGAGTCCCAAGCACACATGCATGCTTGCGCATGCGGCTGGAATTGTAGATGTTGGAAGTTGCCCAAATAGGTCTAATTCTCTCGTCTGCAGAAACTTACGGCGGTGGTTGGTGATGTGTCACAGGATTCCGAATTGCCCACAATCAAAGTGCAGTGAAATTGAAAGCTTATGGCCCCTTCATGTGAGCTATTTTCTAGTGTAGACTGGTCGAACTTCTAGAAATACTGGTGGTACAACCTTGTGTATTCAATGTATCACGATGCTCGGAAGTGAGACAAACAGAGATTCTGTCCGTTGATATACAATGCAGTCAGGGGCCATAAACTTTCAATTTGACTGGAAAGTAGTTGTTGCCAACAGCAAGAATCTTACATCCTGGACAGTTAATCTACTCCTCAATTAGGGATGTAAATTCTTGCATTGCCTTCCTTTGACTGAACTTTGAATTTGATTTCCATGCAGACTAAAGTGGTTGTAGATAATTGTAGCCGTCCCTAATATGAACTCGGTCTAGTACTTGTCTTTTTTAAAATTAACATTATCGTTCTACAACTCTTATTTTATAAATTTTAGGAATCGTTTATCATAATTTTGGAATGATAAGCTGTAGCTGTCTTGTCCCACTTTGGTAGATGACAGGGCCATCTTTGCAGTTATTATATTGTTTCTCAGTAATGAACTGTAGATACTGTACAGTAATAACTACTTAATTTGTACATTTTTGCTACTTTAATATCTCACACGTTGAAATTTTCATTCTTAATTCGTTTTCCAAAATTTTTAATCCATCTTTTGATATCTCGTATTTGTTAGGTTTCAGTATTTTTCTTGCAGCAGTTTTTAAATCATAAGATATATGAGAGATTAAGAATAAAAACATCAAAAATGTAAATAAACTAATATAAGGGTTGGCTAAATCGGAAGGGCAGCCTATCCATGGTAGTGCCAACCCATATACCAGCATTGGTGAAAACAGTTGACTTTGTTCTGAAGAAGTTGATCAACTTGTCCAAAAACATTATTTTGTAAATGGACTTTAACTTAAATAAAGTCTAGGATGTGAAGGAAGCACTCCATTTGTCAAATTTTATTTCATTCGTGTTGTCCACCTGTGTTTTCCTGGAAAATACCGAAAAGTCATAAGTTGCTTTCTAGCGATTGCGGAAATATATGTATGGAAAACCATAAGTTAGTTTAAATGAAAGATTGTAAAAAATAATTGGTTATCTTAGCAATAATTTCATGAATCATTTGAACGAAATATACCGAATTGTAAAATATATTTGATACCTTGATGAAGATTACCTTTCGAGTTGAAAGTTTCAACCTTCGGTAACTGCAGCAATGAATTTTGCTAAAAAGGAATAAAAATTTGAAATTATTCTCATTGATGAAATTCAGTAATAAGTAGTAAGCAAGTAATCCAAAAAGTTGAATCCTTTTCAGTAAACTCAAACATATGAATCAAGATTTATAAAATAAATAATTACTAGCATTGAATACATACAGTTGATTGATAAATAGATATATCATTAACAGACTGACTCAAAATCATGCAAGATATTCTAGTGTATAACTTTTGTATTATCACTTATTTTAATGTTATCAGAGTTTTCCATTTACGAAACATGTATAAACGTTAGTTCAAATTGGACATTTCATTCCTTATGTTACTGTTCAATGAAATAAGTTAAATTGTCGTGAGAAAATGACAAATGTGCAAAGTTCGTTTCAAATCAGCTGCGAATTCTTAACAATATTAGCTGCTATGGAAGTGTGGTTTGAAAGGAACAAATTTGAAAGTTGCCGCGTAACATTTGACAAATGGAGAGTATTTTCACCTGCCGCACGCGCCATCGTCCGAGTATGCTGGGAAGCTCAATCATAGTGACGCTACTTAGGGTGCTGCCAACTGGCGGCCAATTAGTAAAGCCTCCCTGCACGGTTCCTTGGGAAGTCAACGCAGCGGGAAGTCGCAGTTGCATTCAATTTATTCGAACGCCTCCATCCTTGGGTCGATCTCTTCTTTGTAATGAAGAGTTGTGCTCTTTAGCAACCGAAAATTAATTATAGGCTGAAAACAACCTTCCTTAGTCTCAGGCTGCATATGTCAGCACCTATCTATGCTAATTTGGCCTATATAATGACTTATTAATAATTTGGTTATAAAATTATGTTATCTTACGTCTTCAGTTAGTTTATTTACTGCTCAATGATTATGCAACGTGAGTTATCAAATTTTTATTGCATAATCTGATCTCTTTCAGATCTCTGAAATAAATTAATGAGAAACATTAATAATTCAAATGGAACGTTACGAATCATTAATTTTAGCCTTAAATCTTTTGCATAAATTAATTAAGGATAAGAACTTAATAGGTGAAAATGTTGGCATCTATTTCCATTTCTGAGATATCTGGAAAAGGCAAATATTTAAAGAATGACGGTGAATATTATTATCAAATATAATTTGCTGGAACCATCCTTTGCCTTAGAAAATAAAATACTCTTTGCATGGATCTGAGATATCATAAGTGGTAGTATTAAGAAGATGAAAGTGCTCATTCCTTACCTCATAAATATTTCTGAGAAACTGTTTGTTCATTAAAAATGCCTATCTTTCGCTCTACCGCTATCTTAAAAGAAGGAAAAACTAACCTTTTGCGTAACATGGGATAGAGTATACGTATGAATGGATTAAAAATTAACTTGAATTGATTTTTATAACATTTCACGGGGATTTATCTACTGTCCGCTTAACCCGAGTGTGGATGTTTATAACCGTAAATCTACTCGAGCGCTTGTCTGCTACGCATGACCATAGTTCTATGCTAGTGTCTGTCAGTTTTGGTTATTAAAACTCTAATTGTTTATCATTAAACATTTTCTTTGGCATATCTTTTTTGTTGCGTTATTCTACCTACGTATCTTGCTCGTTGTTAACCACGATGCCCTAATACGGCAGCATTTGTATAGGGATAGGATTTCTTATTGCCGCCACTTCGCTGCGAGGTACTTACTGCTCATACTCGAGTATAAGCCGACCCGAATATAAGCCGAGAAACTTGATTTTATCAAGAAAAGGTGGGAAATGTAGCAGCTACTGGTAAATTTCAATGTAAAAGTTGGTGATAGTAAAATTGCAGTGACTGAGGAATCAGTGCGTTAAATGTTTTTCGATATTTATTCAATCATACAATTTATATACGAATTTAATTAGTATATGACCTTCACTCGAGTATAGGCCGAGGGTGGCTTTATCAGCAGACAAAATGTGCGGAAAAACTCGGTTGATATACGATAACCAAAATGCTACTCAATCTAAGTGAATGCTTAGAAACTTTCTTTCAGTTATGCATGTGGTTTTATTGAGATTCTGTATGTAATGAGTTGAAAGAGTTGGGTTGGGTTGGAAATAGGATATTCTCCATACGGCAATATGGAGTCATAATCTCCTCTAATTCCATACGGAACTATAATCACCGATGAAATTATAATGCATGGAAAAGGGTTCGGGTATCTTTTCATAGAATGGCAGGAAATATCCCTAGGAAAAAACGGGCTTGAAAGAAGGGTTTGACGGGACCCATGTTCCAGCCGGATAGATAATTTAGCGAGGACAGCCTATTGGAGCGAAATCCCGGGTTCGATTCCCGGTCCCGTCAATCTTCCCAAAGTCCGTTTTTACTTTCTCCATATACGTAGTATAGAGAAAGTATTGTTTTCATGAAAAAAATCGACTTCGAGATTTCAACGGAAATACATGTTTTGGGGTCCCTAGATCACGTTTTGACCATTTTCGGAATGATGTCCGTGTGTATGTGTGTGTGTGTGTGTTTGTGTGTGTGTGTGTGTGTGTGTATGTGTGTGTGTGATAGTGGGCGCTCTAACGTGAAAACTATTTGTCGTATCAATACCAAACTTCATATATAGCACTGTGGTGTGTGCTGTCAGAGTTGATTAGTTTTTGGAGTAAATCGGTTAACCGGAAGTCGAGCTTCATTCATCAAAGCTCATTTCCGGTTTTCAAAATATCTCCATAAATATGATATTAAGGTATAAACTAGTATTTATAAACGTTTTAGAAAATGTAATTTACTATAACTTTTGTATGAAACATATTTTTGTATCACTGATTGTGTAGGAGTTATTTGTGAAATACTGATAAACCGGAAGTTGCAGATTATGTACGTTGTGGGCGCTCTGGGTGCTGGGGCGAAAGGCCATTTCATCGTTTTTCATCGAACATGTCCCGAAAACATTATTTATAATGTTTGTGACGTAAAAGATAATATGTAATAAATTAATCACTTATCTTCCAAGTTTAGATTGAATATAGAGTTCGAAAATACTGTCGTAGATAAATATTTATATCTTATATATGGAGAAAGTCATGTGCTGGCCACATCAGATTTTTTTCTTTGTGATGATACATAATTCAAGCGGTGAATTATCCTAGACCCATCCACATAACTTTCAGTTCATTTTACTTGGACGGTTTTCCGTCTTTTCTCTGCGCTTTGTGAGTAACGTCATATTCCCCACACCCACGTTCGGGTAAGCAGCGCCTATTCCCACAGAGACTTCAATGACTGCTGAGGGTCTCCTATGACTGTCTCCCCCTCTAGAGAATATTTGCACTCCCATCTCACGAGTGCTCAATCAATATTTGAGCGCATTCTTCCGTTTCCGTTCAAAGACTGGCTCATCTGCATAAGTACTTCGCTGTTCTAGATCTGTTTATTTTTTAGCGATTACTCCGTTTGCTCTCTCTGCTGCGTTTCCGCTAGGGGTCAAAGAAGAAATGGATTCGTTAGATCCTGAATGAATCGGAATGAACTGTGTCCTTAATGGTACTCTATTCTATTTTATTTCTCTGGAAACGAAGATGCGTGAATGGATTCCAGAAAATGTTTTAACTGTTCGTAATTTTTCGTTTCATGATACGTAAAAGTTTTTTCGTGCTACCCATGGCCCTTCTAGTATTGTTCGTTAAGGAGCTCACTAAGAGAAACCGAAAGAAGCAGAAAGCTCATCGCAGGAAATTGAAATATTATGTTTGCGGTGCGAAAGCATTATAAGCAATATACCAAGTATCATTGGTTGAAAATAAGACACAATACTACTACGTCCAAAAAAATGTAAAAAAGTGCTTTGTAGAGGTAGTCATATTGATTCTTATCTGTACGAATCGTGGATAAATTCCACCAGATATTACTATGTTTGATTAATTGTACATACTAAGTATCATGTTAGCTGAAGAGAAAAATGAAAATATATGAAGATTGATTTATACCAATTTTTCAGATTTATAATTTCGGGATAGGACCTCAAGTTTTGTTGACTTTAATCAGAATGTATTTCTGTTTCTGTGTAACGTTATCTATCCGTCAATTTATAGACTCGCTAAGTAATTCGTATTCCAAATTATTTCTAAGAGCCGTCCGCGAGCTTGGAAAATAACTCTCGTTTAGCTTTTTGATTGGCATAGGTTTTCCACACCTGGCTTAGATAAATTGAAGTTCCTATTTATACTTTCAATCAAGAGAGATTGGTTGTTTTGTGGCGATTTATGCATATTTTACGATTTGTGGCTCTGGCGAAAATCGCATTACGGCCATTTAACGTCCCTGTGGAATTATCTTCGTTCTAGAACGCAAAATTCAGTAGTAATTTTAAACGTTGACCTATATTCAGATACAATTATTACCGTTTTTAGCGATGGGAAGCTAGCGGAATTATTAGAATTTACGATTCAATTCCTCCTTTTGCTCTAAACTTCCAATTCAGATTCCTGTAATGCTAAAAGTCATATAAAAGTGTGTTATTATAGTTATTTTTGGTTTTAAAAGCATTCACTTTATGGATAAAATATATTTCTTTCTAAAACATTTGGTTGATTTATTGTTGCAAAATCTTATAAAGTAGAGTGAATTATACTTTTTATCGAAAAACTTGGCGAAAAGTTAAAATAGCAAAGGGAGCAATTACTTAATTTAAATCATCTAAATTACTCTGATTAATCCATAAAAATCAAAAGAAAAATGTGTGTTCAGACTATTTTTATATCACATGGCTTAAGTTATAATCATAAAAATTATTTAATCTCAAATTAGTGAATTATCAACGATTAAAAAGCATTTTTAATCCATTTATTTAAAAGTTTAAATGTTTTACTTTTTCACAGAATTTTTCAAATCTGTTCTTTGGTATTTGGATTTTAGTAATGATAGCAATGTTGACCAATAGCAGTTGTCACACTAAAACTGTTCTGATACCAAAACAAGTTTGGATATTTACGATTGTAATTGTGTTCGTTCCATTCTTAATAGATGTCTCTATTTGATTTCTTTGTCGACCTAACTCTTGAAAGTTCCGTAATTTATTTCGTTTTTCGCCTTTTAATACCTCCACAAACATCCATTCATGGGACAATGACAACAGGGAATCTAACATTGTACAAATGCATGTATTTCTTAACCAGGAAAATCCCGGTTAGCCGAAACACCAAGCCGGGGCCTCAGCTTCGGAAGCTTGGCATACTAACCACCCCACTGAGGTCGACGAGTCTGTTGTCTGTTGGTGAATAAATTATTCATGACCCCCTCAAGAGTGCAATCTAACTTATTAAGGGTTTGAGTATCGCAGCAATTTTATTCTTGACATCTGGAAGTAACTGAAATAAACTCTAACGTCTTGATATTTCCCTCATAACTTGTTCAACCCCCTAGACTAGACCCCCCTTCCTAGACTGAAATGTGGATGATGGAAATCCACGTTGAAAACGCCGAGTTTTCAGGCTTAACATTGATCTTTGGCATCGCAACTTTCCCCTTATGGACACCTGATGTGGAAAATGAAGATATTTCTCTCCAATGAGCCAGGATATTATTTTTTGCCTTTCCGAGAAAGTAGCTTTCTAGCCTTCAGTATTTTTCTCTCTTCCGAGTATCATAATTTCATAGGGTTGCTTTTCCTAGAAGAAAGCTGAGGATATCCTCGGAGAGATCTCTTTCACCGACAAATCTCATCGATTTTCCGCCTACGTATTTTTATCCAAGGAACATAAGATAAGCTTTCAAATCCTTTCCGAACCTTAGTATCTTTCTGCCATGAATTAATCTTCTATGAGCATACCATCCTAATGGATCGCTATCCAACTCGCTTTCCGGGGTAAAATTCCATTATTCCTGTCACATCTCTCCGGAATTCTAAGTTGTCGATTCATTTGAATCTGTTTGAATCTATTTATTCTGTTCTTATATCTAAGTATGTGAATGATGGCAGAATTCAATTTCTTGTACTTTATGGTACGTTTGGACAGATTGGAAATAGACGGAAGTATTCCGTTGGGGATGTTAAAACTAGATCAAGACGCCACAATGCCTTATCGTACGCTTCTCTTCCTCGTCACGTCATCTTCTGGTACAGATGAGGAAGCTGCTCTGGTAGAACCCGTTTTAAGGACGGGGATTCACGGATGTCACGAATATTAGGCCAGTAAGTTTTGCCTGGGAAGTTCACTATTGAATAAACGAAACCATCTCAGGGTTCACATTGTGGTATTTTTTAATTTGTAAAATAATCATGGTAACAAATTTTACTAGACCACTAATTTAATATCTGAAAAAACACGACCTAGGTTTCGTAGCGTCGCTACATCATCAGGTGACAAGTAAAACACACTACACACACACACACACACACACACACACACACACACAATATTAAATTAGTGGTCTAGTAAAAGTTGTTACCATGAACTTTTTTTTTCACTATTGATATTCTAAACAGTAGTTAGTTGTGTTCCAACGACAGCTAAGTTAATAAAGATAAGAATATAAATCCACAGTAAAAGGCGATGTTATGTGGGATCAGGAAAAGGCCTTACTTCCTCCGATATAATTGGAAACAATATAATTTTAATGACAATTAATTCATCTTTTTACGATAAATCATTATCGTTGTATAATAATTACATAAAAATATGATAATATTTTATCAAATATTACATATTAAAAATAAAATAAACAATTGTGGAAAAATGCAGTTGTTTCCAGATTCTACCAAATAGAGAATTGATTAGCTAGATCATCCGTTGGCCGAAGTATCACTGCGAAGTAGCCTGCGTTTTTTAGGAAGACTAAGGTCAATATTCATCTTTAGTGTATTTTTTTGCAAATACGATCCTGCCATTAGAAGCACGACCTGGTGGGATAGGGTACAATTCTAAAATCCTTTACGTCACATCATAGAGTAACTGTATATATACTCTATGGTTACATATAAAGTTAAAATTAGAAGAAATTTGAAAAATTAATTGCATGCATCGAGGAAAACACTGGCCTTCTGTCTGGCATTCGCTCCATAAGGGAGGGAACACCTCAGAAATGTCTGCTTGCATACGACTTCAAATTGATATACGTTTTGCCCATTTTTACAGTTTAAGTACGTGAGACAAAATTACCATGTCTTTTCTCGAGTATCAATCCCTTATTCGTCTGAGAATAACAACCCAGTCTGACCGTTGTGAATGGAAGCGAATAGAATTTCTTACGGACTCCTTTCTGGAGAACGAGAGAGTTCAGCTTGTCACTTGTTAATCACATCTCTTCGCTTAAAGATTATACGCTAAAATTGGAAAGCGTATGACTCCGTCGTCTCCTTTAACTCATATAGAACGTGAATCATGTTTCGCGTCTCTCGACTCGCGACCTTTTAAGGACTTCATTTATGATGCACAGAGTGGATAATGCGGATATTTCATTAACTTCATGGGCGCTCTAAATCTAAACTGGGACTTGACGAAGTAATTTCGAATGAGAACCCTTTTCTAGGTCAGTGGGAACAAATCTACCATTCCGCATGGAGATCCTCAAAAGCGAAGGACTTGAAGCAAGAATGTTTCACGATCCCTCAATTCAAGAGTGCTTTAATTGCTGCATTAGTATGATAACTGCATGGATTAGAATCTTAAGTGTTGCAGTGGTGGTGGACGGAGTGGGGCTTCAGGTAGGGTTACCAACATTCCCGAAATAAGGGCTTACTTAGGATTTGACTATCGTTTTGAGTCATTCTGGTTTTTTCCAGAGTGAGTTTGATATATTTAGAGTGATTTTATATATTTTTCCAAATTTTACTTTGTTTGAAAATATTTACTACCAACCGAAAGAAGGAGCTAAAGTGTATTCTATTCCCTAGTTGATTGTATGCATCGTAGTCTGTGGTTAGAATACCTGCCGACAAGTGAAAGACCTGGGTTTGAGTCCCCGTCAAGACGCTATTTATACTTCTGATTATCCTTTAGGTGCTTTCAGCTTTGGTATAAAAGCCGTCTCGGGATCGATTCCTCGTGGGAGCCCATGTGCAAAATTAACCAATCGTCAAAGTAAATTTTAAAAACAGCAAAAACTACCCTTGCGTTTTATAAGGCGTATACAAAAGGTTTTGTAAGTGCTAAGATTCTTTCTATCCCTCATCCTTGTGAACTATTCCATAATTTAATTCACCCAAGTAAATAGAATAATTGTATAAATATTAAACTGAAACGGAATATATATCCAGGCACATATACCTCAATTGTTATTTAATGACGTAACTTCTTGGATTCATTTTACAATCTCAATAAACTATAAGATTCGGAGATTCCTTTCCGGGTTCCAGTAAATACTTCACACCAAGTAGTAATGAGTTTTTATTGAAGGAGTATATCCGAAGTACTAAAATCTGTTGGTGACCCTTACTAAAGTCATGTATTTTGGTTTTCAATGAGCACATATTTCACTGCCGAAGTATGAAGAGAAACTTATGCGTTATTGATAAGATGATGCCTTTTCTCTAGGATACCTGGCTCCATACCACTGTCAAAGTTCCATAATTGAGATATCAAACTTCATAGCCTATATCTATCCCCCTCAGATGAAGGATGTTACTAATGAAGCTGTCAATAAAATCTTTACCTTGTAATGGAACACGTCTTGTAAAATTCCAAATATTTTTCCTTCCACCGATTCAAATGATTGCATCCCCCTAGATCGAAGTGGTTCATGTCTGAACCGCAGGGAATTCGCTGCAAACAACAGCTCTGACATGACTCTTAAGGTTAAAAAAACGACAATCCTGTTTTCATTCCCAATGCTCTTAGTGTCTCTTGTACCAGTTTTCAGAGCACGCGAACATATGCCCCGAGTGCTTCAAAGCATTATAAATCCTCCTCAAGAGAGTTGCATAGCTCAGCAACCTGGTGATTACGTCGTCGAGTCTTTGCATAACTGCTTGTACCGTTTGCTTTTTTATCACCGAGCGCATTCAAGTTTACTTCAAGGGACATAAAAATTCCCTTCGTGCCTAGCAAGCAAAGAGAGGATATTGCAATCCCTGGGGGTGCCCATGCACGAGATTTCGATCAAGGTATTTAGAAAGAAAGAAAGCTGTACATGATGTACGGACTCTCGACGTATTCCCTAATGAAATATACATTGTGATGTGCAATAGGGTCCTCAGATACTACTTTATCTTTCGTATGACGTAATCGAAAATCCGAATTATAGCTTGAATTCCTGGTGTTAATAACATTTTTATCGTGCTGATTTATTTAACGGGGAAGTCTATCTTGATTTCAAATGTGCGATTAGGTATTGACTTTTTCCAAAGTGCTGTTATGCTCTCATAAACATACAACAAGGTTTATTTATATCGGTATGTGCTTGGTATATAGAGAACTATTATTTCACTTTTTTCTTTCGAACCTGTTTTGAAATAATTTAATGCATTGTCTGTGTATGCTTTTTATTTGTGGTATTTTTTTGGATTTGTTCCTATGACTATACATTATTTTATTTTAATATACTATGAAGCAATTTTGAAAATTTGTATTATATCGATGGCAATAAGGAAAAGAAATGGGTAAAATATGTTTAGATGCGTCTTGCAGCTTTGATGATTTTACAACTTTATATTGTTAGTCATTTTTATTAATTCATTCTTTTCAATTCAAAGAATGGCAGGAAATAATAGTAGAATAGCATTTTGTTTGCTTGATGATTTATTCGGAAAATAGTTCGTATATATGTTAGGATGATTAAAGGTGTATTGAAGATTTTAGTTAAAGAATCGACCAAATAAGTATTAGAGAGAAAAGATTGCATTTTTTAATGTAACACGAGGAAAAGGGAATCGACCATTAAAATTAATAAGCAATTGGCTATTTTTAATGAAAGTAGAGTTTCGGGAATTTAGTTATTATGTCGTCTAAAAATATCGTTGACTTGTTGCTCCTTTCGAGTGAACAGCAACTTCCATTTTACGATCGTCGTGGTTGCGTGTTTTATAAATAACCGCGTGAATTTCATAATTTACCCCGAAGTCTACGTGTTTTTAGATTCATAACGTGTTAATACAAAGCTTATATGGTCCGGAGGCCGGTTTTGGCGTCACTGTTGAATAATTTACCTCTGTGATATATGTATGAAAACTACTCACATTAACAACTTCTCACGAGTATTTGCCCTACGATCAACGAGGGCTATTTTCACTAAGAAGAGAGTTACTCTTAAATAGTCATATATGGACATGTGTTGAACATAGTGGTTTCATCCGTTGGATAATCAAGTGACAGGTCAGTAGTCCGGCCCTTTTGAAAGAGGAAAAACCTTTTTTCCTAAGGGAGTTTCTAGGGTGTTGCGGTCACGTGACATCCAACAGGTGGCTGTTGTTTTTTCCCCCTCTCATCCCTCTCCCATTGCGATCCTCGTATACTCCCATAAAAGGACAGGTCACAATTCCTCAGCCATATACACATTCTGTATCAGCTTTGAAACCTGTCTTTTTATTCTACGTTCGTCTCTGTTCCACGCTATTCGGTGTCGTTCGCCGTTTCTTTCGCGTCGGAATCCGGCTTCTATCTCCTGTCCGTTCTAATTTGATTGTCATGCAGGGATTAACCTCTAAGCCGTACAGGGGGAAGGTTATTCTCATTGGGAAACTGGAAATGTCAGCCGGCGGAGATTGTGTTACACATCGTGCGCAAATTTTTCGCTTTCGGAATTTAATTTTTTTCACCTTTTCCCGAACGCATTAATTTACTGTTAACCAGTGTCTACCTTTAGAAATATATTGCTAACGAAGATTGCTTGCCTCTTCCGTAATCAGCTAACGAATATTGATTGAAATAACTGATTCTGAATACATAAACTTCCGAAAAATTCAATGTAGAAATGACCTCATCGAAACAGTTATTGTCCATACTTTTTTAGAAACTTTGAATCGTAAATTTTGATTCCTTCTATAATATTTTATTTATAAATATTTCCCACATTTTACTGATTCCTTAACATTTCCCATGTTTTCTAACGTTTATCTTCTTCTACTGTATTTTTCTCTATATAAACAATGTAACCAACTGCGGGTATCGCAAAATATGCCCTATCTAAGTAGATTTTCTTTACCTAAATATCTACAATATCATTCCCTTTTTGTAACTTGTTGACGATCAACATAAGATTACGCCTCTGGAAGTTAATATTCATTTAAGGGTCCGTCTTCTTGTAATACCAAATTTAAAACCCTCTTTCCATTCCATCTACTGTTTTTTTTTCGTAATCGTTCCTAGATTAATATCGATGTACTTAGGCGCAACTTACTAGAAAGAACTGTGTGAAAAAAGGAGCCTTTCTTATCCTAGACTTCTGACTTCTTTTTTCTCGTTTCTTAGGAATTCCAGATGTTTTACAAATCACAGTTCTTCCCGTGAAAATCGCTTGGTTAAATTATTTGAAGTATTTTAATTAAAGGGAAAAAAGGTTTATTTACTGAAAGTGTTGGTTGACGTATTTCTTAGTAAAATATCCCTAAGTATCGTTTCACACCTGTAGAAAGTAAAAGTGATGTGATAATCTGAAACGCCCTTCCCTTTAATACTTAGAATTTGTATTCTCACCAAGGTGAGGTGAGAAAATTTTCCACGAATTAATTGTATTTCTCGCTATTGTTTTGAAGGAATTCGTGGAATCTTCTCACTCGCTCTTCAGCTTGTCGTTTACTTTCACTTCATTTCCGGTCGTTGCAGAAAAAGTTGATTTGTTCTATGCTCTACTCCCGGAAGTGTAGGAGTCATAAGCATAAGATTATCCAAATTAAATTTTCGAGATACTCATTATGTATTCATAATTATGGATGCGCATAGAAGAGAAAAATTTAATTAGCTCTTTAATAATAATTCACAGGTGATAGGGGTAAATATTACGATTCTTACGTGCGTTCCTATGTGTGAATTTCAGTTTTTTTTATCTACTCAGTTAATTATTTCGTAATATTGTACGACTGAAAAGCAATTGAAGCATAATGTACGTAATTTAAGCATTCGCTCATCCAAAATTTATAGATTCGCTTATTGCAATACAAATCCTTGGTGCAGCTTAAACATACCACGTAACAGATATATTAGAATTACTAATGTTTTCAATTACCCGTCTAGTAACAGCTTCATTATTTTGCATGTGCGAATTTGTGTCTATTTAGTTTTATAAAATATACACCATATTTATTTATTTATTCAAATCTCACATACAGCATAACAATGCCAATTTAAAGTGAAATATAAAAATATACATATAGTAAATTAATAAACATAAATAGTTAAAAAATGACATAAAATATAGAGAAAAGAAAACAAACATAAAGGTAGATTTTACAATTATATGGATCTGGTGTCTGGTAAGCTCAGGTTCAAACATTTCCGTTTAGATAGGGAGAAAGGATCAATAGAAGGAGGAATTGTTATAGATATATATTATGCATAAATATATTTATTCTATAAATTATTATTCTAAATAATATAATAAATATAATTCATAATAATTTAATAAATTAAATTCAATATATATATATATATATATATATATATATATATATATATATATATATATACGAGTAAAATGTTGCTTGCATACTGCAAGCAGATCGACAACACTATTTTCATGTCGGCATCATATCGGAACGGCCATCAAAAGAAAAAAAATGGATTGAAATTTTTCTTAAAATTCGCTAAAATTCCATCGTCTGGCATCGAACCCGGGTCTTTACTGTGTACTTACTATGCAGCACAATAGAACATCACCATCTCTAACTACGTGAGAAAATTCAAGCAGAAATATGGGCTACAACTGCCCCAAAAGACGTTCTAATTTTCACGAATTGAAATGGCTCTCTGGATTCGAACCAAGGACGATCTTGGAAATTTAGAAAATTTTTCTGAATGTTATTAATGATCTCTATGTATATGCCGAATTTCAAATTTCTATATTATTGGGAAAGGTTTCAAAATAATTCCTAAAAATCGGATCAACTTCTGATTGCAGAGACACCTGGTGTCGAACCCAGGACACATTGATAGCTATGAATGCACTGTTGGATTTGCATGGACTTGATCTTTCTATATGCAAAGTTTGAAGTCGATATCGTGCCGGGAAGTGCCTAAAATTTGTTTCCGTTATCTCCGTAAGAAATGCATTGAGAAGTGCAAATGGCCCTCTGGGATCGAACCAAGGACCATCAGCGAACATGTAAAATTTGATTATGAAATATATTCATGATATCTATCCACGTGCCGAGTTTCACGTATCCATAATAACGGGAAAGGATCCAAAAAAAATCTTTAAAATCGCCGCAATGCATTTTAAACGGCCGATTTTTGCCCCGGCCTAGCATCGAACCAAGATCAATATTCGAAGATGTCATTCCGATTTTCGTTGGCTATGCACGGCATTTAGCGGTCCCTCGAGTTTCAACTCTCTGCTTTTCCGGGAAGTGCCTCAAAAAAATTTTCGAAAATCCCCGCCATGTAATCTTATGGGGAAAATCGCGACTTTGGGGCCTTCTGGAATCGAACCCATGGCACCGAGGTTCAATGTCGGCTTTTTCCTGGAGGTTACACGTTATGGCCAATATGTCGTAAAAATTTCAAGTCGGTGGCACTTGTGGAACATGCTTAGACTTTTGATCCCCAGTGTATATATATATATACGAGTAAAATGTAGCTTGCATACTGCAAGCAGATCGACAACACTGATTTCATATCGGCATCATATCGGGACGGTCCTCAAAAGAAAAAAAAAAGGACTTAATTTTTTCTTAAAATTCGCTGAAATTTCATCGTCTGGCATCGAACCCGGGTCTTACTGGTAAACCTACTATGAAACACAATAGAAGATCACCATCTGTAACTATGTGAGAAAGTTCAAGCAGAAATATTGGCTACAACTGCCTCAAAAGACGATCTAATTTTCACGAATGTAAATTGCTCTCAGGACTCGAACCAAGGACGATCTTGGAAATCTTAAAGATGTTTCTGAAAGTTACTTATGATTTCTATCTATATGCCGAATTTCAAGTTTCTATATTATTGGGAAAGGTTTCAAAATAATTCCTAAAAATCGGATCAACTTCTGATTGCAGAGACAGCTGGTGTCGAACCCAGGAAATATTGTATGCTATGAATGCAAAGTTTGATTTGTAAAGACTTGTTCTTCTATCATGCAAAGTTTGAAGTAGATAGCATGCCGGGAAGTACCTTAATTTTGTTTCCGTTATCTCCATAAGAAATGCATTGTAGGATGTAAATGGCCCTCTGGGATCGAACCAAGGATCATCAGCGAGTTCTAAAATTTTATTATAAAATATATTTATGATATATATCCACGTGCCAAGTTTCAAGTTTGCAAGTCATCTGTAAGTAATTAAAAAAAAACTTAAAAATCGCAATGTAAATTAAACGGGAGAATATTTGCCCTGGCCTAGCATCGAACCAAGGGTAATATTTGTAGATGTCTTTATGTTTTCCTTTTGATATGCATGGCATCTAGCGATCCCTCGAATTTCAACTCTCTCCTTTTCCGGGAAGTGCCTCAAAAAATTTTCGAAAATCTCCGCCATATATTCTTATGGGGAAAATCGCGACTATGGGGCCTTCTGGAATCGAACCTATGACACCGAGGTTCAAAGTCGGCTTTTTCCTGGAGGTTACACGTTATGGCCAATACGTCGTAAAAATTTCAAGTCAGTGGCACTTGTAGAACATGGTTAGAATTTTGATCCCCTATGAATGTATATATATATAGGTATATCCGGAGAAACGTCTATATATAATAGATATAAGTATATCCGGAGAAGCGTCTATATATAATAGATATCCGGAGAAGCGTCTATATATAATAGATATATATATATATATATATATATATATATATATATATATATATATATATATTATGCATAATATATATAGAGAATATATAGAAAATCTACAAATAAAATCCAGTGTAAAAATGTCATTACATATCTCAATTCATTCTTGCCATTTTATTCAGTATACTATCAGAAATTACATGATTACATAAGGAAACTTCATAGAAGATGGACAATTCAACGCCGTTAATAATGGCAGAAAATGCGGCACCAGCGGAAGAAAATTGTGTTGATATTATTTTCGCAAGACATCTCGTTAAATCGATTTAATTTTATCTAGGGGCTGAAATTGCTCATAGCCGATAACCTTTTTCTTTTACTTCGGTGGTAAATAATGTTTAGTAAAGTGCGTTCTGGATTATTAAGGTCGTGATAAAGTGAAGATATAACTCTTATCTTTTCATTTTGAATTGTATATTTTTCTCCGTATCAGAGCCTTTTGTGTACTTGCATCTTTGTTTTCCACCGCATTTGGTAGCGGGAACAAATAACTCAGAGAAATTCGTAGGAAAAAAGGTCACTGACTTTCGAATTCCTAGAATATAGCGGCACAAAACCGCGCGTATAGAATGCACTAGAAGATATACATCTCCTTTTTTCTCACATCTGCCGACCTACTTTTACCTCGTTCTAGCTCTCCTTTGAAATAGATCTCGCAGATTTATCCTCGTATTTGCCATCCAATCCTCATGCTTTTTGCCAGACGTTACCCGGAAATTCTGGAGAGGCCCCGTTCTTATTATTGCCCTGGCTCTTGGAAATGTCTCATTACCTCTTGTGACTGATGAGGAATACCCCTTTTCAAGTTTTTCCTTTTTTATTCAACTACTCCTGAGAGTTTTTGGAGTAAGGAGGACATTCCTTATGCCTTCGCTTACTGATTTTGGCCATAGTAGACATGTCTGCTTCTTTTCACTATCATTTGTATCTTTAGTCATATCTTAAAGTCGTTCTGTTGATTTAAAACTTTATTTAGGCTCGATTTTTTCTGTATTTATATGAAAAGAGAGTAATTAAATTATTAGCGAATTTTGTAGTGATTATACGAGTAATTCCATCAAGATGCTATCATTTGATTTCATAAATCTGATGATCACCACTTACTCTCCCTCGCCACGCTGTAGCCTTATTCATAATAAAGGGAAAAGATAGAGTCATTGTGTTTTACTTACGTGGGGGTTTTCTGGTTAAGCATTCTGACTTGGTGAGGGAAGTATGAGCACTCCTCATCCTGCCTTGCAGTCCTCATTTCCTATTATCTACTAGCCTACTAAATCTTGGTAGCTAATGTTGGATAGGGTGAGGTTCTAAGCTTCCTTCGAATGAAATACTTTACTGTTAGAGAAACGATGTAAAAGCTTTGCATTACGAGGTACAATCTTTGGTCTTCTACAGGTTCTCAAACTTTTAGTATGAGATGTCGCTGAATTAGGTAGAAAATGCATATTTCACAGAAGAGGCCGAAATATGGTGAAATTCCGACATAATCGAAAGGATTGTTAAAAAACAAAAAGGTACTTTTACTATTCCACATACAGTAATCTTTTTGTTTTATAAAGCCTGTTTTATTTAACAATCCTTTCGATTAGAAAATGCAGGTTTGCATTGCAAATTGCATTTGCAAACCTGTGCGCAACATAGCAATTTGATCTATTCGATTTATCCGACATTTGGTTTACTAATTCATACGAATCTTTATCCTTACTGTTGAAACATGATGCCAAGAATTTTGCAAAATACGTGCATTTTCATCAATTATATCTCTAAGAAAATATATATATATATATATATATATATATATATATATATTTTCTCAATCAATATTTTCTCAATATAGTCTCAATCTCGCCTAATAAAGACCCTAATAATAATAATAATATATATATATATATATATATATATATATATATATATATTATTCGGCACTAATGATTTTTGTTTCATAATTGGCAGTCCTATGTTAATACTATATACATTGGGATAACTACGTTAGTAAAGATGGAAATTTTTCATCGGGAAGTCTTGAGGGGTCTTCTACTTTGACTAATGGATAGAGATATTACTGAATCGGATTACTCCCACTCATTTCAGCCTAAAGATTATGGATTCTAGAAGTCCCTGCGTAACTCATTTTAGGGATTACTCTTTCTAGTTGAAGAACTCATTAGGGGGAATAATTACGGTCATACTTTACAATTGCTCTCGGGTCATTTAGTTTTTGGGGTGGTTTTCTCTTTTTCAGTAATAAAGCGTTCGTTACTCCCCAATGTTCCACAAATACGAGCGATATAAAAGGACCATTTTTCCAAAATGTGTCCGATGATTTCTCCGTAATAATCTAATAAGTTTAAATGCCCGATCTACTTTCTTACAAAATTTATTGCAAGTATAAAAGTCGGATGTTCCTGAAAATAGTTCATTGGCCTCATTGCTGTTCATCTTCTATATAGACATGAATTTTGAAGATTAGATGAGGACTAAATTTATTATGTGAGTTCTTCATCACTAATATTCCGTTGCGAAACTAACTTAATTTTTCTAAAATACTAAATTGATGCATAATAATTATGAGCGATTTTTATGTAGCACTTAGATAATTCTATGGTTGCATTATATTCTCTCTACCATTGTTTTACCCTATGCATTAATAAGTTCTTATATTTCATCCATGTATTTATATTTCATGTACAGTTTCGTGCACTCTTATTCAAAACGAACCCAGTTTGTAGCAATATCAAGTACCAATTCATTATTTATGATTTTCTCTAATAATTATCGTATTAATGTGAGCATTTTCTTTAAGAGCAATGTCACTAATAAAAATATGTCTCTTGAGAAATTCCCAAACGTGATGTTCGCTTAGCAATGGATATTTAGGATTAGATAGACCTTCTGACAAGTTCATTAGAGCTTAGAAAGACCACCGGAGAAGAGTAGCTTTAAAAAAAAGATAGAAGAAGAGACTTGTAAATCTCAATCTCGCCCCGAAAAAAGGCATTATATAATTATTATTTTTAATTATCAGTTTCCTTATTGAGAACAAGGAATCAAACAGGCGTACCACTGTCGTAGTGACATGGTACGTCTAAAGGGAAATAATAACGATACGGGTAAGAGTGACTCGATCTTTAATTATCGTGCTTGCGGTGCTTGATCCGTAATTCGCCGTGTATGGGGCGGACTGCGAAGCCTCGGCTTGCCGATGACACGGAGGACTGCGAAATTCGGAACACCTCAAGTCTCGAAAGACACGCTGAGTATGTTCAGGATCCGCGGTAGGTAGGAACACCCCAAGTCTCGAAAGACACGCTAGGTATGCTCCAACCTGGACGGCGGATGAGAGAGAACTCTCCCGTTTACCCAAAACTGAGGGCCTTATATACTGCTTGCAGCCTAAGGATTTCTATGTTCTTCTATTACCGAAGGTTCCAGAAGGAATTCTGCACCTGAATAGGGGTGGGCGAGAGCAATGGTATGCGACGCACCCTTTCGCGTCATACCCTTTGTTGCGCTAGGTGGACGCAAGGGTACAGAGTTGACCACTGTCAATCGCATCTTTCGTGACGCCACTGCTCTCACCTCCTATCTAATTTCAAGAAATCCTTAGGCCAACCGCAGCTGTGCACCGAACACTAAAATCAAAAAGTCGCCTTGCGACACTACTTACATATTGCGGCTACTAATAGTGGTATATTCCATAGGTTTGTTAGTTTTAGCGATAACTATTTTGCAGTGCTATACTGAATCAGAGAGTAGGCCTTTTCTTTATTTAGATAAAGCCTTGTTAATTGAGGAAACTGTCACAATGTGAACCACTGTTAGGAGAGAGAATTATTGCACGGCTGTTTATGAATTAGGAGAAACACTTCACAGAAGGTCAAGTTCCGTTGTTTCCGAAAACCGGTTACAACACGGTATAGAGCACTTACAAAAAGGGCCATTGGAGATTTTGTTGGCATCTAATTAAGCGAATCTATGCAGTAAAAAGAAAGAAACAACAGCAACAGAAAACGAATGAAATTTTACCAACTAAATATTTTACACATTTTTAGCATCAACTAATTTCTTCCTTCATCTTTGAGCATTAAAATTCACACACACCAGCAATTACTCTCGAAAGCGGAGATTGCCCCCACTGCAAAGATTGCGACTGCCACTATTGAACATATCCAACTGAATTGCGATAAATATCATAAAATCCGAAGCTCGTTGGGGATCGGAGGGGACTTAGCTACATTACTTGGAGACGATAATGACTCCATATCTAGAGTACTACACTTCGTCAGGAAAACAGGGCTTTTTAAAAAATTAAGAGAGCGCATAAAACAATGAATTTATCGTCTCATTAACTACTATTTGTCGAAGGTATCCTTTCAACTTGATTAATTTATCTATTTACTCATCTATTTATTTACCGGTAACCAGCTAAAATAAATGGAGCTCAAAGTTTAGCTCCATGCTATAGTTCTCTAGAGCAGGAGTACTCAACCTGGTGCCCGAAGCCACCTCGTTCAGTGCCCGCCAAGCTCCGGTAAAAATATATTTTTATTTCCAACAACATTATTTCTTGGGATTGCACTATCGGGAATAGAATGGAGGTTTGGCAGGGAAATGGTAAGAAACTTGGTTGTCCTGGTCTTGGGTTTCGTAAACATTTTACCCCTCTTATCACCTATGTCCAGATTGACAAGACGCGTATCTATATCATATTAAGTTCATTATGCCAATGCGAAGATTCAGCTCGGCTCAGCTTATCAATGTATCAAACTCCTCGCAATCAAGGACTGCTGCTTTTCGGAACACTGCGGTGCACATACGAAAACCTTCATACCAAATGTATTCCACGTTATCAAATCTTCTTCGGAGATAGAGACTTTCTCTCATGAGAGGTTCTCACATATGAGATGTGAGGTTGTGATGAAATTATATACGTTGCAATATTTTGGATCTTATTTACCGCGGATCGTTTTTTTTTTTCAAACGGCCAACGGTTAACTGGTAAAGTGATAATATTGCCAAGGGATGGCCTGAATGTCACCATGGACGGAAATGTTATGTGGTGCCCGCTTCACTTTCGAAGGCGCCCTTTGGTGCCCGGGCGCCTAAAAAGGTTGAGTATCCCTGCTCTAGAGGCATGAGCTAATTATTTAAACCAGCAAATGGTGCTAAGTGACATTATATGTCAACGCACCACAAATAAAATATACACACGCTGAAATTCGTCAGCCTCCTCCTGTATATGGTCTCTAAATTATTCGTTCAAAAACGTCCTCAGCTTCTTTTGCAAGCACGATGGACGCCGATAGATATTCAAGAATTTTTTCACGCCCGACCTTCGGCAAGGTCAGCATCCTGTGCGATCTTGACTTATGGCCGGTGATATCACCCGTCCTCTCCCCGCGCGGTCGGAGAGGCGAGAAGAAATATTCCTCTTCGCTGGTGGCAAGCGAGCCACGCCCGCGTCAGAGGGAACCAAATCATCGGCGAAAAAAACCCAAAGACCGATTGTTGTACTGCCACCGAATCCCTTACTCGTCACGTGACCTCCCTCTTGATGTCTATGGTTAAACGCCTCGGAGGCTCCCATTGAAGGCACGATGAAGAAGTCGCTCGATTATTCAATCTGGATTTTTTGTGCCAATCGGATGAAACGCGGGAGGTCTGTCGGCTCCGGCTTCTGGGAGTTCCCCTGTCATTACGGCCCAAAATGGGTGTCGACAGATGCGTGGCTCGGGGTGTAATTGTGACCCGTAATCGAAAGGTAGCAAATCATCGTCTCTAACGGATTGCAGTTCGCATTTACGAATCCGTCACGGCTGCCGAGGATTGCCCAACGCTCGTGCTAGCGAAATTAAGGGGAAATGGGTGGTCGTTTCGTTGCTCGATTTCTAGAAAATGCAACCTGGGTTGAAGAAACTCTGATAATGATCAGTGTTGAGAAGTTCATATCTGAATTTATTTGATTGATCATAGTACAATCAGATTGGCTGAGGACCCAATCTGATGTTATTTCTTTACTCATGTATTGATTATACGAAATTAAAAAATAATCATGGCTCCATAGTAAGAAGTTATCATGGGTTAAAAAATTATGTAATGGAATATAGCCAAGCCAAGGACTGTAATCTTAATGATATAAAAAATTAATTTTTATACCAAGTAGATGAAATTCTTTTTCCAGTTAATAACTATCACAATCTCCAAGAAGCATAGAAAAAACGCACAAGAAGTTCATCGCTAAAACTTATAGTTTTTGGTCGTTCATTCCACTGGCTATTAGGGAAGCTAAGAGATAAATTAGGCAAAGAGGTTAATAAATAAAGAGGTTAATAAAGAGGTAATACACCCCTACCATACGCCACTGCCAGCTCGCTAGATATATATATATCTAAATTTAAACAACAGATTTGGTGAGTTACCTTGAGGTCCCTCTCTCAAGTACTTTAATATGGGATGCTCACACCTGTAACATATGTGGACGGGCACTTGAGAAAATCAGCTTCGTCATCTCTATATTTGGGAAACGCCAGGTGATATTACATTGCTCTAGTAAGAACTCATCTTGAGTATTAATGCAACGTGTCCCTGCAGACAGGCGTCGCATTCGTGGATTAAAAAAGGTCCGGTGGAAATTCTTGCGGTTTGATAAGCATTACTTCGAACAATCGAAAAGAGTTATCTTGTTGTTTCTGCTGACGTAAAATGGAAATCATAAAGAGAAAGGAGTTACAAACTTATAAATTTAAATTATTTCTCGTTGAATTTAGAAAATAAATACGTTCTCCGAAGACGTAGTCGTGCGTATTTTGCATCAATCCTGTCACAACTTCCGATCACATGCTAAAAATTATAGAAGATGATAGAGCTAACAGATTTAAAGATTCATTTTTCCACGGAAGATACGTTGTTGCAACAGTTCACAGAGGTAGACTTTTCGTCCATGCTCATGCTGTCTCTCGCCAGAGGGCGGCTCGCAGGGTATATATCCATTTATGCAGAATGAAAACACTTCGTACTTTTTCACAGAAAATTTATTTTACGACCGGTGTCATAAGCGAGCTTACATCTTTAGGCCTGAAGATGTATAGATAAATTTTCTGTGGAAAAGTACGAAGTGTTTTCATTCTGCAAATGGCTTTCCACGAAGTCACGCCTTCTCATATCGATTATATCCATTTATGCGTTGTCGTAGATTATTCTCTTGGACGGACGCTTTACTTTGCTCGTAAGGCTATGGAAGGCCCTATATAACTCCTAACCATCCATCAACTTTATAAAGTGGATTGGTTAGAGCTTTCTCTGAAAAACTCCTTTGACAACTATTTCTCACCTGTAAGTAATATGCTTTAACTAAAGTTTAGTGTAGAAATAGTGATACCTATGTTAGTATCTTCGTTAAGCGTAGGTTTATTTCCTATACGGTCTCAAATAATAAAATACGGGTTCTTGCCATTACTTACAAGTAAAAGAAAAAGAATTTGCGTCATTAATCGTATATTTGTTTATTTATTTAAGTTTATGTTGCAAGTTGGCCTTCTGGCCTGGTGGCAACGATTAATGTTATTTTTGAGTGTACGCGATTATTTAAAGAAACGAAAAATAAAAATTCTTTTATATATCTACAGAGTTTGCCAATGTTGATAATTTAACTTTTACTGAATGGAATTCTCCCTATTTTCAGAAATATATATTCCTTGCGCGAATTCACAACTTGTCAACGGTAGAGGCAACTAAGAATACATGACTCTTTCCTGAGTGATAACTGATGCCTAACAATTTATCCCTAGATTTGCTAACACTTCTTTAATCGTAAGTTTAATACGAAGAAGTCCTAATTCGGTAGGAGTCTGCACGCACGTGATTATTATCGCGATGACGAAATAAATCTCGAATGTTGAAATATACGAATGGAACAAGTAATCTCGGTTGAGATCTCTCAGAGCAGCATCTGATCGAACGAAGAGCTTTCCCCTCAGGCCCAAGTTCTTCGGAAGATATAAATTGTTTCCAGGAAGCCCACGTACATCTACGTATAATTTCTTCATTGCGAGGTTTAAAATATGTCTTCGACGGTAATATATCTTATTTCAGTTGCTCTAATCTCCTCCATCTGCTATCACGTGTTACGCAAGGGGTGTGTGGGTGGGGCGAAGCTTTCCTCATCATGGTGAAAGTATTGGAGGATAACTCAAGTTACGACTTTGATTCAATTGTAATATTTAAAGAGGATCGTCTTGTTCATCTACATTATACCTTACCAGCCGCCTTTCGTAGCGTGGCAGGGGGTATAAACACCAGACGTTCGAACTATTTTTTACTTTCTCCATATACGAAGTATAGAGAAAGTATTGTTTTCATGAAAAAATTCGACTTCGAGATTTCAACGGAAATACACGTTTTGGGGTCCCTAGAACACGTTTTGACCATTTTCGGAATGATGTCTGTGTGTATGTGTGTGTGTGTGTGTCTGTATGTGTGTGTGTGTTAGTGGGCGCTCTAACGTGAAAACTAGTGGTCATATCAATACCAAACTTCATATATAGTAGTGTTTTGTGTGCTGTCAGAGTTGATAAGTTTTTGGAGTAAATCGGTAAACCGGAAGTCGAGCTTCATTCAACAAAGCTCATTTCCGGTTTTCAAAATATCTCCCTAAATATGATATATACGTGTGTTGTATTACTTATAAAAGTTTTAGATAATGTAATTTACTATAACTTTTGCATTAAATATATTTTTGTAAAACCGGTTGATTAGGAGTTATTCGTGAAATACCGATAAACCGGAAGTAGCTGATATGTACTTTGTGGGCGCTCTAACATGAGAACCATTCATTTTATCAGCACCAAATTTCATATATAGTATTTTGGTTGATGTCGTTAGAGTTGATTAGTTTTTGGAGTAAATCAGTTAACCGGAAGTTGAGCTTCATTCTTCAAATCTCATTTCCGGTTTTCAAAATATCTCCAAAAATATGATATTTAGGTACATACTATTATTTACAAAAGTTTTAGAAAATGAAATTTACTATAAGTTTTGTAGGAAACATATTTTTGTATCAATCATTGTTTTGGAGGTATTCATGAAATACTGATAAACCGGAAGATACTGATTATGTACTTTGTGGGCGCTCTGGGCTCTATGGGCGAAAGGCCAATTCCATCGTTTTTCATCGATCATGTCCCGAAAAACATTAATTATAATGTTTTTGGCGTCAAAGATAATAATATTTATATTAATCACTCATCTTCCAAGTTTAGATGGAATATAGAGTTCGAAATTACTGTCGTAGATAAATATTTACATCTTATATATGGAGAAAGTCATGTGCTGGCCACATCAGATTTTTTTAGTTTGTTACTATCGCGGAATAAAACGATATGTGATAGAATCTAATTCTTTTAATTTACGCTGATTATCGTATCAGTGGAAGTAGCATGATACCGGTTGTCTTTTCAAAATTCAATTTTCCATGAATTAATCAAGTAATCTCCACCTAAATTCTAATCTACTTTCTTTCAATGATTCCCAACCTCCTTCTGAGAGAATTTTTTGACGTTTGCTTTTATCGTAGCATTAAAAGAAATGCGTATCGCCTTGCGCTGTAATTTCTTGAGTTCTACTTTCCGTAAATCAACCTATCCATGCAATTAAGAAAATCCACATATCTTCTCTAAAAATATTCAAAACTAGCTGAAGCGCCCGTTGATTCTCAACGGGGAATATAGAAGTAGATTAAATTCAAGTTGCCGGTCGTGCAATGCGTAAATTCCCTTTAGAATAAGGTCTAAAATCCCAAGCTATTCTTACTGTACAGGAAAATTCATGAGCTCGGCTCAAAAATCTCATTGATCGTGAGGAGGATTGGCTGTTTACAACCTCAACAATTTTGGATAATTCAAGCGTATTTTATCAAAATTCTCCAAAATTTCGATTTGGAAACAATATTCCACGATCAAAATTAGAACATTCATTTAATTTTCGTTCTTTTGCTTCTTGTTTCAACTCCGCACGACTATTCTTCTGTTTTAATTCTTCAAAAGAAATATAGCCTGCTACCGATTAAAGTGAAGATTAGATTTATTCTTTATGGAAACCCATCTGAGCGATCTTGGTTCGAAACCAGCAAAATTATCGAATAAAATTGTGACAGTACGTCCTTCCTGGTCCCAGAAAACACGTACGCAAAGTTTGACGCGAATCTGGCAAACGTCTTGTACTAAAATCGAAGACACACAATCTCCTGACTGTAATTACGTACCTGCAATTGCTGGTTACCTTCTTACAGAAAATTTCTCGTTATCCATGTAATATATCGTACTCTTCAATCATCAGCTTTATGGGCCTAAAGTCCACGAGTATTTTTACGGGATAAAGCATGAGCTCGGATTCAACAATGGGATCGGTCGTCAGGGGGATGAGTTGTTTATAGCCTCGAATTTTCACAAAAGTTTTGTATATTTTACCAATATTCTCGCAAATTCTAATCGAAAGTAAGATTCCACGACTAAAATAAGAATTTTTATTCAATTTTCTTTCTTTTGGTGTTTGTCTCTACTCTGTACGACTATTCCTTCTAATTTAATTCTTCAGGAGAAATATAGCCTGCAACCGATAAAAGTGAAGCTTACGTGTATTCCTTATGAAAATCTATCTGAGCGATCCTGGTTCGAATCCAGCAAAATTCTTGAATAAAAATGCGACAGTACTTCCTTCCTGATGTCAGAGGACACGCATGCAAAGTTTGAGACAAATCGGGCAAACGGTGTGGACTCCAATCCAAGACAAACAAACAAACCCACAAACACACAAACCCACAAACACACAAACCCACAAACACACAAACCCACAGAATTTCTGCTTTATATATATAGATGATACTTTGTAGGATTAAAATCTAAATATTCGATAAAAATCACCCATAAGTATGTTAAATAATTTGAAACATATATTTATCTTGTGTTTTTGCGATATAAGACTTTCTCTAAAATTAATTTTAAATTAAAATTCTATTTTTCACATAAATATTAAAAAGTGATACTTCATAGGATTTCATTCTATTTATTCAATAAAAATCAGCCACATGTAAAGTAATTTGAAAAATTTATAATCTTGTGTTATTTTCCAATATGGGGCTTTGGAATTGAAATTTCCTGATATGGAATGAAATATAGCAAAGGATTTTTATGAAACCCCAGCTAAGTTTATTACGAACTTGGGGGCAGAATAAGAGCCTGCCGAAAGGTATAACACTCGTGTGTGTGTTATTGCGCTAAATCTGTTTGGTTTTTATCTAAATGTTTATCGAATTTTTCCACTACCATCTTAATGTTAGCTCAAAAATCAGATTCAGTTTTAAGCATTTTTTGAAAAATTGAATCTGATTGAAGATATTTTCAGCATTAAGATTTCCTCAACATATCCAAGAATCAAAATTTTTTTCAACATTTTTTTCTTCTCATCTTCGTATCGTTTTTTTCACCTTGTCCTCACCCAAAAGAGTTAAATTCCACGAAAATTTATTAATTTGCAGGTATTAAGTCCCCTCAACATTCCCAAAAACCAAAATCTTTTCCGATAATTTTCTTTCCCGTCTCACCCTTTCCCAAAAGAGACAAATTCCGCGGAAATTGATTCGTTCGCAGCGCCGATTTATCAGGATCACGTAAACGTCGGCTGTCGGATTAAAAGAATTCCTCCGCCGCTTCAAGGCGATCTTTCTGCGTCTTACGGAGCTTGAGCGCATCCGTTTCGGAGAAAAAAAGTTGACTTGATCGCTCAAGAGCTCGAATCCGCAGATTTTTCGCAACCCATCAGCACCTTTCGGCGGAGCGTGCACCATCACGCGCGTGCTGCACGAATCGGACGCGCCTTTTAAGCATTCAGGTCTCTCCGCGAGCAAACGACCTTATCGGCATGTCCATCGCTGGAAGTCGTGTGTTTTCACCTTCTCTTCCCAAGGAATGTATTTGTGAGCGGAGTTTATCCGCATCTGGCAAAAAACATTCCTGCTTTGGTATGCATACATTGAGATGTTCAGACGTCTCGAAATGGCGGGGTTTCGTCCAATCTGTTTATCCTTTCGCGTAGGCGATTCAGAAATGTTTTAGAGGGAACTCTTTGTCTACACCGCGTTTCAGGTTTCTTGTCAGTGTGGCAGAATCGCATTTGAAATCTTCGAATGTGAAATATGAAAAGTGGTTTTGTTCTCATGAACGTGATCACCATTCAGAGCCACTTGGCACGAAGGCATTTTTGCAGCATGAACAAGAAAATACGAGAGATTTTATGTCCTCTTAAATAATCATTTATGAATAAAAATGGAACGGAGTATAGGATACTATTTTATGGGTTTTACAGCATGTGTTTGAACACGGGTTGAATATTGGATGGAACTTCTTCTTTCAATTGTAACTTTTCTATTGGCCTTCATAAAAACGTGTAAATGGATGGTTATCATGAAATATTATGTATTTAAGAACATTTTTGCTAAGCTGACCTTAATAACTCTTAAGTGTTTAAGGCAGGGTTACTCAACCTTTTTTGGCGCCCGGGCACCAAAGAGCGCTTCCGAAAGCGAAGCGGGCACCACATAACATTTCCGTCCATGGTGATATTGAGGCCATCCCTTGGAAATATTATCACTTTACCAGTTAACCGTTGGCCGTTTGAAAAAAAAACGTTCCATGGTATAACCGAGTTTCTGAGCCTTTCCCCGCCAAACCTCCACTTTATCCCCGATAGTGCAATCCCAAGAAATAGTGTTGTAGCAAATTAAAAAAATATTTTTATCGAAGCTTGGCGGGCACTGTGTAAAGTAGCTTCGGGCACCAGGTTGAGTACTAGGGTGGTTCGACATTTTTTTAAAATTTCCGATCGCTATAGTGCGGAAAAGTTGCGATTGGTATAGACGTTAAAAAAGCACTAATTATTATTTTTTATAAATTTGTCTTCCGGTCGCGCAATGCCATCGAAGTTAGCAAAACTTTGTGAAAAACCTTAATTTTTCATAATTTTTTATACACACCATATCGTTTTAATTGCGTTCCTATACCATGAATTACCTGCTAAAAGTAAGTGAAATCAATGTATATGCACTTATTATACATTTGTTTCACATCTTCCGGTCGCGCAAAATTGTACAAAATGAGTAAAATTTGTAGTTTTTTGCAAAATTTCAAAGTTTGACTGTTTAGTACATTTAATCATACGACTTTTAGAGATGCTATAGTTTAATTCTATCACAATAATATATTTGAAATCCAAGCATATAAGATAAACTTTGATATTCAAGTGGAATTCGGTCGCGCAGCTTCGTCAAAAACAGCAGAGTAGCCTACCTGGACAGAGAGGCAGTTTCCTTTCAGATAATTTAGAAATTTTCTAATAGTAAATATTTGGTAATTTTTTTGTTTCAATATTCAATTGTTGGTGCAGATCTTCGCTCAATTTGTTTACAAAACGACCCAGAACTCACCACGGGGACGTGGCTGCCCTTCGAGTTCCACCCACACCCTACCCAACCCACCATCCAATGTAGGGTGTGTTATTAAGAATATGTACAAATTTATTTCGCTTTCTCTCTCTTTATGTTTCCTTTCTAGTCTTTATCTATCGATAAACATCAAAATTCGGATTTGTGTGAAAAAGTTGGCATCGCTGAGCGTGATAGTAATGTGGTTCTAATATAGCAGTCTCTGGAACTGTGTCCACACTCTTTACTTGAAGCTTCGGTCACTAGCTTAACGCATCTTTCAACTGCTTGTTTATACTCAATGAGTTCTCCTGGTTTAAGGTGACATTATCGGAAAAAATTATGAATAGCTCATTAAGCATTTTATCTCATTTCAGCTTTTATGTTGCAAATTTTTATCACTAGCCAAATCGTTTGAGACTGTCATACTCTATATTCAGAATTTTTTGCTTTACTTCTCCCTAATACTGTATTTATTTTGATCGTATTCTCTTAAAAAACAGACAATGATGCCTTCATACCTAAAAAACGTAACCTCGAATACAAACCTCAAAAATGACAGCAACAAGAGTTAGCTCGTGCCTTTGTTGTATTTGTTTGTGGTGCACTTTTGAATCATTCTGCCGATAAGATATTTTGTTTTTTCGAGGTACTGAATCGCAGCACGCAATTCTTTTTCATGCCTGCTGCTGAAACACTGGTTTTCTGAAGGTTGTGGTTGAAATTCTTGTGGAAACTCGAGTTTTCGTGCTGCTTAGTCACTGACCATGGTTTTATCTCACGAGCTATGCGTCTCAAGTTCTCGTTCGAGAATATTTTCCAACTCTTAAGAAAAGGTAGGAAGGTTAAGAAAGTATGAATTGACATTCTTGCGCATTTTTTTATGCGGTAGGAAGTGCTTTTATTTTCTTTATTTTCCTATTTAATTAGGCAGAGTACTGACGAATATGATTTTTAAAGTAGACATTTTGTGATTCATTATTAGGTGGAAGGTAAGAAAAATTTTACGTCAGCACAAAAAATGTGTTCTGTCCAATAATATTCAGTGCCTTTCAGTTTTTATTGTCAGCAATTGTCATGGGGATAAAATCCTAAGTATTTTTCTCCGCATTGCATGAATTGCCTCACTGTACTTGTAGGTAGTCTCTATGCGGTGTTTCTGACCTTATCCGACTACTGAATTCACTATTTATTCCTAACATTATAAGATGTTAACTTCAGCTACAGGCTATTAAACTGACTGTAATACCTGTGAAGCAGTGCATATAACTGGCAGAGAAGTATACCTACTTTTAATCCGTTAATGGCTGATTAATGAACTGGAAAATAATTGTTCAGTCCTTTACATTGTTTACTTCATTGGTTTTAATTATTGACTCAATTAATCCCTGTCATACCCAGGGTCATTTCATCACAGCCATCAACAATAGAGTGAGAAACGTGGACAAAAGATACATTTTTCATTATCCGGTATCGAAAGACAAATAAGGGAAGCAAATGCCGTTCTGAAAACGCCGTCCTTTTATTTTACGCTATTGATTCTCCGCTTCAAAACCAGAGAGAGCCATCATTCAGTTTTGTTCGGTCTTTTTAATTGAGGCTGAAAAATCGATGTTCCCATAGACCTCGAAGGCACGTATGAGGCCACCAAAAAGTGCCAACTTGATTTTCTCTTTCCAATTAATTTTGTTTTTCCAGCTCTTTATGGGAGCGAATTTGAATCGAGGTCTGCGTTTTGTTTCGCAAATGGCTAAGTTTTTACGTTTCCGCCGTGTCACCCGCCTCTCTGCGCTTGTCACATCCACCCGAAATCAGTTGCGATAGGAAATAAAGAAAGAACTCTACGTATTCGAATTTATCGTTGCGTTAAATTTCCGGGATTCAAAAATGTTTTAAACCCGGTGCAGGTGGACGTTTTTACTTTCTCGTAGTTTGAGATTCCTCCTCGAACGCTTTTAAGTTACTCTGGCCCAATATAGTCGTTATCGCTTGAGTGCCGATATCCATTTTGCTATTCTATTTCCTATCCAGTACTATTGCCATCCAACGTAAAGGAGTATCTTTGATGTATCTTGCTTATGGATCTTGTGTATCAATGCCTAACAAAACACTGCGATTTTCGTTTAAAATTTCGGTTAATGGAAGTTATGCGGGGGGTAAAACCTATTCCTTTTTTTCAGGTAGAAATTTCGAGGGTCGCCATCCTAATCCGGACCCTTAGCTCCAACTCTCAGCTCGGGAGCGCCCGGCCTTCCGTTTAGGGGGGACCATAAAAAAACTGACCGCGTGGAATACGATTTAAAAAGTTATAAACAATTCAAATGAGCAAAAATGTATTATCTTCGTCGTCTCACTCGTCCAAAGAGATATACAAGCATCTTTTGATCGACGTTCTACGATGAAAATTAAGATTTTTCGTGATTTTGCTAGAAATGACCAGTTGACACACGGCAACATTGCTCAGTCAGATAGGCGGGTGTTTTAAATATCTCAACGGAGGTTTGGTAGGGTTGGGAGGAGGATTTCTAGATTTCTAGATTTTTGATAGAAATCCCTCCCGCCTACCCCAATCCAATGGCAACGTTGCCATATGTAAAAGGGTAATTTCTTGCAAAATCACGAAGAATCTTAATTTTCATCGTATTCCACGCGGTCAGATTTTTTATGGTCCCCCCTGATGGGAAGGCCGGGCGCTCCCGAGCTGGGAGTTGGAGCTAAGGGTCCGGATTAGGATGGCGACCCTCGAAATTTCTACCTGAAAAAAGTAATGGTATAACCCCCACATAACTACCATTAACCAAATTTTCTAATTCGCGGATCCACTCTTGTCTGCGGAGTCCCATGTACTTCACAGATACCCTGTTCAGGACAAAGTATGTAATGATGGTAATGATGGATCGCAAAAAGAAAAAAAAAATTAAGCTGACTTGGCAGGTCAGGGTGTAGACCTAGATAAATGCTAGTGAGAAGGAATATGAAAAATGAATTTGGAAGATCCGGGTTTGAATCTCGCTTCTGTCAAATTTCTTTGTCTGTTTTTCCGTAGGACTCGTGAACAGCTTGTTTGAAAGGATGGATTACTAGCACCCTAGCCCTTTCTTCATTTCTAAAATTGTTATTGAGAAAATGAGAAAAATCAGTTAGCACTAAAACTTCGATCCTATGGAATCAAAAACCGGATCAACAATATCTCGCATGCATTATCGTAAAATAAATGGAAAGATACAAAAGCTAAATTAATTTCAAATGTAATTTCTCTGTTCAATTCCACATCCAATTGATGTTTGACTTCACGCCTCCTTCTTCAGAAATAAATAATATGTATTGGCTTTGTATAGAATATATTTTCCTTTCATGGAAGAATGCATTACTCTGCAAGGTTTTAAAAATTTATCGCTTGGCTTTATATTTTTAAAGGCAGGGCCCAGAGCTATGTCATAACCGTTGGATAAGTATTTGAATACCAATTTATTTTTGGCTCAATTAACTCCAGTTTCCCTTAAAAAGAAAGCTTTATATCGACATTCTAAGTGAGTCAATTTATGTCAATTTATGATTAAAGTCAATTAATTGTAGTCATTATATTTAATCTTCCCTCCGTGGAATTCCATTAGCAAAAGAATAAAAAATACTTAGTTAACACATCAGATCATTTGATGATGACTACATTAAACTCCCGTTTATCCGAAATGATCGGGACGGTTCAGATAACAAAAATTCCGGATAAACCAAAGTCCTGCATGAAACACCCCGAATTGCGTCAATACCGCAAAATATGATCGTAAAACGTGCGTACGTAGAATGCTATTGGTATGGTTGTGAATAAGCCTGCATGTTTTTGACTGAAAAATTTGTGTTGACGTGTTAAAAAAGCGCCTAAGTATGATTGAAAACTCAAGGTTTTTAAATGCTGAATAACAAAGGTCGTTTATTTTGCGTCCTTACAGAAAAATCCGCCTTATTTGGCAGCGGGAAAAAACAGGAGTTTTTGTTTTATTACCTTCATTTTGAATAATAATGGGTCGCGATGGTATTCGGTGGGTGGGGGTGGGGTAAGTGCATTCGGAAACGTTTGTTCGGATAAAGCGTATCTCGGATAAACGCGATTCGGATAAATGGGAGTTTACTGTATATAGTTGTTGAAACTGGTGGTGTCGTTATATTAAACCACGTGGAAATTTCGCAAAGTGGTTTTTTGTTAATTAATTATTTTAATTAAGTTTCGTCACACCATTTGGTAGTGGTGATGTAAACTCCATGGAGTTCCCTCGGGATCGAGGAGAATATGTTAACCCTTTAAGACCTAACATTTTTTCTTTGAAAAGTAGTTTCGTATATTTCTTTGATATTACTGACTACCATTAGACTTCTAAATAATAGATTTAAACTTATTTCGTCAGTAATAGAGTCATTATGATATCCATACACTTGTGAGGGTTAGGCGTTTAGGTGAGAAAAATGTTCTTCCGATACAAAAATTATATGTCGAGATATGTTGAACCCGCACTATCGTGATGGTCAGGGCTTAAAGGGTTAATTGATTATTTTATAAGTTGTTGGATGTAATTTACCATTTAAAAGACTATTGGAAGTATGTTCATCATTTCGTAACGTTTTCTATAGACCTTCTATTGAAACAATGCGTCCAGAAGAGCAGTACGGGGTCGTCGATATTTGTGACATGGGTTGTCATGGGGTGAAATGGACGCCTTTTCAATTAAACTGCCCCCTCGAGAGCTCTTATCCGCCCACCGACGGGCGGCAAACTTGTTGGCAGGGAGACCATTGTTCCTGAGCAACCCTTTTGCACCCGCCGACCACGCCCCCCCACCTATCAATGGAGTAGAAATAAAATGCTTTTACACTGGTGAGCTCTTCAACTGAGTGATTACTAACCCTCAGCGCGTCCAACCTCGTCTATCTTGGAACCATGATACGTCCTCTGTACTGAGTAACCAAATTCACAGTATTCCACCTTAGTAAAGTGTTGTGTTTGCACTTTAGTTTATGTATTACTTGGTTTTTCATAGAATATTTTTAGATTGCATTTTTATGGTGTTTCATTGATTTAGAAATGCAGCGTTGATAGTTTCTAACTACACTTTGTGGAAGATTATATTAATTATAAAAAGAATAATAGATTTAATATTAAAATTTATACAAAACAACAAAATACATACACACACCATGGTTTCGATGCATAGCATCATCATCAGGTATATATGATGATATCAGGAATGTATGATGATACTATGCATCCAAACCATGGTCGTGCATGTATTTTTCTAGTTTGGTATAAATAATAAAATATTAGATCTATTATTCTTTTTTACAATTAGAAATGCTGATTTCATTATGAATTCAAACTCTAGGAATTGACCTGTCTCGATTTTATTTTCGTTGTATGTTTAAAAGGTTTTACTTTTATTTATTTGTTGACGTCATGTTTTTCTTTAGAGAATTTTTTGTTGATATTGATAAAAAGTACTCATTCATTTATTATTCCGTAACCTGCATTAGAAATTTACTTCGGCCGTAATTATTTAAATTGATGGGATGGATTGGATGAGTTTTATAGAAAAGAGTAATTATCAGTTTTAGTTAAGCCCCAAAAAATTGAGTTCGCGTATTTCCACATATTTTTCGAAAACTAAAATAGTTTGAAGTTGATTTTAGGTACGGGATGAATCCTAGGAGGAATCAGAATCATCGTTGTGAACCGTGAATTACTAGAGAATAGGGTAATATTTTATATTGACGGCCATAAAGTTTATCCTAGACTATGTTAATCTAGGGCCACTATAAGTATTATATTGTACACTTTACGGAAAAAAAAGTCAGGCACGGAGTGAAAATTGTATCTTTATAGTCATTTATCAATTTATTTTATATTGAATGGCGCAAAGCCTAAAAAAATTGCCTACTTAAACATTATAACTACTGTTTTTCGGGACATGTTCGATGGAAAACGATGAAATTGGCCTTTCGTCCACAGCGCCCACAAAGTACATAATCAGCAACTTCCGGTTTATCAGTATTTCATAAATAACTCCTAAACAATCAGTTATACAAAAATATGTTTAATACAAAAGTTATAGTAAATTAAATTTCTAAAACTTTTATAAATAATAGTACATACATACCTAAATATCATATATATGGAGATAGTTTGCAAAAACGGAACTTTGCTTCGAAGAATAAAGCTCGACTTCCGGGGAACCGATTTACTCCAAAAACTAATCAACTCTGACAGCACCCATCAAAGTTCTATATATGAAGTTTGGTATTGATACGGCTAATAGTTTTTACGTTAGAGCGCCCACAATCGCACACACACGTACACACACATACACGCAGACATAATTCCGAAAATGGTCAAAACGTGTTCTAGGGACCCCAAAACATGTATTTCCGTTGAAATCTCGAAGTCGATTTTTTTCATGAAAACAATACTTTCTCTATACTACGTATATGGAGAAAGTAATAAGTACGATATTCTAGCAGAAAGCAATTACTTTCAAGAGACGTAACATTCGATTAGAAGTAGCGAAAGAAGTAAATTGCACCACTCAGACGTTTGCTCATGATTAATGTAAACCACGTCCTCCCTTACATTGTCATAAAAGACGAAATCTCTTAAATTAAAAAGCGATTCCTCGTCCAGCTCACGTCCTGGTATTAGCGATGTCCGATTCGTACGAGTGCCAAGTTCCGCGAAAGGGACTCTGGTTGGGAAACACCTCCGCAATCGATCGAGTACCTATCTGATGTGTTGTGGAGGTGGTATTGAAGGTGCGGTCATTTCCCAAATCACGCGAGATCGCATTGTTGGGAGAGTGGGCGTGGCAGTTGTCTGCTTTTCCCATACGCACAAATCGGAGAGCCTCGTTAAAGGGCTTACGTCTCTCCCAATGCTAAATCCCCTAATTGAATTCTTTTGTGATGGGGTACTATTGAAAAGTGGAAGCATCGTTTGATTCCACTTGAGTGAAGGAGTTTTGCAGTTAATTGCGATTGACCTCATTGATGAATCAAATGGTACTAGATGCTTTACGTTTTCCAACTTTCATTACCAAAACTAGCCAGCTAAGTTGTAAATTGATCCAACCATTCTTAGTAATGGATCGTGGTGCACTATTTAATGAACGTTAATTGCAACTTGGGGTACTAACCAATTTCTCAAAATTTATATGAAGCATTTTACTATTTTATTTTCAAATAGATTACAACAATAAGTTAAATGTACAAATACATGTACGTACATTACTTAACTTTGCAATTACGGCTATCTATCCGTGTACTCAAACATTCTAATTCTTCTTTATGCATAACTTTTAGGGGCTAGAGAATCTAAATGACTATATAACGATTTATTGTATGCTTGCAATTTTTTATTAATCCAAAGATTAACAGCTGTATAAAATCTTCGCTTGTTTATCTGTGGGCTTCAAGGCATAATATGATAAACTTTTTCCATCATCGTTGCTTTGTGGTTCCTTCAAAATCATTAGAATGAAATCTTAGATTCTTTTATATAAAAATTCGTTCATGGATTTGATCAATCTCATTAAACGTTTGAATAACACATTGGTAGTCGTGATCGGAAATAGAAGTGGAAACAGTTTTCTATTTAAATATATATTTTATAATCAATAAGCTCAAGGCGAAACTAACTATTTGGCGTCATATATTTTAACTTCGTTTTTATAAAGCTTAAATAACCAAATTTTTAAAACTACTGCTTTTCGTTAACATTGGCCATTCCTTTATTTGATAGAGAAGTTTATTTAATTTGGAAACTTAATTTTAGCATCGGAGATGAATCCTCTTTCAACGAAGTACGTCATAAAATTGTTCTGGTTAATTATCCTTTTGAAGAGAATGTAGCCGATTTATTCCCAATTTAGATTATAATGATATCTGCGTTATGCTTGATTAGCTCTTCTCTATTTGACAGCTTAAGTACTTCTTTTAGCGTCAAGTGATATTTTTTTATTTTAATAATTATTTTTATTCGAATTATGGTAACTTAATATATTTTGTCGTTTTCCGTGTGGTTATAAAGTCATTTTCTTTAGTATTATCAACGTTCGGAAATCGACTATTCATTGAAGGCCATGCTGTCGAGTGATCCTTTTTGTCAACTCGTTCTTTTGATCTTCTTTTCTGATGAGGCGATCATGTCAACGCCCAAGACACTTTCTGACTGATTGATCGCTCGAATAGAAAGGCGATTGTTTTCCGACCTCTTCTCGTGACTGCTCGGGAGACTTGAGTGTCTGATAAATTGCTTTATCACCGAATGATAGCTAAAGGCTGAGAGTGGGTATATCTTGAATCGATTGTGTAGTATATGGTTTGATATTTCGTATGCCTGAATCGTGCGATTGGTTGCAATCTTGTTGCGAGTTCTCAATTGAAGTAATGTTTCTGCTGGCGGTAACGAAACCATTTTCTGGATGTCCGTAGTTCATATGACCCGTCTTTTATGCAGTTAATGAAAATCCAAATGTAAATTTAAAAAATGATTTATATCAATTCTTTATTATATTATATTTGAAAAATGTTTCAGTCCTCAAATATGAAAACAATGTTTTTAATCAATTAATTTATAGTACATTTCCACCGCGTTGGGACGGTTTCAGATGTCGGGGTTAACTGATACGTCATTCATCAACAACTCAATCAACATTACAAATTTCTTCATCCAGATACAAGGTTCAAGTAAATATATAAACAACCAAGCCAGTTAACCGCAGTAATTTACAATTTAGATATAGAGATAGAATTATGATTTACTAATTAAATATATGATACAGATAGATTTATAATTTAGTTATTAACATACAGCCACTACAAACAGCATATAGATGTGACAATCAACTCAAAAGATTTGACGGAAAACCTTACAAATACAGGCTATCAGTACATAAATAACATTTTCAACAGGTTACAATACAAAAGTTAAAACAGTGCAGTTAAATAGTTATAATTTATAAATGAATTTACTGATCTTTTAAAAACCGTGTACATGACCTATAAAATACATAGCATGCAAGATTATTCTGGGTTCATGATAGGGCTTCGCGGATACCTTAGCGGCTCTGGGGCCCAAAAAGTCCCGTCGTACATCACCAGGCGATCCCCTACTCGTCTCACGTTTCAATATTGGCAGGCTCACTCTTTTAAGCTTTTTATTTTGCTTGCACCCTTAATAAAACATGTAACATTTTTGGGAAAGTCTCGAAGGCTTTTGCAGGTAGTCTGTTCCATGCCTCGATAGCTCTACTTAAAAAATCTGATGTGGCCAGCACATGACTTTCTCCATATATAAGATGTAAATATTTATCTACGACAGTATTTTCGAACTCTATATACAATCTGAACTTGGAAGATAAGTGATTAATTTATATCATATTATATATTACGTCACACACATTTTAAATAATTTTTTTCGGGACATGCTCGATTAAAAATGATGAAATGGTCTTTCGCCCACAGCGCCCAGAGCGCTCACAAAGTACGTAATCGGCAACTTCCGGTTTATAAGAATTTCATGAATATCTCCTAAACAATCAGTTTTACAAAAATATATTTCATACAAAAGTTATAGTAAATTTTATTTTCTAAAACTATTATAAATAATAATATATACCTAAATATCATATTATGGAGATATTTTGAAAACCGGAAATAAGCTTTGAAGAATGAAGCTCGACTTCCGGTTAACCGATTTGCTCCAAAAACTAATCAACTCTGACAGCACACACCACAATGCCATATATGAAGTTTGGTATTGATGCGGCTAATAGTTTTCAGGTTAGAGCGCCCACAAGCATAGACACACATACACACACACACACACACAGACATCATTCCAAAAATGGTTAAAACGTGTTCTAGGGACCCCAAAACGTGTATTTCCGTTGAAATCTGGAAGTCTATTTTTTTCATGAAAACAATGCTTTCTCTATACTACGTATATGGAGAAAGTTAAAATAGTATTTACGATTATTGGTTTTTGCCTTACATTTACTACTTTGTATTTTCAATCGTGCCCACCCAAGTAATATACCCCTTTAATTCTCTTGCGTAGTTCCTTAAACGCAGGAATTTCTGCGAATGACTTGTAGGTCATCTCGTTTTCATTCTCCTGACTTCTAGACTATCCTGCTCTTTTAGCATCTGAGTAATGCTGACACGCTTTTCATATCTAGCTAACACTAATCTAGTCGCATTTTTATCAACTTTTCTAATTCGTTTTTAACACATAATAGATAAGAGCTCCACGGTATTCACCGTAGAGGCTTAATAAGTGATATATGCGACATCTTCTTTCAATCTTTTGATTATTAAAGTGAACAGATTACAATATTTAACGTTTAATCGGTTGTCTCTGATATTCTCTTTGCAAGCGTTGCATTTTAAATCTTCCCTTAAAGTAACTCTTATTAGTATTTAACTTTTTTTTCCTTTGCTTAATAATTCACCCTAATATTGCAGGAATATTGATTTTTTCTCGTCAAAGTTGATGACATTACGGTTATCTGAGTTGATGTCCAATTTTTTGGAGGAGACCCAATTATTAAAGGCATCAATATCGCTTTGTCAGTCATCGAAATCACCGTTCCTTTTAATGACTATAAATTATTCTGTCATCCGCAGATACGCATATACAAGATTTTACAACATTCTGCTTATCTTTAATGAATATTGAAACGAATCTCGCTCACATTGCACTTTCCTGTGCTAAACCAGAAGTTACTGTAATTGGTCTGATGGCTTATGTACTAATAGTTGAGAAAATAAGAACACCTACCGCAGAATTTTATTAACTCAAGACCATGGTTTCGATCTAAAAGATCATCCTCAGGTAAAGGTACAAGTGTTATTCTTCTTTTTCTCAAGTTTCATTATGGAAAACTACTTCAAAGTAGGGGCCGAATTAGCAGCTTATTTACTATTATTTTGTCTGCGTTCTATCACGAATAAAGAACGGCGCGCCGTCTATTTCACTAACCATTGATCCTCACATTTTTTTGTGGCAACAAACTGTGCTCCACAACGTCGAAAGCATTTGCTAAGTGTACCGTATGCTGTTCTACCTGATCTTCTTTTTCCTGTACTTCCATTTTTCTAGGTATAGTCCACATAGGTTGTTGTTAAGTCACATCTCTGACTCAAAGAGGTGTTTTAAATATGATTATATTTTCGATTACCATGACTATATTTTCGATTACCTTACACATTGTCCTAGTTAGGGTGACTGGTCCGTAATTATTTATAGATTTTCTGCTTCTTGCTTTGGCTATACAAGGAACTATTGATATAGATTTTTTTATCTACTTGTACCTGATCATTTTTAAATGCTGCATTGAATACTTTTTAAACGAGAAACTACTTCCCGGCTTCCTAACTATAATGCTTTGTTTCGCATTCTACCTGGGCCTTTTGATTTATTTTTTAACTTATCGATTCTTTGTAATGGGTTATTTTGAATGCACCTTAAAAGAAAATTAGGAATAGGCTGTATATACATTCGAATGATCTTAAGATATTTTTTATCGGGAAAGTTTTAATCGATTACAAAATATTTTATGAATTCGTCAGCAATTTATCTGCTTTCATTAAAATATTTCTACCTCCATCACTTCTAACTCGCGTTCTTATGGAATCAGTAAAGTAATCTGGTATTATCGAGTTATACCGTTAAACGCACGAAAATTTTCACCGAAGTATTTTTATTATTAATTTGAATTTTTCTCGTGGTACCTCCGATGAGCGTGCACCCATGCGTGACTCTGCCAGATGAATTTCGTTACCGTAACCCGCTAATTTTCAGAAACTCTCCTCCGATGAAGAAATTAAGAGTTGCCGATTAACTGCACTTTTTTTCTTCATAGTTTGCTGTTTGCGAAAGCCGAGAGATAAATTTCCCCGTCTCGGAGAGGAGTCGTGCCCAATTATCCGATCAAAGTTTTTCCTGGCGATTATCTCCGGATATTTTCGTGCTCCGTAATCTTAGAATCGCTTTATCAAATGATACAAAGTGTAGGTGTGATAGGGCTTGACGTTGAGCACCGTATCATTACATCCACAACCCTAAATGCATCTTTTTCTTCCCCTCTCTGCAGATAGAAGCTTCAGAAGATTCTCATTTAGAAGAAGCGATCCAAGAGACACTCACCGGGTAACGGATATTTTCAAAATCCAGCCGTAAAAAGTTGAATTAATAATAATAATTTATTTATCGCAAACAGGAAGTTCCCAATGACATTCTATGTAATATATGAATAAATAAATACAAATTAGAGAAAAGCACTGAAACAAAAACGCAAATATAAATTTAAAAACAAAATGCTCATAAAAATACTGAACTTTTATTCATAAACAAAGTACAAATAAGGAAGCAAAATACTAATACAAAACACGAAGCAAATACAAAATACGAACTATTCAGTATGGTAATAATACAGTTTTCGCTTTGTGGAGGAAAACGAATCACAGAATATATCAATATCGACTAAATTCTGGACCGGCCGTGGTGGCAGAGTGGTTAACGTGCTATAGCGCGATAATGCTCCAACCTAACGGTCCCGGGTTCGAATCCCGGCTAATCGGATTTTTCCTGTTGGGGAATGGTTATCTGTGTATGTTGTATGTGTGCGAGAGAGATATTAATAAAAAAGGAATAAAATTAATAAAAAGGGGTTAATTGGAGGAGTAGCATTCATAGGCTAAAATCATAAAAAGACGGCATTATTACTTTCTCCCTATACGTAGTATAGAGAAAGTATTGTATTCGCAAAAAAAGTCGACCTCCAGATTTCGACGGAAATAGATGTTTTGGGGCCCATAGAGCACGTTTTCGCTATTTTCCCGAACATGTCTGTCTGTGTGTCTGTCTGTCTGTTTGTGGTTAAAAGGTTTGTGGGCGCTCTATCTTAAAACGTGATTATCCGATCATTTTCAAAATTCATATTTAGAATTTTCTTAACAATGCCAAAAGTTGATTAGTTTTTGGTGACTATCGCTTAACCGGAAGTTACGGTTTATCCGGAACAAAATTTCGTTTCTTAAATATCTCTGTAAAAATGCAATGTAGGTATATACAATTGCGTATAAAGTTGGAGATAATGTACTTTACTACAACTTTTGTATAAAAAATTTTTCGTAACACTGATTGTTTAGGAGTTATTCTTGAATAATGGTTAACCGGAAGTCGTTGTTTACCCAGAAATGGAAGTTTTTCATACATATCTCTGTCAGAATGCAATGTAGGTATATACAATTACATACAAAAGTTATAGATAATGTTTTTTACTACAACTTTTATATGAAAAATGTTTTCGTAACACTAATTTTTTAGGAGTTATTCCGCAATAATGGTTAACCGGAAGTTGTTGTTTACCCAGAAATGTATGTTTTTCATAGATATCTCTGTCAGAATGCAATGTAGGTACATACAATTGTGTACCAAAGTTATAGATAATGTTTTTTACTACAAATGTTGTATGAAACATTTTCCTGTAACACTCATTTTTTTGGAGTTATTTATATATTACCGGCATAGGCTTCTGTTTTCAATAAATACGGAGAAATTCATGTGTTGGCCACATCAGATTTTTATAATTATTAAATTCAGGACCTCATTCGTTGTCCTCATTATTCTTGTTATGGGATCATAACGACACACATCAACCCTGCCGAATGAATCCCGAAACAATTTGGTGTGTCTAGACAGTCTGATTGGAACTCTGAAATTGACCAGTGAAACAAGTTCACCAGAGGCAATACCACCCCCTAAAATATGGGTCTAGGACATTTCGGCGCGGCAACTTCGGTGCGGCCACTTCGGCGCGAGCCACGGTTTTGACCAAAGACAACTTCGTTGTTCCTTAAATTACTAGTGAATAATATGTACCTTGTGTTTAGCGTAAGATATAGAATTCGTCCGTGGAATGGAAATTAGAGGTATATTGTTTAATGTTTAAGATGTTGTGAAGTTATGTAAATAGTGTACAACCCAACCTAACCCAACACAACCCTACAAAAACCCAACCAAACCCAGCCCTACCTGAATTCTATATCTTACGCTAATCACATGTTACATATTATTCACTAATAATTTAAGGAACAACGAAGTTGTCTTTGGTCATTACCGTGGCTAGCGCCGAAGTGTCCCGCGCCGAAATGTCCCATTCCCCTATAATATTGCATATTCTTTGGGGTTTTTTTGTTTGAATCCAGACACAATTCCCTCCAAACCATTTTTGATTGAAGTTTTTTATCGCCAAGTGAAGACATCAGAAAATACTTAAAAACCTTTTAACGGATTTCATAGAAGATTAAACTCTACTCGATTTTTATTGACGCAGTACTCTCTCAAAATTTCGCGCTGGCGGTTATTTTTAATAACAAGTCATTGTTCACTGCTGTATCTTTTTTATGTTTCTTCCATTAAATTAGAACTACCACTTCTCACCTCAGGAAAATGATTAAACTCGATCATAACAGTCTTCCCTGGTTTTCTAACCGCTAGTCGATTTAATGTGACGATCTTTATAAACCAATTAGTGCCCCGAATCTGCGAACCAACAAAGATTTACGAAATTTACTATCAACTATCACATCTTCTGTGCTGTTTCTCAGTCTGAGAGCATTTTCAATGAAGGGAAACCCTTCATAATACCGCACATCTTAACCAGTCAACGCTATCAGACGCATGTACTGTCATGTATAAGTGACTAAACGTAATTCTTCACTTCTGAATCTTATAGAAACCTTATTTTCGTATGATGTTGGTAATATAATATCCAGATATCCTCGTTAAGAAAGAATTGCTCTTTGTTTATCTGCGTGTTTTATACTTTTTTGCTGTGTATCCATATGCATTTACTATCCTTCTGTTATTGGTGTTTAATCTTTGTTTCTATTTTGGTATTGCGATTTCTTTTGTGTTATTTGTGTTCCGTGTTTATTGTTACACATTTTAAGATTGAGATACGAGTTAGCTCCGTAATACACTTACTTTCCCCAAAGAATATTCATCGGTGGTTATTAGATTGATATATAATTTATTTCTGTATTTATGTTAAATGTTTGATTCATTTGTCTCCTTTTACCTGTATGAAAATGTAACTTTAAACGTGGTACTGCTTATCCTAATGTGATCTTAGAATATTTAGAACAATTTTATATTGTAGAAATTTTTTATTCAAACTATATGAGATTGAATATTGAGTTGATACAGCTTCGTAAACTTAATTGTAACTTACATTTCTTGGTATAATTGTTTTTAAAGCCTGGTATTTGCTATCTATCTACAATTAAGAAGCATATGTTACAAATAAGGTTGTTACACTGGTATTTATGAAATTTTCGTTGAGAATCATCGGGCACTTCCGCTAGTATTATATTAACTTAAAGCTTACTAACTAACTTAAGTATTCGTTCTCCCATGTTAGTTAACGGAGAGTGAATGTGAATATAAAATGTTAATATAAAAGTGAAAAAAGACGTAATTTGTAAAATAAATAGTTTAAGTTCATTATTGTTTTCATGGATGGATTTCAGTGAATTTTATTTTAGGATTGTCACATTCGCTTAAAGGAAATTATATCGGAGGGTGGTTCTTCCAGGCGTTTCTCGTCCATTTTATTGGAATGTCAGTCCCCCAATAAACTAGCATGTGATATTGTTGATTTTTCGTATCAGTTATGTGTAAATAGGTTCATCATGAAACACTCCCGCTAGGTTATGCACCCATCTACAATGTTAAATTTGCTAATTATTATAAAATTAATAGATCATATGATCGATACCCGTTCAATCTTTTAGACCGCTCAATGTTTCGATTTTGTGCAGAAGACTTCACATACCCGAGAGTGTTTATTTCGGACCCATTCTTAAAATCCGCTCCGCGATAAATCCCTCACCGATCCAATGCAGTCGTTGTTTGGCGAACTGCGAAGATGAGGAAAAAGAAAGAAGAAGCTATTTTTGCCTCAAGTGAAAAAAATTGAATTTCTAAAGGTGGCATCCGAGCCATTTAGCAAATAAAACGTAACTTCGTTAAGGCTCAAATGGAAGCGTTTTGGTTTCCCTATTTCAGAAAAGGAGGCAAATTGTGGAAATTCTTTGACCTTTCGAAGGGAGTGCGAAGATCGAAGGAGAAGTCATCCTGTTTCCCAAAATAGAGTTTGATTCGATCAAGACCGATCTCCTCTTTATTTACGGATCTGCTAGGGAGAGTAACCTATGTTTGCTCGAAGTTCTATTTCAATCCCTTCATCTCAGAGGTAAACGTAAATCCAGATGAGGTATTTCATTATTGCTCCTTAATGATGAAGAATCATATCTTACGTCATTGGATGGGAGGAAGAACGAATTTAAATTCAAAGATAAATTTGAACAAAGAAATTATGGCTTCTGGGAAAATTTAGTGAGAATTTTGCGCCAACTTTTCCAAAGCGGCCAATAAGATATTGCAAGTACTTATATAGGAAAAATTTGCTAAGATTTCTTAAAAATTCATTTTTCAGCAAATGCTATCTGAATGTAACTAATCAGGAAAACAACTTAAAAATTATGAACATGATTACATACTGCAAATGTATGTTGTTTATCTTTATATATCACATTAGAGTTGATATTTCCATTTAAACATTGCCTATTTCCTTGTACGATGATGGGCTAAGTCAGATTTTATCGAAGATTTTGTTATTTACAGCTAATGGAATCGTCATAGAATTTCTATGGAACACGGATTGATCCAGGAGAATCTTAGAGTAAAAATAACAATTCTTCTTCTCATATTTTTTTTTATTTAGGGTTAGAATAGTACATTTGTATGGTGAAATATATTTTCTTTAAATGCAAAATTTCTTAGAATTATTTATTTTCTTGGATAGTATCTATTTTTTATTCATTTAATAACTCAGTTCAATCTTGTATCTACTTCAAAAGTCATATATTTGTTAATTTTTGTGTACTGTCTAAATTTAGTAGTAACCAATATATTTTGATTACTGTCTCATCTTATTAAATCATTATGTATGAAAAAGAAATGAAAATTATTCTTAGAAAGATCGTTTTACTGATTCCGAAAATGTGCATTTTGCTAAGGACGATCGTAAGCTGTAAGTTTTCCCATTATTTTTCGCTCTTCATCGGTGCTTGTTTAAACGGAAGCGATATATATATAGAATCCTGTGTAGCTGGCTGATTTATTTTTCTTTAACATCTGATGTTTTCATGACCTCTTCGTCACGACTCAGGACATCTTGTTATTTCGTTCGATGCTCCCTTTGTCCTCTGCCTGTTCTTCATTGTTCTTTAAAACCTCACGGAAATGATGAACTGAAGGTGCTCCGGAGTTTAGGAAGCATCTTCGCTTCTATCGATTCCTTCTCTCGGTTCAATCAGTTTACTTCTTCCTTCAAAAGTTTCACTAATAATCACGTCTTTTAGTATTAATAATCGGACTGCACCGTGCATGGTTAGAGGGCACTGAAATGCAAAGTACTCGAAGGAAGAACTTAAGCTAACGAGGAATCATCAAAGAGAAATTAGAGACCCGTATTCTTGAAGTTATTCATGAGGGAGCAAAAGAGTGTTTCCCGGGTGCTCGGGGCGAAATTTCTAGTCTCACTAATTAATTATTCTAATTTTTTCCTGTCCTTTTCTTCGCATAATAGTCTCGCGATAATGTTCGCATTTTCAGGAAGGTTGTAACGGAGAAAGGGATTGTCCCACTTCCCTATGCAAATTCGGCACAAATTTCTCTCCTAAGTACTCCTAATTTCCCTAAATGGTAATTTCCTTTCCCCGCTCCATCGTAAGATATATCGTTTCAATTAAAATAATCAGCTTAAAAGTCTACAAACTCGGATTAGGATCGCGGTCATTTGTATCTTCAATTTCTGCAGGGTTACGACCGTTGGAGGATCGCTCTTAAAGTGACTTCGTTATTGTAAGAGTATTCCATGACTAGCGAAGGAAATTTGCTCGGATCATCCTCACTAATTATCCGATATCCTCTACCTGGTCACTAACTTTTGGCGTTCATTTGCGATAATAAGTTTACGAGAGGTTTCTACCGTACTTCTCCAAAGATTCTTTAAAATTTCATTTGCTGGCTGGGTCTTTTAATGCTGTCATAAAGTACGTTAAGTGTGGTAAATTCTCGGTCCTCATTCTTGAATTTAGAGAAAGAAATGAAGAGGGGTATAATACCTGTAGCTGGGACTCGAACCAGGATCTCCGGCTGTCCAGAAATCCAGGTAGAGACTTCTCTCAGGGTACTAACTGAATAGAGCTACATCTCCGCAAATGGGGGATTCAGATTCGAGTCCCGACAGTCTACTGCAGATTTTTTCTCCTTCGTTCGTTCTCTCTCATAAAGCAGACGTAATACTCGTATTTTCACTCCACACGTAGTTTTTCATAGATTTTAAGATCTCAAATCAATTCAAAGCTGTTTAATATCTAAAAGTTTGGTTAATGGTAGATATCTGAGGGTTTCACCCTTACTTTTCAGGTAGATATTTGGAGGGTCTCCATCCTAATCCGGACCCTTAGCTCGCCTTCGCAGCTCAGGAGCGCCGGACCTTCCCATCAGCGGGTACCATAAAAGAACTGACCGCATTGAATACGAATTAAAAAGTTATAAACAATTCAAATGAGCAACAATTTATTATCTTCGTCGGCTCACTCGTCCAAACAGATATACAAGCGTCTTTTGATCGAAGTTCTACGATGAAAATTAAGAGTTTTCGTGATTTTGCCAGAAATGACCCGTTGACACTCGGCAACGTTGGATTGGGTTTGGGGGAAGGATTTCTAGATTTTTGCTAGAAATCCCTCCCCGCAACCCAACCGTTTGTCACGAAAGGATTAAAAAATGTCTGAATCTCGCTATCACCTTGGTATTTGGGTATATTTGTCTTCCAAATGAAACCTTTTTGTAGTCCAAATGATAATGATCCACACTTTACTCTGTTCTCTGCTGCATTTTCATTCGACTCGTCCGAACGAATTCAAATAGGCAAAATGCTAGTCGTAGTTGATTTATGCTCACCGATTCGATAGATCGAGTATCGTATTATTTTAATAATTTATGCGATAGATTCAAATTTTACTTCCGAAGCTTATCTTTAACACTGAATGATCTTATTTTATATGTGCAATAGTTTATATGGAATTCAATTCCAATTTTCACTTTTATTAGACATCCACTTGAAATAACGAAGTTACATAGTTCAAGGATGCAGGAAATGCGTACTTAGATATAAATGAAAACATTATAAGGAAAAGGCGGAAAAATAGACGACTTTGTAAATATATTTTCATAATTATGTCATATATTTATCTTTAAATGATCTTTCACTTTCTATTCTTCGGTCTCGGTATAGAAAACCATTAAATTATTGAAAGCCAACATACACCATTGGCTTCCCGAGGAAAATATTTCTATACTTCTGAATTTTCAAATTAGAAACCTGTCTTGTGACTTAAGAATGATGTTTCGTGTCACTTATACCTCTTTACCAAGGACATTTAGTGAGCATTTTTGGATGGTAACCTATGAGATTGGTATGATGTCTAGATCACGTATGTTACTTTACCATCCCACACTTTTTCGTTGATTCTGCCACTTCGACTCCAACATGACACCTCAGGACTCGAATACATAAGGTATTTTTGCACTTGAGGGGTGTCTCAAACTCTCTCTTATCGCAATCATGGGAACGAGTGCGTTACCAAGGTCCACATTGCGAATGAAACCGATGCTTATCCAGGATACGTGCCCCGTCCTCTGTTGAAGTCGTTCAGGCGAGACGATCGGGACGGACGGCGGGAAAAAAGATCGGAAAATTGCCTTTATATTTCTTCCTCCGCCTCACCTCATCGATTTACGGCAGGTAAAAAATTGAATTACGCCGCGCGAGGGGATTGGCGGAGGGGAATGTTTTTCGAAGGGCGCGATTTTGCGACCGAAAACATTTTTTATTAACTCTCCGCCAGCCGCTGTCATTTTTTTATTCCGGCAATTTCGAGCGGTTGGCGAAAAATGACATTCCACGGCTCTCTCGCCTTCGCTCCGATATTTACTGCGGATTAGAATTTCTCGCGAGTTTTTCGTCACGAGAGGGCGATCTTCTAGTGCCTCGGATGCTCGTATTCTCTCAGGGTTTTGAGCGTCCTGCGTTAGTACCATATTTCACGATATTCTGTTGGGTGTACTCTATTGAAAATGTTCCATAGGTTTCTGTTGGTATTACTGTTGATTTATACAGGGTTTCTTTTGCTTATATTGGTCTCCTGTGGTGTCTTTGTTGGTGTGTATTGGCTTTAATAAGCTCGCTATTTCTTATTGGGACGTTTCACAGGATCATACTGGTTAGTGTCAGGAAAAAGAATGCGGCCTAGAAATTGAATTTGATTGACTGATGGAATTATTTTGGAAATAATTTTTCACGTTGTTGTTTATGTGAAATAAATATTTAAATGTATCATGTATGTATTTTACCGAAAGGTTTTTGTTAAACCGATAGGAATATCAGTGGAAAACCAATATGAATATATGCGGAAAACCAATATGAAAACCAATGGTCAAACCTTTATGGGAATCCAACAGGATTTCAAATGGAATTGTTTTGGTAAATGTATTTGGAAACCAATAAGTATTTCCACTAGGGTAGTGCTTGTAACCTGAGGTAAAACGAACTGCGCATTTTTCGGGAAAGTCAAAATATTTCTCGGGAAATCCCGCTTGGTCATATCTTAAGACTGGGTTGAAGAAATTTCCTTGAGTGTGGCAGTTGCTTTGCGCTATTTAAGGAGGCTGATCCTCCGGTCCGGTTACACATCCTGGTACTTTCCTTAGAACTCTTTGTACTTGACATATGCTTATATTTATGACTTTCCCTTTGAAGTTTAACCCTTTGGCACAGCGTTTCTCTTTTCTCTCTATGTTACTGGATGTGCACCATTTAATGTTTTCCACCTGTCAATAACAATTGTCACTTCCTCGTTCTTAAAAAAAATTAAGGAAATAAGGCTAATAAAACGTAATAACCTATTTAATGAACCCGCTTCAGATTTGGTAATTTTTAAGGAGCATGGAAATTATTGTGTATTTTCTTTTTGTTCTGTTTTATACGCAGTCAAATATAACATTTCATTAATCATAACAACTTCATTAAACTTTTTTATTTAGAATCGAAATGCTGTAAATATTTTTACTTTCTCCATATACGAAGTATAGAGAAAGTATTGTTTTCATGAAAAAATTCGACTTCCAGATTTCAACGGAAATACATGTTTTGGGGTCCCTAGAACACGTTTTGACCATTTTCGGAATGATGTCTGTGTGTGTGTGTGTGTGTGTGTGTGTGTGTGTGTCTGTGCTTGTGGGCGCTCTAACGTGAAAACAATTGGACGTATCAATACCAAACTTCATATATAGTACTATGGTGTGTGCTGTCAGAGTTGATTAGTTTTTGGAGTAAATCGGTAAACCGGAAGTCGAGCTTCATTCATTAAAGCTCATTTCCGGTTTTCAAAATATCTCCATAAATATGATGTATACGTCTATTGTATAAATTATAAAAGTTTTAGATAATGTAATTTACTATAACTTTTGTATTTAACATATTTTTTATCACCGGTTGATTAGGAGTTATTCGTGAAATACCGATAAACCGGAAGTAGCTGTTATGTACTTTGTGGGCGCTCTAACATGAAAACCATTCATTGTATCAACACTTAATTTCATATATAGTACTTTGATTAGTTTCTTTAGAGTTGATTAGTTTTTGGAGTAAATCGGTTAACCGGAAGTTGAGCATCATTCTTCAAAGCTCATTTCCGGTTTTCAAAATATCTCCATAAACATGATATTTAGGTATATGCTATTATTTACAAAAGTTTTAGAAAATGTATTTTACTATAACTTTTCTTTGAATCATATTTTTGTATCACTGATTGTGTAGGAGTTATTCATGAAATACTGATAAACCGGAAGTTGCTGATTATGTACTTTGTGGGCGCTCTGGGCTCTATGGGCGAAAGGCCAATTTCATCGTTTTTCATCGATCATGTCCACAAAAACATTATTTATAATTTTCATTAGACGTCAAGATGATAATATATAAATTAATCACTCTTCTTCCAAGTTTAGATGGAATATTGAGTTCGAAATTACTGTCGTAGATAAATATTTACATCTTATATATGGAGAAAGTCATGTGCTGGACACATCAGATTTTTCTATGAGAGATTGTAATCAGAAACTGTATTTATCAGGACAGAGGACAACAAAAAATCTGAAAATGAAAAGAATTTGTTTCATCTTATTCTTAATTAATTGCAGAATCTTAATTTCAGGGAATTCCTTAAAAAATTTAAAATTTATTTCAATTAATTTAATTATCTTGAATGATATGTTTAAAATGATTTCGTAAATAGCATCATAAAAAATTTTGATTTGACTATCCAACAGATCATTCATAAATAATCTTTAATTTTGATTTATTCGTCTTATAAAATGCCTCCCACGTAAGACTTATCAGTCGGACGAACTTTTCCTAATAGGGTATTGGCAAAGTGAGTGGGTCGAAAGAGGGTATCCTTGTATTCCCTCGACAAATCATCTTGTTTGTCCTACTTTTATATTAATCGACGATCTTGAATTGATATTGATTGTCATTATTAGAGTTTTTCATTAAGGTATATATCCTTATTTGTTTACTGTAAAGTAACTCTTGTATTACCTATTACTCTGTAGAAAATCATGAATATTGAATCACTCATTACATCAGTTTGTATCAATGTTCGGGATTAACTTTTGGGGCTCTATTACTTGTTAATTATCACTCACTTAACATCAATCATGATATTTTCCTCTAACAAGCGTTATGTTGCCATTTCACTTTTTCTGCAGGATTACTCGGAAATTTTCTGGAAGCAAGCTTCACCTCGGAAGCATCAAAAAAAAATAGAAAAATATATAATGATCTAATGATTTCTAATCAAATTAAAGTTACAGTGAAATCTATTGGTTACATGGATATACTACGGAACGGGGTCTTTATTTAATCTAACATTTAACATCTAACCATTCTTGTCTCTGAAAAAGTAAAATACCCTAACCCAAATCCAGAATATTTACATAGTTTTCAGCTTGCTTCACCTTCGCAAAAAAAGCAATTTCGGTATCTAGCTCAACCTATCCTTTTTAATGCATGTAGAGAGGGATACCTCAAAGTTGTTTTTGAACACCCAAGTTCGTGTTAAACCGAATATGAAAGATGTTTTAAAAGTACTCCAGGTAATTGATATCAGAAACCGTTTAGCATTGAAAGACGAAATTTCCAAAAGGCCGTATGCTAAAGAGATAGGGCTCTTGAGGTTCTATTACCGCTGCTCGCAATTTAAACTCGTTGCGGTACGACTTATTTCTATTTATTCTGAAGAAGACTAGGTTTATATTTTACCGAATCAAAATTTTTCTTATGTAAAGAGTGGGTGATCAGCTAACTAACATAATCCGTTCAAAGACGATTTTCGCGACCCAATTTATGCTAGCGGTCATTGGTTTCCTATAATTTTTATGAATTGAAATGAAAGAGACACGGAATAGAGAAGAGTCATGTGTGCTTGACAAAAACTTTCTCATAAAACAGGTGGAACAGTCTACCTAAATGAGGTTTGGGAGATTTTGTCTCAAAACTTATACATTTGAAGAGGTCACTCCAGAAATCTTTCATCTACTGATTATCACATCATTTATTTCCTGGGTGATGTTCGTTATCTGAACATGGTTTTTTCTCTACCTATGCAACTGCTGAAGTGCTTGCAGAAATCGTACATTTTTGGCCGTAAATTTGTACTGCGAATCATGTTTTTTTCCTCGCGCTTGTCCTGAGAGACGTTCGCTAACCGCTCTTGTGTTCATTTTTGAAACAAGAAAAGCATTCATGAAATAATTCTACGGCTTTATCGCTGTTTTTTCAGAAGTTATTCTATGTTGCCCAACATTGTGACATTAATCAATTCACTTCAACATGATGTTACCATAGTTAATTATTTATGTGTAATCTCAGAAAGGCAAAGCATTCACAACCTTGCTAAATGTTAAATGTTAGAGCATCTTCTGTATTCTACAGTTTCGTCAAAACCATTAATTCCCCGCGTAATGTCATTCGTTGCATTAATTCGTTTACTGCCTAATCGAATCAGAACTCCCCCTCTCCAATTACGCAGATTTTTGTTGCCTTAATTTCACGATGGCTCCGTTTTTTTCGTTCCAAATTTTCCTCTGGGAGCTATTTTTAAGGATTAGTTGAGATTATCCAATTTTTAAACCTCTAAATATTTCCCCCTGAATAGTTAAGAGGAAAAACTTATACATTTCTAAGTCTCGAACACAGCAAAGAAAATGAAGACTGATTCTTCCCACGGATCTTGTTTTTGATGTAGAACTCAAAAAATATTTACCCTGTGTGGTCTCGGTCGATAAAAATTGTCTTTCGGATATATCTCTCAATCTTCTTTACTATTGAGATAGAACCGAAAATTTATAAGTTGTGTATCTTTTGCACATTCTACCTCTGGAGTTGCGTTTGAAATCAAATTTAATGTTATTTAAAATGATGAAGATGGAAATGAAATTTTATATAACACGAGGAAGCTTGCGCCTTAAAACCCGAAGCAAAAAACGTGGGTCACGTCATCCCTTTATCTGCGATAGAATGGATTGCATGGTATTTTGGAGGTTAGAATACCTGCCCATTAAGTGGGAGAACTGGCTTTGAGTCCTATTTATGTGACAATTTTCACTTCTCTTCAGCTATTGGTTATTTTTCTACTCCGCCACTGAAATTTCTTGGGAAGGAGACCTACCCACCTTACGTTGCTGCCGAAGAAGCAGAAGGAAGGAGTTGTTAATACACTCGTATACAGTACTGGATTCAGGATCCCCCACCTTCTGGTTATATTTTCTAAGGATTGTCATAGACGTCAGAAGTTCTTCGGCCTCTGAGAGCGCTATTTCATACAGCTCCCCGAGTCATTGCATCCTCACGGAATTGAGGACGTGTTTCCATCATTGGTTGCTTCAAGAGGCGTTGCTTCATAAGCATGAGCAACGGAATTTATTACTGAAGTGCGTCTTATGAGTACTCAATGTTTTATTACTGGTCGTAAACTAATCTTTGATGATTTGCTAGTGATTCCGGTTGAGGGTATGAGAAGAATTAGAATTAAATTAATTTGGGTTAATTCTCTGTGTAATCCCAACGGCATTACGAAATTGAATTTGATCATGCTGTATTCGATGTGCATGAAATACCTTGTACTTTCGCCTTTTCCAAGATTACCTTCCGACGTTGAAACTTATTGAACAGGACTGAGCTTTGAAGGCGGTGTAGAATGTATTTGTATCGTTAATAGTGTTACTTTATATATGTTCTGACTTTGAGGACACTTTCCTATTTAGGGCATCGTAAGATTTTATCATTCCAGTTTTTTTTCAAAACTATAATAATATTCTCGTAGAAGCGGTAGTTTTAGCACGTATATAAAATCCCCTCCTCTAATGATATTATTCGTTTACATCTACGTATGTACCGTTCGAGCCGCCTTTAAGCGTGTCAGAGGGAGTATATTCAACATGGCTCTACTTCCCTAATCTATCATTTTCGCGGAAAATGTGATTTATTAAAGCTACTGGTTTCAGCATATAGTTGTGGTATTATTATTATTTAAAGTGCTTCGACAACTTAGGTCATTTCGCACATTGGCTCCCATAGCGAATCGAACCGGGGACCTCTTTCACCAAAGGCAAACGTGCTGTCCACATAAGTATCCGGAAGCTCTTCTAGCATCTATCTCCCTGATCTTCCTCGCTGTATAAGTTGTTTTTGAAATATCGACCGTCATTTGGCTTACAATTTATCGAAATACTTTCTATGATCTTATGATCTCGCTAGGGGCCAATAGGTGTATGGAAGATCGCAAGGATAAGTAAGGATTTCATATTTTCATTTCATATCAAAAGTTTGCTTTTTCGATTAAAGTTCGTTTTGAGTCCAGGAAAACTATGCATCTGTTTGTCATGAAATCACTCAATAAGTGTGCCATCGAGGAAGAAGTTGGAGACGTAATATTATCTGCTACGTCACCTCTGCTGTGTTTGCAGAGAGAAGTTCAGAGGTCAGAAACAATATTATCTTATTTTCGTTAGATAAGGAGGAATCAACTCAAACCATCGCTTGTTTTATGACTGTGTGTGAAGAGACGAATTGAATGACTCACCAAAGAATAATTTTATTACGTTCTCGTAATTACTAAGGATGAACAGAAGTGAAGAAACAGCGACAGAACTGGGACTCGAACCGGGGTTTTTCCACTTTTTACTCCTGTTTAACTTCGGATTTTGAAGTGCTTTGTGATTGCTGAGAAACTTCCCATCCTTGTTCTTATATTCATACAAAAATTCCATTCTGTACTACACCCTTGAAATCTGTGAAAGACTTATTTCATTATTTTGTTAAAGTCAATTCTTTCTACAACTACAGTTAAACAAAACAACACGCTATTCCTATTCGGATTAAGTACTTTTGAATCGTCTGCAAAATTCGTCATATCGTAAATCTCTGATTCAGATTATATCATATCTCTCTATTTCCACATAATTATTAAGTAATCTATGTATATTATTATTATTCATATTCTTGTTTTATTTCTGTTTTGTGTCAGTTAAGGACTAATTGGAAGAGTTAAGACTAATTCTAGCACCTATTTTGCCGAATAAATAAGTTTGTGCATGTAAATCTTTTGCTTGAGACACCTCCATCCGTTCATTAAAGTGGAATTCAGATTCTTCTCTTCAGAACTTCTCTTTAATTATCATTACCATACAGTTGAGCAAATACGAAACAAGTTCGATGCAAGCTTCATTCCTTGTAAACGCAACCGTTTCCTCTTCGCTCATGCGTTTATATGGAGAATTAGATAATACATCTCTTTTCACGTCCCATAAAAGCCATCATTCGATCAATTTTCGTCCCTATATAATTGAATTGGTTACCCATTACTGCACTCGTTCTGTATACTTCTCGAAGAAATCCTTTAGTGATGTTAACTTAATCCCTAAGTATTATTTCTATATTTATTTTTGTATCAGTCTAGGGTTACGTGGAAGGTGGGACTATTTCGTCCAATGTATGTATTACGCTGTATATTGCGAGAGATCTCTCACGTAATACATTACAATTGAATTTCGTTTATTTCTCAATTACCCCTACCCTACAGTTTCGCTAACACCAAACAAGGTGGTTGCAAGCTTCATATCTCGGATACGCTACCATTTCCTCTACGGTCTTGAGTTGGTGCGGAGAATTAGATAGAACACCTCTTTTCAGGTCCCATAACAGCCATCATTCGATCAATTTTCGTCCCTATATAATTGAATTGGTTCCCCATAACTGCCCTCTTCCTTCATACTTCTCGCAGAAATCCCTTAACATATTCTGTGCTCTTTTGGCGGACGCCCACAGTAAAAGGCACTATTCCCTACCCAAGGCGTTGTCGGTTCCGTTTAAGAATGAATCGGAGAGACGAAAATTGAGTGCGACACGCAGCCTGCGTGGGTCATTAGGGACCATTCTTCCTCCGCCCTCTTCCACGGCAATGCAATTGCCCGAGTCGGTACCGCCCTCGAAATGCATTACGTCTGGGCCTCAAATCGCTTGGACTCGCATTTATGGAACTATACTTGCCCAAAACTAGTTTGGAGGTCGTTAATGCGTTCCGAGTAAAGAAGCGTGGGAGATGTTCTTCCAAGGGCCGAGGCAATGAATTCCCAGAAATGTTGTAACGACGTGATTTGGTACCTTTTCTTCGAATCGTTTACTTCTTCAGCCTCTTTCGGTACGGTACATTACAGTTTTGGTGCTTGAAGGTAGAAATTATCGTAAATTTTTACTCTCCGTCTCAAAAAGCAGAAAGGAAAACTGCTATGCATGCGATGCTATGTGTTGCGTCTCTAACCGAAATCCTTTCTGTAAATAGTTTGCTTGAATGGAAAAATTTGAGTGGTGTTATAGTGATATGTGTCTTCTATCTTAATCCTCCCCCTTGGTGATTAATCAGAACAAGTAATTTAAAAATGGCTTTCAGTTGAGGATTCGAGCTAGAAAGTAATAGCAGCTTTAATTCGAAATGAAAAATAATAATTTTTTGCGATACATTTATTGGATTTTTTGGAAAATTGTGTAATTTAAACAATATATAAGAGAGAAAAAAGGCTGAAGTATTACTTTTACCTTAGAATATATAAACTAATACTCTAGTCATGTTGACATACTTTGAAATTTATTAACCGTTACTATGGGAAGTAATCACAAAATTATCTTTTGAGTTTTATATTCTCATTAAGTATTGTTTGTTTATCTATACACGTTTTGTATAGTTTTATGTTTTCTGAATTACTGATTGCTTTCGCCAAGAACTTGTTTTTTACCTAGGTATATTTAAACTATTTCGCATATTTCTGCAACGCTGAACTGAACGGAAAAGAATGCTACAATTTTCTCTGAAGTGCTCGTTGATGAAGTAATCATTATCTGCATTGTGATAGCAAATGTCATCAAAGCTTGCTGAAGACCTTCCTAAAGTGCATTGGCCTTCAAAATGTTTCCCTCCTTGATTATTTTGGATTGGATGAAAATTTATTTATCGCAGTAATGCTCATTCGGACATCATATTTATCCTCATTAACATCAGGAAAATTGAGGTATCGATAAATTCAGTGATGACATTTCTGCTGTGATGATAATGGAATCGGGCTTAATGCAATCCATTAATTAAATTACGATGTCATCGAGTAATGCGTTAATGGATTCTCCCTCTATAAGAGAGATCCAAAATTGTGCAGTAGCGATAGAGGGGCAAGATTTATAAACGATTTCGTAGTAGAACTTTTGGAAGGGGTGAATTTTTTATTTGATCATGGCAATTCTGTTGTATTTCATGTTTACTTACAAGAATATTTGGAAATTTCTTCAATTAACTTCCCTCACTTTCTTGATATTAAATGATAAGGAAAAGAATCGTTGTACTTTTAACTAGTCGTGTATTTTGCATTAGCTGTTTTTAATAAACGCTATACTGTGGAAAAAGTACAATTCTCTTCTTTATTTGTACCTATTATTTACGTATTTGTTCAAGACATCACCAGTGACTGTGAATTTTATTCATATTAAATGTTTTCTCCCAGAGAAAAGTGTTTAGGCCCCTAATTCCATTATTCCTATTGCAGGGTTTTTCTTTTAATAAAAGTGAGTGGTAACAATCAACCCTTTTACGGAGAGTCGATTAGGGAAGCAGATGTGTAAGTTTCTCGAAGCGTAATAGAATGGAGGTCTATGCTTCGTTGAAGAGACTTGGAATGTAATTTCTTTGTTTTCTGAGAACCGTAATGCGCCAAGTTAAGAGGAGAATCGTGATTTGCCCAGGGAGGAAGAGATTAGCTCTTGGTAATTTTATGGCTCCTAAAATTATTACTGAAACCTTGTCTTCTATAATTTTCTTTCACCCATGTACTTCATTGCTAATTTCCACGCTGTTTTCAGGAAGTGGGTTAAAGTAAAATCTTGTGTAGTGTAGTTGTAAGTGTTGTAGTAAGTGTATTACCATTTGGTGTCAGCCAAAATCTTATTTAATTATCTTGTATCGTGTATTCCAACGTATAACTTTTATTTATGTGAGAAGAGAGGGAAAGTGGACTCATTCAAGACATGATGATTGAAAGTGACTGAGAAAATATTCATTCTATCGTAGTTTAGACAAATAGGACGGGAAAGTTTAATTCGTAATCATATCTACCTTACTAACTATATATGTCTATATGAAACTTCCTTTGAATTGATACCACTAAGAAATTATAAGGACCATTTATTCTAATTTGTTTTTTTTTCAAAATAAATGTTTTCAGTGAGCAAACTAGCTTCCCATGTTTTTTCTTCGAGAAAAATTCGTAATCGTTCAGCGTCGATCCTATAAAAACATTTGTAAAAGTCAGTAGAGTTCTAGTTCTAAATTTCATCCTCTTGCTATAACTCGGGATCTCTCACTAATAGGAGGTACGTTACATTTTTTGGAATACCCGATTGTAAAGAAAACATTTTGGGGCCTCAAATTTCTCTATCACTTCCCAATTTTCGGAGTGGTATAAACGTCATGAGAAATCCAATTATTTGACACGTGTTCTTTAGGCAGGGTATTTATATTCTCAATTTCGCAATCGTCTGAATGTAAGAGATTTTATATTTGATGATGTTAAATGCTATATTGTTTAACAAGCAGTTCTGATAAAGATTTTTTCTGTCAGCGGAAATTTGTATTGTTTTCGAGAAAGGTAGGCGAATACGGATTTGGTTACCAGGAATTTTGTTGCATGTTTTTACACATCATCCACCAGGAAAGTTTAAGATCATCATAAGCTTACATTGATTGACATGGCAATGCCTATTTCACTTCTCCATTGAGAGATGTTTATTATTTTTTCTTTCCCTTTTCGACCGTTTAACCAGCAATGGTTCCAAATTTATCCTGAATATTTTCAAATGTAGATGCAGATGATACTTTTTAATTTCATTACTCTCATTTCGCGTGTCATCTGCATATTCCATCTGCAGATCGAATTTTGTTATTTTTAATTCTTTATTTTCTGTGTTTTTTTCTGATTATGCAGTATATTGATCGTTCTTCTTGTTTTTTATATTAATTTATTTGTTACTATGCCCTTTGTAAAGACCATGTGCTGTTTAAGGATTTCTTTACATAAATTCATAATTTTTATTCACGTTAAACTATGAGTATCTATGGGATAAATCGCAGTAACGCTGATTTTGCGACGGTTTTTCTTCGTTAGTTGAGGCATTAAAATGGCCATAGCTCATCATTGGGTCCAAACATCCTCCTGCAGTGGAAATGCTCCAAATATTCGCCGAGCTGTTGTAGGGTTGATGGAAATTTCACCGTTTCGTCACTTGGTATCCCTCGGAACGGGAGGGCACTGAGTCCTACCCCAAACGCGGTAACGTACCTAACTGCAGGAGGCAGATAGGACTGTTAGATGAAAGGACGGGAGCGGTCCAATCTCTATCTTCCTCCGGTGCAGGTGTGTACGTGCCCCCCTTCCCTCCGCCCCCCTCCGCCCCCCTCCACTCCCTTCCCCTCCATTATCCCCACGCTCACCAGGCAGTCCGCCCTGCGATCTCGACCAGCATTGTCATCTTCATACCTCGCTCCATCAATCCCTTTTCGTGCATAATATCCCCCTGTTTCACCGCACCTCATAAACTCGCCAAGTGGTCAGTGTTGTGTTCCCTCTCCCAGTGCGATTAAAGCGACGCCTGTCGGGAGTTCCGTGGCTCATCTCGGATACCACGGAGGACAGGTCAAGTCCCCACGCCCCTCTCCAGAAGGGATGCCGCGTCTCTTTCCAGAAGGTCGCCGGAGTGCATGAAAAGAGAGAGAGCTGAGAGACGTGGGACGTTACGCAGTGGGCGCGTGAGTTGAATTTTTCACGTGTTCGGCGCTACGTTTCTGCGAAGGTTGAGGTCGTCCGTCGCTTTCTCCCAGTCATTTCGCTTTCGTTCCCGCCGCTTTCTGGGGGGACGTGTGGGCTGCACGGAGAATTCTTTCTGGGTCCCATCGACCCTTCTCGTTAACCGCTACTCGAGGGGCTTTTTTCGGCCCCTCCGTTGGCCGAGGGTGTGATCGGATTCTGGATGAAGAGGGTCCCTATATCAGACGGCGTAAAGAGTTCGATTCTTGTTGTCATGTGGCGTGATAAAGCGTCTATTACCCTCGATGCGTGTCGGAAATGCACTGTTATTTTGGCTTTGCTAGTGTTACTTATGTTGACCGATGGTTTATATAGCGTTGAAGGTTCTATATTTTTAAGAAGTTGGATGGTAACTTCCAGGAATAAATTAATCCCCGTAGGATTTGATATACTGAATACAGCAATGTTTTATAAGCAAACTGAAGTTATCTGATTGTAACTTTTATCTTATTTTTTGGAATCAGTCCGTGTGCAAGTTATTTCATAACCTCTGATATACTCTGCACAAATTACATCATTAAAAGATTATTACGTTCTACAGCAGAATCTAATTGCTTTACTTGTCAACCCTTATGTGTTATTTGTATGACTAACCTTTAAACATGTGTTTATGGCGATTTATTGGATATATTTCTCAAGTTCAACCATCTATCTCCATAAAAACATCTTGTTTATTTGTTTTGCCACCGTATACCGTGATTTTTATTAGAGATCAGTGATTCTTAACCGGTCTCCTGGACTCCATGACGGTATGTTGCACTCGGAGTTTGAAGTTTTTTGTCTACGATAACCTATTTATAATATCTAAGAACCAGTTTAGTAATAAATTGTAGTATTTCAACAATAAAAAGCATCAGAAGGAGTAGAAATGTCATCGTGACGACCAAACTTAAGAGAAACTTAAACAAACAGCTGATAATGATGTGTTAATTACTGCTGAATGGTCAAAGACGACACTAGAATGAAAAATGGACTTCACGCGGCCAAAAATGCCGAGAATTCTCTAGATGCTTCTACGGTATCTTGCATGGTCCTCCAATGAAAACAATTGAAATTGGTCTTTATTTTTGTTTTTTGGAACCTTGAAAGTATGACATGGTAAAATATATATAGTTATTATTTAACCTCATATTTAAATCCACATTACGACGCTACGATATAAATTGTTTCCACCGCAAGTAAAGTAAAGAAGCTTTGAACTCATAACGGGAGCTTCATGCCTTCGACCTGGCGAGCATTTTAGAAAATGCATGCACACATAGGCACTAATCAAGCTGCTTCCTCAAGCTAATAGCTATGCTAACATACCTCCGTTCTTTCAGGCTTTGTGCACTCATTTTGCAACAGGCGCATCTATAAGTCTTTTGATAATCGTCCGTAGAAATGTTTTATTACTCATGCTTACGAATCGAATTATTTTCGTCTGAGTCACGTCGCCGCATCTCCAGTGATGCACTGTCGAGGGCTGCGTACAATTTAGATATTTTGCTTCATCAGCGAAGATTATCTAGCTGGTATGAGACCTTATTATTCAACTTGATAAGTTAAATTTGCTGAGTACGGATAAAACGAAAGCATTGCTTTATTTATGGCGGAGCAAGTTTTGATGATGCTTGCATCTCAGTAAAATGATTGCTTAGCAGTCATAGTTATCTATGCTCACGGGGCAAAAGATGTAATTCGTGTTGTTTTATACTCTTATAACTGAAGACGTGTGATTAGTGATTCTACATACTACAGATAGTGACTGCATTTATTCCCCCTCTATTCTACTCATGTGTTTTTCGTCAAGTTGGCAGCATTGCTCGATAATCTAGTTGAAAAAATGAGACAATGGTTTCCACTTCAACGGCTGAGCCTTTAGCTCCAAGTTATCTACTTGTATCGGGAGATATGAAAATAGAACGTCAATCGGTCCAAGTCCCGTAGCTCTGATTGCATTTCGCTGTTAGAAGCTGTTTTATCTCGATGTCAGTTCTCATGCATTCTTGACATCGGTATTTTTTGAAATCCCTTATCTCACCTGTACAAGGAAGTTCGATTGTCATCCTCGCGCAAACATGATTGCGACTTCTTCAAGAAGTTTGGTAAACTTTAGCGAGATGTTATCATAGAAGAGGTGTGCTCTCTGATATGCTTCGTATTTAGCGGTGGTAAATTTTACATATTTAGGCGCCCTTGACAACGAGACAAAATAATCTCCTTGCTTGTAGGAGGTAATTAAACTTTATTTTTAGAAGTATTTTTTAAGAGAAATCGTTAGTTTGTTTGATTTTCATCCGTAACTCTGTAAGACTTGTAATGGAACGGTATGTATTTCTCTCTTGTGAACGTAGTTATGCATTGTGACGCGAACTATATCCCAACTCAATGTCACTCAGGGTGTCTGTGATAATTCACGGCGACTTCGTTGACTCAGAAATGCGTTTGAGACAATACGAAATTTCTCCAACTTTGACATGTGAGTGATTAATTCTTGTCTGGTTCTTAGTTTGGCTCTTCGGTATCTTTAAATAAACTCATGGGGTTACTATGCAATTAGAAGAAATGATAACATTTAATAATTTAAAACGGTTACTTTTTATGTAAATTTTATTTTTATTCCATTTAATGGAATTGGTACGTACATTAGTAAAAGAGCATCAGAGTAAGAGATGTGTTCTCTGGATGGCCCATGGATTTTAAATGAAAGGATAACTTTCTTTGATTACAAGATTAAACTGTGCAGATCTTCGATATATGTAAATATTTACATGCATGGGTTTCGTGTGCCTACTCATGTAGGTAAACGTAAAACACCTCGTGACGAAGCATTTTGTCTTACTTAAATATTTAATTGTTATATTTGAATAAGAGGGTTTGGTAGGTCGCATTAACAGCAATGTTCCAATTCCTCTCTTAACAGAAATGACTGTGTGGCAGCTAAATCTCAACTATTTTACATGGTATTTTTATAAGATTCAATAAAAATATCTCCAAAATTGACTTAGACCCAATGCATTCACTGAACTGTTAATACGAAGACCAGGATTAGAAAAAGTACTCATTAAATATGGGAATTTACTCAATTAGCAAACCTCAAACCAGTATTTAACAGTAATTAAGCAACTCACTAACAAAATAGAGCTGCATCTTCTTTAAGAAAAAAATCAACCTGAAAAATAGTCTTCTTTTATTATCAGTGAGAGTGACTAAATGACGGTCGTTCTTAATCAAATAATTCACGTGCCATTAGTTGTCTGTAAGGAAAAGTAATTATTAATAATGAGTCTTTAATATGTTGTTAAAGAAGGTATATTTTGTTTTGGAGAAGCTATCGATATGCACACCCTGAAATAAATCCGTGTCATGGCTTTGAAATGATGTATGAATAGAGGTTTTGCATTTTTGCAAAATTAAGCACAATGTCGAATATTGTTTCATTTTAATATATCACGTATTTGTTATTTCTCTCTTCACCTTACCATAGTGATTGTTTACATTTTTCGTTCCTTCTCTCAGCACATTTCTCTTCGCTTCGAAGAGGGACGAATATCATTTGGCTTCCAAGTGAAATACGACTGTCTGCCACACTCTTGTTTGTTTATCGGCTCAGTATTAGTGAAAGTGCCCCATCGGGAACTCATGCGTCTTCGAGTCCATCTGTCCCCATCCCGGTCATGTTTTGCTTCCAGAGGGACATCCGTCATCGCTCGTTTGATTTGGGATCCCGAAGATTTTCGCTCGTCTTTTGTCTTCGCGTCCTTGCCCACGTGCTCGTCGCCATTGGCAACTGCACGAGTATCTTAGGACATCAGCAGTGCGTTAACCGGAGGGTCGGCCCTCGACTCCGAAGAAGGGCCGTGGAATTGTCTCTGCCGTCGTGACGAAGGTTCGCGATGGAATAAACCGGTTTCGCGATCGGAAGGAAGTTTATGTTGGAGGGCAACGATCCTTCATCTCTTCTTTTTGAGTTTTTGGGAATCCGCGAGTACAGTTATGTGCAGGTCGTTATTCTTTTGTTTCCATTGCGAGTGAATTCGATCTCATGAGAAGATTTGGTGAATAAGTTCCATCATTTGATTTTAGTAGTTACCGGTTTGCATCATTTTAATCGGTGGCCAAGTATTACTATAATATTTTTATAAGGGCTAACGCTCTTCTAATGTGTATTGTATGCATGTTAGTTTGTTTAAAAAATGCAGTCTCGAACTCCATCTACTGGTCCTCTAACGCCAACTTTAATTGAAAAACATATTATACTTATTGTCATATTTGGTTCATCTATATTCTTCAACCCCCTTATCCCTCACAATTCTTTGCTCTCCATTATTTCATCCATTTCTAGGATAGTGAAATTGGTTTTATTCTTCAATATCATCTATTTGCTGAAACCTAGTCATTGCTTTCTCATCATCATCTGGTATTCTGCCTGTTGGCAGGTACCATACACCGCAACTGTTTCCACTTTATCCTGTCCCGGGCCTCTTCTTTGGTCTCCTTGTATCCTCCTCTCTTCACCTCATCTATTGCTTTCTACCTGTAGTCAAATCCTTGAATAGGCTTTCTTTTATGAGATTCTAACTTATCCATTTGGCCTTCCCATTTCGTTCCTTTCCTACCCATTTCCTACTCTCAATGTGATCCTATTTTTACTTTCCTCTTAGAGGAAATAAAAAAGGTTTCATCTAGCCTCTCGCGGTTGTTTGAGAGTATCTGAGGAAAGTTGTTTTCTGCCTTCTTCGATCCGTCATAGACTGGTTATAATCTCGTCATTAAAAGTACAAGGAAACCGAAAGTCATCACCAGTGTAGAAATTGAATGATTATTCGTCCAAGAAGTACATATTACAGGCTTTCAATGTTAGTTAAAATACTGATTTTCTTGACAGGATTCCTCAAAATTATGTTAATATTTTTAAATTTTATTTCAATTAGTTTCGATGCCCGTATGCTTCGTATCGGTGAAATGTTCATTACATGCACATTTAATTAATAACTCGTTCCTCTCTTGATGGAATTTTATCCTCAATATTTTTCTACTTCCTTTTACTGGGAGAGATTCTGTGGGAAAGACAGCACCGGCTCTTTATCGTACAGTAACTAAGTGAAGAAAGCTTATCTACTTTTCTTTGTGTCAAATGTACGCAAGATAGTAAAACCATTGTTTAGCAAGATGTGAATCTATGTGCTTATAAAACGCAAACTCAATTTCCATGGTGTTAAATCTTTAAATAGCCAAAGAGAAAATAAAGTCTTTTTTAAAGGTATCAACGCTGTTAAGTCACACGAAGAACTTCTCGTGGGACGCATTTTTATTGCTCATTACGAGACTTGCATTAGATATTTACAAGCAATCTAGATTTAAGTATTTCATAAATTATCGCAAAAGAAGATTTCTGCGGCTCGTTCCAATAAACATTACTTGTGATCGCTGTTCTGGTTGCAAAATAAGAAATAATTATTTTAAAAACAAAAACATGCTATTCTTTAAATTGCTCGCAATTTAATCAATGTTGATTAGACAAATGTTTACAGAATTTCAGATAAAACTCTTATCACTATAGAGATAGCCCTTAACCTTGAAAACATTACAATCTATGAAAACGATGATTTTATCTCGTGGAAATTAAATGAACGATCTCGATTTCAATGTCGATTTGCTTAAGAAAAATACTATTCCTTACCTGACGCGATGGTAAGACCTGTCGGGATGGAATCCAGGTAAAAATGTCACAGGTAAAAATGCCACTGGTAAAATGCCACTGGTAAAAATGCCACTGGTAAAAATGCCACGGTAAAAATGCCACATGTAAAAATGCCACCTAACTCAACCCATCGGCTTGTAGCCAAAGTTATCTTTAAGTGCAGAGACTGTGACAACAATTATATACGATTTAATTAAAGGAACCCCACCCACCCCACTCAACTCATCCGCTTTTAGCCAAAGCTATCTTTAAGAGCCAATTGGAAAACAATGCCGCTATGCGATCTAATACAGAAGTAACTACAACAATATGAGCCATTGTCAAAATGGTTATGTCCCCACGTGAAAATTCTGCTGTGACATTTTTACCGCCCGCCGAATTCCTGTGTGGCATATTTACCGTGCCATTTTTACCTATCAAAAAGTGTGGCATTTTTACCGTGGCATTTTTACCTGAGACATTTTTACCGCGCACCGTCGGGATGGCAAAGAGCGAAGGTAGAGAAGAATGGTATTTATAGGATTGTTGTTTCTTCTTTTCTCAGAAATCCTCATTTTTCTGTATCTGCCATTTTGGGCCTTCCATCCATCGGATTAGATTCGGTCCAATTTCGTCTCCGACAAAATTCCATCTTTCCATCAACCAGCCTTCTTCGCTTCCCGATGTTCTTTTTCCTTCGATAGGAGGATGGAAAATGCTACATTTATCGACCGTTTTAAAAATACCTTTGTGGTGGAACCTATCTATCCAGATGTCCTCTTCAGGTTATCTGGGTGACTCAGTTGAATTTATCTCTCTCGCCACTCTCGAAGGATGTTTAATTCGTCTCGATTGAAGCCGATCTCTCGTCGTAAATGATTCACGTGTCCCCATTTATGAGATCGTTTTTAATCGATTTAACCGCCTTTGATGCCCGATATAGCTTGCAATTACTCGTCAATCGGATGCTGCTAATTGGTTTTATTTTTATAGTCGCTGGATTAATGGGCTGCTTTTTGTAGTATCGTAGAGAACGATAAGGTGATAGTCGTTGTATCACCGAGGGATTTATCCCTTAGCCTTTTATCCTGGAATCCCTGCTTCATACTTAGCAGCGGTTACTTCCGTCAGGAGAACGATTTGAAATAATTCGATACCTGGACTTATGAGCAGCCCCACTAGCTATGTTTTAGCCGGCGAATGTATTTCGACTTGACTGTCGAATACCGATTTAGTTGAAGGATGATCTAGAGGTGGATTAGGAAAAGGGTTGATGGGGAAAAACTAGAGCAGGTGGATCTTATTTGGGAATTACTCTCTCTTGGGACGGAAGATGTAAAGATGAGGTTCGTAAAAGAATAGCCTTGGCGAAGGAAGCCTTTATGAAGCGAAGAGAATTAATGACCAAAGGTCTTGATAAGGGAATCAGGAAAAGATTGGTGAAATCCCTGGTCTGGAGTGTGTTTCTCTATGGGTGCGAAACGTGGACCTTGAGGAAGGAAGAAGTCAAGCGATCGGAGGCCTTCGAGATGTGGGTGTGGCGTAGAATGGAAAAAGTTAGTTGGGTTGATAGGAAAACAAACACGGAGGTGTTAGAGATGGTTGGGGAGGAGAGGGCTTTAATTGACGTGATTAAGCATCGTCAGGAGAAATGGGTGGGTCAAATATTGAGTGGAGAGGGTTTGGTAAATGTTGTGATTGAGGGTAGGATTCAGGGGAAATAACAGAGGGGAAGACAGAGACAGAAGATTTTGGATGACATAAGGGGTGGGGTTAAACATAAGGATATGAAGGAGAGGGCGATTAATAGGGATTTTTGATTGTGCCGAACCTACCGAAAGGTAGAACACTTATGAATGAATGATCTAGAGCAGGAATGAATGAATGAAGATTGGCAGCCTTTTCGACAAGAGGGTTGGATTAAATATGTCACAAAACAGACGTGTGGGCTCCCGAATAGCTAAGTGGGCAACGACTTCGGCTTTGGTGAAAGCAGTCTCGATCTCTCGATTTAGATACGTGCTGGGAGCCCACGTGCGAAATTACCTAAACTGTCGAAGCACTTTTTACACTACAGCAACAACACACGGGCAAATCAGAAGACTTCAGTTTAGACAAGAATAATTCTCTTTTACCTGTATTAAAATTATTCACAGACCTATTCTTGTTGATCTTTCGTCACGTTAGTATATGTACGTAGTAGTCGTTTTTTTATTTTTTAGGTTTGTAGGTATACGTTTGATTTATTAGAATGGGCTGACATTAACCTAGTCTTTCTTTATCGATACATTAGTTCAAACTTTCTTTGGTTAATTCTTTGCGTCTACGCCTCTTTACGAAGCCTTTAAGAAATATAACCAAATTTATATATTTATTTTTACGTTGTAATTTGGTTTGGTGGCAATGCTGGAGAGGAGTTAAACAAACTTAATTTGTAAGATTTTTCAGCATTTGCCCCAGTACGGGAGGGGAAACTCTCCATAGACATTACATTTAAAAGCTATTCATAAGTCATAACAAATGACCTTTGCGTTGATCATATTGTCCTATATACTACTAAGTTTACATTAAGTGTTATATACATAAACATACATTATTCAATAGACAACTTGCACATTACAAAATTGTCTTAAACTCCAAAATAAGGGAATAAGGGAATGTAATCAACTACAATATATCTATAACACAAATTAAACCTATCAAAGGAAGAAAATAAGCTTAAATACTTTGTAGGACTGTCATACTGTCACATATACAATGAGTGTATTTCAGTACTGACTAGGAAATGTAAAATAAAAGACTAATAATGTTATATCAAAGGCGTACAGTAAAATAACTTAGAAGTAGGAAATAAACTGTATGTAAAATGACAGTTGACTATGCATATTTGCTGTGATAGAAAAATTTAAACGAAATTTTTCTCCTATGCTTTTTTAGAGTTCCTTTACAGTCACAAATAAACATAAATATCGTAAATTTTCGGTGAAAAAACGAGGGTAATCAAAGCGGCATCAAAAGATGATGGAAGAGAAAAGAGATCGTTCGGATGAAACTCCGGCAATAACAATAAAGCAGATTCACCGTAAAAACAACGGTGTCTGATTCAAGCTCCATCGCCGAACTAATTTATTACTCCGACTCCAAACGCACGATTTAAAATGATAGCCTTTTTTACGACGGAAAGCATAAATTACGAATCTATCATTCAATCAAGAAATTCGAGCGATTGCTTTAATTCGAGTCTTCCTCCTCCGGAAAGGTTACGTTTTAATCCCCGATTCGAGATTCGAAATGCTCTCTTTTAAGATTGAATCGATTACGGAGGAGGAATTTCGTCTTCTTCTGAGTTTCATTTCGATTTATTCTGACAGAGAGTGGCCTTATTTATGAATGTTCCGATTTGAATTCTTGAACGTATGAAGCATGAAATTTCGCTTTACTTCGAAGAGCAATCAGACGAGTTTCATTTAAGCTTATCGCATTCCAGCCAATATGTCTTCCTAAGTGCCTTCGTATGAAGGGCCGCAAGACTTGATTTGGGTTTTTACGAGATAGTCATTTTATACGCGGGTCGTGCTGGATTTTATGGTGGGATTGGTTCTTACTCATTGATATCTCTGTATTGAGTTTTCGATATAACTTTATCGATCGCCCGTATCAAAGTTTAGGCGTGTTTAATTTTTCTGAATTGAAACTTGAAGAATCACTGATTCAATTGCTGTTAGTGTAGTTTGCTTTAGTGCGAAACCCTAGTTTTCATTATTCACAATACCTTGTAAGTTTTGGATGTCACATTCTTAATTCGGGAACATTTATGCAAAGACGCAAACATACAATTCCTAGCCAGGAAATACCCGGTTAGTCTACACTCGAAACCTTTGAGAAGATTTTCATGAATTATATTCAACATTCATGTAGTTCTTTTAAACCCTTTTGTTCCAAATGTTTTTCGATATCAAAATTTTGAAGATCCGGTGTTTCATAAACAGACAATTTTCCTTATGCAACATACGATTCCCATTGCCAAAAGCCAGTTTCTTTCGGTAAGAGTGAGAAAAAATTTATCGAGGATGAATATTTTAAAAAAGTGTCTTTTTTTAGAACTGTCTCCCTCTTAAGCAATACTAACGGTGGTGTGAAGTATGGAAGATTAAGGTATAATTTCAAGTCGAAATAACGCTGATGGACAGGATTATATTCTCCTATACAGGTTTAAAGATAAATAAGAATTTCGCCTTTAATTTTTGATTCATAATGTATGTACTTCTATTATTTTTGGCTACCAATTTATTTTGTTCATTTATGTGAATTGTCTGTGTTAGATAGTATTGTATTCCCATGTAGAAATTCTTCCCTAACAGTGTCCCCTCCATCTTCTTCCTGCGCTATCTCTTGCTCCAGGCTGCGGCGGATTACTGCTAATACGGGATTACCGAAATGCGAAAATGGAAGTTAGAATGAGCGGCGATTAACCTTCGAGTCGTTTGGAGAGAGGTGCAGATGCGGATTCCTGCAGAAGATCTTGTGACTATCTCACGTCGATATAAACATCTCGTAAAAGCTATCGTCAATAGAAAAGTATACATAATTTCAGGTAACCATAGAATTCAGTAAACATCGTATGACGTCTATGAGTGATTTTAGAAAAAAAGTTGCTTAAGTCTATGATTTGAAAGATTAAATATTTTGCGCGCTTTCGTTTACTACTCTTGTACGAATATCACGCCGATGCTTCCTGAAAGGACAGTTTTATCAGTTACGGCAACTGCTGCATGTATTTATCAAACTCTAATATAACGAAAACATATTCGAAATATTTGAGGAATTTCCATGGATAAGAAAAAAACACATAAAACATAAATAAATCTCTTAACGTTGACCTATCCCATTTAGATTCATCTCGTAAGTATAGCCTGGATAAAGAGTTTGGTAAGAACAATTTTTTAGAAGAAACATAAAATCGAGAGTTTCGGCCTGAACCATATGATATTTGTTACCGATTGTCTAACAGTTTTATTTTCATAAATTTCTCAAAAACAAAAAAACACACGCCCCGGGTTTCATTTCAAAAGTGTCGCCTCCAGGAAATGCTTTTACGTCAATTCCCTGCTCGTTATTTAAAGTTATTTGTGATATACTATTTGAATTATTATAAATATATTTTTTCTTTCCACTTTACTAACTATTGCTGTGGTCTTGTCGTAATTATTTATAAATTACTTATTGTATTTTATTGAAAAATTATTCCAATGACAATGTTTGATTGTTGTTGAGTTTAAATCATCCTAAATTCTATTATTTCACGAAAGAATGGTTCACAGATTTAATTAGTTAGGTAGAACATCAGTTTTAAATGATGGATTTAGACCTTCCGGTGTCCACGTTGCTAAGAAACATGTGTCTATTCGAGATAATGAATGTAACAAAGCCCGCATGCCGAATCCGAGAGGGGGGAGATGCGACCCTCCTTATCTCACTTCTGTCATTTACAGAAATGATAATGAGCGTAACTTTGTACATATTTCCATACACGGATTCAAGAGATCACAATACGATTCGTTATTACGGTTTTATGTCTGTGTCAAAAGAACTATGAATAGCTGACTTTCCCTTGTCCCATTCAGAATTGCTTTATCGTTATTTGGAAGTTAACCGAAAAGTAAAATTTGATTATTTTATCTAGTAAAGCCTGATTTTTATTCCCATAAACCACTAAATGAGAATAAATTTCAAGCAAAAAAAAGTTATGGTTTTAAAAAAGACGAAAGAAATATTTATTTTCAGGAATTTTAATAGTAATTATTCATTGCAGTGAGTATCGTTAATTAAATAAGAATAATTACGTTTCCGTGAATTGATTCCTGAGGATATTTCTGTAACAATCAGAATCCAAGATGCTTTTCGAGGATTTGATCATATAAATTGCAGATTTTCTACTCATAGATACTCATTTTTGCTGATTAGAATATGAAGTAATTCAACGATCAAAAGATTCTTGTTGAAAATCCTCAAAGAATAATCTATTTATTATAATAAAACGTTACCATAGATTGTACTTTATTATACTTGGGATTGAGATGTATAAGAATACATAGATCCATGGACATAGAAGAAAATTCTGAAACGGAAGGAATAGCTTGAAAAAGGGCTAACTATGGTGGACGATATCTGACCGAAAAGGGACACAAATATTTCGAAGTTAAAAAAGAAATATATGAAAAAAACTTGGAAATATGCTTATTCGGATGAAATTGCGTGTATACTCGTATATACTTACGAATGTCTTATGTGCTTTATTTTTTGTAGTCACACGTCTCAATGGTCTCATATGGTTCCTACCCTTACTCTGTCCCTTAAAATACCTTTGCCAAAATCTATTTAAACTCAATATGCGAAGGTTTTACCTCGTGGAAGGCCATGATATGGACAAGAATTACTTCGTAGAATCCCACAGAATTTATCGGTTCAACAACTTTTGCTAGCGGATAAAAAACTGTTGCCTGAGGATTCTAATACGCTAGCGAAACATGTCACAAAAGTAAATTCTTTGGGAATTTACATAGTAATTCTTTTCCATAAGATCTATTTATACTTTACAATTAGCTGACAATCTGGAATAGGTTTTTGTGTCATTTATCATTATTTTAGATCCTTATCCTAGAAAACTCTTCCAATAATTTTGGTTGCCAGTCTTATTCAGTACCAGTATATAATCCACTAAACCAGGGTTTCCCAACCTTTTATCAACTGCGTACCACTTGAAATTTTTAGAAATTTTGGCGTACCAACAGTCCTATATTTTATTAGAACATATATTTACCGTCGGAAAATTTCCCAATGGCTTGTTTTATTTTAACTAAATTACTGAGAAAACTTAATATTTAATTATTCATGCACTTGTATTTCTGTTTTTTTTTTCAACCGTTTATCAAGAAAACAATAAATAAATAAGTAAATGTATAGATATATATGTATGTACCACCTGAAACGTTCCCGCGTACTACCATTGGTACGAGTGCCACCGGCTGGAACCCCTGCACTATGCCATCTAAAATAAAAATCTATTTAAGCAAGTCTGCTTCCAGATCTTATATATTACGCCATGTGAAAATAAAATACAATCATTCTATATAATTTTCTTTGGGAATAAAATTGTCTAACATAATTTAGTCAAGTTTCAATGCGTAAGCTTTTAAATGCGGGTAATACGCACGCCAAGTGCGTCTGATGGTTTCAAATGCAGCCGAATACTCCGTATGTTGGAAAAAGTTTCTCCACCCCTGGTCTAGGATCTGTTTAACTATCGCTGCACCTTTGAGAAGACTTCCTGACTGCCCCGCATACAAAGGGGCGGGATAAAGGGCTTCCAGTTTCCTCGTTGTTGGTGCACTTTCTTTTCAGCCCCGAAATTCTCCTAAGTGCCTCGTGAGCAGGGGTAGGCGCCGTGAAGAAACCCTCGGGGCGACTTTTTGCTAATCTTTTTGGCGCATGAATGGCTTCGTGTCAGTGTTCCAATTTTTTTCTCTGGTTCATTCCCCCCTGTTAACTCTCTGGCGATAATCGCGTGTTTTCGAGAAGAGGAAATGCTCGCGCAATGAATTCGTACTGCTTCTTTTGCGTTATTCGGTGGAAGGAGTGGATGCAGCGAAAATGACTCCTGTGGACTTCCGGAAAACGGGTCTTTATTCTCTTTACCTTAATATTCGAGGATTAATGTGCACGAAATCCGTCTGCTGTGATATACTTGAGGCTGTTTGAATGGTGTTATTGATGAAAGAAAGAGAAGTTCATGCATTTATTATTATTTCTCTAAGTTCTTGAAAAAGCGTGAATTACCACTTTTTTATTCGTAGCTATATTTAGTCAATTACGTAGAGTATTTGAATCTTATACTGTACCATTTTGTTATTCTCGCCTCATATTTAAAATTTTAACTAGTTATTTTTATAAATGTGTTGAATGCTGACAGAGCTGTTGTATTATGTAATACACTCGTAGGTATGAAAAAAACTTCTCAACTTCAGTCTATATTAAACTTACTACCTTTTCAGTTGACTGAGAAAGAATTTCATCTCACGTAAAATTTGGTCGGTGATATTCATATATTTATATTACAGTACGGAACGAAAATTTGCTCAACACTTATGCCCTCGCATATTTTATTTTACCGTCTGCTCTTTTTAATTTTTAACATTTATGGGTATATAATCCCTCAATGCATTTGCTGCAAAAGTTTGAATAGGCGTGATGTTTTCATTTGTTACGTCTGCTGATTACTAATCCTATGTTTCTAGTTTGATAGTTTTTAATGCATGAAGATATCACACAGATTTTCATATTGGTGTTTTTCTAATAAATGTCATAAATTTAAGAACTTGCGGGTCTTTTGATATATTGGGATTGGTAGTAGTCCATGCTACACGTAGCATATTATCGTGTAGTTACCTGTAATACAAACGACATCTCCGAAGCCTTATCATGCAGAAGAGAAATGCAGTTGAACGAGTTTTCGCTGATATTGCATCTGTGCGGATTACTGTAGCTATCTGCAGGCTGAACTGAATATGATAACGTAGTTAGGGCGGTCAGAGCCGTGTTTTTATGGCCCCTTTCCTCAGCGAAAGCGAAGAGCGTAACCCTATGACATTAAAGTCAAGCAGCATTAAGTTTATCCGAATTTCTAATGTGAAATGAATTATTAGCAAGGTATCCCATAGAGATCTTCGAAGTACTCGTCAGCGGTGAGCATCCTTTAAAATTAGGCTGTGTTAGAGGTATCAAAGGTAAAAAGTGAAATTTTCTATCGGTGATCTAGTTGGAAATCGACGTAAATGAAATAGAATGTCGTTATTGGCATAAATGCTATTCCAAAGTTAGCCGTTTATGGACGTGGAATGTAGGTATATCTAAGTAGAATCTTGTTTGGACCATTTTCAAGAGATATTTTGAAACCCTAAATTCACCCGACCTTACCCACGGATGTCCGCACGAAAATTTGCAGATTGGGTTGGAAAATTTATGAATACGGCTCGGGTGAGGATATGGGATTCTTTTACATTAGTAATTGTGAGTATGACTCAGGCAGATACATATCAACGGTGTATAAATACGCTGTATGAATTACAGAATCAAGATTTTGCATTATTTGTTTATTTTTGTATTTACTGGTTTTTTTCTCTGTAATCCTTTCCATATTTTGGTATTTTGGTATATTCCAAAAATATCTGAGAGTTATAATTTAGCCCTTTCTCTATTACTTTTATTTGTATAGAAGTGGAATTCGTTACAGCTTGCTTATCCCAAATGAATGTTGCGCAAAATTATTGTATATATTAGGGCTTTATTCCTACCACCTTACTTTGATCAAGTATATATTTTTCAGTCTTCTTTTCGTACAGGATAGAAAAAACGCATTTATTATTTTTACTCATTCTTATTCATGGCTTTGCCTATACGAAAGCATCTGAGTCAAGAGTAATGATGATTGTTGTCATTTAACTCAGAATTTGTTATTCGTAGGTTATTTGTGACTTACTCATGCGGAGATTTACTCCTTATTGCTTGTTGTTCATCAAAGCATTCTTTGGTTTATCCTCGATAACCTTTACCTTTGATTATCTTAAGCCGTAATACTGATTTAAGCTATTCTACAATTTATCTGACTCTTGTGGTACTTATGTATAATTCCTTTCTCTTTTTAGGTAAGGATTTCGTACGAGTACCCACTTCTGATTGTATAGATCTCTACGTAGATGGGAGTCGAACCAGCGGAAAAGTTTAACTCACCGAGCGAGAGGAATATCTGATCCCTATTGGTACGTTATCTCAACACTTCTCCTTGTCGTCCCGCTTTTATGTGCTGCAGACACTCTTGAGCGAGAGGGTGCTGCTCCCATCCTTTTTGCGTTTGAAGTATGCGATAAAATCGGCCGGGACAATCTTGGCTTTATCGGACGTTGCACCATTCGTTAGCAAAGTGCAGAGCACGGACTTTAGTGCCCCGTATTGCGGGGGATCTCGTCTCGCGGTGATCATCCGGCTTCCGACATCATAATGACGCTGGCGTAACTCTTTTGTTCCCGGCGCATTTTACTTCGATCGCCGCTCTTGTAGGAAGCGACTCCTCGAGGAGGTCTCGCAAGAATTGGCCCCAAACAATGATTTCGCCCCATTCCCAAGGGTTATTACGACCTCTCTGTTGGCTTCGGGATGATGTTGAATTGAACCTCTCGTATGAATAGGATACTCGACTTTATTGTGCCGTGGTTATTGTTGTTTGAACGTCGTTATCGTGGTGGAAATCCATCTATCGGGACGTGTTGGTTCAATGGAATGCCTATGAGAAGCTATCATAGGTAATTCTTAGATGAGAGAGGTTTTTTATTTAAATTATTGCGATTTATCAATTGCTGAGTCTTAGCTGCTCATGTATTATACACACCGTATGTTTGTGGGTGGTTTCCTGCCATGGATACTTTTACGTCTGCCTCACTTCGGTTATTTAAATCCTCATTTAAAATTTTCCCATTTGCTATTGATTTAAAAGAAATTTTAAGATGATTTACTGATTAGGTCTATTTAAATTGACGATTAGATAAATCGAAGAAGAAACTTTAAAGCCTTCATTTCGCTCTAAATGAAAACGATATTCACTTAACTACATAGTTAATACAACTGCCTCTTTCAATGTTAAAAACCTTTTTCATGTTAGCATGTTATGTATGCTATTGCTGTATTCTTCGCCTAAATGAGCAGATGCAAAGTTGTTTTCAGTCAGAATTTTTAATGCTAAAAATAATGTACTGTTCTAATAAATAATACCTTGTTCCATATTCTGATGATTTACATGCACTCGTGGAAGAATGAAACGCATGATTAAATGATTTTATGCCAATTAAAAGTTTCCTTTTTGGTAATTTCGTTGAATAAGTTTATTCTTGAAACTGAAAGAGAAAAGGAATATGATAGCTTCATACTTCTATATCCTGCCATGGTATTTGTGAAGGAAAACTTTGTATTTATTAATGATATCCCTAGGAACCCAGAGTAGCGTTCTCCCAGAGTTATTACGGAGATGGATTATTTGCAAGAACTCATGTGCCTTGACGCATTGGCTCTTGAAAATACTTAAAACGTAGAATTGACGAAATTCGTACCATGTATGCGTGATCCGCCTTATTTTAATATTAATATATAATCTTAATAATAATCTAACTTCTTAATTAACTCGATAAAATGTCTGAGATAATTAATGGGGATTCAGTTAACGTATTGGTTTTGATTTGTGCTTGTGAATCTACTCGTAGCTGAAAGATAAACTTAAAAGATGCTTATAAACTAATGAGTGAGGATCTGTTTGTTAGTTTATATCCCTTAATTTTAGGAGGTACGAGAAGTTTCCTTTCGATCAACGAAGTTGATTTCGTAAACATACCTTTTGCTTAGGTATTACGTATTCTCGAAATTTAGTCCTGTCTCTAAGAGGAATGTCCCTTTTAACGATTCGAGTTTCAAATTTTAAGGCGTTGTTACGTACTTTTATTTCCTCATTCTTTGACAGGGGTGTTGATATGATAATGTTTACGATTGAAAGTTAGTATTTGTAACAGATTGTTATAAAGTACCACAGCAATGGTTCGAGCACCATAATTCCATTTTCATTTCTCAGCCTGTTGCTCTCTTTTTCACGACATCCGATACCTCAGCTGTCTGCGTAAACTTTTGACTTTGACAGTTGTTCGGCCTTTATGATTTTGAATGTTTTCTTTCCACCCTGTAACACCGCAAATTAGATTACCGCTCTCTCTCTCTCCAGCTGACATTCGCTTATTTTCGCCACACCCACATTTCAAAGGCTTCGAAAGGTCGTAAAGTTTTATTCTTTCCAAGTCTCCCTCTCGTGAATCAGCTTCGCTATCTCATCTCCTTTAAAAATCACCGAAGTGGAGGTGAAGGTATTGAGGTATCTATTTGTGCTCAAAATAGCCATCCTACGAAATTACAGTGCATTGATCCTGGAGATCTCAGCATAACTGTAAATATTCTCGTAGCAATGCAACGTCGTAATTTAACTTAATTTACAGTGTAAAACAACAGTTTTTTTCATGAAATCTGTGCAGTGACTGATAATAAGCTCACTTGTGGGAATCCCTTCCTCTGATTAAATATTATAAAATTTTGCATTGAATGATAACCATTTTTTCCGAAGATATTTACAAATAGTTGTAAATGAATAAGATAAGGATGTTTTGCCTTGTTCGTTTTGGCATGCTCTTAGAAACTCAATGATAGAGAAAGTAGAAAACATTGACATGACCGAAATTCGAACCCGGATCTTCAACATTCCAGGCACACGCGATAAATAATAAAACAGAAAGTTTAGGATAAAAATGAACTTCAGAAAAATTAAGTAAGAGACTTAACCAAGTATAGAAAGGTAATGATCAGGTTTGATGAGAAATAAACTTGAGTAGGTGGATCTATACCCCTACTTGGGTAGTGTTTTTCTTGGGATGGAAGGTACACTCTTAAGATTATAAGAAATACAGCAGTAGTGAAGAGTCCTAAAATGAAGATAAGAGAACTGTTGTCGTAAGATCTAGACTACAGAATACCTAAGTAGTGGAGTCAGAAAAAAGTTGGTAAAATCCTTTGTGTGGTCTGTTTTACTGCATGGGTGAGATAGGTGGACCTGAGGAAAGAAGAAGATAAAATATTAGACTTTTTGATATGTGTGCGCTGTAATATCGGGAAAAGTAACTAGAGCTGATTGAAACACAAAGGTGCTGCAGATAGTGGGAAAAAGATAGCTTTATTGCACTAAATTACACAGAACTTAATTAGTTATATCGGTCCACATTTGCACTAATAAAATTTCAGAACGTAAATAATTCTTCGAGGGTATGATCTACAAATTAATCTTAATGTTTTATGCATATTTCCAATATATATAAATATTTAAGTATATGCACATAAATAATAAATACAAGTTGTATTACTGTGAACGTTTCCATTCATTGGTTTTTAATGATATTCTCCATGATAAGATAATCTAGAAAATTCAGTGTGTCGATATGACAGACCAAGATTGATTCCTTTTCGTCATATGATGTGACCGAATGTGAGTAATTATCAAGTAGCTGATAAATTGCACGTGTTTAACCTAAATACTTCGAGGGAAGATGCCAGAATTCCTCTTTTTACGGCTTCTGAAGTGCGGGATGTCATCAGTTTCGCGTGAATTGCTTCGGCATGGAAATACTTCACTATCCAATGCGAATATTCTAGTGATGATGTCGGGCAAGTTTCTTTTCTCGATGCCATGTATTAATACGCTCGTGGAATGTTTCTTTTGCTCCGTCAATTTCTTCCGAGTAGATCGTTCCAGATATTCACGCAGAACGTAATTTAGATATTTGCAAGGTGAAATTCCATTCGGTTATAGGGGGAAGAAGGAATATCTTACTAGCCACAACCTCGTTCATAATGAGGAAGTTTTCTAACTAATATAACGGTATTTGTTAACGGTTAAGCTATGGTCTTTAAAACTCATAGCTTTTAGAAAGAAACGAAATACTAGGGTTATTAAAGAGTCACTTAAGGGAATATATTCCACCCACTTCTCTGATATTACATTCTTATCATTTCAATTTTTTAGGAAAGACCTTTTTCCTCCGAGCTGCTAGTATCATAAATCTCGAGAGTACGCAACAAATTGCGATGTTTTTCAAGAATTATTTTTAAAAGTATAATTTACTCAGTTAACGTAGGTAGTTACTTTCGATTATTGTCAGTGATTTTAACCTATTTAAATTACTTAGATTGGATTTTTCGGTGATTATCTTTCATTTATTAATATCAATTCATATAATTTATGCTTAGTATATGTATTGAAGGCAAAATGAGTGATATACCATTTTAATATCGATGAAACTGAAAACATCCTACGTGATCCTTTGAACTCACTAGATATTAATGTATCGTTAGAAAGTTGTAATAATATGTATTGAGAATTGATGTATTGGGTTGAAATAACTCCGTTACGATCGAGCAAAATATTCTGATCATCTCAAGTCATGCTCTCTTGGAATAGTAAGAATATGTGCATGAATCAGTTCATCTTCGACGTAACTATAAATTATTCCCTTAAGTTCATCAAAGATTACGAAATTGACCCCTAAGTTACAAACTTTCTAACTCTTCCCGGAGGGTAGTATACGAAACAGATTCCCTCCACGCGGAAATTGATGTTAACTTGTCGCGGACTAGATGAGTGAAGATTATCACAAATCGCCAAAGATTAAGCAGTGAAAGGAGTCCACTGCTCGGGGCTTCATCATTTTCCCATTTTCGTAACGACTTTCTAACGCCTAGAGATTATTGCCGCAGCATCTCATAAACGGAAATGGATACAGTTCGTTCTAAAAACCCCGCACAATCCATCTCCATTAACTCCTTTAATTCCCCTCTCGCGCTAATTCCAGCCGTGAAATCCGCTTCCTATATGATCTCTCCAGCACGCGCAAGGCGGGTCCCCTTTGTTTTTATAACGGGATAAGGTGTCGATGTTCTCCCGAGTTAACCTCTTCAAAGAAACAGCTCCGGGCAGAGGGAACCTCTCTCTCTCTCGAGCCTTCGGAAATCGCTTTCCCATCCAGCTGCAAGGCTCAGATAAAATCTCCATGTTGATGGCCGAGTTTTTACTTCCCCCCGCATGTCTTTATTCCTTCCGTCGCGGCTTTTTTCTGCTCCGGTCATCCGAGGTTCAGTCAAGTGGCTGTCTCAAAAGGGCAATTCATCGTGCTTTGATTGCGCTGCGTGCATTTTCATAACCGGTCGTAAGGCTCAGCTCGTGAAACGTAAAGGTTAGAATTCGCGCCACGACTGGTGTGGTCACGTGGTTCAAATGGGACGGGGTTAGGTAAGGAAATTATGGTTTCCCATTTATGAGAATATTTCAGCCATTTTGTGTGATTTTTTATGTTTATCTGTTTCGCCATTTACCCATCATGTCCAGCGCGTACCACGAGTGTGGAATTTCCTAATGTCAATAATATCGATGGTGATGGGTTGGGAAATGATGGATCCCCATTTATGAGAATATTTCGTATATTTTGCGTCATTTTTTATGTTTATTTATTTTCGGAATTCTCCCATCATCACTTACGAGCTCGTACCCAGAGTGTGGAATTTCCCAATCAAAATAATAGTAATATAGGATGATTGAAATGTTGGGGGATCAAACTTGAGAGGACGTCAAGTTTTACATCTATCCTTAGAGTGGCTTTTCGAGGGTATTTGAAAACATTAAATTTACTGATACTGAATTTTAGCATTTACTGCCTTCTCCTTTACTTCGTGGAGTAAAGCTATGTCATACAAAATTAGTCTTTATGCAAATGTATGCCAAAATAAAATTAATTAAAGAAGCTGCTAATTGGTGAAACTACATTATGGTGGAAATGTCTTTACCGGCTGAAGTGGCGGAGTGGTTAGCGTGCTAGCGCTCCTACGTGGGTCCCGGGTTCGAATCCCGGCTAGTAGGGTTTTTCTGGCTAGCGAATGGTTTTTTTTTTCTTTTTAAATAGTATTTATTATTGAAATGAATGTAATTGGGGTCTTCCTGTTTCCATGGCACAATTTATTATTATTATCTTAGCAAATGTTTCACAAAATATTTTATTTTAGTGCGACCGGACCGATTTCAATTATTATTAATTATCATCAGGCCACGACTGTGGTAAATATTGGAAATATAATGGATTGAAGAAGCCTTAACTTTGTGGAATTCCCTATTAGGAATAGAAATAAAAACACTATGTCGAAAATTTCACTTGAGTTGTTAATGCAATATACATAGGCCAAACCAGTAGAAATTTACACATTCGAACAAAAGAACATCAACAGTCTTTCCTCAATGGTTCCAGTGCCTCACATTTCGCTAAACATTTACTCGACAATAAACATCATTCAGACTTTACCAACACCCTCCTCCATAGCCATTCTCAAGGAAATAAGCTAAACTACCTGTAGCAATTAGAAATTTTACACCATAATTATACGCTAACTAATATTCACCACTTTCCTAACCACTCTCCAATTTTATTAACTGTTTGCCTCCTTCCGCTGCTTCCCTCACCTAATATCCCTAACCCTTCCTCCCCTCTCTGACCTTGCTTCCTTATTGGCCATTGTTTTCTATTTATTCACTGCAGTTGTGGTCTCTTTACCTGATGATGGACAGAATTGTCTGAAACCGGTCGTGTATTAAAAACTCAAGTGGAATTTTCGATGTAGTGTTTTTATTTCTACTCCAAATATTGAAAATTTGTAGTCTGATGGTAACTATTAATGGTTGTAACCGGTTCGGTCGCATTCTATAAAAATTTTGTGAAACGTTTGCTAAATTATTTCCACCACAAATCTATGCCGTGTATCATGTCTGCATAATTTTATTTGAATCTGTGGAAACCGACTTACTCTGTACAATACCTTTCACGATTAATAGCATATATAATTTCTCTGTTGGGGTATCTTTCAGATATCCAAAGTAGTTGTCTTCCCGTTAGGTTTGGTTGACTTTTTGGGTATCGGCTGCCCTTTCTAAAGCATTCACGTATCTAGCGAAGGTAAAGGGTAGAAGAGAGAGCCCTTCTAGAAGCCATTCTAAGCCTCGGCTAAACTTCTTTCGAATGCTCCCCGAAAAAACTGTCGCGATATCTACTTTTTTATCGTGGAAACCTTTTTCCGTTCTCTTTTGTAAATGCTCCGTTGTAGTGGTAGAGAATCCGTTATTTATTCAGATTTACTCCATCTCGAAGGAGCATCGCTCAGCCGCTCTCTTTTGTTCTCTGTGTCTCCGACTGTCTCTCAGTTCGCCGTCCTTTTCCTTTTAAGGCGAAGATCTTTTCGGCAACAATGCGATGGCGCCAGAGGTCGGAATCGCGGAGAAAGACAAAAGGGAAAAATATCTCGCAACGATTTCCGATAAAAAACATCGTATTTTCTTTTAGAACTAAGCAAGGAGACGTTTTGACCCCTAATATTGGAAACAGGGCGGAGACCTTTGTTATACAAGGTTAAATGGAATATAGTGCTTTATCTTTCTCATGTTTTATGGTTTTTTACAGTTTAAGTTGACTTTATTTTTGCTACATCTTACTAGATTTTTCTCATCTACTTTTAGTGCCTCCTTGTGTATATCATATACCAATTTGAGATAGGTCAGATTCTCATTCTTTCAATCATTAGATACGAAACATTTAGGGAAGGAATGAAGCTTACTGGACAGGATGAGGAGTGAGGTAGTTTGCCTTTGCTCTCCTTACTGAGCCATAATGATGTAAGTGCACGTCCTCGTAATTGCAGTATAATGACTCTTGTATAGGTAATCAATAATGATTGACCAATCCTAGATAGAGCATAGTTATATATCATTGTTGTATACTCGAGGATTAATTTTAACATTTTTCATAGAAAACTAAAGCTCTTCCAATGACACAACTAAATTTTTTATTAATTCTGAAAGATTATCTTAGTATTTCCTGCGTCAGAGTGGATGGAAGAAGAAACTTTAGTCTTTCCGTAATACATTCCAATCCTATTTTTTCATCATATTAAGATGTATGTAAAAATATCTGATGCATAAATGAGGTATGCACCCATCAACGTATCTTTACCATTTGAATAATTCTAACTTGTTTTTGATTGAGAAAAATATGCCTTTTATTTACTCTTGTCTCACTCTTGTTCACCAGTGTGATAACATAGAAGTTACAGCGGCATGAATGATGCTTGGTAATTTATTTTGAGCACTCCTCATGCTAAGAACATTTTTATGTATGGGATCATTCTACTGCATTATAAGTTGTACTTAAGATGACTTATTCCACTAATAGCTTTCTGGCTCAGCGTAAAGAAAACATGGGCAGAATATCTCACTCGTAAGTTTCACTTCTCAAATATAAATTTCATTCCCTTTTCAAACCTTTTGAAAGGTAGTGATGGAAGGTATCCTCACCTCCACCTCTCAATAAATAAATGAAATAGATATATTTGTTATAAATATTATTTAATTTTCAATAAAGCTTGTACTTAAGAGCATTGTGTTGAAGCGTCCACTTCTTCTCTTCGTTTGAGAATCGCAACAAGCACTTTTTTCTTCTTATACTTTATCATTCGTTGTAGTCATTATCATGATATTTGAAGGTTGTCTTAAACAAATAAGTTATATTCTGTTGTCAAGATAGTGGAATAGAATGTTTAATTTCCTTTTCTCTGGCTGGTCTTTTTATATTACTATTTCTTTTATTTGAAATTAATTTTCATCGTAGTGTGATTTTGCACTCTCCGCTGCTAATTTCATTTTAGCTAAGGGAAAAAATATTGGTTTTGAAGGAGCAAGGGAGCGAAAAACATGCAATTTAAAAGTGAGATTAATCCTTTTTCAGAGGCTCGTCGCCGTAATATATTAATCGTTTTGAAAAGGGACCACTACTTGTCGAAATCAGCTATGCGTGTATGATTTATCTATAAGAAGCATTACGGGGTTTATAATTTTATCTGGTTGTAGTGCTATTTATTCATTGATATATCTTATTTGTTTCACTATCAGAGTATCAGGTCAGACCATTAATAGTACTAACCATAGTTTCTTCCGGCCATAAATAAGGAATAGAATTTCAGAATATTAATAGTTGTCATTCTAAAAACGTTTTGTAATTATGTAATTTTTCAAGAATTTTTTTATATTTTTGTATCACACTGTTTTAAGAAATCAAGCTCATAGAATTTTCTTCGTGTATTGATAATATTTAGTCGTAAATCAGTTACTTCTAAGTACCCACCAATGATTTTTGAACTTAAATTTTGTATGCAAGTATAGAAATGAGTTTAGCATCACATCCATGGGAAACTGTATACAAAGCGTCTCAACAAGTATTTTCCTTACAACAGTGAAACAAATTCTATAATCCATACCTTTATTTACCTTAGCAAATAAAATTCTTTAAGTTTCGCGAACTGAGTGAATACCAAAATAGTATTTGCATAGTGCACACATGAATGGCGTTACTCGAAGCCTGGCTTTCCCAGTAAATGCTTTGATGGTCATAAGTATCTTATCATATATCTTATACGAGATCGTGGATACCATACCTGATAAACGAATCAATTATAATAATAATAATAATATATTATGTATTATATATTATGTATTATATATTATGCAAAAATGCATTAGTCAAAGAATACATAAATTTATGGCAATGACAGAAATACATATATTTATGGAAATTCAAAAGAATGCTCTGAAATGTATAAAAATATGTGGAAATACAAACAAAAATTAAAAAAAAAATCTCGACAGAAATACAAAAATATATGGAAAATCAAAAGAAGATAAAAATGTAGTACTGAGAAATAAAAAAATATGAGAAAATACAAAAATAAAAATAAAGAAAAGCACAAAATAAGTAAACAGAAAATTTAGAATCTAAAGGCAGGCAACAGCAGAGGGGAAAAACCGAGATGCAACTCGTCTAACACAAAATACTCATTTAAACATCAGCAGCTGAGAGATAACTTTAATAATTAATAATTTTAACCTAAGAACTATTAACGAGCTGGTGATAGGAACATTTTATAGATTCAGATAAAGATATCCAAAATTTAGAGCCTTCAATCTGAAATGAAAAATTACGGAAAGAAACTAACATTTCTACTTTTCTAGTCTCTTTTTTATTACATTTGCATCGAAAATCGGATGAGACTGTTCGTCTTATTTGTTAAAAAAACAATCCTGGATACCTAGGAATAAGATTGATACAATTTTTAACAAATTCTTCGAAATATAAATCTGAGAGAACTTCCACATCAATAGGATTACATCTTCTTCATTTTTATTCTTTTTATGCGGGGACGTTCTTCATTACCGACAGGCAGGTACGTTGAAACGGTGCTTGGTTTAAGGGTGGAGCCCCTTTCTACCTTCAGGACATCCCTCGGAAGATTTAAGGTTCCGCCCAACTAAAGTAATGAGTTACCGGATATGAATCCCATAAGAGATTCCGCCCTTCGAAAGAACGCCTTTCACGCAGCCCCGCACGCCTACCTACGTAAACACCGGCCTTTGATTCATGAAGAAGCCCACAAATTAATGGACCAGCTTTATCGGCTCGCTGCGACGTCAAATAATTTTAATTGAATTATGGGTTCGTGGGTGGAGTCGCTCTAATTCCCCTCTTTTTACGGACCATTAAAAGGATGTTACCCGTCTTCGCTCTCGTGGACAGTAATTGTCAGGTCCCGGAGAACAGTTCAATTGAAAAAAATCGACCGAAATTATCGAAGCTCGCGATCGATTCGTCTTCATTAACCGGAAAATGAGCCCCGTGGTAACTCAAACGTGAAGGAGATTGAATCTTCATTCGCGAAAAATTTTATCTTCAATTGGTAAGGTTAATGTGTGTGATAAATAGAGGAGTATTTTAACATTCGAAATCAATGAAAATTTCCTACAAATTCCTGTCTTTGTCCATTGTAACCCTAGATGATTAAGCAGGTTAAAGGCTTAGAAAAAAGTCATGTTTCATTTCCTCTTAGCAAGGGGGCGCAATTTCGGCCAATCATCTTAACCTGGTTCCTACATATTCCCCAAAAACCGTGCTCGCTCCCTTTCCACTTAAGATGATTGCCATCATTTCAGGTAACTCTGCAACTACCCTGGATAAAGCTGTGAGTGAATCTAACGTATGCAATGGAGTTTAAATAATGTAAGCGTTAAAAATATCCGATTCCGTTAGAAGCAAAAGAATGGTATTAACTACTATTTCCATCCTAGGAATTTTCTAATAAAGTAGTTTCTATTTTACATCAATCCATCTATCATGGATCTAGTACCACTGCATTGGAAGGATAATTCATTTACCATTGATTCTTTTAAATCACATTCGGTATTAAATTTTTAAAAATGCTTGTATACGAGCCATGGATAAAATTTTAATAATAATTGTTAATTATATGAAATTTATATATATCTCTAAAAATTAAGGCGGAAAAAAGGTCAAAATGCAATATTTTACGTAAAGGTCTTTCATCTACTTAGCACTACCGCTAAGAAAAATTAGTTTAAATAATTAAACTTCCATTTCCGACCTGGCGAAAATGTATGACTGGTTCAGAATATTCTAAAACTCAGCTACTATGAGAAAGAAGACGTAAAGAAAGCACTAATAAAAAGATATGGAATTTTAAATTCTCATGGGTCGATTCGACCCAGTCGCAAGTATTCGAGGGTTAATTTATTAAATTTAATTTTATTTTTAAACAGTTTACTTTTTATACTAAATATTCCAAATTCATCAGCCACATACACAGTCAGGGATATCGAATTTTTACAGAATATTTTTGCTATTTAGTTTGCTTGTCATTTTAATAACCAGGTTAACCATTAATATAACATCATCACTAATGAATTAAAAATTTATTCACTACATTTTGAGACAATTTTCCCCTTTGGAAGATGTCGGGTTGATTCCACCCGACGCGAGTACTGACGTGACAATTTGGGATGCGAGTACTCGAGGGTTAATAATGGTAGGGATTCGAGAGTGAATTGAACTCAATCTTATTCTTGATTGAGAAAAATGTTACCAATATTCGGAAATTTAAAAATATTTCATCGCTTTGAAACCTTTCTGTAAGCCTATAGACGACTCGCAGGGCATCAATTGAGATGTATATGTATTCATATTGCTAGTGGAAAAGATAGAGTTGCCATAAATATCGCCTCAACATTAAAATTGATTTTTTTAATGCAAAAAGCTATACCTCTTAATAACTGCTGTCTTTTGTTCTAGGTTTGAAATAATTCTTCGTTTTAAACCAGGTTTTCGTTACTCGAAAATGGACGTAGTGGTAGTGCCACTTAAATTTCAATATTTTGACCTCTTGTAAATTTCTGAGGAGCGATATTGCTTCCTTTATAGATTAAAATTCGATTTCCCTCAGTTCCGACGAAATAACTTAGAAGAAGTATATCGAGCAACTAAAATCGTTTCTCATTCCAGAAATCACGAAATATTTAAAAGTTAATTCCACTATCCTTGATGTTATGTAACACTCATCGCTTTTTGTACAACACTTGCGGCGAATTCATAAAGTCCAAGGGCACGTTTCAAACCCCATGATACGAATCCTCAACCTCCACATCCGCCTCGCAAAAACGTCCCGAACGATGACGCATTCGTGCAAAACAAAAAACACGTCACCGCTATCCATTCGCCGGACGTCTAGGCGTGTTTCACCCCCACCCCAATGGGGGAGTTCCCGCTGGAATGCGGAGAAACAACCTGTTGTGCTGGGCGGAGTGGGCGACCGCGGTCTGCAGATGCCGTCTTTTGGCTGCACGCACTACTCTGCCATTAGAAGTTATTGGTCTTTTTATTCCGGAGGGATCAGCCCTTTAGGTCTTATACGGTCACCTCCACTCCCGCGCCCAGTTGTCTGCGGTTTGTAACCTTACGTGCCTCTTTGGCCAAGTACGGGCATCTCTCCTCTTCATCTGCATCTTACTTCAGCCTTTTTGTCGCGTTATGGTTCATCTCACGTTATTTATCTTTGTTTTTCTTTGTGTTTTTCGTCCAGAGCAGCGATACCTTGGCTAAAGAAGATGCTCCATCCGATATCACCTTCGTTGGACCAAATCTGTTTGCGATATTTAGACCCAATAAATTACATTAATACTCCGCGAGCAGCCTATTGCAGGGTGTGTGATAACACAGAGCTCCATAATTAGCTATCTGATTTGTGTACATTTTTATATCTGAAAAGAGTGACCAATAATACTCATCCGATCTCGCTATGTCTTTAAAGTATTCAGACAGAAGTCCGGTTGGTACCTCACCCCCTCCGACTAAGATTTTATAGAGAGGAATGAGGTTTATTAGGCAGGATGTGGAGTGAGGTAGTTTGCCCTCGCTTTCCTCACTGAGTCAGAATGCTATAAGTAGAACATATCCACGCAAGTGAAGCACAATGACTCTATAAGTAGCACTTTTCTTGCCAGTCCATAAGGAAACCTTTGATCAGTGCAATTATCCACTCATACCTCAGTAGCTTTCATTTCGTCACAGTCATGATCAAGACTGTGATAAAAGTTAACAAAAGATACATTTTTATCTAACATATACATAATAATAGATTGAAATATTCCATACATCAGGATATGTTAGCAGTAACATTAACATTAGCTACAAAGAGGAGTAGATTTTATTTGCTTTTCTCGCCAAGCCAGAATGCTATTAGCGGAACATTTTCTGTTTAAAGGATAAATTAAAACTAAAAAACACTTGTAAACAGTTGTGCTGGCTAGCAAATTATACGGTTGCGCCACTGATATGGCAAGGGTTGAGTTTCGTTTTAGGAAGCGGGTCATGCACTGCATGTTTTACTGAGTTTACATCTATAGAGCTGCAAATCTTCACATCAATCTGAATTATGTAAAGGTTGTCCTGTGCGTTTGCTGTATATATAGTGCTGTATATTTGCTGTATAGTATAGTGCGTTGCTGCATCTTGAATTTTTCTTCTTAGCAAAATTTCGTCCACGAAGAAAATTACGTTTCTCTATTCATTGTTGACAATAACGTTGATATAAATTAGAAACAATATTGGCCCATCTGGTATGTGGAATCATCAGGGAAACTGCAACGTTACATTCGCGAAGTAAAATTTTTGGGAAGATCCGTTGTTTGTTGAGAACTGTATGGCAATACGTAAGCACTAACAAGGTGTTTGACATAGGATAAGAGAAATCGTTAAAAGGAAGGAGTTTATAGTTAAGGTCAAATTTGTTAAACGAATTCAGAGATAATGCATTTTCGAAAACGTTTTTCTGCTTATATGCCAGCAACAGATAAAAAGACAACCTACAGCTACTGCGACTTTTCGATTACTATATATTTTTCATTATCCAATGATTTGAGATTTTACTGATAATTTTATCATCAGTTACCGTTATTTACTTTTAATTCTTCTTCAATTTCAATTATCTCCTAAGTATCTTGACAATGATAGCGAAATCAAATAAAGAATCTTACGGTATGAAACTCAATTTATTTATTATTTTGACAAAGCTTCTTGATTTTCAATAACAATTTCGCAATCCTCTGACTAATATCGCTGCATTGTTTTCCACTAAAAATATCTCTCTAGTAAATGACAATCACCTTCATTTCACATCACTATCTCGACCAATGGACTTTCAGTATATAATCAAAACAAGATAACCCTATATTGATAACAATAATATTATACTTTATTACGGGCATTTGCCCTTTTACTTTTTCTTTGACATTACATATAATAATAGCATTGAGTTAAATAGTACAAAAACATGAATGTAACTTTAGAATACAAAATAAGTCATATCAATTAAGTATAAGAATTATAATGGTATTTTGTTTTAAATAGATTACAAATGCTCGAAACAGGATGCACCGCTCACTTTAAATCAGCTCTCTATCAACGAGAGAAAATTAAAAATATTTATCCTCGTTTATTTATAAGGCTAAACAAAAATCTCAAAAAATATAAAAATAATTAAATTTAATATAACATGTATTTTTTACATGTAATATATGTTTTTCCATACATTAGTACCGATTAAGGCGTATTCCTACCTCAGAAATCAGCCATAGTTTGTGAAATGTTGTAGCAGAAGAATATCAAGGACCTCGGAAAGTTGTGAGTCACGAAATGTGGCCGAATGGTGGTGCAGTGAAAGGTCGATGTTTGAGAATTTCTCTCACGTCCGCTCCGGTGACAATTAATGTCATCGCAACACGATGTTCCGGCGGTATAACACCTGATATTAGTGGTAATCTGATCTGGACGCGGCGGTATTTTTTGTGATTCTAAAGCGAGATTATCTTTCCTCTCGATGTCATTCAGTCGTCAGATGAACGTCACGGCACTCCCTCTGAAGGTGCCGACGTCGGCCGTTACTTTCATTTGTCTCAAATTTGGTGTAATAATCCTGTCAAGGCAAAGCTGTTTCGCTGATGAACAAGACCGGCAATATTTCGTAAGATTACTCCTTGATAAGACGAAAAGTATCCTCGAGAATTAATCTCAAATTACACAGCAAAATGTGACGAGGATTTGGCTGTCGTAGTTTCTTAAAAATGGTTATTTTAGCTGTTTACAGATATGAAAGTGGAAATTAGCTTTTCGGAAATTGCGAAAATTATATAGAGATTTTGAGATTCTACCAAGAAAGAAAAATCTTTACAAATTTAGCGATTGCTGGGATTTTCGTTGAGGGAAATTTTGTAGCTTTTCTCGTGACATTAAACTCAAATAATTTTGATTCTCTAATGAAACAAAAATTTCAGTTGGATTTATATTATAGCTGAGGAAAAAATTCAGTGTGCAGTCTGGTCTCTTTGTATGCATATCTGATTTATGCGAATTTGAAGTCCTATATCTATTGTTTATTGTGAGTTTATCTTTGTTTATGTATATAAGTATGTGTTTCCTCATGTCAAATTTCAGTTACAGATTACATTTCAAACCTACTCTGTACGAGGTAAGGTACACTCCTGGCCAAAATTAACGCAGCACCTCCCTAGCGATCCTTATGGCCGGTGCTGCGTTAATTTTGGCCAGGACTGTACTTTCTGATTCCGAATAAATATAGATTAAGCATTTAGGTCAGATGCATTAATGAATGAATGAGATTGACATTGAGATTTTGTTTTCATGATAGTTTAAAAGTACGTTTACGGCCGTTTTAGCTATGCTTTGCTGCAATCGTGTAAAGTTTGAGAAATTTAACATAAGAAATCTAAATAGTCAACGTATACTGAATTTTTCAGCGAGAATTATTCTTCTTTATGCATTAATTTTCTATAATCTTACGTGTCTTTTTATACCTTTTGCTAACCTACAGAAGAAATGAGTCCTGCATCTTGTTGCATTAGCTAGTTTGGGTATCTTTCAAGGTAAAGATGTTCTAAAGGATTCGTTAGTTGAAAAGGTAAGCTGTATTCGGTTGCGTGTTAGTTTGGAATATAACATATCTGAATAAAAGCTTTCTTAATATGTTTCCAAGGCATTGCATTCATAAACCGTTCTCCGGTCCATTGAAATTCATCGAAATTGACTGCTTGAAAGTAACCAGCAACATTCTTGCACAAACATTTCTTTTAGGCCAATCACAGTATGATTATCAATTCTTCAATCTCAGCATTGACGCTGGAGGAAATCGAGCAACTGTCCACGATAACGTCACTTTTAATTAGGAGTAACATTCCGATGGAATGGAAGTTAAGCAACGATACGTAAGATGAATTGCAAAGCGTAGCTCTCATTAGCGCTTTAAAGCGTCTGAGATTTGCAGACGTCAGAACCTCGTATGCCTTTTACGCGATGGCGACCCAATTATTATTTTTTATTTCGCACAACCTGCTCCGCCTCTATATCATTCAATTTCATGCGTCGGCGAGCCGTTGGCGCTGCGGGCCCACACACGTCGCATGGAAATGAAAGGAGTGGCGAAAAGAAATGAAACGAGAGGGACAGCCCGGGCGAAAAAAATGAGTCCGCGGGTGGTGGTGGGTGAGGATTCCCTTTACGGAGTCCTGGTTTTCCCCTAACCGCAGACTCGCGAGTCCTTTAAACTCAACTTGATGGAATCCACGGTCCGATTGGCGATAAAATTGATGGCGATGGATGGAGATTACGCGTTATCTTCGTGGGCAGGTCCTCAGTCATTATCGCCTTCAGTGTTGAGTATTTCAAATGGCGAAGTGGCTGTGAATTTGCGTAACGAGTGAGAGTTGATCAGGGATTCGTTGAGGTTCTCCACATGCGACCTATAGTGCAGTCAGATGAGCTTTCGGTTAAGTTCGTTACAAGAGTATTTGTCGTAGCCTACTATTAAAAAAAATTGCGAAATTGTGTAGACTTTTCATAGACGTACGTAAGTTATTTACGGCTCTAGTAAACTATTTTATAAACGTTGGAATAGTGAGGGACATTTGGTATCAATCTCACAGAATGTTGTAGCAGTGCAAGTGGGGTTATCTTTTCGATCCATCCTCTAGTGCACTAGATGGCATCGCATTCTCACAACAATATATATTTTTAGCGTATGTTTAAAATGTTGTAGCAGTGAAAATGCACTTTCTTTCGATGCATCCTCTACTGCAGTCAGATGGCATCACATTCGCGCAGCAATATCTATTTTAGCGTACGTTTAAATTTTTCATCTAGCCTTTTTTCTCTATCATACGATGACTCATTCAAGATTCAGATAACATGTATTACTGAAATGGTTGATGATTGCGGCACATTTAATCAATAAATCGTTGCAGATTAGATTATTGCAATAGTCCGAGTGTAGATATCTATTCGGAACATGTTGAGATGGGTTGTAATCATTTTTTTTAAGTCATTTAGCTAGGTTCAAAAGTTGCCGATTCGCAGATGTAGGTGTTGTGTAATTCGCCATTTTCGCTATCCATCCTTGCTGAAAGAATATTGTGCAGTACAAATATAGTTGTCTTTTTTGTATAATGTCAGTTTGTGTGGTAACAAATTTCATTATTTAATAGTTATTAATGAGAACGAGGGAAGTTTCTTACATGATGCACATGTTATTATAATTGCGAGCTGGAAGTGAAGGAGAAAAAGTCTGCTGTAGCCTGGGATCGAACCCGGGTCTCCCAATTGCCGGTCGGTTGCTCTAACCACTAATGCAACCGACCGGCAATTGGGAGACCCGGGTTCGATCCCCGGCTACCGCAGACTTTTTCTCCTTCACTTCCAGCTCGCAATAGTTATTAAGTTATATTAATATTCGTTGATTCCCTGGTGCTTTAAATTCCTTAAACACTTATGAAAAGCTGTTCGATTTAGTCTTCAACCTTCCCATGGTATATTCTTTCCATTAACGGATTAATTATCCAGTTAAAATCATTTTCTGTCTCATCGTGGCTGCTTAATCGAGTGTATAATGAATCCCATTAACTGACTGAATTCGTTGAAATACAGAACATTGGTCATGTCGCAATGGTACCATGAAAAGTCTTTTTCGCGTTCTTAATTTCAGATTCGAGCGGAATAAACTAAGATTCATAGTTTCTTGGTCGGTTCCAACTTTACTTCTGATGATTTATGAATAAGAATGACTTTATAAACTTAGTAGCCAAAATATCATGCTTTTATAGCAATCGATGTATAGAGCGGAAATGGCTTTGATCGCTTGAACTTGATTACTTTCATTGTTAGAATATGGGAAAAGATTAGTCAAAAGAGGAATATTTCAAAGAAAGAAATATCTTTGTATGATTAATTGTTTACAAAATTACTAACCCCGACAATGTGGATTTCGATGAATCATATCAAAACTTGTTGAGTTTTCCGTTGGTCTTTATCGCTCTCTGATGAGTACCAAAATGAGTGATCAGTTATCTCTATTGAATTATAGTTGTCAGTAATCGAATGATATCACGTAGGTGGCTCGATACATTCTTTAATCTGAGCTATTTATGGAAGCTGTAAATCAAAGAAAATTGAGTAAGGCTACAAGCAGGATGCGTTCAGATATAATTCGAATGAAGAATACATTTTCCTCCATTCAAAATATATAACTTTTTCATCTGGGTTTGGTAATTGGAACATTGGCTTTGTCTGTCAAGTATTTAGCCCGAATACAGGTTTGTTCCTCACCCCCTATAACATTATCTACCAATATAGCTAATATAGGGGGAATGAGACGTATTAGTCAAGATGAGGAGTGAGGTAAGCACTTGATTCCTTTGCAAGCCAGAATATTATATGCGAAACATGTTCACGTTAATCATAAGGGCTCTACGAGTAACACTTTTCGTGTTATACCATAAGGAAAGACTTAAATCAGTGTCATTCACTCATACCTCATTAGCAATGTAGGGGAAATGAGGCTCACAAATAAAGGATGAGGAATCTGGGAATTGGTCCTTTCGTTCCTCAGCAGGCAAGAATACTATTAGTGGAACATGTTCATGTAAGTAAAGCAAAAGAACCCTAAGAGTATTGGATTTGTTTATGCTTTCAAATAACTGCAGACCATTAGTTCTTGAAATGTAGTTTACAGATACTGCAATGCTTTCTCACGGTAGCTTTTCTAATTTGATTTAGGATGCCCGGTCAGTGTCCAGCGTACGTTCTAGTTCTCGGTTGTAACTCTGTAAATCACCAACTTCCCCGGACTTCGGCCCACAGTTTTCTCGATCGGCATCCAAAATGGCTCTACAACTCACGTTAAAAACTTCCTCAGCCAAGGTAGCGCCCATAAACTCCTCCGTCGTAAGCTTCCTCCGGAAATTAGCGAGCCATCTTTTTTTCGGAGGATTTGAGCTCGCCTCGCAGTCGCCAGCGGCCACTAAATCCAAATGCTTTTAGCAAATGGAAGCCGAAGCTTTTTTTCGCTCGCTAAATTCTCCCCTTATCTGCACTTTTCGGGGGATGAACGGGTGGGGAAACTAAAGGGGTGAGTTCGCAAGCGGGAAAGTTGCGTCATTTGTGATGACGGGTTGATTCGCAGTACGCAGATGGCGGGACCGGAGGCAATTTGGCTAATGAGAGGGGGGGGGGGACTGTGGTCTTTTATCGGATGGACATCGGCCCTTAACACAAGAGGCCGAGCGAACGGGGTTTTGTGTCCCGAAAAGCAATCCAGATTCGCTGTCAGGATGTCATCAGCCTAAGTTTCTCCGTGACGAGAGTATATTGTTCACTTTTTTGCCGGAATTGAATTTTGGTACAGGTGGGAGAAAATGTTTCATTGATGTGCTTTTGTCTCGGCAGCTCGGCAGTATCTTCGCTGTGGCTTGGGTGGTATTTTTGAACTGTCGTATCTCAAAAACCATGGAGAGAATCCCCTAGAAAAAATACGGTATTATTTAAGTATGATTCTCTATCATCCTGAACTGGTTTGGTCTCATAATCGCGATTCCATCTGAAAATATCTCTTTGTCAGTCTGGTGCGTACATGGGTATGAAAATAAAGAATCTACCGAGGAAAGATGTTAAGTAAATGCATAAAGCTAGATTTATCGTCACTCAATGCTTTGAAATGTGCTATAATATGCATATGGTCATTGTGCTATCCTTACTTGGAGGTTTTCCTCTTATATAATTCTGGCGAACCGAGAAAAGCTGAAGTAAACTGTCTCACTCCTCATCTTAGCTATTAAGTAAGATATAAGGATACATAAGGATGATTTATTTATGGGACCATCGTGCTAGTCTTGAACATGTTTTCCCTCTCAGCATTTTGGGTCAGTGAGGAACGCATGAGCCAAGTTCATCGCTGATCATCCTGCCGTCATCCTTCTAGACCTAAACCCTTTCCACTATCGCCTTCTAATCTAATAATGGTGAAGGTTTACAGGATGAAATCAACCTACGGACTGAATACTCTGCAAACCAGAGTTATTCGTCTCCACTTAGCCACATCTGAACTGATTAGTTCCTAATCATACCATTTTGTGGATATTTAAGAAAATTTATTAACAATTACAGGAAAGCTTAAATCCTCTTATTTACCTTAACGTAGCGATTATCCTCTTATTATCCGCTTTGAAAATTGAAATTTGGCGGAGCCAACTCGCTCAAGACACAGGCCAAAAGTAACTTCTGAACATTTAGTTTTCAAATCTTTCCTTCTTTCACACCTTTCAAAGAAACAGATTTTTTTCTCAGTTTTAGAGACGCGCGAAATTCCAAAGATGGATGGGACGAATTACAAGGGAGGTTCCATTCTCCGAACTATAGAGGACGCGGCGATCACAGATTAAAAATAAAGAACGTGAATAGAAAACCGATGTGGTGAAATATTCTTTTCTCAATAGAGGTATAAGGAATTGGAATGCATTAATTGGAGAACTTCTCAATTCCATGCCGGAGATGGTTAAAAATTTTTTAAATGAGCTTAAAAGATTATAAAATTTAAGTTGTTATATGTATGTATGTATAATACATAAGTTTTAATCACCTTATAATCCTTAGAATAAGAAAATACTTCCAGATAGTACAATTTAATTATGTAATAGCCGACTGTATCTGTGTTTCGTGGAGGTGTTTATATATTGTTTATTTGACTTGTTTAACTTATTGTACTAAATGGGCCAATTGCCATTGTTAAGGTGTGTTCTGCCCGCAGGAGGTTTTAGGAGGGGTTTCCCTCCCGTCCTTGGGCAAATGCCGGACAGATTGTATTGTTATATCCCCCTCAGCCGTTCCCACCTGGTAATCATACCAAATTACATAGTATAGATTAAATAAATTAAGCAATTAAATAAATAAAAACGGCCAACGCAGAATAATTAGAGAATATTTCAGGTTCGGCAGCAGCGTTACTAACTTTAACATCATTCCTCGGTTGGAATTCGCTCCAGGTGAAGAGATCTGATTACCGGCGGAAGCTTTTCGAGAAATTCGTCGGTACAAAACTTTTGCACTTACAATTTTATTTTAGACAAAATAAATTACATTGTTGTTCCAGTAAACAACGAAAGCGATCTCCAAGAAGCATCGGCAAAACGTTACAAGGAAGTAGTCACTAAAACAGATAATTTCTTCTGATTTTCCTTTTTCGCAGTCGATTAGAGAAGATAAACATATTTGGATTGCATTAACTTTGTCAATAATAATTTCAAAGTTATATTCGTCTCTAGGATTTCATTCAACCCCTCTTTTTGTCATCGAAGTCTATATAGAAGGCATTAGGGTAGATTTGGTGGGGTTGTTGGAGTTACTTCAGCTGTCATAGGTACGCCACTGGCGGCTCGCGGGGTATAAATCCGTGTCTAAAAAAATCTATATCTAAATTACATATCTAATATATTTCTCAGTCCGGAATATCATAACATGTGCGTGCTACATATCTTCTGCCTTCAGATTTCGCCTCTGTTACATACTTTTCTCTCGGGTACTCCGTCGTATGCAACTCGGGCTTATCAGGATAAGCGACGGATTCCCAGAAGAGTCCCCTTGAGAGATTCCGTCGCTCGTCTCAGATTTTCAAGTCACGTGACCTCTCCATGAATAGCTGCCATTGTTCCTTTGCATTTCGCTCTTTGGAGCAAGGGAATGCGAACTTCTTATCGAGATGCTGACCCTAAGAGGCTCGTAAGCGAATTCTGAAAAAAAATGATTCATCCGCGTTTGATTGTCTTCCGCCGCGCTTACTAAGCTCGATTCGGCGTCCCTTTTGCTGCTTGAAAATTTAAATGGACGATGGGGCTTTATATTCTTGCTACCACATTATGATGAATGGATTATTTTCATTTTTAGGTTTCTTAGAGGTTAGAGAAAATGTTATACTTTTCTCCTCAGCAGTTTTGCCGTTATGAAATGTTAACTAATTAAATTATTTTTTTCTTCTTTCAGTTTATGGAAAGATTAAATACCTGTGCGATACCATGCATGCATTAGTTTCAAAATAGCAAAAAAAAATCAATGACAGATGATTGAAGATGCTTAATATGAATAAATAATTAAAAGATTCACTTTTAAAATTTCCACAAGTGAATCTTTTAATTATCTATTTGTTATGGATTTCCACAAAGTGAAGCCTTCGACCATAGATTTTAAATGCTTAATATAGTATTCAGCATATTGGCTGCATTGGTGTGGGTTGGATTGGATTGAAGAAATAGGTAATAAAAATATTCCTAACAGCCAAAAGGTGTCAGATCCATTTTGAATTTAATTCGAAGCTACGTTTATCCATAGGAATATTACGTGAATTGTATGTTATATTTAAATATTATATGCATATTATAAAATGCGTTGGCTGTTGATTTCTCACCAGGAGGAATTCGCGAATGGTTGATAAATTTGCGCAGAAATACAGAGATGGTCAAAATTGTGTAGATAACGTTTAGTATTGAATGAAAGTGGTCTCGGACGTAATAATGTAATTTATTTTAGATCAATTACCAATAGATTCTGAAAGAAGGAAAAGAGTGACATTTCAAATTGAATTTTGTTCCGTTTTTTGTAATTGGAGCTTTTACTATTTATAACTCAAGAAACGTTATTAAATTTAAACACATATATTACAATTTTGCTCCAAATCCCTCCTTTTCCGTTTCTGTTACTGCCTTTGTAGCCAAACGTCTCAAAGATATGAATGGGATAGTCTAAAATATTTGGCGAAAGGCATTTAGCAAAGCATTTAGCAAAGTAGACGCCTGAAATTTTTGCTCCAGTTTGCCCAGGAAATAGTCGTCTTCCAGTGGGAAAGTTTCCATCAAAATCGTGTATCTGACAAATAAACCGTAGTATCTCAACGCGATACCAGCGGGTGCTGTTCTTCAACAGGAATGTCACTTGTTTCATTTCACTATCGAACCGCGTAATCCTCACGATCGGAATCTCGTATTTTGCGAGACTGCAAATATCGGCGAACCCCGCTATGTGAGAGGGGAAACTTTCGTTGTCTGTCCTCTTTAATAATTCATCGTTTGGCGGGAATGCATTTGCATCAATCTGCGAAAGTTTTGGCGGAGTCCAATCCTGAATGAGGGTTAATTAGGATCTGCTGTCGAGGATGGCGTCGCTACTACGAGTAATTGGTTCCACGAGACGAAAGTGATGGAGGTTAATTGTGATCGACGGTGCTACGGATGCCATTCCAAATTGTTTCGATTGGCGAAAGGACGTAATTGGTTTATCCTTTCTCTTCCGCTGATTGTAGTTTCGAAAGAGATCGCTTTCATCGTCCTACGCTCTTTGTAACAGCATCCCAATCGTAGAGATTTTCTAGAGTAGCGTTTGCACAACTTTTTCATACCACCGTCTTTCCGGCGCTATTCTCACCACCCCACAATCTTAATCTACAAATATCATTAGCAGCACGACCAAATCCTGAGCCAGAGAAGGGACACAGTGTGAAAAGCACATAAACTTAATCTCTAAATCGCATTTCTTTTGATGTTTTCCTGCTGTATAGATTCCTTTATCATTCAATTAAGATAAAAAGTGACTGTCTTAGGTGTAAGTTTGTGATATTCCTTTATTATAATACGAATGATAAAACCAGTAGTTAATCCCGAATTAAAACGTGGAATTTACTACTTTTTTATCAATACTATAAATAGAGAGAATGTTGACATCCTGATAATATATCCTTGTTTCCACCATCCTATAGATTTAAATTGAAAAAACGAATTCACTTCTTCTATTTTTCACCGCATATTTCACACACGACCGGTTTCCTAAGTTAACTTAAATCTTCAGGTCCACCTGTATAAGTGAATTTATTTTTCCAATTTATTTCTATGGAATTCCACGTAGTAAAGCCTGCTAAAATTGATTTTATATTATAGATTAGTCCTGCATCCTGCGTGCAGTCCTGCTCCCTTTCGCAGTTATTGATAAAAAATGAACGTTTCGTTAGATACGTATTGCTATGTCTAATGCTAGTAGTATGATATAAAAATCAGAATTATTATCACTAAATATAAACATATTTTTGATTTTCCGCTGAAATTATAATTTTCGGCCTATTGTTCACTTTAAAATTTCTGTGTAAATTAAAAAGTTGTTTCTCTTTGTTGATATCTCTCCACGAATTCATTATGTGAGCATCGATTTCATTCTAAGCATGATATAAAATCTAATCAGCAATATATTTTACATTCATCATCTATCCGTTTTGGTAGCTCTAAAATATTACCAAAGATTACCAACCCGTATTATTTATATTTCCAGTTCGAATTTGGACTAAATAACATACCTGTGCAATGTGCTACTCAAATCACTCAAAGTTCAGGCACGATTTAATTTTTTAACCTCTATTACTGGTATTGCCCATGGATAATTTTACGGCAGAATTTGATTTTGAATTCCTATTTTCATTTTACGGGATCGTTTATTATACTTGATACAAATTGTTCATATCTGTCTAGAATACTTTAAAAAATATGCATTTTTCTATTTTTAAAACTTCCTCACTACGAAATGGATTTTAATTCACTTCACACCATATTTAATCATTCCTACCGTAGAATATTTTAAAGGGAAGGCCCAAGTATAATTGCCATATTCTGTTGTAAATATGGTCCTGCATTGCATAGTTTGTTTTGCTGTTTATTCATATCGAGTTGCTGGTTCTGTACTAACGTAATCATGAAACTTTCATTGTTGACTGTTGTTTTTTTTATTAACTATCATTCCCTGATAAAGAAAGCATTTGAACTTGAATTCCTCTAGGATGATTTCTTTGTGTTGTTTCTATATCTATGTAAGAACCCTGCAAGCCGCCTTCCGGCGTGTGGCAGGGGGTGCAAGCACCTTGACTCTATTTTCCTAAACGGTTGCATTCGCGTATACTTCTCGGAAAAATGAATTTTTGAAACGATTCGTTCTAGCATCTATTTCCCTTATCTTTCGGGCAGTATCAGAACGGCCCATATAACAGGGGGGCCGCATTATATCGGTTACATCATCTGAAAACGTAATTTCTCTGAACTTATTTAATGAATTTATCCTTTGAATTTTTCTTCTATCTTCTAATGATTCCCATCCCGCGTCCTGTAACATCAAAGTGACACTCGCTGTTTTATCGTACCAATTCCTTACAAATCGTATCGCCTTTCGTTGTACTTTTTCTAAATCCCGAATATGACATTTCTCGGCGATATCCCAATACACTACATGCATACTCAAGGTGAGGCCCTTTCGCTCTTCTGTCCACTTACATCCTATCTTCGTTGATTGTTTGTTTGATATAAATTGCCTTAAATTTTTTGAATAAAAATAGTTCGTTAAAAGGGCTTGTCTCTTCATTTTTGATAGATTCATCAAACATTCTCCATGAACGTAAGAAATCTTTCAATGATGAAGGAAACCAAAATTGATTGTTAATATTCTTACATGTATAATTGTTTGAGCTGAAAACACAATTTTTATCCCCGTTCCATTCATCCATGGTATTATAACTATGATAAAATCGATAACTCGAATGTATCGGATTTTTTTCGATATATAAATGGCGTAGACGTTCATCATCGATATATCGAATTATTTTGTCATTTTCCATTTCCACTCCCGAAAGTTACCATAAATATTTAGAGAATGGAATGAAAATCCCCAAAGCCATTTTCATCCGACGACTGAACATCTCATGGGGCTCCAGAAACAGACTGAAACTTTTCCGATGGCGTAGCATCATCAAGAAACACTCAACGCAGAGAAGGAGGTTCGAAAGTTTCTATCGAAGCGATGTGAGCCGTGTAACGGTTGCCTTGAAAAAGGTACCCTGGGGTGAGCGATGACGTTAAGGGTGGCGAAATCTTTAAGGGGATTGTTCCCATAGAAACGAAGTCAGACGATGCCTCTCTCCGTTGTCAAGTGCTTCGGAGAGTGAATAAACCTCGAGGAAACCCTCACTTTCCCATCTCTGTGAACGTGCCCTTGCGGCGAATAAATTTGATTGAGAACTATTGAATGCCGAAGAGAACTTGAAGGTATTTCAGTCTAATTGGGGATTTCAATCGCGCTGAATTTTTCTCGAAAGAATGGTTGTTCGCGAAATTTATACGAGGCCAAGGCGTCTCTAAAACGGATTACTGAGGCCTATGGTGATGGGATTTTCGACTTTAGTAATGTGTTTTTCGCTACTGTAGCGTGCTGGAAGCCCTGAAGTTTGCTAGATATATTTGGAAAATTAAGTAGCAGGTAGAAGGATATTCGTTTTGGCTATTCTTTGTTAGGAAGTGTTTTTGTGTTTTTTTATTCAAGGATTCGTCCTTCTCTAATATAAGCCTTTAGAATGTGAATATTTTTTGCAGTAGAACAATTAAATGTGGAAAGTAGGCATATTTCTATCCAGGAGAAAAAGATATTGCTTTTTAGAATTACATACATTTGAAATATTCACGGAGTAAACTTGTCTTTACGGACGTCCGGCCAGATTGCGCTACGCCCAATATTTTTTTATACCCCTATATTAATATTCCTTAATTTTTTAAATAATTGTACGAAATGGGTGAATGCAAATAATAATTTTTATCTATTTACCAATATTGGCTACCAAATTTGTCTTCTAGGTTCTATTTGTTGTCATGGGTCCGTCAGTGTAGGTCTTCATGTCAATTGATTTAGGTTGACTAGCAAAGGAACATTTCGTCACCTTTTTTTTCCTTTTTTGGCCTTACATTCCATCACAAACATAAGAAATTGATGTTTGCTATTCCGCGAGATATTTCCCAGTTTACCGCTGGTTTTTTTAAATTTCAATCGTTGCATTCGTTCTCGCTTGTTGTCTTCGTGTTGGTAACGTAGTGATAGTTCCTACTGAAATAAATATCTAAACCAGAAAATAGTAACCCTTGAAAGCATGCAAATGTTTAAGATCAAGCGTCTTATACTGATGTTTAAATTGTATTTATTTTTTTTACGAGTAAAATGTAGCTTGCATACTGCAAGCAGATCGACAACACTAATTTCATATCGGCATCATATCGGGACGGACATCAAAAGAAAAAAAAATTCAAAATATTCGTAGAATTCGCTGCAATTTAATCGCCTGGCAGCAAACCCCGGTCTTCCTGGTGTTCTTACTATGCAGCAAAATAGAAGATTACCATATCAAACTATCTGTGAAAATTCAAGCAAAACTATTAGGTGCAACTACCTCAAACGACGTCCTACTATTCACATACACTCCTTATTTGAGAAATTATAATGTGCTCTGGCATCGAACCCAGGAACAGCATAGTCTTATCTATTTTTTTTCTTAAACAAAGTGTTAATATACATCTTCCATCTAAGCAAGAGCTCCCTTACATATCGATAAATGCATAAAAAAATTATGAAAACATACCCCATAGTATTATATATGGGGGATATTTTTACCGCCCGGCATCGAACCCGGGTCTTTCAGGCAATACTTTCTATGCAGCACAACAGAAAAACACCATCTCTAACCGCGTATGCAAACTCAAGCAGAAATATTGGTTACAACTGCCTCAAATGACGTCCTACTTTTCCTTTATATTCCTTATGAGAGAAACGTTATTGTGGTCTGGCTTCGAACCCAGGAACAGTACGGTCTTATGAAAATTTTTTTCTAAAACTTATTCGTACCATACATCTTCCAGCCAAGCACGAACATATTATCATTTCGATAAGTGCATCTAAAAAAATAATGAAAAACGGCTCCCATGTATTTTAAACGGCAGATCTTTGCATCGTCCTAGCATCGAACCCAGGATAACTTTTATAAAAGTCATTGATGTTTTCGAAAGTCCAAGACCATAAATATTGGCACCTTGAGTTTTACTTCTCTATCTATCCGGAAAGTATTTTTTTTTAATTCCCGAAAATCACGGCAATGCATTCAAACGGGAAAAATCGGGACTTTGGGGCCCTCTGGAATCGAACCTATGACACTGAGGATCAAAGTCTCTTTTTTCCTGGGGGTTTCACGTTATGGCCAATATGTCATAAAAATTTCAGATCAATGACGCTTGTAGTTTAGGCTGTGAATTTGTATCCTATCTATCTATATAGGTATATATATGAATGAATCCGGAGAAGCATCTATATATAATAGATTCGGTATTTTGTGTTTCAAGCCATTGGAACATTTGGTAACCCTTATTTTTCCGCGAGACACAATACCTTTGCTGACTTTTTGTTTTAATAGATAAATATTCTGTATTCGAGTAGTTTATGAAGCAATAGCTTTTTAATATCAATTATGAGCGAAACACTTGTGAATGAAACATGAACCAACAAAACACACCGTTTATCCTTCATTATATATTAGAAAGAAATTGTTGTCCATGTAATGATCACAATCGGGATTTTCACTATATTTTTCTTTTCTGTAAACATTTTTAACGAAGTTTTACATTTACTTTCGTTGTTTAATATTTCCAAGATTCCGTGAATCAAAATCTCAACTGAGAAACGTTTCAATTTCACCGATAATTCACAATGATTGGCTAAAAAGAGAAGTTTAATGTAACTTACACTTCCGTTATTGCTGAAGACCCATTAAAACAGTCCTGCCTTAAACGTTTCATTCCAAAAGCTGTTATTAAAAAGTCTAGATGGAATAAAATTAAAGAATCAAAATAGCAGTATCTTTTTAACTTAGAAACTCGTTTGCGCACTTTCTCCGATTGTTTTCTGCTTAAGTCGGTGTAATTTTATATTCCATTATTACGTAAAAAGGTGAAAGTTCTTTCCTCTCCTTTAAAATGAAAGGAGAGATTTTACATATTAAATTTTTTCCTGTTTTTCACGAGGAAATGATTCCAGAGAGACGGGCAAGTTCATGATGTACTTACTTTCCGGCTCTGCCTTGATTTTATTCAAATTAGTATCGTTCATCGAGAATTTTTATATTTTCCTTAAGTTTTATCGATTATGGAGATAATTGTTCCGTATGAGGAGTATGCAAAATCTAGTTGAAAGAAAAACTTCATAATTTCCACAATAAATTTTAATTTATTCGACCGGTTTCGGCATAGACAGCCATCCTCAGGTCACTGGGGATGGCTGGGAGGATGGCTGTTAATGCCGAAACCGGTCGAAAAAATTAAAACTTATTGTGGAAATTTCGAAGTTTTTCTTTCAACTTAAGATATCGTTCCGCGAAGTACAGCTAGGACATATTGATTATAAACAAAATCTAGTGTTTCGAATTACCTCTCAAACCCTTAGGAATTTGATGGAACAAAGCTTTTTTTATAAAAGTTTATATGTTTGATTGCTGGTGTTTGCTTATTGTTAGTGAGAAACTATACATTTTACTTGCATCCTTTACCTTCTCTGAGTATTGCATTTAAAGCGAATTGATTTCACATTTTTAATATCTCGCATAGTCAGCATTCTAAGACAATATATTTATGCTTATCCAAAATAAACAACAGTGCGTTTGTTCTTAATAGAAAAAAACGTTTAAAAATCTATATTCTTGTTAGATTCAGTTTTCATCAAAAGTTTTAATAATGAATTATTTGTAGAGCAATTATTGACTTTAGATAGTTTCAATTTTTAAATAAATTTACTTGAACACGTAAATCTCAATATCTTTTCGACTTTAAATACAATTCATAATAATTTCGGTTTTATCGTTGAATGTTTCTTCATTAAGTTATGTCTGTAGACAACCATATTTATTTTCTCCGAACTCTATCATTATATGGTGACTTTCACTTGTAAACCAAGAGAAAGAGTCTACTTTTGTCTGGAATGAGCTGTTTTTCTCCTTGAATTATATTCCAGAACATTAATCATACGACCATCCTGCCATATCAGGTGTGTTTTTCATTACCATAAGAAACAGAAATAGCGATAATTTACTTTGATTCAAACTCATCAAAATGATCACGGTTTAGAAGATTGTGAACGATTTTGCGGAGCTAAGCCATTATTTAACCGAGAAACCGATGCTCAGTCTCCTGTGGAATCTTTATGTCTAAGCCATGCTTCGCTTTTCCAAAGCTTAGTCAACACGCCGCCGAAAGTGAGCTATCCAGAAGAAGGAAGCTATTTTTATGGCCGCATCTATCTTATCCAATAGTCAGGTGAATGAGTCGCTATAAAAGAAGGCGGGGAAGATTTTTCCATCAAATATCACGCAAACTTTATAGCGCGACCTTTTATCGCCTTCGTAACGTTGTTTCTGGTAAGCACGCCCACGAGACAATCGAGTTTCGATCCTATCCTTTTTTTACTCTCACCCGCCATCGATTTTTATTTCGCTCTGGAAAACTCTTTACAATATCATCAAGTTAGTTCTCTATTTTTCTCTGAGCCGTCTGAAGAGCCTTCTTCCTTTTCTCGGGCCGAGTTTACTGGTTCATTGCCCGATATTTGATAAGGAACTGAGGGATTTCGGTGTTGGGTTGTTATTTTGTTAGAGTGGCTCCTATCGCCGAAAACACAAGCAACAAGAATGTGATGCTGTTAAGGGTTTTTTAAACTACACTCTCTGACGGAACGCTTCACTTATTTTTAGATACCAACAGTGCACCTAAATAAAGATGATTTGTAAATAATTGATGGAAGTAAAAATCAAGATTTTAGTCATTGTACAATCTACTCGCAAAGGAATCCCTTATTCCAGGACATTTTTTGTATCAATTCCGCTTTAAAAGTCTTACGAAACTTGCTTTCATAGTTTCTGCAGAACACTTAAAACTTTTCGTGGAACTCGGCTGTTACGTTAAACTTAGTTTGGGTAACTCAGCTGGAACAAGGACAATGTCATCCATGTCTTGTTTATCTTATAATCGTTCGATGGTTTTGTCACCGCTAGGGTGACCAGAGGTCCTGATTTAGGTGGAACCGTTCCGCTTTTGCACTGTGTCCCGTTATCCAGATTAGTCTCCTGTGGTTTTATTTAGTAACCGTATCATTCTTCTTGATATCGTTTGTGTACAGAGTTTTCTAGATGTTCTACAATTTTTTCGGGGAAAAATCATCTAGATATACTCCAATGTTTTTCTCTTTTAGTTGTGTATTGCTTTTATAGAGAAGATTAATTATCTAGTTGATAGTTGTATGATTCACTTAATTTTGTCCGACGACTTTTTTACTTCAAAGAGAATATTCTGATTATTTATTTTATCATTTGTCTTGCTTGTGGCATTGTTTGACATTTTTCTCGATTTTTTCTTCTTCCATAATCCACACTACCGGATATGCATAATGTATGCCGGAATAACCAAATGCGTTTTTTCAATGCAGCTCTCAATACCCCGTAATTCTATTCTCGAAGTTTTTATCTTGCGTATATTGGTCACTACCAGAGATGTCCAACCATGCGGACGGAAAGGAACTTTTAAGTTAGCTTCTCCTCTGCCTGGATCAATCAATCTGTTCTATCTAATTGTTTTTTACTAATTGTTTATTCCAAAAATTACATATACATAAACATATATCTATGCATTACCTTTAAAATAAACCCAAGGAAAAACGGATTTGAAAAAACTCTCCTGGGTGCACGCCCTTATGTGCAATATACTTTTAACCCTTTCCCTTAAAATAAACTTATAAGCAGATTAAAAGCTCAGCCTCAGCAAATGTAAAATGACGTATTCCTAACATTAAGAATGATTACATATGTGATTGCATGAGGTTTTTAACAGCTCATATTTGTTTACCGATAACAGTTTCTGCGACGGAAATTTATTTATAAAACTTACGAATATTTGCAGGCCGATTTTTAACAACCAGCTGTCTATTGGATGGCTGTATGGTTAAACGCTTATATTTTGTCAGTTAATTGAAGTTTTTTTTTCACCCTCTAAGATATAATTCCTTAAATCACAAATTATTCTTTATTTTCTTTATCTCCGCTCAACAGATGAGTTTTTAATATCGCCCACTCTGATTGCTTTATTTGATAATTTTTCCATTTGAAATCTTTTGTTCTCTTTCAGTTAAGGTTTCCCCATCACTGCCTTTGATTACCTGCCTTGTTTTTTTGAGTGGGAAGGTTTTGCTATATTATTTTGCTTTCCGAGCAAAGCAAAGCGGAAATCTCTCCTTTTGAAGCAGACATGAAACAGTTGCTATTCATCCCCGAAGGTCGTTATTATTTCTCTTCCGAGTTATCTAATCAGATACCGAATCCTTGAACTTCACCGAGAGAAAACGTACGTGATGAGATTTTCTAGGGTTCACTTACTTTTTAGGTTTCCCCAGAGCCCTTCTGTTTTCTTCGCTGTTTTGAGGATCTCATTTCTATGCGATATAAATCCCTTTGCTGTGTGGCTTCGATCTGTTACCTTTGGTGGAAGAATTTCTTTGACGTGATCAAAGGATTGTAAGGATATTTGAGTGACCTTGCTGTTTTCTGCTAACCTTGAACCCTATGACCTTCAATCTATCAAATAATTAAATAAAAATGTGAATACGCAACGCTTTTATAAATGTATGATATAAGACATAATGTGTAATAATTATTATAATAAATTCCATAATTTATGTACTTTAATGTTATTGTTGCAAAGCTGTAATGTAATGACTGTTTAATGTTAACAGAGACTCATTGTATAAGAATAGAATAATAATATAGAATAACCTAAATAATTAATTCATCAAATTACATAAATTTTGCTCTCTAAACTACTGTTTTTAGTGATTGAATATGATCACTACTTATATATGGTTCTTACAATTAAAGGCTAACATGTATGCAAAATGTGTCTGCATATTAAATAAATATCTAATCTAATACATTATATCTAATTATATATCTAATATCTCTATCTAACCCTTCGATATATTGTTGAAAGAAAATGGATGAGTATTTAATATTTATGAAAAATATCAATGTCAACAGAACCCTTCTAAAAGAAGTCCGCAGTGGAATAATAAGGGGGAAATAAATTTTGTGTAACACGCATAAAATATTTATGATGCCCGGAAAGTTAACCGAAAATTACCGCCATTTTGTTGTATCTACATAATTTTCAACAAATTTTCCTTAAGTAAACAAAATCAGTCAACATTAGCGAAGGAAATTTATTAAGTGATAATTTTCGGATTTTGTTAACTAGGCAAATTACTATTTTTCCTTGTACTAATAATATACCTATGACGAATCATTTAAATAAAGTAAAGCAACCGTTGTGACTGAAAACAGGGGTGATTATTTTCGGCGGATTTTTAATTTGGTAAATCACTATTTTTCCTAGGACTAATATGACGTATATGATATATTCCGATTCATCTAAATAAAATAGAAAAGACTCCTGCATGTTTGTGTCCTGTGCGTGTGTTTTTTTCGTAGCCTAGTGGCTGAAAACTCGATCGGATACTCCATGGTATATCAAAGGACTTTTATAATCCACGGGTTGACTACACTGAATGGCTTTGATGATATCGCGATGTGAAGGGATGATGGGAAAAGTAGTTTCACTAGCCACTTGGAGACCTTCGCAGTCGTAATTTTATTACTTTGATTATTTTCAGGGCGAGTAACACTTTTGTGATGAGCCGTTTTCTTTTTAGGAAACAAAACTCGAGCATTTTATTAGCAAACTGGATTCAAAACGAGCCCACAACTCAAATGTTTTTTTTTTCCTTTGGAAAAAGAAAGAAATGTTCGTTTTGCGTACGATCTCCATTATGTCCCGCGCCCTTCAATTAATTGGGTGCCCCTTTTCAAAGGCGCCCCGGGCCGTAAACCCGTTGGTCATTTGCATATCGGCAGACCCATTACAAATCTCTCAGACTCTTCCCGTTATTCGCTCGTCCTTTTTTTTTCACAGAAACCGGTCAACCCTCCGCTCTCTGCACCAACAGCTGTTTCCAACTAATCGCTTCGAAATGTTTTAAAAGGGGATTCGGATGAGAAGCTCTTGTTTGGGTTCCGATGACCTTTCTCGTTTGCCACTCTGCAAGGGTCATGATTCGCTCCGCCTCGATAGTCTGACCTGGTTTCAGCGTCGATTTACTAGAGTATTTACCGACTGCTGGAATCGAATATGAAATGCATAAATCCTTGCATATCCAATTTTTTCTATTTATTTATTCTTAAGGATTACGAATAGGCACCACGCCAGGTTGTAGTCATTCCTGTAGGGAGAGGTAAAATAAATACCCGCCCGGTATTCACCCTAGTCGGGATGAAAAAAGGTAGTACGTCTTACACATAATTACAAGTGTTGGAATTACAAAATTTACTCCTATATTTCAAAATTTACAACAATATTACAATAAATCAAAAATTTCAACAATATTTCAAAATTTACAACAATATTACAATAAAATCACAAAACCCTTTGTATTATATTGATGAATACAATGCAAGGAGGAGGAATAGGTTCGAAAAATTCTCCAGGTAAATTGTTCCATTCTACTAGCTCCTGATTAAGAAATGAATACTTGCAAACATCTATAATAATAATAATAACTTCTCTAATGGGAACACTTAGATCCTAATTACATCCATTTCAATAATTAATACTATTTACAAACACGCAACCATTCCCTAGCTAGAATAATCTGACTAGCCTGGATTCGAACCCGCGATCTTGGCATTGGAGTGCTAGCACGCTAACCACTCCGCCAACGCAACCGATTAAGGGTAGTGGTTTTATATTTTTATTTATTTAAATTATACTTTATTTATTATTATTATTGTTTTTGATCATTTCGAATACAGAATCAGTTCAATTTTATACCCACTGTCAAAACCTCGAAGTATAGACACTGTCTATCTGTGAATTATGCTGCCCTAAGTTTGGTAGGAGTCATCTAACCCTTTTTTTTACCCTAACCCTTCCAGCATTAGCTTCCTACAGTAAGTGGGGAGAATGATGTTTTTCAGACAAGATGAGGAATGAGGTAGTTTGACCTTGCTTTCGTAACTTTGCTACAATGCTAAAAGTAGAACATTATTATTATTATTATTGAAGGACTTTATTTGGCGAATTTGTGTCCCATCTTCCATTTAACCAATATCTTTATGTACAAAAGTTAAATATACAAATGACACAATGGAACAAAATGTAAATGTAACCATAAGAAAAGGGTTGAGGTGACTTTGCACATAAGGGCGTGCTCCCAGGAAAAGTCCGTTTTTCCTTGGGAAAACAAATATTATAATGCTCGATATGCCCACACAAGGAAAGAAACTGTCTTTGCCTTAAGATGAATTGGAGGATAATTTTGCTGAAAGGCCCATTCTTTCATCAGATTCAAACTACTCACCACCCGTTCGCTAATCGGAGAAATCTTTAAGTTATTCCCGGCAATTTCGATTCTAAAGGAAGCAAGGAAATGAATCAGAAGGCAGATGTTCTGAATTCCCGCTCGATCACTATTCACATCTGCTTCTTTCAGCTGGAGCAGAGAAAAAATTTCAAAAAGTTTTGTTTTCTCCGACTCCTTTTAAACTGCCAATAAATTCATCGGTGGAAGCTGCTTGAAAAAGAAATTTATCGGAAATTTTTTCCGGAAAAATATCCTTGAAAGAATCGCTCGAAATGTTTTTGATGACGCTCGACTTCTCCGAAAGACAAACTACATACGAGTTAGAGTCAGAGATTATTCAGAAGATGCCAACTAGGAGCGAAGGTTCTTTAGAAATATCATGGTAATACGTGAGTTGAAGCATTCGGATCATTTGAAGTCAGGTAAACAGAGATATTTTGGATGGCAAGTGTTGCACTAGAAAGACGTGAGCGGTAAATTGCACATTTCTAATTTGAAGGGAAGTGTTTACAATGAGAATGTGCTATTTGGAAGAGTTTAACACTTCTCTAAAAAGGTTATATACATAATTTTATCGAATTGCTTCAGCGCTAGTCAAAATGTTTTCTATTTATTTTAATTAAATGGAATCGACAGATGGATATATACCAAGTGGCAGAGTTTGGTATCATATAATGAATGGTCACACAAGTTTTTTTTTACAATAACTGGTAGACTTATTAAAACAAAGAAGCCAAGTAGTAAAATCAAACACATCATAAAAAATAAAACATCATCAAAATTTAAAAAAATCATCAAAAGTTATAATACTAATAAAATTATGCTTATCATTTCTCTTTTCCGTCAATCGTTCAACACTTATTTATCATAATATTACTTCGCTACTGTTCACTTTCTAACTTCAACGCATTAATTCATTTAATATTCAACTAACATCACTTATTAAATCCTCGTCCTTAATAATAATGTAGCTTAATTAGATGTCAAGATAAGGAGAAACATAAACTTTTTTTACAAAAGCATGTTTTTATATCTTTAATACTCTGGGGAATCCTTCATTTGTAAAAATAATGATTCCGTTTCTCACCTTCCTTGTGTCCGTTTCTGTAGTGAGAATTTAAATATTTTAAAATGTATCCTTTTGCGTTCATTTACTAGTTTTCTGTGAAGTCAATAATGTTTCTATGGTATCAAAATTTGGTCAATACGTCGAATCCAATTTAAATTCCACGTTTGATTTTTTTACCGGTTTCGGTGCGGTTCCGGGTCGATGTCCTGTGGAAAAAACAAAAGAAATGATTCGTCAGCGAGAAAAGTTCTTTAGTTGGGCCTCTCGTTCCCAAAAATCACATTGCTCGCGCATTAAAAGAAAAATTGAGAGAGCTCGCATCGGTTTGTCTAATTTACTTTCAGACGCAGCCCTCAGCTAGTTATAAAGTCAGCTCTGCGTACATAAATCCCTCCTTTGGCATGCTTTTCCCTTTCATATTAGAGGCGTTTCGAATACGTCGTCGCGTGCTACGGCCTTCTCGCTTCGCCACGAGATTTCTCCATTCGTATTCCACGCCGTCTCCCATCCATCTCGCCCGTTTATTCCGAATTCTGGACATCGAGCGCAGATTGCTCCATCTATGGGATTGCGCAGGACTAGAATCCGTAAAGAGAGAGGGCTTCTGGTTGCAGCGAGGTCAACCTTCCGCTTTCCGGTCATTCTCTCTGTTGACATCCCCTCCGGCGAGTTCCTCTTATCGCAACCACCCGCTATTGTGCTCCATTTTTTATTTCTGCGTATCTCGGCGGAACGGGTGACGCTAGTCATTTGTTCGTTCAGGCATCGTAGTTAATCAGCCCGTTGCTAGAGGCGGGGTTGTTGCATTTTTTTCGGTCGTCTTTTGGTTGTGACGTCCATCTTGGAAATGTAAGCATATCTTCTTCTTCCTGCTGCGTCCCCAGAGGGTCAAAAACTATTCTTCATCTCTATATTTGTCTAGTTACATTGCTAGTTGGCTACTTACTTTGCTAAGTACATGAAAGACCTGTTCTAATTTACGCGTGGAGAAATACAAGTAAAATTTCATGGTGCAATCATTCAAAACGTATTTAAACCAGATAGAAACAGGTGTCAAAGTATGAGAGGGCGGAGACTGGGAGCCTCGTTCAAGTTTAAAATTAGTTGTAAGTCATCCAAAATTACTTTTGTGGTTCTCTTATCGTGATATGTAAGATTTAGTTCCTTTTGGTTGATTGCAACCAGAATTTGTTTGTGTATCCTCCAGGGTTATCCAGATTTAGCATAGAGCAATTCTGGTTTAAAAATAGTGGGTTACGCTCAATTAGGTCCTACTATCCGTTGTAGACGAAGAAGATGAAATTTGTGTTGCCCGGAAAAATAATCAAATTCTATACAGCGTCGATTTCTCATAAGTCTAATTTGTATGCTACTTAATAAAAACAGATAGAAAATAGAAAATAGGTTTAAATAATGCAATCGATCTTGAAGGCAACTGAGTTTTAAAGGCACGTGTTATGATAAATTGTTGGCGTATTTTATCTCAGTTTTCATGAAAATCAGCCGTAAGAAATGTGGAAGTATGTAGGTAACAATGTTTAATAAACTCTCTTGTTAAATCTTGCTAGTTTTTGGAAAAAGAGAAAAGTCTAAGCTTGGAAGAGCATACTTCTATTGGTATTTCTTATAGAGGGGTTTCGGAATGGTGTTGTATCAAACCGTGGAATATTTGGAAGATAAAACATGTACAATAATATTTAACAGACTGTTATTTCTTTACGCCTAGAGCTTTAGAGCAAATTTTTCTAATATAAACATAAGGCACGTGCTTTGATGGATTCTTTACATATTTTCTTAGTTTATTTTGTAATGTTATTAAATTTCGATGAAACGGGCCTAATCGATTCCTTCTTTATTTTTAATATCATGAAATAGCCGTGAGTTGCTCCCGATTCCATTGAAATTCCTTTTGTCATAAATATACGATCGTATTAATATATATAATTCGTATAATCGTACATCGATTTTCTGAGAATTTTTGGATAATTAGGATCAAAATTCATAAATAATATTCAAGCTTAAACTAAGTGGATTATTTTCTAGTCTTTCAAATTTTGAGAGTTTTTTTATGGCTATAATGAACTTCTTAAACATGAGAGTAACGTTTCGTAAGTTAGTAAGTCTTTCGCACCCAAACTTGTATTCTCTTGGAATTAACTAAGCAAATATTTGCAAATTTATATTCTCTTTAAATCCAATTTTGTTTTCTGCATAAAGGAAGTTCTCTTTGGCGGATATCTTGCGAGTTAATCGAAAGATTTTTTCCAACTCTCCATCAGCGTTCACGACTGCGTATAGCATTCGGAAAGAACACTCTTTAAATCTCTCCTGATCTGGATTTTAGCGTTCGATGAAAAATGTTGTCCGCCCGGAGCGGATTTGAGATTTTTACCACCTCCGCCGATATTTGCCCTACTTTTCCGAATTGCAACCGAATTCTCTTTTGTGGCGGTGAATATTTTCCGGAGAAACGTTCGCACTCATTTTCATATTCGGAGGAACTGCGACTGCTGGCGAGCGCAGACTTTTTCATTTTCAGATGGAAGGTGTGCTCCTGTCTTTCATTTTGCGTGTCGTTTTTCCTTTCCTGTCCGTGAGGATATTGGCAAATCCGAAAACGCTGAAACACTGATATTTGGACGCTCGAGAGGGGTTTTGGTCTATTTTCGGGAAGTCTCTATACGAAGCCAGTTTTTCCAGAACGATTTTTCGGGAACTGAATTTCTATCATGTTGTCGATTTTGGCGTACACTCTTTTGAATACGTATTCAAGCGATTTTGAATTGACATTTTTACTCTTCGACCACGATATGTTGGCGCTGACTGTACATTTATGATAAATACAGAGTAAATCGTCAGTGCATATTCCGTCATTTTTCCTTTTGGGAGTTGAATCAGAATTTGATTCGTTCTTTGGGTACATGTGTAGAATATTGGTACGTACTTAATTTAGCGGAAGACTAATAAATCTCTGTTGATATATATTTGTAATTTTATTGTATGTTCAACTTTAGCAGAGCAAAGAAAACACATAAAGGATAGTGAATTTCTGTGCAGTATATTTGAGCCGATGAAACTAATTATGAGCCATCCAAAATCCTATAAAACAAATTGGATAATTAAGTTGTTTTTAGGTCATTTTATTAGTTTTTCTAGTTCTTGCCTAGTTTCTTTTAAAGTATTTACTAATACAATTTTTTCTGAGTGTTAGAACATTATTATAGTAATAAAGTAAAGTAAAGTAAATTTGTTCCATCTTGCATGGAATACAAACAACATGAAAATATTAATATTAAGATGGAAATAGGTAAAACCTGTTTCGTGGTTACCATCAAAACTCAATACACAGTTACAATACTATCTGAGACTGCATCATGTGCCTTAGGTGCGAGTTTTATAATTTAAATTTTTTAATGTCAACAAATCTCTGTTTAATCCCTTTTAGTCTTCTGTTTATCAAAACGTTGAATTGAAAATTCAAGCTGTGAAAATATTTTTTTTAATACAGGCAACCCACTCAATTAAATTCCATTGTGTGTGTTAGCGGGTTGTTTGGATTATAAAATATTTTCGCCTAATTTCAAGCTCCGAATTGCATTTTTCTGAAAGCGGTAAACTGGAATAATTTGGAGTTGAAATTGTTTAGTCGAAAAAGTGACCAGAGGAAGATAATATTAAATTATTTGGCCGCCCGCCAAGTGGGTTCGAAGGCAGGATTGCGGGTCTGAGAACACCCGCAACACTAAAGTACAGAATCGAATCCGTCAAACCAAAAGTTGGGATGAAGATGAATAAAAATAGAAGATGAAGAAAAATATCCTGGTGGGGTTGGTGCCCTTCAATCCCGGAAGTGTCCTCGATTGGATTCGAACCCGAAACAGTAGCGTCGCACCCACGCTAACCCAGCCTATCGGTTAAAGCGACATAAAATTTCGTTTTGTTTAGTTTCCCAAGGCTGTATCTGAGAAGGGAATTCAAAACGGAAAGCGTGTACCTCTAAACATTACATTTCCACCGAACATAGTCCAGTGAACAAGTTAACTTAGTATATCTAGGTTTTTATAGAACACCTTAACTCCTCGTGTGGTAAATATTCCCATCAATTATACATATATGATATAAATTTTGCCAAATAACTAACACTTATAATTCTCTAATACCTTACTTTCGAATCCTTGTATCGAGACGTTACTCAAGAACTTCCCGATCTCTCTATTCGAGCCTTCGAAGTTTGGAACTAACTCACTTTCACTGACCGAAGGAAGAATATTTATCAGCTTCGAATGGATGTCTATATAAGGCGATGCAAGGTTGGGACTACTTATCTCTCGTTAGCTGAAAATTCCGTCCTTGAACTTGTTTCCGTGTACGTCAAGGTCCCAGCTAATTTTTCTTCCATATCAACCTTGTAAGGGTGTTATGCATTTTTTAAGAGTGACTCGTCAATGTAAATTTAGCGACTTTTTTTGTGACGTCCTCGAAAATGCGAATGCGTACGCCAGTGCCCAATATTTAATCGTATCTTCGTATGTGCAGTGTTACTTCTGCTAGAGAGGGTAATTAGTCCCAGAATTGTATTCCTTGTCCCATCACTTTGAAGTGCGACTCCTCTAACGGTGTATAAGAAATTAACTTAAATATATCCGTAAAATTTCCAAACACCTATGCTTGTTATCAAGTAGCATCCAATACTTTAATGTGATTTACGATTTCTTTTATACATTTGTAAATGCAAACGCTCATCCACCAACATATTTTTAGCTGAAAAATCGTAAGGAAGATAAGCCGAGGAATCACTGGATTATTCCATTTTATGGCCATTAGTCATGGAAAATATGTTTTGGAACTCCATATGAGCCGAGCATTTGCAAAATTTATTTCAGATGAGATGCTCCTTTATATCTTTAGCATAGGTTAATTGGGAGAATTACCTTGGAAAAATAAATTTAATTATTACTAAACCTCGAGAGTATAACAGAATATATACGGTTTTGACGAAAAGTATTATTATTTAATATGGATAACGAAGAAAAACAATGTAATTTTCAACACTTTTATTTTACTGACGACCGGTTTCGCTACCGGAGTAGCATCTTCTGTGGAAAATTACATTGTTTTTCTTCATTATCTAAAATAGCTTTCCACAAAGTAACGCCTGATGATCTAGATTTCATTATTATTTAATGTTGGCTTTCGTTTTGATTTTCATCTTGATCTATGTGTTTTAGTGATGCCTTGGCAGTTTTCGATTTTGGTACCATTAAACGATTTTGTGCAATTAATTGTGTGGCATATCGTTTGCTTATATCTACAATGCAGTGCGGTTGGTTTTGAGATTTAAAGCTCACTCAATCGACTATTTGCTCTAACAATAATTTCAAATACCGATGAAGGCTTAACTATCATTTGTAGTAGGTTTCGATTGAAGAAAACTGAAGATTATTGCTATACTGAATTTTAATTTTAAATTATATTATCTGGCCGTTATGTTGTCTATTATATTTATAGTAAAAAATCCATGGTTGGTGGTCTAGTAAAAGTTTGTTTACCATGGATTTTTTTTACAAGTTAATAAGTACCACAAAATTAACCCTGATTCGGTATCGTATATTTATAGTATTTACCATAGCAGTTACTTTATTTTCCTTCGTATATTACCTCACCTAATCAGGTAAATATATCCATCAAAAACGTTTTCAATTTCACTTTTTTCGGCACTTTAAATAACGAAGTCGTAATCTCATCGGATAAAGTTGTTTGTGAGGGAGAAACACTGGAAGCTTGTTTTGGACGTGAATCTCTGGACCTTGTCCCCATAACTGTTGGTGAGTGGAAATGTAGGGTACTTGTTATGAGCCATAGGACAAGAAATGAGCGTCGGGGAAATGCTCGTGGCCTTCGAGAGTCAAAAACGAGTCAGAATTGATATCTCAACGAGAGGAAGAAACAGATGGGATTAGAATGTAGGCTTTTTTCTTTCTGCTCATCCTTGAATAGCTATATTTTTATGGAACGAATGAGATTTTCAAGGTGCTACGTGATTGATTTTGAGTAATGATTTTGTTAAGGTAACTTTGTTGTTGTAGATTTCTTCATATACTATTGACATATTAGAGTATAATCTTTTGGTTTATAGATCATAGGTATTTCATTGAATTTCAATGAAAGGTTGTTGATTATTCACTCCATAATATCTTTCACTCATTAGCGTCTCTAGCTAACACTCCAATCCATGTACGCTTATAAGTGTTGAATATATTTATACTTCATTCCTTTGTCAACTCTACTAAGGAAATAAATCTCTCAATATTTGATTGATTGATTGATTTTATTTAATTAGACTCGACATATATTTGAGGTGGAGTCCCTAAAAAGTTAGCCCAAAATAATTTGAGAGCCATTAGCATATTTTTACTAATAAGAAGAATTGAATGCAGTTAAGCTCAAAGCGGCTTCATTAAAAATATTTCTTTTTTGTTGTGTTGGATTTTCAAAAATACACTTTTCTCTAAGTTTTATTTTTATCGCAACTTCATAATGGCCAAAATTGTATAAAAATTTTTCTCTTTGATTTATAGAATCTGAGTTATTAGCTTAATTTCCCTTTGGATGTATCTATACGTCCATGTAAGCAATCGTTTTAAATTTACGGCCCGAATTACCGGATAAATCACTAATTTGGGTGCTGTTTCCGTGTAATGAAGCTCCCATTAAAAAGCAATAACGTTCATGCTCATGTAATTTCACTGTTGCTTTGAAGCCATACTCGATCAAAGAGCTGATGGCTCGCTAGCCGCAGTTTACCGACTCATGCTGAGTAAAATAGATTTTAAATCGGAAATCACTTATTCAGAATAGTGCTTTTAATCAAAGCCGTTTCCCAAATCCTGTTTCTCTTGCAACGTTTGTTTCTGAGCTAATCGCCCGTAACGACGTACTTGCGGGTCGTCTGTCTACGTAGAGGTAATACTAACGGCTTGGCAAGGTAACGGTTATCAAGGGTTGATGCATTCTTCCACACTTCACATGCCTTATAACGATTCTGAGGGATGGAAAACAAAATAACTTTGTAAAATTTAACTAAAAGTGTAGAATGTGCCTCTTGGCATAGTGGAACTGTAGTTTTTATTGTTAATTTTTTATTTTTATCTCCATTGTATCGCAATGCTTTTACTACTAATCTAATTTTATAAAATAACTAATTTTACTGACGTTAAAACCTAGTAAATAGTACTGCTAAATATTGAAAGCGAATACATAGTACTTCTGAATAGTAAAAGCTAGTAGTTAGTACTACTGAGTAATAAAAGCTATGCGATGTAATGTATGTAAAAATAAGAAAACAATAACGACAGCTCCTGCTTCAACTTGATATTCTTCCAAATCAACATGGTTGACTCAATACATACTTTGAGAGGATATTGATTTTCCGCATTCAAAAGCAGTGTTTGTCACCGTTCTATTCCGCATTTCGAGAAAAAATTCCCAAACCTCCTTCGTGACGCCCCCAACATTGCATCTAAGTAGATTCTTTTGAACGAGGCCTTCCGGCTCGATGCTTTCTTCTAATCCTGTTATTGGATTTGGAATCCAATATAAGGCGCGCATTAGGGCACCAGGTCGCGTTGGAAAAGGACAAACACGTCACCGATGCGTCGCCGTCATCTTTCGATCAGAGGCGGGTTTGGCGTACACGGGCAATGCCCCTCCGTTCCTCATAAATCGTTGATTTACGCCAGCACCTAAAATCGGACGAAAGTGAGTCGAATCCTAAGTAACGAACAAATAAAAAGAGCTTGGTATGAAACTATCAATTTCTTGTATATACATGAGCTAATGTGATATGTATTATAATGAAAATACTCAGTACTTACTCTCCTCTATTCATATGTACTTTTTTATATACTTCATACATATATTCATTGCTGCTATTCATGTAATACATCGTTACCGATGTAATGTGCATTGTTTTAACGATTCAAACCATGCGAAAGGTATTTTGAAGACAATATAGTCTTCCATCTGCTTTATTTGCCCGAATAAGTTTATTCAAATATTATGGCCGTATTATACAGAGTTTAGATTTTTCGTAATAAGTGTTTGAAACTATAAATACGTTATGACAAGCTCGGTTGGTGTATAGTTATGACAAAAATGTAGAGGAAATAAATACTTTTCAAATGAAAACACTAATTTCGTTGAATTTAAACTAAATTTTTAGCATATATTCAGCGTATTATTATTAATTCTAACATGTGTTATCTCATCACATTTTTCGAGGTGATGTTGACGAGAGAAGCTATCTGTAACCCACTTAACGGATTGAATTTAGGTTATTAGTTTCAACGCTTTTATATCTCACTTTCGAACTGCGATATCCTAAAGTAACCTTGAAATTTGTCAAGGATTCTTCTATCATTAATCATTTTTTCGTGTTATTTCCTGTATCTTAATTATATACTATGGTAGAAGCCATATCTTTCCTTCTCTTTTGTTCTTGAACTCTTTTCTTCGCTGGAATGGTATCAACGTTATTCGTGAAGAAAGATTTCTATGCAGTCACCTCAGGGACGTAAATAGATACTATTTTGCTTCACGAAATAGGATCTCAACTTTTTCTATTCCAACGGAATAAGAATGGAAAATATTTTGTACCGCTAGTTAAAATATTATTATTTTATTAAATTATAACATAATAATTTTTAATTAATTTTACTATTAATTTTTATAATTTGCAATTAATTTCATTATTACGATCACATACCTCCATTTAAAAAACGTTAAATAATATTAAGTTAATTTCTTGCTTTATTAAAAATATCATTGACCTGTTATTTATGTACCAGAAGAACATTGTACCCAGTGCCCCTAGGCTCGTATTACGCTAGGCCGCAAAGAATTTGTCTTCATCTAGCTTGGAGACTGCTGATCTATCATCACCAGTTAACCTGGTAGGGGAACAAAAAACCTTCTATCATTTGGAGCCAGAAGACCCCTGGTTTGAAAGTTTTCTTTACCAGCTGAACCCTGGTTTATTGTCGAAATTCTTTCTCTTCCTTTTTCAACCGGGGTCATGTTGGGCACGCCTGTCTTAGTTGTGGTTTACCAAATTAAATATACAGTAAGTTTAATATTTGATACGTAATTTTCACGCTAATTTTACGTAAACAGACCAGTGTACAAATAGATCAACAGGCCTGGAGGGGAAGAAAATTCATAAGGGTATCCCTGACCTTCTCTATATCCCCTTTAATTAAATCATTTTGTAATTGGTAAAATACATTAGAATTTTTGATTGGTTACTGTATTGGTTATCTCGTGAGTATCTAGGAAATAAATTTCTGTGAACTAGCACATCATATTCTCTTTTCTATTTCTAGTGTTATTGCCGTCGTGTGACACTTCCTAAATATGTAATATCATTTTTATCCGCCGCAAACTTGGTCTGATTTTGGTTACGACCCTCTCAAGAATTTCGCGATCGCTCGTGATGCTCATGCGAGGGATTTCGCAAAGCAGTTCCCAACGTCTTAATTTATGGCCCTCAGACCGTAATCGCCGAGATTTGCGAGGTGAAAAGCATGTTCCCAGGTCCTTACGCCTGTGAGAAGGGTCGATCGAGGAATTACCAAAACACCGTTTCTTTTCGGTGTCTTGACGAGCGATCGGGCAGCTCGTTTTTTTCGAAACCGCTTTCTTGAGGGCGACTTTCCACCCACTCCTTCCTCCCCTTCGCATTATCTCCCTTTCACTCTTCGCAAACGAAGTAGAACTCGATACACGCGTTGCAAAACCTTTCAATGCCGATCCTTCTCGCCTCGTCGCGCTCTCGGGCTTTCTTTTGTTCTTCGTCCGGACGGTTTTTTCGCCGGAGTGTGTCCGTCCGATTCCATCTTGAAGTTGGCGTTGCAGCGAAAGGGAAGTGAATTTTTGGTGAGTTAGTCTGATTGCGTGACCCGACAACTCAGTTGAAATTTTTTAAACTTTGGAACTTGCATTGATAGTTTAGGCCTTCACTTGGTGGAAGATCCTTATAATTATAAAAATGCTAATAGATTTAATATTTTAATGTGTCCAAAACCACATAATACAATAATATTTACAATATTATTCATATATTCTTGTATTTTTTGATTTTGTGTGAATTAAAATGTTGGATCTATTATTCTTTTTTTAATTAAAATTTGGAACGTTAAAATCTTCTTACCATAGCTTTTATAATACTAAATACTTGATTATGTTTGTATGTACCATCAAATGATGGTACATACAAACCATACATACCATCAAATGATGGTACAGGCGCAGGATCTAGAAGTTTGAAACATGTTTGGCTGACAGATTTATTTATTTTTAAGTATGTTATTAATAAATTATTAAATTGTAATCGGTAAAAAGACTACCGCTCCATTGTTTAAACGTTCAAAAGTTGATATTATTTCAATTGTCGCAGCGTTTTATTGTCGGAGCGATAAGTTGCAGCAAGGTGAGTTGTCGGGTCCGATAAGTTGTCGCACTCCGAGTCGTCGCGCTCTGAGTTGTCTCGGTACCGTCTGAGTGTGAGGAGAAGTTTTTTTAAGGGGGTTACTTCGGGTATGCATTCCTAATTTCAATTCCCTTTTGTTTTCTCTCAACGGAATGCTGTTTCTTACCTGCAGAATTCATCTGCCCCTGTTTTAAATACGTCCTCCATTGAAGTACACTCTTGGCCAAAATTAACGCAGCACCTCCCTAGCGATTCTAACGGCTGGTGCTGCGTTAATTTTGGCCAGGAGTGTACAATCTCTCCTTCCGGAGCTTCGATCTCATTATAGGTGTGTTTGTTTTCGTAATTTACGCAAGAATTTCTGTGAACATCATACAAGCTTTCAACGTAGGAGTTATTCTAATGCGGCCTTAAATTGTTGTAGTCCAAGTGATTGAATCAATCGAAGACAATGCACCAATTGATCGCTCTTAATTTAGAAAATATATTTTAAAATTCGAACATTCTAATGGTGATACAACTTATGTACAAAAGTTTTTAAATACTTTATTTTCAACACAGACCACGGTTTCACTTTGTGATATTAATTCGCACAAATATGCTTCATGGCTAAACTAATTTACTACTATGAACAATAAAATAACACCACCTAGGCTCATAACGAAGCTACATCATCAGATGATGTTGATACTTGATGATGTAGCTTAGTTATCCAGGTCGTGTTTATTTCATTGTATGGTGTAGTAAATTAGACTTGCCATGAAGCCACATTATTTTCATCTACATCTACATCTACATTAATACCCTACAAGCCGCCTTTCGGTGTGTGGCAGGGAACACCAGTCGAATCTATACTACTTCCTTATTCGGTTATTGTCACGTATTGTTCGCGGAAAGAATGAATCTCTAAAACGATTCGTCCTAGCATCTATTTCTCTTAACTTACGGTCATTATCGGATCGACCGAGGTAGCAGGGGGGTTGCATGATACCGATTGTATCTTCCGAAAATGTAGTTTCCCTGAATTTATTAAGCAATCGCAGCCTAGCTTCCAATCTCCTTTCTTTCAAGGATTCCCAACCTACGTCTGAGAGCATTTTTGTAACGCTTGCTTTTTTATCGTAGCATTTCTTAACAAAACGAACCGCTTTACGCTGCACTTTCTCGAGTTCGCGAGTACACGTTACATCCGCCGGATTTTCGTCAATTGAAACAAAAATACTTATATGTGCAAACAAATATTACGTATGCTTTCTACTCTAGTACCTAATGATGTCTCCAGGTGACAAAACCGACTGTACAACATAATAAAATATTTTTTGTGGTGATAAGTATTTTCCTCAAATTCACGTAATGGAGAAGATCCACCATGTAATCCCACAGTATACTAAGTTTATTTCCGTTTATTTTAATTTGTTTCCGTCTTAGACCGCGTTTTTACAGGATAAAACTACACATTAATTTGTTAATTGGTACTCTCACTCATTAGGTTCAAACAGTTGATTTGCATTGAGTTAAAATATGACGGGGCCAATCTATTTGCCAACTCATACTGTTTCCAAAATATATATATTCAAAATCAATATTGATGGCTGTTGCGATACTGATTTACCGCACAATTGATTCCACCCGTAAAGTGCATAGCAGAAGCAGGGTTCGCAATATCAGTTAATTTTGTTGATATAGTCTATTCTTGCCTAACATCATAATTTAAATTGATGTTGATTTTTTCTTAAAACATTTGCAATTTCAGGGCATTCCTAATCACTAGTTTTACACTGTTTTACTTCTCCATAAACTTACTTATAGCGTTTATCCATGGTATTATTTCATGTTGATTTCCCCTCTCACATTTGTTTACGTAGCTTAATTGCTGGCCTATGATATCATATCCATCAGGTAAACTAATTTCCAGGAATATTTTTTGTATTACTTTTTTCTTTGAAATCATGCAGTGTCCGGCATAACAACCTTCATCCACGTATTTATGAAAGAAGGTTCGGTAAATTATAGGATGAAGACAGACTTTCCATGGATTAATTCATTGCCTTCTTGGTTTCGCTCGGGTTTTGATGGCGATTCTTTGGGCCGTAGAAGTGACATTTTCCTCGTTCTGTAGTCGAATGAGATCCATAAAGTCTCATCCGTAAACAGGGATTAACTTACTGCATGAACACCATCGATACAGCTTGATCTTCAAAAATAAGGTGTAGAGATGGATTAAGCCCCATTGTATGTGATGCACCAACGTTTTCCAGAGAGTACTTGAAAACTAAATATCATTAGCATTATTTTTCGTAACGTTGGCTAGAACACTAGCTAGAGTACCCATGAGCCAATATTTAATCACATTTAGTCTGCCAAAAACTAAGTCTTATTGCGAATCAATGCACTGTGAGATGTCGTATTTTTGTCTTTAATAGATTAAAAGATTACTTTTTAAATCGAGATACTGTTTTTATGTAAAATTATAATTATATTCCATTGAGTTAAGGGGGATTAACAGAATTCAGGGGAAAATAATGTTCTGATTTAAGGAGAGTGCCGTATTTTTAGGGGAAAAACCCATTTCGGTAGACTAGCCACTTAGGTGTGAAAAACTACAAAACTTTCATTAAATAAATGTTTGATTTCGTAGTTAGAGGAAAGGAACGTTATAAAGCACGCAAGGGAAACATATTCGGACCTGGAAGAATCTAAAAGTATTATTTGATCTAGGAAATTTCCATCCATCTATGTCAGTAATCAAAATTCGAATTGTTGATAGTAAAATTGTATTATTTAATCAAAGACCTCCCCATCCATATACATCTACAATCAGTATTTGAAGGCTAGATTGTTCAAAGGTATTATTTAATCCAGGAATTTACCATCCACATAAATTTACAATCAGAATTTGAATGCTTGATTACCCAAAAGTATCAATTAATTTAGGACATTTCCATCCATGTACATCTACTATCAGAATTTGAGTGTTTGATTATCCGAAAGTATTATTTGTTCCAGGAATTTACCATCCACGTATATCTATAATATGAGTGCTCGATTATACAAAAGCATTACTTAAACTGGGGATCATACTTTCCACGTTAAGAGGAGTCAACAATTTTTTCGACGTTGCAGTTGCAGAAATGCTTCCGCGAAAGGGATTCCAAGCGTTATCCGGGTGGATTTTTAAGTGGCACGACACCAAACCCTGAATGCCCGTGCTTTATCATGCATTCCCCGTTCCAATTGAAGTCGCTCTCCACGCTCGCCTTTTCGAAAACGCTGAAAATTTCGCGAACGTGCTTCTCACGGCACGTGTTGGCGCTGCGGAATTAAAAACAAGAGACTGCGCGAATGAACGCTCGCAAAGTGCTTCTCGGAGGACAAAGGCGAAGAGTGCATCAAAAAGAGCGCCTTTCCTCGCATGGGAATTGCTTCTCGCCCCTTTTGGGGCAATTCCCATTTAAAGAGTACGCGGACTGCGTCGAAAACTACCGTGATCATCAATGAATTTCCCCTTTGTCTGATTCATCTCGAGTTTTCTGCCCTCGCTGATTCCGAGTGTAATTCCTCTCTCGGGTGCCATTATTCAAACACGCATCCAGCCCTTAAAAACCTTGAGGTAGTCGCGAGGAGTTTGGGATTTAAACGCCTCCAAAAATGTACATCTTTGTAAAGGTCCGGTGGATGTGGATTTTGCGGTTGACGTTCATCTTTTTTACTTTCTCCATATACGAAGTATAGAGAAAGTATTGTTTTCATGAAAAAAATCGACTTCGAGATTTCAACGGAAATACATGTTTTGGGGTCCCTAGAACACGTTTTGACCATTTTCGGAATGATGTCTGTGTGTATGTGTGTGTGTGATAGTGGGCGCTCTAACGTTAATGCTATTAGTCGTATCAATACCAAAATTCATATGTAGTACTGTGGTGTGTGCTGTCAGAGTTGATTAGTTTTTGGAGTAAATCGGTTAACCAGAAGTCGAGCTTCATTCATCAAAGCTCATTTCCGGCTTTCAAAATATCTCCATAAATATGATATATAGGTATATTGTACACCTTATAAAAGTTTTAGATAAGATCTTTTACTATAACTTTTGTATTTAACATATTTTTGTATCACCGGTTGATTAGGAGTTATTCGTGAAATACTGATAAACCGGAAGTAGCTGATAATGTACTTTGTGGGCGCTCTAATATGAAAACTATTTGTCGAATCAACACCAAATTTCATATATTGTATTTTGGTTGATGTCGTTAGAGTTAATTTGTTTTTGGAGTAAATCGGTTTACAGAAAGTCGAGCTTCATTCTTCAAAGCTCATTTCCGGTTTTCAAAATATCTCCTTAAATATGATATTTAGGTATAAACTATTATTTATAAACGTTTTAGAAAATAAAATTTACTATAACTTTTGTATGAAACATATTTTTGTATCACTGATTGTTTAGGAGTTATTTATGAAATACTGATAAACCGGAAGTTGCAGATTATGTACGTTGCGGGCGCTCTGGGCGCTGGGGCGAAAGGCCACTTCATCATTTTTCATCGATCATGTCCCGAAAAACATTATTTATAATGTTTGTGACGTAAAAGATAATATGAAATAAATTAATCACTTATCTTCCAAGTTAAGATTGAATACAGAGTTCGAAAATACTGTCGTAGATAAATATTTACATCTTATATATATGGAGAAAGTCATGTGCTGGCCACATCACATTTTTTATGGAAGGAAAGCTCGGGTTTTGGGGTGGAATGATTATTTGCCTAATAGCGTATTCCATTACAGCGGGGGTAATTTATTTGGCGAAGTTTTATTCTCTAGGGTTTTCTGTTTGGAAGTTTTGGAAAGTTTCTGGATTTTTTAGGAGGGACGTCATTTTCAAGTTTCAAGTAGCGATATGTTACCCGCTAAATAAGGTATCAAAATGTATCTAGATGTTTTCCTGATGGGTATAACAACTGTTAGATAACTTTTTTAAGGACAAGACACTTTTATTATCCCCTGTTGTGAAGATCATGCTTTGCATTGAGGGCAACAATTCCAGATAATAATTGAATTCTTCATCGAGTTGAATTTTAGCCTTTAAGGTAAATGAATACTACCATATTTGCTTGTGTATCCCTGTTTATACATTGCAGAACCAGATAGATACTTGTTGCTGTGATTGAGAAAGCCTGTGAGGGGGAAAAACAAGGATTTTAAATTTAGTGACTTCTTCATTGTTTCGTTTCGGCTAATCATTTGTTCGTGGAAGAATTATCTTCGGTGTTTTCTGAAAAATGACTAACGATAGGATTGTTCAATATTGATTTTCGGAAAAATTCTGTTAATAAACCTCACAGATGTTTCTTTTTTCCTAATTGAACCTTCATTACGGCTGCGAACTGGCGAAATCGATTTATATATCTGAAGATTAGTTCGTCAATTTAAATTATTCACCCTCAGACATGAGGGTAATTCTGTAATAAGGATGAAGTTTTCAAGAAATTAAGAATAATGATTACATAAATTGTAATAAATTAAATAATCGTTAATTATAACTATCTGTCGAGTTATTGTTATTTATCCATTAGGAATTTAATATTATTTCAATCACATATTACGATTACTTAATTCATAAAATGATTTTTATGAATTTCTTGGGAAGTATGCATTACTTTAGTTCATGAAGACATCCTCTAAACAGCACGAGAAAACGTCAAAGAAGCCGCAATTATTATTATTCGATGTCATTCGTTTCAATTTAATTAAAGAATGAAAATAGTAATTTTCAGCTATTTTAGTTATCGAAAAATTTGCTTATTCGCTCCCAAGGGGAGTGTCAAAGAGAGAATATTTTAATAAAATAAGGAAATTGTATGACCGTCGACTTTTCTGTAAGTTCTTCTTAATTAAAGATTATTCGCAATATGAGCAAAGCACTGAATCTAAAAGGGGCTTTTTTATTCTGGAATAATCGTAGAAAACATCACACAACGTAACTGCTTTCCCTTTCTCTGTTTTAACATAAATAGAAGTAACATCATACAGATGCCACTTTCTAGACTTCCCTTTGATTCCTTTTATCAGATCGTCTCGGAGAATACTTCACGAGAGGGAAAAGGGCAGTGTGGTTGAAGCAACATACATGCATTCATAGAGGCGCCCTTTATATCCACACTATTACTGCAGCTGCATCGTTTGAGGGTTTCCACCAAAGAAAAGTCTCGCCGTTTGCATGCTCTCTATGAATGCCAAAGCCTTGCCTCAAGATTCGAAGTCTTCATGCTCGTCGTTCTAGAGTTTCTCAAACGCAGGAATGCATCCTTTTTGAGCATTTAATAATAATAATAATAATAAGTAATTTATTCCATCTTAAAGAGAATACATATTAAAAAAATTATTCAACATTGTGATGGAGTTAGGTACCCCATAGGTAAAACCTGTTTCGGGGTTACCATCAAACTAAAATACACGGATGGCTGGTGCTGATGCATATAAAAAACATAAAAAAATGTAAGTGGTTTAACAAAAAAAAAGAATATGTTTGTGTGTTCTTTACACTTGTTCTTAAAGAAAAAAGTAATGACTGTAAATTTGACAAAAAAAGAGAGAACAAAAAACTAGATACATGTATATGACAATAATAAGAATAATAATACTATTTCTATCAAAATAATATAATTATAATAACCAAAAAATTATCATATTCAAAAAAATCTATCAACATTTTCATTTGATAATAACCACGACTTGACTAACTGAAGAAACTTATAACAATGTTTCTCATTTTTTATTTCTTTAGGCAAAAAATTAAAAATTTTTGGTCCCATATAAACAGAAGACCTTTTAAAAATAGTAAATTTCGGTTTAATTAAATGTACATTCCCTTTTCTTATTTAAAGCCTCAGTTTTGCGTCATTGGTTTTGCTTGAGCTCGTAACGAGAATTTGATGATGTTGCCTTTGGCAATCGTGACGAAACGGCATTCCGACTCCTGGAAATCTTTTGACGGATTTTTTTATTTTAATCGTCTTTTGGTCTCTAAACGAGCTGAAACTCGAGGGATGATGAGAAAGAGATCTGACTCACTTAGAGGCTTGTCTCTCTTCGGAAATCTCTCTCTGGCGCATTTAGGTGACCCTCGTGTTCTCTTGTCGTTGATGTCAGAAAGAAGGGCTTCTTTTATTTTACAGAATAACTTGTGGCATTTATCTGCTCTTTTCACTTTTATATACAGTTGCTGTTTTTAAGGTGCTATACTAATCCTGGTTTTGAAGTAATAGTTCAGATCGTCCCTTGTGAAGGCGTTAAGAAAGACATAAATGCAACTGAAATCCTTTTCCTGCTGCGATGAGGTTTTGATAGCTACGGTATATGCACAATTGGAGAAATTATACCAACATCTGATCATTGTAAATTCTTAGGAATAACATTTACCAGAAACTTGAATTGGGAAAAACACATAGATTATTTGGTAGCGAAGGCATATAGGACATTACATCACGTCATGAGAAACTTAAAATGTAGCAGTAAGAAAGCAAAGGAATTGGGGTACCTAACATTAGTTAGGCCGATATTAGAATATGCTACAACGGTGTGGGATCCTCATGAGAATTGTCGCATAAAGAAATTAGAAAAAGTTCAAAGAAAAGCAGCTCGTTACTTTATGGGTAGATTTAAGAAAACAGATAGCGTGTCAGAAATGTTAAAGATTCTAGGATGGGAATCGCTGGAGAAGAGGAGGAAAATAAACAGGCTAGGCTGTATTTACCAAATAGTTGCAGGTAGTAAGGGATGGGAAAGTTTCAAAAGTTTATTAGAAACACCAAACTTTTTAGGAAGAAGTCATAATCACAAAATAAAACTTAGACCGCAAAGAACCAATATAGCTAAATACTCTTTCTTAAATAGAGGCATAGCAGAGCGGAACATGTTACCTGGAATGCTCTTTGAGTCCCTTCCTAAAAATTCAAAAGCATTTAAGAAGAAATGTTCTGTATTGTTGTAATGTGAACTTACTAGTATATGCTCAAATAATTGTGGAATTGTGTAATTATATTTATGTATAAAAATTATAAGGTATTGGTATGATTAATTACAGTAATGTGATTGTTTTCTTTTATTAATTGATTGTATTATTTATGGATTGTGTATTAATTATTAATTTTATATTTTATGTATTGAGATTAGCTGCCGCCAGACTGCTGTCTAACTGCGGCGAAAATTGTAATAAATAAATAGTAGCTGCTATCAGAAATAATGCGAGTTCTTTATTTGCTTTGGAGTGAAAGTTAAAATCGTGATTTTTGATTTGGCAAAAAAATTTAACATCGAAATTATCATGGCTGAAAGGAAATAAAATATACAATAGTTAACTTTGTAATCGAGTATATTTAAATGAATATTTTTACCACTTTTTTGAACTGACATAACAGAAGTGTGAGGTAGTTTACCAGCGTCATATTTCCATAATTTTAAGTCTAAATTGAGATGGACTTCTTGGGGCCTGACTAGGTCAACACCATTGCGTATTCTATTAAGTTGGAATAAAGTCGTGGGAGTACCATATTCGAGACAAGGGTTAGAGTTAGTTCGTTAAATGTATTTTTACGAACGCATGGCTCTGTTAAAAAAATATGAAAATACGCGGAAATAATTATTCGCAGGAATCGCTTTTATCCCAACGCGATTTACTTCGAAAAGATCGGAAAAAGGTCGGAAGCTAAGATATAAAATTCCTAAAAAAATTGAATCGAGTACCAGTTGGCCATGTATTCTCAAGAAGACCGAGATTCCAGCTCGAAACGGTATTTTTCTATAGAAAGGGTCTAGTTCTCTAAATGGGAATAACGTTGACTAATTGTGTTACTACTTTTGTTAATAAGAGCTTAAAATTTCAATTTCAGAATATAAGAACTGCTCGAGGCCCAGCAACTTCTTTTCGAGTTGTAAGGGTACCATAAAAAATTAAATTGAAATACACTCCTGCAATACGCGGCCTGCACCTGTACAGTGCAGCACAGTTAGGGTTTAAAACCACGCAGTTATTTCATGTTTGGCTTGAATTAGTTGGGAATGGTTGAGTTGTATTAAAGGTTAGCGCACTGTGAAAAATGCCGCTAATTATGATGATAAGGATTTGTAAATATTCTGTACTTACCCACAATGAAATATCTATTCCTAGTAAAAAAACTTATGAGTATCGTCTATAGAGGCTCTGATGGTATTGGATCAGTAAATGTAAAAATTCTGTTACGCCCCAAAATGTCAGGCGAACTCGAGAAGTAGGCGATGTTTTATCACAGTAATTACTTGCAGTTACCTCAGTGGCCTTTCTTGGCCCCTAAAAGACCAAGCAGTCCGCTTTTTACGACACACCGCGAAACTCAAACGTCCTCAGCGAAATGTACCAGAGCACGTCGACGAGACAAGAATTTTCCTCGAAATGCTTCTCCATTATGGGCGAGAAAGAATCGTTAAAATAGGTTTAAGAGCTCCAAAAAAAGCTTCAAAAGGACGGAGGAATGATAGCGAGATGTTAGGCATGGAAGACGAAACAATTCACCGGTTGCACTGAGGTATACCCGTTTTATGACTCTTTCAGCCACTCTTCGTATATCTCCGCTCCAACATCAACACCTTATCATTGTTTACATGTGGAGAGTTACAGAATGAGTCTCGGACCAACATCTCCTTCACTACCGCACTCAAGTTCTTCACGTCTTTTCTTTACGCCCTTACCCTCTATTATTTTTTATGCGGTGGTTTTCTACACAATAAACTGTGAGACGGTGTGTGAGATGGGTCTTTAAGAGTCGATTTTCAGCGTAATGAAGTCTTTTGTTCGTCTCTCATTTTCTGTGAATTCCTGGGCAATGTTATTGACCGTGCTCCTGTCGCCTACGTACTTTAATGTAATGTAATCCACTTTTGTGGTAATGTGGTTTCTGTTTTGTAAGATTATAGAATGAAATATTGCGACCTATTTGTAATAATTAAAATTCAAATAATATTTATTAATCTCATATTATCCTATGATAAAATCCATTGAGAATTTAACTTTAGGGGTGTGAAACATGGACTTTTAAAAGGAGGCTTTCATTTAGGTTGGCAAAAGAATACTAAGTTGATGAAAAGGCTAGTAAGTGCTTGTGATAGTGGAGGAGAATATATTAATTATGGAATCTATTTGAAAGCTGTGATAGACGAAATTGGTGGGCAGATTGAGAGGAAATTAATTTTTGAAGAATGTTATTGAATGTGATCTTATTGAGATGACCTATGTGAAAGGCCATTTAATAATTGACTTCTGGGATAATTGGATTTACTGGAATTCGTGTTTGTGTCACAATATAAATTCATATTCATTCAAGTCGTTGATAAACGTGTTGTGGATAGCAAGAGGTCTAGTTTTCATATATTAATTTTATACAGAGTAGTTTGCAATAGAGGAGGCAAGGAAGACAAGGGCTACGGTTGTTGGATATTATGTGAATTTAGACTTAATGTAATGCAGAAAAGGTCTCTGAGTAGTGAATTATGTGGCAAATGAACCTATATAGGTAGGCCTGTCAGTAAAGGAGATATGACTATGGGAAAATGATGTATTTGTAAGGACCCTGCAAGCCGTGTTTTTGCACGTGGGAGGATAGCTGTATTGTTATAATATCAAGCGGAATATTTTAAACATTCAAGGCAATTAATTCTTTAAATTTCTTCGTTAGTTACATCTTTGTGAACTCCATGTTTATCTCATGCTTGTTCTTCATGAAGAACGTAATTTTCTCCCAGGTTTAGACTTGTTTGTACAGATATGTAAAACTGTTCAAATTTGTTCCTGTTTCTTTGATATAATTTTATTTACATTCCGAAGTACTTAGTCTATCCGTGAATATTTCCTCCCTAATTAGCGGCCGATATATACGCGTTGAAAAACGGGTCTGCACGACCCTCTGTTCAGCAGTGCGTTCAAGAAGCCCATCCCTAACTCACGCAGTTGCACGACCGCTCTTCCAGGAAGGCCTATTGCTGCTGCTATTTTCCTTTTTTATCGAAACTCTGGAGCAACTGGTCGAGTTAGGAACTCGGCCGTTACTTCGACGCACTCTGCTTTCTAAAACCTTCATTCACATTCGACAGGCGACTGCATCTCTTTCAAAAGATGACGCGTCTCTTATGGGGGCGTTTGGCACCTCCCTGGCCGACAACAATGTGGGATAACGGACAGCTTGAATATGTACCAAGGTTGCTCGCTTATGGAGTTGATTCACGGTCGCTTGTCCTTATTATGGGCGAAGCCTCATTTTTATGGGTCGCCTTTGGTTGATAATGTTTCTCGTAGATTAGGTTATGGAACTCGAGTGTCAGTGTGTCAGAACTGCGTAAATTCGTCCGCTTACGATTCGGTTAGCTATCCGAATTTTCAAATGAAATGCATGAAATTTACATTAACCTTAGTAAAGCGAGTGGAATCGAGAAAAGTCGATGAATTGGAGAATTAAAACAAATATCGTAAATCTATTTTATCCAATCCTGAGAATTTTCAAGGAAACGTAAGATATGCTCCGCGAATATTTTTACTTGTCTATGTCTATGTAAGAACCCTGCAAGCCGCCTTCCGGCGTGTGGCAGGGGGTGCAAGCACCTTGACTCTATTTTCCTAAACGGTTGCTTTCGCGTATACTTCGCGGAAAAAATGAATTTTTGAAACAATTCGTTCTAGCATCTATTTCCCTAATCTTTCGGGCAGTATCAGCACGGCCCATATAACAGGGGGGTCGCATTATATCGGTTACATCATCTGAGAACGTAATTTCTCTGAACTCATTTAATCAATTTATACTTTGAATTTGTCTTCTATCTTCTAATAATTCCCATCCCGCGTCCTGTAACATCTGAGTTACACTAGCTGTTTTGTCGTAGCAATTCTTTACAAATCGTATCTCCTTTCGTTGTACTTTTTCTAAATCCCGAATGATATTTTTGGCGGGGTCCATTTCTCTAAATGCATACTCAAGGTGAGGCCTAACTAACGCTTAGTAACATCGCTCGCGAACTTTTTCTTCGCTCCTGCCGACACACTTATTTTCTGAAGATGCGTAGTTTTATAGCTCGTCGTATAATATGCATGAAACGCCCTTTTATATATTCTTCTATGCTCTATCTTAATAAATACTCAATGTTCTTTCCCATCAGTACATTTAGGCCTTCACTATTCTATGCTAGTCTCTATTTAATAATTTTAAAAAATCTATCATAGAGGTCGGGTGATTTCGTTGAAAGTTCGTTATTGTTTCCATAAGTTTACATCTTGAATAAAATTAGTAATATTATGTAATACATTTTTTGTATTAATTGTTTTTCTCCTTTCTTCCTTTCAGGTTAGATATTCTATTTTGGCGCTCCTGCTTTATCCTGTTAACCTCTGCGAGCTGACCCTTGGGTATGGTTGCTTTATTTTAATGTATTATTGAAAGTTGATAAGCATCTGAATTGTTTTAGTATTGTATTATTCTATTATAAATTCATCCTTATGCGTTTCTTTAATAAGAAAACTCCTAAAATTTCTGTTGTCACTCGCTCTCCATTACTAAGATTTTGATAGCCCTTGTTGCACTTGAACTACGTGTATATATCTATGTGTAAGATTACAACCTATATTGTTGGTGGATATGAATCTCAGTTGAATTTAATTCCACTGATAGCAGTTGTTTTCTACTTCATATAATTCGCCGTGACATTTATTTTCAAATGCATAACAAATTAGAACGAATTTGGGGTCTTTCGAATTCTACTGCAATCGTCCTTGTACTTGTAAGTGTATTAAATGTTCTTCTCTTCTTGCTTGAGTATGATTGCTTACCGATCTACTCCGTTTTACGATCTTAATGGTGCTTTTAGTCCGTAGTACAACTCCTCTTCGCTATTCAAAACGTAAAGGGTTGAATATAGTGCGCTCAATTGCATGGAAATTACTTCCGTAGCCGGAATGTCTGAAGAGCCTCGAGTAGGCACGAGAAAAAAGGGGGTTGAATTCGCAGTTATCGGAAGAGTTAAGCTGCTTTTTCAATTCCCCGAAGTGATTTTGGTTTGGGACTTGTCGCATGAATAGGTGGAGGATTTCTGGGGATAAGTCCTCCTGCATCGACGTAAATCGAGTCTCGCGAAGCACTCGCTCCGAGAGACAAAGAAAGCTATTCTGGAATCCTATGATTCATGGCACCAATTGAAAATGACGAAGGAAAGCGTGAAATAAATTGAGATGCATGGGGAACATCTCTCCGGAGAAGGCACGGCCGTAGGATGGCTATATTTCACGGAGGAGAGTTTTTTGTCTTTA